>JAJTUV010000058.1:0-720000 GCA_021653895.1 Mastomys natalensis
CTGCATTGGTAATTTTCAGTCATCAGACCTGTTCACTTGTTCTTCCCGGGCTTAAGAGTCCTTTTGTCTCCTCCCCCTCTGGGTAACGGGTCTTAGTTGATCCCTCATAAACCCCACACAACTGTCACCATGTGGGTGACAGTGGGGCTTCTTCAGGCAGTCTTTTCTGTTAGACTGCTTGTGCCTGGTGCTTGACCCTGTACAGCCCAGGGGTGGTGGCAGGGTCTCTCCTTCCAAGAACTCAAGTGCGTCCTGCATCCTCAGCTTCCGACACTGGTCCAGGCACGGCGAGGTTAAGGAAGGCGACCCCGAGGCCCCGCCCTGGACGCGCCCACAGGCGTCAGGGTGGCTGCGATCCCCGCTGCTTACCCTGGGACAGAAACTCGCTCCTTTGGGGCTGAAGGTTTTGGCTGGGCCGCACCAGCACCTGCTTTGAGGTGTCCAGATCTCCCCGACAAACAAGCTTGGTACAGCCGGGGATTCCCCGCAGCTGCCGCCCTGACGTCATGGAGTCCCCGGGAGGCCCCGCCCCTCCTGCTCTGGCTGGAGCTGTGCGCGGCCGCTAGGCACTCGGCGGCCATGGAGGGACCTGGCGCCCCCTGCGATCCCTGCGCGCCCGCCGCCGTCTGGAAGCGCCACATCGTGCGGCAGCTGCGGCATCGGGACCGCACGCAAAAGGCGCTCTTCCTGGAGCTAGTGCCGGCTTGTGAGTGCGTCCCCCGGGGCCCAGGGATGACAGGCTTTGAGGAGGTGGGGTTCGGGGAGAGGGCTCGGGGAGAGGGCTTGTCCCGCCGCTCGACTTGTGACTCAGGGCAGCGGCGCTGTCTCGGTTCCCGAGGGCCTTGCATCTTGGAACCTGTTACGCCCCTCTCTGGACAGGCAGACTCCCTGCCTGCGGTTTCCAGCCCGGCTGCTGCTTAGCCCTCAAGACTCAGCTCTGCTTCCTTGAGCATCCTAGACACAAGCTCTGTCTCAGTGCTCGTTTTGCCGAGTGCCCTTTCAGGTGGGCCTTAGGGCAGGGCCTGGTCAGTCGGATTGGTCCCAGAGTCAAGTTAAGGAAGGCAGGCGTGGCCAGAGCAGCCATGGTAGCTGAAAGGAAAGAGCGAAAGTCTGGTAGGTTCTGCTACGGATAGGTTATCCTGGCATATGTTCGTGGAGCACCTCAGTGCCTAGCGAATCATAGCTCGAATAGGGCCCCAGGCTTCTTTAGGGTGCTTGACGTGCCAGCGGAAGCTAAACTTTCATGTGGTTATTTCTGGGCAGTTTGGCTAGGAGTGGGTGTGTGCACTACAGCCGAGGAACACTGGAGTGCATCTGTATTTACTGCCTTTTGGTCAACTGTGACTGTGTGTTTGAGGCTGAAAGTCTAACCATACTCCCTACTGCTTCCTCACTTGGTGCTAATTTTGATACACCCACGCAATCAAACTTGTTTTCCTTGGAACTTTGTAAGGGCTGTCTCTCTCTTGGGGTCGTATACCTCTACCTCTAGATAGCCTCACTTCTCCAACTTCCCTGATGGGCAGTGGGGCTATCGATTTAAGGGAGGGGAGGGACCCCCCGGAACTGTACGGGAGCAGCAAGGCTGGGGACCTAGAGAGACCCAGGTCTGTGGTTTTGGGTAATTCAAGTCCTTTATCTCAAATTTCTTACTTACAAACGAGGCACATTGTGACCTTGTATGCTGGGGTAGGGGTGCTTGCAATGCCTCGGGGTTTAGGGTAGAGTTTTGAGAATTAGTCAGGGTCCAGGAACCTGTCTCCATGGTAACAGTGAAGTAAGGGAGATGAGGATCTGGCCTGAGTTTAGCAGCCCCAGTCTGCCTGGAACTGTTTTTTTTTTTGTTTGTTTGGTTTTGGTTTTTTTTTTTTTTTATAAAAGCAGAAAGGGATGTGGATGAGGGGGTCCAAGGTCTAACCACCTAATTTGGGAAGATTTGTTAGATAACTGCTCAAGGACCTTCAGTATTGACCTGGGGGAAGCTGTTGGGTGGAAGTGGGAATTACTTCATTGTAAACCTTGAGCCTCAGAGGGGAAGTGACTTGCTGGAGGCCATACACAGGTGGTTTTGTTTGTTTCAACACGCTCTGGATCGACTTTGCCTCTGACAGAGGTGAATTAATCCCAGGCCCCTTGCTTTCCTTCTGTCTCTCTTCAAGTGCTACCTAGGCATGTTTGTCCCCAGCATTGGTGGTCTTTCTGTTCTTGTCTCCTGGGTGGGCTTGTGGGCCTATGCTGTGAAGAGGCTTTGCCAGACACAGATATCCCCCAGGAAGGGGCAGAGCCCAGCCTCCAGGGGCTTCTCTATTCCCAGGACCCCTGGGCTCCTTCAGCCATCCCAGCATGAGGTAACTTGTATGTTAGGAGTTTGCTGGCAAGCATCTGCCTTTGCCACAGGCTCACCCTTTTGCATTCCCAGATAACCATCTTCTAGAGAAGGCTGAACTGCTAGCCAAGTTCTCAGAACAGTTGAAGTCAGAGCCAAAGGATGTCATCTCCAACCCACATGAGGACTCAAGGTGAGCTGTCTGTGAGTAATCAGAGCCGCTTGTGCCTGCCTCTTTGCTGTGCTAGCCCTGGCACCTCATCAGCCTGCAGCTACTGGGGCTGTGAGAGGGAGCAGTAGTAGAAAGCCTGAGTCCTCCCCAAGCTGGCTGCTTAATATCATTTCCCCTGACTCTTGTCTGTGCATTTGTCTCCTGTCCAGTCCTATTCTTCTGTTTCCCCTTCTGAGTCTTGTCTCTCTTCCTGTTCCTTACCTGATACCTTCAAAAGGAGGCTTGCTACCTATTCCAGAGAGCAGGGAATGGGTTGGAGACATGATAAGAGGATGTAGCCTAGGTAGGCTGGAAATGACCTTGAATTCTTGCTTTTCCTGCCTCTACCTCTCCACTTAGGATTACAGGTGTAGGCCAGCTTACCACACCATGTGTTTATGTGCTATTTGTATGTGCATCTGTAAAGACCTGAAGTTGACTTGTGTCTTCCTTAATTATGTTTCACCTTAGTTTTTAAGACAAGGTCTTACACTGAACCTATAGCTGGCAGGTTCAGCTTTCTCAGCTCTTGGCAAAGTGTGCCAGGTTCTTTAATGTAGGTGCTGGGGCCCAGACTCAGGTCCCCACTCTTGGGTAGCAAGCAGTTTATCTATCGAGGGAACCATCTTTCCAACCCTAAGCTCTTTTAACAGGTTCTCATTATGTAGCCCAGGCTGTCCTTGATCACAGAATACTGTTTTAGCTTCCTGAGTTCTGGAAAGCAAGCAAGTGACATTGTGTAGCAGGCACTTTTTGAGTGACACTGGCAGGGGTCCAAGGTCTGGACCATCCTAGAGCAGAGAGCTCATGGATAGCTTATTACTTCTGAGACTGCTTGGTCTCTGATTGGCTTCCACCTACCCTAAGAGAAAGCAAATGGCCCCTCAAGCTTTTTATGGGGGACTCTTAGGGTATACTTTGGGTGCTGGGGTGAGAGGAGGGGCCGTGAATTCTTCTTATTGGTTGTCAGGGAGGAGGTCTCGGGGACAGGCCTTGATCAAGTCTCATCACCAGCCTCTCTGAAGGTGACTGGCAGCAGGAGAAGAAGGGGCTGCAGCTGGTCTGTGGTGAGGTAAGCAGGGTGGGGTCTGAGAATGTTGGGGTAGGGAGAGATGGTCCACAGAAGGCAGACAGTGAGTGGTGCTGTTTTTGCTGCATTATCTCAGTCAGTCCTCTGTGACTTTATAGTTGTAGAGGAGTATATTGGGGCTTAGAGATGTGGACCCTGGACTTGAACCTTTACCCACACAAATCTACTTTCCTGGATTCTTCATTCACTCTTTTAACAACTGTTTATTGACAATTCAAAGAACAGGGAGTGTGGCCATAAACAAGACCTGGTCCTGTGGGTTTCCATGGAGACTGTGATGAGCCAGTAATCACAAGTCATTATAGCATGCCTCCTCACCTGCCCAACACAAGGTGGGAGCAGGTTATGAAGACGTCCGAGGGCCTCTCCCCAGTGTGCTATGTGGTTATAATTTGACAGTGGGGTGACATTGTCATGAACAGATTTATGTGACCATCATGATATTGCAGTGTTTGTTTATGAGATCTTTCTTGATGCCTCTTTTTTCGTCACACTGGAACATCTCTAATTCCTGGCAACCACTAAATCTGTTTCTACCTCTACCTATCATTTGAACTTTGAAAGCAAGTGACCAGTGAGGGGAATGGAGATGGCAATTGGCTTTCTCAGTGTTGAACATGATAAATGAGCTGGAGTGGTAGAGGCAGATATCTGTGAGTTCAAAGCTAGCCTGGTCTACAAAGTGAATTCCAGGACAGCCAAGGCTACACAGAGAAACCCTGTTTCGAAAAAAACAACAAAACAAAGATAAACAATGCTATAATTGGGTTATGAAGGAATGGTTGCTCCACCTGCCTGCACAGGGCCCCTCTCCAGGCCTTGCCTCTCACATGAGGAGTTGTGTCAAGGCAGGTGAGCAGCCCTCCTTGCTCCTCAGGCTCTGGGGAGGAAGAATTAGGAACAAGTTAGTAAGAAGAACTCCCCCCCCCCCCACCTCACCCTCACCCCCAGCTGTCATCAGTTCCTAAGATAGAGGTGTTTATTCTGATCTTCTCAACACTGGTGGCACAGCTCTGCCTGGGATCTGTTCTTCACTAGGGCAAGGCTGTGCCCACTGATGAGGCTACATCCCTGTAGCCTTCTCAGTTCTTAGCTCTCAGCTGAAGGAATGCTGAGATATCCTCAACCCAGGGCTCCAGGACTGAGTCTGGCCCTGCTCTCCTGTGTTCTTGTTTTTAGTCTTATGTGCTTCTCTGCTGAAGGCTGCCTGCGTAGGCCAGTGGTAGGGGATGGGCTAGGAAGCCAGATGTCGGGAAATGGGGAACAGAACTGACATCATTTGCACCCCTAAGTACACCATTACTTTACATGGAGCTTAATGTAGTGAGGTGGCTTGGGTTCAAGTAATCAGGTCTGCCACTTAGCTGTGTAACTTTGGGTGAGTCACTTAATGCTTGTTGGCTACCTCCTGTGTCAAATGAAAATGAAAATGGAAGTGCTTCCTTTGGTGCTATGGAGACTGAGTCAGTGTGTGTAGAGTGCTTGGGGCAAGGCATGACAAGTGCCAGCTAATAGTCTGCCATTATTGTAGGTTCCTAATAGTAGTTCTGGGTTACCTGAAATGATTAGGAAAGCACTACTCTGACATTTCACAGGTCCGGAATGGAAATGGAGCAGATTTCTCCTGCCAGATTCCTCCTGCTTCAGATTAAATATCTACCGCAGGGTCACCAGGAAAATAAAGGACCTCGCTAGTACTGACACTTGGGGTCAGACTCTAGAGCTCTGGGTCTGAGAATTATCTCAGAAGCTGCAGGCATCCTTATGTAAGATCCAAACTTAGCTCAGCCTGGGCTTCCTTGTCAGGAACTGGGCAATGGGTGGTGGCTGGCTAGGTTCATCCCGCAAAAGTGCCCATGCCACTTGTCCTTCCCAGATGGCCTATCAGGTAGTGAAGAAGAGCGCAGCCCTCAACACCCTGCAGTCACAGCTGGAGGAGCGGCAGGGCAGGTGAGATGAGGGTCGGGCTTGGTCTCTACCCCAGGTAAGGGAATTCCCGGGAAGGGGCCCTAGAGCTTTCCTCTAGTCCCCAAGCAATCCCTAGACCTGTGTGTGGTTGGGGTTAGAGGACCCAGGAAGACACCGGCTGATGTTTACTCTGCAGGCTGGAAGCCCTGCAGGTCTGCGTGGTGCAGCTACAGGAGGCGCGGGCTCAGCAGTCCCGGCAGCTGGAGGAACGGAAGCAGAGAACGCGGCGCAGAGAGAAGCCTATGAGACGCTGCTCAAGCAAGCTGCGCACCAAGAGGCGGCACTGCGCAGGCTCCAGGAAGAGGCACGCGACTTGCTGGAGCAGCTTGTGCAGCGTAAGGCGCGCGCCGCTGCCGAGCGCAATCTACGTAATGAGCGTAGAGAGAGGTGAAAACTCTGGGGTATGCCCCTGGGGAGGCAGTCTGGACTCAGACTGGTTAAAAGGTGTGGGGAGGGGGATCGAGTGTGGGGGAGGTCAGGGTCTCCTACTGATCAGAAGGATCTGCTTAGGCTGTGGTGCCCCTTCTGCAAAGCACCTCCTTTAGCCTTTAGGATGTTTTTATCTCTGCCAGGGCCAACCAGGATCGGGTGTCCCAGGAGCTGAAGAAAGCGGCTAAGCGGACTGTGAGCATCAGCGAGTAAGAATGGGGAGGGGACAGGGATGACGCTAATATTGGGGAGCTGACCTAGGATGTGTGCATGACCCACAGTCTACTCACACCTTACTCCTGCTGGCTACAGGTACACCAGGTGCCTATGTATATGTACAGGTCAGGTTACTAGACACTTGTGGAAATAATGTGTGGTCACAAAAGCCAATACTTAGCAGCTAGCGATTATTACCTGTTCTTTAGTGCTGTGGCAGGGAGGGGCTTCCCCTTTGGTCTTCTTGAGTTGCTTTTCTCTCCCAGGATCCCAAACACTCTAGAAGAAGGGACCAAAGAGGAGACTGTGGCTCTAGCTCCTGCCGCTATGCCTGAGTTCTTGGAGAGTGAGACTTGTGAAAAATGGAAGAGGCCTTTCAGGTGAGCATTCCATTATTCCCACCAGTGCCCTTGAGGGTGAGCTATGAGGCTTATAAAAGGGTGTTACTGGTAGAGAAGTAGACAAGACCCTGGGACACTCAGGTGCCTAGGTTTGTGTGTGTGAGCACGGGAGTGTATGTGTGTGTCCACACAGGGGCATGAGTATGTGTGCAAGGTTAATGAGCATGCCTGAGTGTGAGCCTGTGTCAAAGTGTATTCACACTTGAGATCAGATGGGAGCTTGAATCTTTGGGTGCCTTTCTGCTGGCCTCAAACATAGTGTATAGTCAAGGATGACCTTGAACCTGTGGTCTTCCTGCCTTTACCTCCCAATAGCTGGAATTATAGGCATGTGCCAGCATATCTGGCTTCCATTACATCTTGATTGGCCTGTCATTGGGCTGCCCTCCTTTCCTGTTTTTGGCTCTTTTCCAGAAGACTTTCCTTCAGGTGCTCATGTCCCTGGGACAGTCAATAAACAGGAGCGTCATGTAAGGCTGCTTCCCCAAATTCTTGGCAATCCTAATGAATCTAGATAGCCCAGCATAAACACTTTCTTGGGTGTTTTGGGGGGACAGCTCAGTAAGCTAGGAGTTCCCCTACTCTCTGTCTCAGCCCGGAGGTGTCATTCTCTTCCTTAGCCCTCTCTACAGGCTGGGGCTTGGTCTCCCAGTAGTTTTTCTTTTTTTTTTTTTGGTTTTTCGAGACAGGTTTCTCTGTGTGGTCCTGGCTGTCCTGGAACTCACTCTGTAAACCAGGCTGGCCTCAAACTCAGAAATCCACCTGCCTCTGCCTCCCAAGTGCTGGGATTAAAGGCATGCGCCACCACCGCCCGGCTCCAGTAGTTTAGTAGTTTTTCTTGGTGAGCAATTAGGGAATGAGACTCTTTGTACCATCTTGGTGGAAACTTGGGGAGGTGTTCATTGCCAAGGTTCCTCCCGCCTCCCTTCTGAGTTATCTATGTCATCCTCTCCTAGTCTTCAAGGAGTCAAGTTCTAGTTCCTGCCTTGAGCAAGCATGAGCCTTTTCAAAGGTCCCTAGCAAAATACAGGGATCAGTGATTGCTGTTGGCACAACTGTGAGCCAGGCTCTTCAGTGTGTCTCTCCATTCTACCCCAGGTCTGCCTCGGCCACCTCCCTGACACTGTCCCGATGTGTGGATGTGGTGAAGGGGCTGCTGGAGTAAGTGTGTGTGTGTACATGTGTGAAGGGACCGGCACGCCCTATAAGGCTTCCTGAGCATAGCCTTGGTCTGTCTATCCTTTGGTACCTGTCTGTATGTGCATCTTGTTGGGCTCCACAGGCAGGATCTGGGTGGATAGCTCAAGACCAACTCTTTACAACTATTTTCCAGGTTCATAATGCTCTGTCCTTGTTCAGAGTTCTCATAGGGGACTGAGCGCCGGCAAGAGGTTGATTGATCAGTTGGGAAACTGAAGCTCAAAAATGTCTAAAATTTGTTCAGAGTTACTTAGCCTAGCAGTGGTAATGCCATGACTGATATTCCAGCCATCCCTAATGCTTCCTTGTATTCATCACTCTGTCTTATGTCTGCTTGTCTCAGTGTATAGTGCTCACATCCCCACAGTGGTCAGGCTGGGTTGTGGACCTTGTTTAATGTGCCGTGGGTAATGTCCTGCCGCTTGCCATGTCTGCTTCTTGTTGCTGTCTCAGGAGAGCTTAAAGCAGGCTTTGCTGATGCTTTTCTATCCCCACCTCTGTAGCTTCAAGAAAAGAAGAGGTCACTCAGTTGGGGGTGCACCTGAGCAGCGATACCAGAGCATCCCTGTGTGTGTGTGTGCCCAAATTCCTTCCCAGGCTCGGGATGTCTTGGTAAGGAAGGAGCTGGGCCATATGCCTGAGGTGCTGATAGGAATGTTCTAGGGTGGGTCAAGTGGGCAAGAAAAGCAAGGCTGGAGGAGTTTGCCCTCAGCCTGTGGTGGGAGCCACACAGCATTTTACAGTGGAACACAGACTAAATAGTGGGAGAAAGGAAACAGACACCCAGCATGGGGCTTGGGGCAGCAGAGGTCTAGGCATAGTTGAAAAGACTTTCTGAGGACAGGTTTGAAACTCAGGCTTGCAGAGACTCTCAAAGAGAACTGCCAATCCAAGAACAGGTGTGAAAAGTCCTGTGAGTGGGCGCAAAGAGCCATGCATGGGAAGACCGGGTGCCAACCCCTCCCACTTTTTTTTTTTTTTTCTGCAGGATGCCCATCTCTCTGAGGTCAATGCGGTTTGTTTTGGCCCCAACAGCAGCCTTCTGGCCACTGGAGGGGCTGACCGGCTTATCCATCTCTGGAATGTCGTGGGAGGTAAGGGTCTTAGACCTGTCCTCCATCCTCCCCTGCTGGCATGATCCTGTGAACATTGGCTAGAGGACTCCTGGGAGAAGATGGGTGCTGAGCTTACTGCTCTGAAGGACATGCTCTGGGTTCAGACCTGCAGAACAGGGAGGGCTAAGCCCAGATGGCTGCTGCTGGAGGAGGTAGAGGGACCTCTGCTCCCATCCTGAAGGCATACAGAGCCAGGTGTTGGGCAAGTCCCGGGTCTACCAAGACACATTATAATTTTTAGATAGGGTTTCTCTGTGTAGTTCTTGCTGGCTTGGAACTCACTACATAATCCAGGCTGGCCTCAAACAGAAATCTATGTGCCTTTGCCTCTCCGGTGCTGGTATAAACTGTGCCAGTATGCCTCGCATAGCTACATCCTGTTGTAGTATCACTTGCACTACCAGAAATCAGTGAGGTGATCAACACTGTCTTACCTGTGCTCTCTAGGGAAAGGGACTCAACACCAACTCTGGAAGGCTTCCCAGTAGTGGGTCTCAAGCTTGCCCGGCTTCGCCTGGTAGTATGACCTAGGGACTGTCCCTCTGCTCTGGTCTCCTCTAGCACTGTGAACCTAGGACTATAGCAGCAGTTAGAGGAGGTACCGCCTCCACCCCAGAGCCCAGGCCAGACCAGCCATTCTGTCTTCTGCATCCTACTCTGTGTCTGAGTTCCTCTATTTTGTAAGGCTAATAATCTCATTCCACTGTCCTTTCCCCTGCTCTGTCAGGTCGCCTGGAGGCCAACCAGACCCTTGAAGGAGCTGGCGGCAGCATCACCAGTGTGGATTTTGACCCCTCAGTAAGGAGACTGTGCCCCACGGCATGGATGTCACCTCAGTCTCCACATTAGGCAGAGGGCTCTGGGGCCTGAGGGCATATTGTGGGCAGTTTAGAACCTGCTCTAGAGGAGCTACACTAACTTCCCTGGGCCATGGCTCCCCTTGGAGCCATGGCTTGCCTCAGGGACTGGGAAGCTTGGAGCAGCCTCTATCGTGGCTTTCTGGCCTGAGGGCCAATGCCTTTGTCAGACCCAGTGTGGCCCAGGACCTTTCCTCCTCCTTTTCTGTAGGGCTCCCAGGTTTTGGCAGCTACTTACAACCAGGCTGCCCAGCTCTGGAAGGTGGGAGAGACACAGTCCAAGGTGAGGCCCACCTGGGGAGGCTGCCTAAGGGTTAAAGGGTCATGTCCTATGATTTTCGGAGTCGGGGGCTTGGCTTAATGGGTGCTTTCTATGGAGACAGGAAACATTGTCTGGACACAAGGACAAAGTGACAGCTGCCAAATTCAAGTTAACGAGGCACCAGGCAGTGACTGGGAGCCGAGACCGGACAGTGAAGGAGTGGGACCTGGGCCGTGCCTACTGTGAGGCCCAATCCCATTTGCCCCAACTCTCAGTCATCAGGGCCCTTACCTTGCTATGTTGCGGAAGCTGCGGGATTCATATTCATTTGGGCTCAAACCTCTAATGATTTCCTTCTCTGTCACTGCTGCTTACTTCCTGCTTTCTTGGTGACCCTGGTAGGTGAATTAGAGGTAGCTTGAGCCCTGGGCTGGGAATATTGGAAGGAAACTTCCCTATTTGACCTTACAGCTACCGCATTTGGTGGCTCCTGATGACTCACTGAGACTCTGGGATCTTCCCATTGGTCCTCAGGTTCCAGGACCATCGATGTACTTTCCTACTGCAATGACGTGGTGTGCGGGGACCACATCATCATCAGTGGCCACAATGACCAGAAGATCCGGTTCTGGGACAGCAGGTGATATAGGCATGGACTTCGTGTGGTGGAGGCTCCCTGCAGTTTCCTTCCTTTCTCTGATTGTGGCAGGAAGGGTTATGGAACCCTGGAGAAGCATGGCTGTCAGACCGGCACTGCCAGGGGGCGGCTTCTGCTGGGCATGGTCTTTGAGGGTTCAGCATGTCTGGGGAGCTGTGCCACCTTCTTAGTGGCTTAGTCAGCACTGAACTCCTTCTTAGGCCTCACAGCCAACACAAACAAGCACCTTTTTAAATATTATCGCCACTTTTTAGTAAAAAAATCAGCAACAAAAGAATAGCTGTTTTTTTTTTTTTTTTTCTTTTTTTTTTTTTTCGAGACAGGGTTTCTCTGTGTAGCCCGGGCTGGCCTGGAACTCACTCTGTAGACCAGGCTGGCCTCGAACTCAGAAATCCGCCTGCCTCTGCCTCCCAAGTGCTGGGATTAAAGGCGTGCGCCACCACCGCCCGGCAGAATAGCTGTTTTTTAAAGTAATGAGGCCATCATTAGGCATGAATGGCTGACAAAGGCAGAGCTAGAGTTTTGCAGGTCTCTGCAGCCTCTTTTTGAAATTGTTCCTTTGCTAGGGGTTGAACATAGGGCTTTGTGTTGGCTAGGAGAATGCTCCCAGCCCTTTTACATTCTTATTTTGAGATGGAATCTCAATAAATCTTTCCCAGGGTGGTCTTGAACTTATGCTTTTATAATTCTCCTACCTCAGCTGTGATTACCTGCCAGTGCCACCATATCTGGCTATCACTGTTACTCCTCAGTGACATAAGCCTTCTAAAGGATCCAACTCTCTAATCCATAGTGGAAAGGGACAGTAGTCTTGTCAGCCTCAGCCCCAGGGATTCAAGCCCTGGGGTGCCTCTGGAATATTGCTACCTGGGCATGTGGCCACATACAGCCTATCAAAAGTGTCTCAGGATGTCTCTTCCTCATCTCTGTCTGTCCCTAACCTCGCAGGGGCCCTCACTGTATCCAGGTCATCCCTGTGCAAGGGCGGGTTACCTCCCTGAACCTCAGCCATGACCAGCTGCATCTGCTTAGCTGTTCCCGAGACAATACACTCAAGGTTATTGACCTGCGAATCAGCAATATCCGACAGGTGTTCAGGTACTGGCCTGGGCCAGTTGGGCCTCTCCTGTGCAAGGAAAGTGCTGGGAAGCATTCCCTGATAGACCCCTCCAGACTAGACCCTGCTGAAGTGCTGGTCCCTTTTCACATCTGGAGGAAGACTGGCACACTGGTAGCAACTTTTCTGACTACAGTCCTATTCTGTTCTCAGGGCAGATGGCTTCAAGTGCAGTTCTGATTGGACCAAAGCTGTGTTCAGGTGCGTCTGGGAGATCATGCCTATACATAGGCCTGTGTTTGTGTGTTTATACTTCTGATCTTCTCTTGTTCTGCTGTGACCTGTACAGCCCCGACAGAAGCTATGCACTGGCAGGCTCCTCAAATGGCACCCTGTACATCTGGGATGTGAACACCGGGAAACTGGAGACCGGCCTACAGGGACCCCACTGGTGAGCAGCCTACTGAAACTTCCACATGCAAACCTTCCATGTTCTGATATGTTCCCAGACCTTTCATATGCATTTGGGCCCATTGCCACCAGGGAGACCATTTTATAGATAAGGAAATTGTCTTGGGCTTACAGAAGCATCTCAAAGTGCCTGTTGGTTGGATGTCCAGGGTCAGAGTCAGGCTGCCTGCCTGTTCCTGCTGCCCTCCTGATGTCTGTCTTCCCTCTCTTCAGCTCTGCTGTCAATGCTGTGGCTTGGTGCTTCTCCGGGAACCATGTTGTGAGTGTGGACCAAGGCAGGAAGGCAGTGCTCTGGCACTAGTGGCACACGTTCCCTGTATGGGTTGGACTCTGTTCAGAAGTCAGAAGCCAGAGAACAGCTTCCCCATGCTCAGGACTCCAGAGCTGGAGTTGGGGTCTACTGTAGGATTCATGTGAGGGCCAGGCAGGACCTGGCTTGTTTGTTTAAAATCAAAGTGTGAGTTAGGAACTACAATTTTTAAAAATCTGTTTACTCTCCTCAATGTTAAAAACTGTATCTAAGACATGCCTTGCCTCTTTAAAGCATTTGGGGGTACAGAGACACTTAAGACTTGGCCTCTTCTTTTTCCATAGAGCTAGGGCCTTGTAGTAGAGCTTCTGCCTGGGAGATGGGCTGTTCCAGTCTAACCATGGGATAACATGAAGAAAGGCCCATGCAGGGGCAGCAAAGAGCAACCTTTCAGCCATGGAGTGGTCCTGATGGAAAGGGTGAATAAACTAAAGTGACATCAGAATAGTTGGTAGTGGCCTGCCTGGAGCCTGGGACAGTGGCCTGAGCTGTAGTCCTATCTTCTGGATGATGGGTGGCCTCCTCCTGCCACTGTATGCCTCCCTTGTTTGTTACCTCTGCCCCTCACAGCCACAGCATCAGTCTGTGCGACTCCTGTGCTTAGTGCTCCTCTCTAAAGGTGCCTTCACTCCCCTAGTCTTGTCCTCACACTGTTTCCTTAGCTTTTGTGTTGTTTGGACAGGGTCATGTTATGTAACCTTGTCTAGTCAGGTACACATGTAATAGCTCAGAGCAGGCTCAGAATTTGTGGGAATCTGGCCTTACCCTCAGTGCCGGGATGGCAGGCATTGAAGGTCCTCAGCATCTAAGGTGTCATGGTCAGCATGGTCAGAAGTCCCCTTTCTGCCTCCAGAGAAGTTCAGCACTTTGGTCTCCTACACATGCTTCTTCCTCTGCCTTCAATGTCCTTGTCTCTCCCAATGGCAATTCAGGTTATCTTTTGGGATCCCTTTATTGACAGCCTATCCTCAACCTGTCTGGCTCAGTAAGAGGCCTTGGTTCCCTACTTCCAGTTTGTCTCCCTTCTTAAAACTGGGAGCAATTGTAAGAGTAGGAACAGCATTTCATGCCTTCAGTCCTGGCTCAGAAGCCACAGGAAATACTTCCTGAGTGGTCATATTCTCTTGCTTTTCAAGTTCACCAGTTGAAGGGTCCAGGAATGGGACATTCCAGCAGTTCAAACTCAACACCTCAGCCTTGGCCCATCCCCTTGGCATGGCTCTCAGTGGCCACCAGGGGTCACTAGTTTCCTGGTCAGTAGGAGGGTTTTTTTTTTTTTTCTTTCTTTCTTTCTGCCTTCTGGGAAGGCTCACCCTTTGTTCCTCCTAAGCACTTGTGAAGGATCATGTTCTACAAGTGAGAAAAGACAGGCTTGAAGGTTGTCATTCAAGGTCACACAGCTGAATGGTTCCGAATCACACCTTGCAGCCTTTTATTTTGAAACCTAGCCTCAAAAGTCCTCATTTATGTGGCTGAGTGTGCCTGTGCCTCCACCTCCCATGTGCTGCCATTACAGATGTGTATCCCGATCCCATATGGTGTTGGAGACTGGAACCTTGGGGCTTTGTGTGGGTCAGGAAAGCAATCTACAAACTACATCTTCAACCCACATCCTCTCTTTTTATACTATTATTTTATGTGTTTGAATATTTTGCCTGCATGTATATAAGTGCATTGTGTGTGTGCTTGGTGCCCACAGAAGATATCTTAAACTGAAGTTATGGATGCTTAGGAGCTGTCATGTGGCTGCTGGGAACTGAGCCCAGGTCCTCTGCAAGAGCAGCAAGTGCTCTTAACCTATGAATCATTTCCCCAGCTCCTGCACCACAAAACCAAAATTTCAAGAGACAGAGGCTCTCAACTGGCCAGGGCTTTTCCACCAGGGGTATACAGAGCTGTGCCTAACCTGACTCTCCCAAATGTTCTTCCACCTTGAACTCTGAACTGAAGATTACCTCTGGAGGCAGGTGCTGAGATGCAAGAGTGAGTCCTAGGAGACAGCTGCTCTAGCCACAGCATCTGGGCAAAATCCCTCCAGATGTTTCCTTCATACCTCAGTTAGTAGTGAATTCTATTTTAATGACCCGTAAGAGTTACCCAGGAAATGTGAATCACTCCTGGGTACAGGGACTCATCTGCCCCTCCAGTTCTCCTGAGCTCATGTCAACCTCTGAGGAAGAACCAAGGCCAGCAAAGGAGAAATTGTTAGGGCTCCTAATAAAAATTGGCATGGCCTGAGCTTGCCTAGTATCACAAAGCAGAACTATGTGAAATGGGTTTAGGCTTAGCTGGTAGGATGCATGCTGAGCATGCATGAAGCCCTGGATTCAACCTCCTGCATCACATAAAACTCAGTATTATATATTATGCCTAGAATCTCAGCACTTAGAAGAAAAGAGGATCAGAAACCCAAGGCCATTATGAGTTGGAGGCCAGCCTGGGCTACATAAGGCTGTTCAAAAAAATTTTAGAGAAGCCAAAACAGCAAAATATTGGTGAACTTTCTGATTCTCTTTGGCAAAAACTAGACTCAGGTTCAGTAGAGGGGACTGGCCTAGTCTTGTGGAAACCAGTTTAGCTTCTGCTGCCACTCCTATCTTATTATAAATCTCAGGGAAGTTATAGTGTCTTCCAGGCTGTGTTATGTACCCCTCCCTACGATGGAACTTTCTTCAGGGGCTGATATACAGATGTGAGGCCTGCTGCCTGAATAGACTAGGCTCAAGCCTTACTGATCCTGAGACCCCAGGGAGAAGAGACAAGTGTTGATTTAGGGATCTTATTGCCAGTCTTAGCTCAAGCCTATTCTTGAGTCTCTTGCCCAAGATGTAAGCCTCTCCAGTGCCCTGTAGGCAGTCTCTGGAAGAATCCTGACACCAGGTGTAGGCCCACTTGTGAGATTCAGATATACCATGGGTACCATGTCTGCTGAAGCATATCCACTAGTAACTATCTTTAGTTCATCTGTACACTATCTTATTTAATCCTCTTGGATCTGAGGCAAGTTTTTATTATCCTCTCACTCTCAAGTTAAAGATGAGAAAGTTGAGGGCTGAGACTTAAGATTATGGTAGGCAAATCCATGCACGGTAGAGGTTGTCCATGGGTCTTCACCCAGTTCTTTTCCTGCCCTTTACTGGTGTGTCTAGCATATAAACGTGTGGACCCTGCTCACAGGTTCTTTTTTATTAATGCTTCAGGATAACATTCCAAAAACATGTTCCTTGAACAACACTCTCAGGAAAAGACATGAAGGAATCCTATGTGTTTTCTTGGCCACTGGTCCAAAGGAAAATAGTCTAGGAACAAGACACTCTTTGGTGTTCTCATAATTCTTGGCAGCTCATGCTTTTATAAAGCAAACCCAGCAAAACTCCAGGAGGAAACTAAACGGGTTATGTCAAGTTGCAGGCTTTCAGGAAAAATGTTTATTTTCCTCTTGACCTAAAATTTCTGTAACTTGGTTTTATTTCTGACACATATATGTGTACACACACACACACACAACTTAAACTAAATAAATGCAGAAATTCACTGCAGCCACATACTGTCCTAAGGCCACTCAGAGATGGGCAGTAATTAGAACCAAATCCTGAAGCTGTGGCTGGACTCCTCGGACAGTCTGGCTTGGCCCAGGAGTGGCATCGTAATACAGACCATAATGGCTGCTTTGTCTCTGAGGATGAGTCCATGGACCTGAATTTTCATTTTATTGTCACCCGAAGAAATCCATGTCTGTTTTCAAACACTAAGCTTTTGTGTAATTTTCTCCTGCATCTAGAATAACTCAACTGGTCTAGGGGGAGAATTGGACAAGCCCATCAAAGTCACTTCATTGCTTCACTACATCATTTCTAAAGATGGGGTAGTGGCAGCTAGGAGGAAAAGTTGTTTTATTAGGTAGTGGCAGGGCTAAAGCCAGGTTAACATCCTGCTTTGACTCTGACTTATGGGCCTGGGCTTAGAGAGGTTGGGGTCAGGTAATTAACAGTGAGTCTATGACTTGACAGTTTGGTCAGTTCCTGTGACAAAGGAAGTCAACATGGATGATACTGGGGTAGGACAACTAGCTGAACTCTGGCCTAAATTAAAGACTAAGCCTCCAAGACTAGTGTCAGACGAGAGTGAACTTTCACTGAAGAAAATGTGTCCTTACAGTCTTCTAGATCTATGGCACTTCAAACCCATTCTTCCTGTGGGTTAAGTGGCTAGGGGGATGGAAGGAGCCCTTGTCCTGAAGACCTTGAATGAAGGCTGACAGAGATTATAGTGCAGATGGTGGTTTATGCCACCCTCTGCTACATGCTTTGTTTCCATTCTGAATCTAGGCTTCTCCTCAGCTGCAGGAGACAGGATCATTCCTTGTAGCTGCCCCAAGTGGCTGAGCCACGATTTACTAACCCATACCTGACTTCCACATCCATGTTGCTCCAAGTACTGTTGGTGGAAATGCAAACTCATGCAGTTCTTTTGGAGGCCAATTTGGCAAACACTTAACCCTTTCTGTCAAATTCTACATTTAGGAATTTGCCTAATATTTACACTGTTAACAAAATTATAAAGAAGTATATACAACAGCCAGGCGGTGGTGGCGCACGCCTTTAATCCCAGCACTTGGGAGGCAGAGGCAGGTAGATTTCTGAGTTGGAGGCCAGCCTGGTCTACAGAGTGAGTTCAGGACAGCCTGGGCTACACAGTGAAACCCTGTCTCGAAAAACCAAAAAAAAAAAAAAAAAAAAAAAAAGATATACAACAATGTTAGCTTCAATTTTCTAAATATAAATGGCTAGATACTACTTAAATACCCACCACTAAAGGAACAATTAAATAATTATATAGCCAAACAATTGAATATGCAGCCATCAAAAAGAATGATGAAAACGGCTGGTGAGACAGCTCAATGAGTAAAAGCTTTTGCTGCAGGAGCTTGGCCACCTGAGTTCAATCCCCAGAACCCATAGGGGAACACAAATCAACAGACCAACAAAAAGCAAGTTACAGTGTTGCACATTTGTAACCTAGTGCTTCTATAAGAAGGGTGGTGCAGGAACATGAGGGCCACCTAGGTTGGAGTGATAACACAGCAAAAAAACCAAAACAACAACAACAAAAAAACAAAAACAAAAAAATTCAAACCAAAACAAAAGACTGGCCTCAGCAAAGTGAAGAGAGAGAGCGCCATCTCAAAATTTGTCCTGACCCCCAAATATGTGCTGTGGCGCGCGCGCGCGCGCGCGCGCACCACACACACACACACACACACACACACACACAACACGCTTGCGCTCACATATCATACACATAACCAAAAAGACAATGACAAAAAAAAGATAGAAAGTAAATAAAACGCTGACGTAAACTCCCGAGTATTATCTAGCACTGCTCTAAGTAGTCAGAGTAAACACATGCTCAGGAAATGCCGGGAAAGGTATGAACTCTGCTCTAGGTAAGTGCTGGAACTGTGAGCTCCTCCACACCAGTAAAGGTTTTTATTGTACAGGCTTGGCCACCTGAGTTCAATCCCCAGAACCCATAGGGAAACACCTATGGGTTCTACCTTGATTTGTGGTTGTTTGCAAGCCAGAGGGACTGAGCTTGTAACTAGATCACAACATGCCTTGTTTTATGGTCCTGGCCTCAAATACACGTCCTGTTTTTTCTTCCTCTTGTTGGACAAGAATACTATCAGGATCTGTGTTGCCTGGGTGGGCTCACCTCCCGCTCTCAGCACATGGTAAGTGGTTTAAGGACAGCCCACAAGAAGCATCCTCTCTCAAAGCTAGCTTAATCAACTCTTTTTTCAGGACACTTGGAAAACTTAACTTCATTTTTTATTATTCAACATTTTATACATAATAAATACAAACTTTTTACAGCCACTGTAAAGAAAGCGCATCTGCACGGAGGCTCCCTCTGAGCCCTGACCGGTGCATGGTGATGCCGGGTTATTCGGCCTGGAGAGAAGGAGTTTTTTTGTTTTTTTTTTTTTTAAAAAAGGAGGCATATTTTTACAACTTTGTTTCTTAAAATAAAATTAGCAGCTCTTCCAAAAAATATTTTAAAATATAACAAAAGAGTTCAAATAACTCTGAGGTTATGGGAAACTCAAATCCAAGGACAATTTGGTTAGCTAAACAGAATACAAGACTGGGTGGCAGGAACTGCTCTATTATAAACACTTTGAAGATCAGCAAATTTGAAAATCTTAAAATACCCTTTTAATTTTTTAAACTTAAGAATAAGTTTGATAAACATAAAAAGACCTCAAATAGATCAACAGATAAATGTAAAAACCAAAAATCCAAATTCATGGAGAAGATTCATCAGAGTATCATTGCTAAAGTGATTGAATGACTGAAAATCCCTTCAGCTCCGATATCAGTCAAAAATCCCACAGGGACATGTGACCATTTCAAGTTTTTAGAGATTCTCAGGAGGGATGGAAATTTCAAAGCATTATACAAACTTTAAATCTGTGAATTTCTTTTCCCAGCCAAGGTAAAAGAGGATTGGTAAGCACTGCTTTGTTCCCTAGGTCAAGATCTACAGTCCACAGAGTGCTTGGCTCTTCTAGGCTGAGGCCAGGGGAGCATCATGAGGCTCTTCCATGACCTGCAGGAGGTGCTAGCCTCCTTGGTCTCACCTGGGCAGGGGTGCAGCCTTTATCCTTTTCACAGAAAGCAGGTTTCCTCCAGGGCCCTTAGATTCTTCATCCTGGACAAATGTCCATCCCAGGCAGTGGGACCTGAAGCTGTACTTTCAGAAGGTGACAGCTAGTCTACACCAATCACAACCCAGATGTCTAGGCCAGTACTCTGGCTTGGAAATAAAATAATATAAGGGCCTCCACAGTTGAGAAGCTGAGCAATGTAGGCCTTTGTCCTCAATGCAGCCAGACACTTGGATTCAAAGGATACTGGTCAGAAGAGTATATGCTGTAAAAACCAAGAGGAAAAATACCCAAAGACAAAAGGAATGTTAAAGTGGCTCATTTCAGATGTGGAAGCTCCATTTCTGCTTCTTCCATAGCCTCCCTTCTAGTCTATGTGATGGGAAAGATGTGGCCTCAGCCCCTCCAGGTTAGCCCACTAATACTAAATGAATGGCATAAATATTAATACAAAGGACACTGTTATTTTAAATCTGTTAGTTGAAGAAGAAATGTGCATTAATGCAATTGGCGCTAAGCTCAGGCAGTCCATTTTCTTCCCAATAAGGTTGCATTTTCAATATGGGAATGAACCTGGGGAGGAGCCAGCCTCTCCTGGATCCCTCTAGTTTCCTTAAACAGTCAACTTGATTTGAATAACAATCAGAAGAGCAAAATCCACTTGAGGAAAGATGAGATCTTTGCCACAGCCTTGTGGCCACAGTAATATACTGTACGAGTTCACACACTTGGTAATTCTGGGTCTGTGCCCTGGATCTAGGCCTGGCCTTGAGTCTCATATAAAAATGGGCCACCATAAGGCATGAGAGCTGCTCCCCTCTGCTTCTAGGACCCGCTATGATTTGTGCTATGGTAGGAGAGATGACATAGAAAATGACAACAAAAAAGGCACAATCAGGCCAACCAGTCCCATCAAATCCTCCTTGGTTTTGCTCTGTTCAAGAGTCATCATCATGCAAAGGTGCCTAAAAACAAGACTGGCCAAACTCCAAGCCCGGCCTTGATTGTAGCAGTAACGGAAGGTAAATCCACTGTCACACCAGTGTGATCTCCACATCCTCCATCTTCTCAGCTGTCCGTCGGTGGTTCTGTGTGGGTGGTGGGGGTGCCGCCCGAACCTGAGCAAGAGACAATTACAGGGTTAGCAGCCTCCTGACTCAGAGGCTAGCACGTAGAAAGCTCCAATGTTCCTCTTGACGCACACTGACACCTGAGGGCCTGGGAATGCTCTCAGCTTTCCATGTGTTCCCTGCCCTGAACATCAGGCTCCATTCTGCATGAAATGTCAGATCAGATTGCTTGTTATGCTAGAAGTACTTAGGTATGCAAGTTGCTCTAGTCCTAAAACACTTCTCCAAAGTAAAGCTGGGAGTAGCAAAAAGAAGACACAGTAATAAGGACTGGAACTGCTCTAGCATGTCTCTGAGGAGGGCCACGGGAACAAGGCTGGAGAGGTGGGCTGGGACAAGTAGTGAAGGGCCTTATTAAGTTATAGTAAGAAATTTGGATAGTCAAGCAGGGTGGCACACACTTGTAATCCCAGCATGCAGGAAGCAAAGGCAGAAGAACTTTAGAAAGATGGAGGCCAGCCTGGGTTACACAGTGAGGTTTTGTCTCAAAAAACTAAACCAAACCAAAGAACATGGGGCTAGAAATGTAACCCAGTGGGAGAGTGCTTGCTTAGCAGGCTCAAGGCTCTGGATTCAATTCCCACCACTAAAAAAAGAAGTTAAAGGAGAAAGAAAAAAACAAAAAATAAAAAACAAGAAACTTTATTTTCTTATTTTGGTTGGTTATATGAAGTGTCAGATTTGGGTGGGAAAACATGACTCAGCTTCGTAGGAAGAAACTGTAGGTGGGCTAGAGTTCTTTGGACGGAAGATGACTTAGCAAATACTCTGGTCACCTGAATAGTGCAGAGCAGTGGAAGGCTCTGAGAGTAAACCAAGCAGGACCTGTCACTGTCCTTGGGTTGAGGGGTAGGAAGCTGGGACCAGTAAGGCAGCAGAAATGATTCCGGGACAGGGAGGAAGAAGTGGCTTCCACTCACCCACACAGGCAAGATGGAGAGGGAACAAGTCCAGAAGGGAAGAGATTTTAACTCATTTTGCTGAGTTTGCAGGTTTGGGAAATCTGAGGTATGATCCCACAAATCCAAAGCTTATAAAGGACACGAATGTGGGAGTTGTTGGTATGGGATTGACTTTCATGGTCATGGGAGTAGATGAGATCACATGGGAAGGTGAGTTCAATGGTTTCAACTGATGCAGCTGAGACAGAACAATGAAATATATCTACAGAGACGGACAGATGAGTCCTCTTTACTCCCTGCCCTCTGGAGAGCCTGGCAGCCTTGCTGCCACTGTCCCCTCCAGCATCCTAGCGGCTCCCTGCATCTGTTCTGTTTCCTTCCACACTCTTTATTAAGCTGCCAGAGAATTTTTTTTCTTTTTGAGACAAGGTCTTATTATTATAGCCCAGGCTGGTTTTGAACTCATGATCCTTCTACCTCAGCTTCCCAAATGTTAAGGAATTACAGGCATGTGCCACCATGCCCAGCCAGTAGCAAGGTTTTAAAAAAGTATAAGAAGCTAAAATAAAATGCTATCCTGCTCTTCACCTTACAAACCCTTCCCATAATAATAGAGACCCATAACTTCAACAAGGTTCTCAATGCATATCAGCTGAATGAATTAAGCCAGTGGATCAAGGAATTAAATTTGAATAAAATAAAACTGCCTCATATCTTCCAGTTTTCAGGCTATGCCTCGGAGTATAGTGGTAGACAGCATCTTTCAGGGCACAAGTTCTTTGAGGTCATGAAGTGTACCTTATTTCAAAGTCCTTCAAAGATGCAAACACAGAAAAATAAATCTTTTTAAAAAGCATACTGTAATTAATATATATGAGTGTTTTGCCTGCATGCATGTCTGTGCACTATGTGCATGCAGTGTCCTTGAAGGCCAGAAGAGGGTGGTAGATCCCTGAAACTGGAGTTACAGATAGCTATGAGTTGTCATGGGGGTTCTGGGAATCGAACCAGGTCCTCTGGAAGAGTAGCCAGTGCTCTTAACTGCCGAGACATCTTGTCAGTCCCAGGAAAATGGGCTCTCATTTTGGTGGAATCGGGGAGATTAGGGAGCTCAAGATAGTTTATCTGTATAGCCCTGTTTTCGTAGACCAGGCTGGCCTTGAACTCAGATATCCACCTGAAGCAAGAACTGGAATTACAGATTAGTGCCACCACTGCCTGGCTAAAAAATAGATTCTTAATAATATCTGCTAAGAAATTGCTTCATTTCATAACTGTTTGTGTTTAAGTACTGAACAGCTACCCTTTCTGATCTTACCTTGGTTCAGTGAGGAAAGTTCCAATGTAGACTGAATGAGTTATTTTTATAACCTTCCTTTGTTTTTAGAAAAATGATTTTTAGCGTTCCAAGTAAATAGACCCAAAAAGCAAGTTTGAATAGCCAATTTAATGTCTAATAAAATAGTCTTTCATCCAAAATTAAGCAAAAAAGATAGGAAGAACACTTCATATTCATCAAAGGAAAAATTCACCAAGATGATGAATTGTGAACATCTATGCCCCAAATGCAAGGGCACCCACATCTGTAAAAGAAACATTGCTAAAGCTTAATTGTACACCAAACCCCACATAATAATAGCGAGGGACTTCAATACCCCATTCCCACCAATCACAGGTCATCCAGACAAAAACTAAACAGAGAAATAAGGAAACTAACTGTTATGAATAAAATGGACTTAACAGATATCTACAGAACCTTTCACCTAAACACAAAAGAATATACCTTCCTTTCAGCACCTCATGGAACTGTTTCCAAAATTGACTGAATAGTTGGTTACACATAAGCCTCAGCAGATACAAGAAATAATGCCTTGTATCTTATCAGACTACCATGGATTAAAACTGGACTTCAACAACAGAGAAACAGAAAGCCTACAAACTCATGGAAACAGAACAGCTCTCTATTCAATAATCTTCTAGATCAGAGAAGAAATGAAAGAAATTAAAGACGTTCTAGAATTCAATGAAAATGAAGGCACAACACACCCACACTTAGGGAACATAATGGAAGCATTGTTAAGAGGAAAGTTCACAGCACTAAGTGCCCCCATAAAGAAATCGGAGAGATCTCATACCAACAATTTAAAATTACATCCGAAAGCTCTGGAGAAAAAAAGGAAGCAAACACACCCAAGAGTAATAGACTATATGAAATAATCAAAATCATGGCTGATATCAATCAATTAGACACAAAGAAAACAATACAAAGAGTCAATAAAATCAAGAGCTGGTTCTTTGAGAAAATCAACAAGATAGACAAACTCTTAGCCAAACTAACTAAAAGACAGAGAGACAGTATCCAAATTAACAAAATTAGAAATAAAAGGGTGACATAACAAGAGACAATGAGGAAATTCAAAGAATCATTAGGTCATACTTCAAAAGCCTGCATTCTCCAAAACTGGAAAATCTAAAAGAAATGGATGATTTTCTAGACAGATACCACTTACCAAAGTTAAACTAAGATCAGATAAACTACTTAAACAGTTCCATAACCCCTAAAGGAATAGCAGTAGCCATTAAAAGTCCCCCCTTCCCCCGCCAAAAAAACCAAACAAACCAAACAACAACCACAACAACTACCACCACCACCATCACCACCACCCAGGGCCAGATGGTTTTAGCATAGAATTCTACCAGACTTTCAAGGAAGAGCTAATACCAATATTCCTCAAACTATTCCACAAAACAGAAACTGAAGGAACATTGCAAAAATAATTCTATGGGGTCACAGTCACTGTGACACTGAAACCACACAAAGACTCAACAAAGTGAGAATTTTAGACCAATTTCTCTTATGAACAATACAACAATACCTAATAAAATACTCGCAAATCCAAATCCAAGAACACATTAAAACATCATCCACCATGATCAAGTAGGCTTCATCCAGGGATGCAAGGGTGATTCAATATATAAAAAGCCATCAATATAATCCGCCACATAAACAAACTGAAAGAAAAGAAAAAGCCCCAGATTATCTCATTAGATGCTCAAAAAGCTTTTGACAAAATCCAACACCATTTCATGTTAAAAGTCTTGGAGAGATCATGGCACATACCTAAACATAATAAAAACAATACACAGCAAGCCAACAGCCAATATCAAATTAAGTGGAGAGAAACTTAAACCAATTCCATTAAAATCAGGGACAAGATAAGGCTGCCCACTCTCTCCCTTTCTATTCACCTACTCTCTCCCTATGTCTCCAATATAGTACTTGGAAGTTCTAGCTAGAACATTAAGACAACTAAAGGAGATCAAGGGGAGACAAATTGGAAATGAAGAAGTAAAAGTATTGTTATTTGCAAATGATATGAAAACATACATAATTGACTCTAAAAATTCTACCAGAGAACACCTTTAGCAAAGTGGTTGGATATAAAATGAACTAAAAAAAAGTAGCCCTCCTTTATACAAATGATAAAGAGAAAGATTAGAGAAACAACATCCTTTACAATAGCCACAAATAATATAAAAATCTTGGTGGAACTCTAACCAAGCAAATGAAAGACCTGTATGACAAGAACTTCAAGTTCCTGAAGAGAGAAGTTGAGGAAGATATGAGAAGATGGAAAGATCTTCCATGCTCATGGATCAGTAGAACTGATAGAGTGAAAATGGCTATCTTAACAAAAGCAGTCTACAGATTCAATGCAATTATCATAAAAATTCCAACACAATTCTTTACAGAACTTGAAAGAGCAATTCTCAACTTCATATGGAAAGACAAAAAACAAACAAACAAACAAACAAACAAAACCCAGGATGGTTAAAACAATCCTGAAAAAGAAAAACTTCAAAAGGTATCACCATCCCTGATTTTAAAACTGTACTATAGAGCAATAATAATAATAATAATAATAATAATAATAACAACAACAGCCTACATGGTATTGGTATAGGAACAGACAGGTTGATAAATGGAATCCAGTCAGAGACCCTAAAACAAACCCACACACCTAAGGACACTTGACTTTTGGACAAAGGCAGAACTATACAATGGAAAAAAGAAAGCATCTTCAACAATAGTGCTGGTACTGGCCTAACTGGATGTCTCCAAATAGAAGAATGTCTCCATATTTATCACTCTGCAGAACTCAAGTCTAAGTGGATGAAAGACCTAAACATAAAATCTAATAGAAAAGAAAGTGGAGAATAGCCTTGAAAACATTGGTACAGGAGACAACTCCCTGAATAAAACACCAATGGCTCAGATTCTAACATTAACAATTCATAAATGGGACCTCATGAAACCAAAAAGCTTCTATAAGGCAAAAGACACTGTTAATAGGACAAAACTGCAGCCTACAGATTGGGAAAAGATCTTCACCAACCCTGTATCCAACACAGGGATAATATCCAAAAATATATAAAGCACTCCAGAAATTAGACAACAACAAACCAAATAACCCAATTATAAAATGGGGTACAGAGCTAACTGTAGGCAGCCGTGTTTACAGTTGCAAAGTCGTATGACTAGCACCTGACAATGTAAGCAGCTGGCTTCCAGTGTGGCCAGCTCAGCTAAACTGGTAAACAAGTCCTTTGTGCATGCGTCAGCCTCGTGCCCCTCCCAAGCGGGCTTATGCTAATGAGGTATTGGCAGCTGAACCTATCCTGAGAGAACACATCACCCAGCCCGCCTTGGGCAGATATATAAGCAGCTCATTTCTGCTGCTTGGGAGCCCAGCCCATCCCCTTCCTGGTCCAGGTCCCCAGCCATACGTCCCCATCCTAGGCCCCCGTCTAGTTCCCCATCCCTAAGTCAAGAGTCGTTCCTGGAATAAAGCTGACTGAGAAGGATCCAACCGTGTCGTGTCTTAATTGCTGGCCAAGGCGGACGCGACACTAAACAGAATTCTCAATAGGGAAATCTTGAATGGCTAAGAAGCACTGTTCAGCATCCTTGGTCATCAGGGAAATGCAAATCAAAATGACTCTGAGATTCCATCTTACACTCATTAGAATGGCTAAAAATCTCAAGTGACAGCACATGCTGGCAAGGATGTGGGGCATGGGGAATACTCCTCAATTGCTGGTGAGAGTGAAAACTTATACAACCATTTTGGAAAGCAATTTGATGGTTTCTCAGAAAATTGGGAATAGATCTACCTCAAGACCCAGCTATACCACTCCTAGCATATACCCAAAAGATGCCCCACTATACCACAGGTACACTCACTCAACTATGTTCATAGCAGCTTTATTCATAATAGTCAGAAACTAGAAACAACCTAGATGTCCCTCAACTGACGAATGGATAAAGAAAATGTAGTATATCTACACAATGGAATACAATTCAGTTATTAAAAACAAAGACATCATGAATTTTACAGGCAAATGGATGGAACTTGAGAATATCATCCTGAGTGAGGTAACCCAGAGTCAGAAAGACATGGATGGTATGTACTCACTTATAAAAGCACATTAGCCATAAAATGCAGGATAAGCATGCTACAATCCACAGACACAAATAAACTGAGTAATCAGGAGGTCCCAAGGTAGGATGCATGAATCTTCTCAAAAGGAGAAACTAAATAGTCATTGGAGGTGGATGGGAAGAGGGAATGGGTGGGAGAGGAGAAGTGGAGAATGGCGATGGTGATCAGGTGTGGAGTACAGAGGGAGGTGGGAGAGGGCTGGGAGTGAGAACAGAAATCCATTGGGAACATCTCTGGTGACTAGCTGGAGGCCTAAGACAGGAGAGGATACAGGAGTCTAAGGGGGTGACACTAGTTGAAATTCCTACCAGAGGGTGATACAGAGAATGAACTGGGCACATCCTATAGCCAGGCAGGACTGCCAGAGGAGGAAGGGAAACATTAATTCACCCACAAAACCTTCAACCCCAAATTTTTCCTACCTACAAGATTTGCAGAGATAAAGATGGAGCAGAGACTGAGGGAACAGCTAAGCAATGACTGCCCCAACTTGAGACACATCCATAGGAGAGAGCCAACCCCATACTGTTATTGATACTCTGCTATAGTTGCAGACAGGAACCTAGCACAACAGTCTCCTGAGAGGCTGCATCCAACATTGAATGGAGGCAGATGCAGAGATCCACAACCAAACATCAGGTGGAGCTCAGGAGTTTTGTGGAAGAGTGGGAGTTACAAGTGAGCAAGCAGGAGGGGTCAAGGACACCTCAAGAAGACCCACAGAGTCAACTAACCTGGGACCACGGCGGCTCACAGAGCCTGGGCTACCAACCAGGGAGCATGTAGGAGCTAGACTTAGAACCCCTACACATTCATGGAAATGTACAACTTGGTCTTTGTGTGGATCCCCTAATAAGCTGTCTTGGTTTCTGTTCCCTGCCATTGGATCCCCTTCCCACTACTTGGACTGTCTGGTTGGGCCTCAGTAGGGGAGGATATGTCTAGTCCTGCTGGGACCAGATGTCCTACAGTGGGGTGGTACCCAAGGGGGGGACTTCCCCTTCTTGGGGCAATAGGGTGAGGGACTTGTAAGGGTGGGACTGAGAAGAGAGGAAGGAGTGGGGGCTGTGACAGGGATGTAAACTGAGTTATAAAAAATGATTTTTACTTTACGTATATGAACGTTTGTCTGTATGTACCCAAGTGTAATGTGCATCCCTGGCTCCTGAGAGGGCAGAAAAGGGTCTTCTGGACTTCCTGGAATTGGAGTTGCAGATAGTTCTGAGCCACCCTGTATGTTGGTGCTGTAAATCAAACTCAGATGCTCTGCAATAGCAGCAAGTGCTCTTAACTGCTAAGCCATCTCTCCAACACCTCTTTTTTTTTTTTAAAGACAGGGTCTGGCCTAGGACTTGCTATATAGACAAGACTAGCCTAAAACTCACAGATTCATCTGCCTCCTGACTGCTGGGATTAAAGGCATGCACCACCATATCAGCTCATTTTATAGCTTTTCTTTTCTTTCTTTCCATTTATTTATTTATTTATTTTATTATTTTTTTTTTCCAAGACAGGGTTTCTCTGTGTAGCCCTGGCTGTCCTGGAGCTCACTCTGTAGATCAGGCTGGCCTTGAACTCAGAAATCCGCCTGCCTCTGCCTCCCAAGTGCTGGGATTAAAGGCATGCCCGGCTTCTTTCTTTCCTTTTAAAAATTTATTTATGTATATACATCCCAAATGTTGCCCTTCTCTCCTGGTCACTCCTCACAGGGATCCTCCCCCTGCCCCCCTTATCTCTGAGAGGGTACCCTCCCATACCCCCCTCAACTTGGTATATCAGGTCTCTATAGGATTAGGTGCATCTTCTTCCATTAAGGCCAGAAAAGGTAGCCCTCGGCTGCATATGTGCTGGGGGTGGAGTTGGGGGCATGGCTCAGTCATTAAAGGCTAGGCTCACAACCAAAAATATAGCCTTTCTTTCTTACAGTTCCTTTTACTTTCCCAAAGTATTGCATGGCAGATCAGTAACAAATGGACCATTCGGGAAAAAGGAATTATCATTTTCAGTTTGGAAGAACCATGCAATCTATAATCCTTCAAGATAGGAGACTTACAGGCCGAAGCTTGCCATATGAGGTGTCAGGAGTCTGTCTTGAAGCCTGTGAGAATCCTGGTGATTCAGCATGAAGGCTGTTTTCTGAGAAAGAAAATCCAAGAGGTTGATGATTGAACAGTAAAGATGCTAGTGTAGATATAAGTGGTAAGGGGCAGATGCCCAGAACTCTTACCATTGGCTGAAGGAGACCGGGGGAAGAGCTGGGAGCTCCTCTTATCTGGACTGGGATAAGGACTGCTGGGAGGCTGGTCATACAGAGGCAGTGGAGGCAGAGATGTGTGAGGCTTGGGGGATGGAGAGATCTGCAGCAAAAGAGGTAGAGTTACTAGGTGATCTCCTCAGGAAGCAGAGCTTGGCTCCTTTGCTGCTCAGTATGCCTTCCCTTTCTTTGGGGCTCACTTATAACTAACTGTTAAGGGTTGTCGGCCTCATAGAAGCAACTGGAGCTAAAATAAATCCTGAAGCTTCAGTTTTGTGATGCATTACATTATTCTACTGACCATCTTTTTTTTTTTTTTTTTTGGTTTTTCAAGACAGGGTTTCTCTTTGTAGTCTTAGCTGGCCTCGAACTCAGAAATCCACCTGCCTCCCAAGTGCTGGGATTAAAGGCGTGCGCCACCACTACCTGGCTCTACTGACTCTATCTTAAACCATTTCCAAGTCAACCATGCTCTGGGGTTCTCTACTAGGCAATTCAGTTAAATTTATGAAGAACCAATGGTATCTGTGTGCGTTTCTGACTTCTCTAGGTTTTCTACATGTCAGACTAAGCAGTCACAAGTCTTACCCTTCCATCTGCTAGGCCTGTTGGAACAAGAGGACAAATAAAACCAACAATTTCCTGTAAACCCACACTTAGCTGTGGTAGGGAAATTGAGCTCCCTAGAGCTCTGGTAGAACCTGGAGAGACAGAGTTCTCATGAGGTAAGACAGCCTGGTTAAGGGCTATACTGTGGAAGCTAGCTGGAGACAATACATCCTCTCCCTGGCTTTTTTCTCTCCAGCAAAATCATCTTTCAAATGTCCTATGAAATTTAGTGTTCTAATGAATTCAGAGAAAACAGTGTGGCAAAGGGAATGAGAGGTAAGATGGCCGTTTTCTACAAGGTCCTGACAAGCTTCTAGTTTTCTAAACTCAGTTGTGTAAACACTTGGCTCTTAAGGAATGGAGTAAAAGTGAGGCTTATCCACTTTGCTCCTTCTGACGTACCTGAATCTCTCTTGTCCATGGTGTGTCACCATTCTCGGAGGTCGAGAGCTCTTCCACTAGCACCGAAGGGAAAACGCCGATTCGACCACTGAACTCCCCTTCCCAGAAGCCATCATCATCTTGGTTTTCTTTGTTCAAGATTCGGATAATTGCTCCCTCGGGAAAGGACAACTCATCATCTGTCTGGCCCTCATAATCATAAAGTGCTTTCACAAAACAGACTGGAAGCAAGAGAAAGACAAACTGGTAAGAGACAGACAGATGCACTGCTTTTGTCCTTGTTTTGAGAGAAGGTCTTCTCTGTAGCCTGGGCTGGTCTCAAACTTGCAATAATCCTCCTGCTTCAAACTCCCCACTACTAGACTAGCAGGTGTACATACAACGCGTCTAGCAAGATGGACTGATTTCACAACCACCCTGGCTTCATGACAACTAGTGAGTACCACACAAGACAGGGTAAGTTGTAAGTTATTATTCACTGAAAGTATCTTTATGCTTCTGCTGATCAGGACAAGTGCTATCAAATATAGGAAGACATAGGACTTAAAGTGCTTTTAAACATACCGAAGGCTAATTTTCAGGTACTAGTTTGGGTAAAAAAAAACATGACCAGATTGAGTGTCTTATTTTAGTCTTTACCACTGGCATCTCCATTCAGGCTGCCTGAAACGAGTTCTGCTTCTGTGGAATTGCTGGACGTGTGTGACCGACTGTCCAAAGCAGCCAAAGACTGTAGCATGCTCAGTAGGCTGTTTGAGGTGGGAAATTGTAGGTACTTTTCTGGCACATAACCCACTTGGCCAACTTTATTTCGAGCCTGGGTAAAAAGACAAGGGAAAAAAAGGTTTGTATACAAAATTTGGACAGAGCAAACCAAGAACCAAAACAAATGCCTAAAACATCACAAGAAGGGGTGATATGAGCAAAGGAATTATACCTTTACCCAGTCTTCCATATCTCCATCTTCAATCACTTCTAACACCTCATGTTCCTCAATGGTCAACTCATCTGGTTGAGAAGCCTGCAATGTAGGATGGCCATGAACAAAATCAAAAAGGTTAGATAAAGAGCAGATGTGAGCTAGTCATAACAAAAGCCAGGGATCAAAATATCGAAATGATTTTGAGAAACAAAATTTCAGTGTTGTAAAACTATCATAATGAGGTGAAGTTTTACTTCAGAAAACTAAACAAAATAAAACTGCAACAGAAACTGGATCCTCAAGAGGTAATCAGGTTCGGTGAGCAGAGTGCCGTGCTGGAAGCAGAGGGCCTAGATGTTGGCTCCAGCTTGCTTATCTGCTTTAAGTAAGTCAGCATAATGCCTCCATTACTTCAAATGCCAACCTTGCCATTCTCTGAAGAATGGTGGTCAATGTGGCAAGGATAAGCACGGAACCAAGATGACCTGGGAGGCATGAGTAACAGAGAAGGCACTTGAATGGACATGCATGCAGTGGAACATGGACACTATGTACATGGATTGCATGTAGCTTGAACAATGCCCAGGACTTTTCTGGAACCACAGAAAAGCCATGGCCAAAAGAACAAAGTTATGAGCAAGCCAATGACTGCAGCTGGGTCTTGCTCCACCTTGATGTGGAGACTGGGCTGATCCACATGGATGGCTCTCTGTCAGCTATAGTTGCTTTTCTGTCTCAGCTGGCACCCACCACCATGTCTTCTTTTGAGATACAGAACCTGGAGGAAACTCAGATGCTCCAGAGGGAATCCATACAGAGAGCCTCCACCAAGGCTTCCTAAACAGTCTTGTCTGATCCATGACATTCATCTGGTTCTCTAGTAAAAAGCCTTCAAAGCATTTCCCAATCCCACTACCACACAAGGACTTATCATTCTTCAAATCTCAAGTATAAAATATCTCTAAATTACGCAAACAAAAGAAAGTAATAAAGTGAGCCACTATTTTTTTTTTTTTTTTTTTTGATATATGGTCTCATGTTGCTCAAGCTGACCTTGATCTTGCTATGTAGCTGAGGACCTTGAAGAGCCTGAATTTCTTGCATCCACTTACTGAGTTTCAGGATCACTGGTATGCTGCACCACAACTGGTGTTGAAAGTGAGTCACTTCCTGAGATGTATTTCCCATTTCATTAAAATTCAGATTATGGATAATGTCATAGCTTTCTGACACAAAACAGGACTGATGATGACATCAGTCATCATTTATAATACTCCAACGACAGATTTTAAGTACATTACCACTGACTTCAAATATGAAGGAAACTATTTACTCTTCATATTTTCTTCAGTGGAATTTTCTTGTTACTCTGAAACTACATTGTGTGCTAGACAGGGTGACACATGCCTTAATCCCAGGCTGAGACAAAAAGAGGAGTTCCAGGCTAGCCTGGGCTACAAAGAGACATCCTTTCCAAAGGAACACAAAACATACACAAAAATACAACCAAACAAAACTACTAGTACATATACTAGCAAAAGGCACCTCTGTAATGAAGTCACTTTCCTAAGTACATAGCAAGACTTAGTATCAATAGAACCAGGCTTGAGTGTGTGTAAAGGCAAGGTGGAGGGTGGGGGTGGGGGACGAGTTTGTTAAACTCGTTTGTTATAACTTTTACTGATTTTTTTTATCTTTTGGTATTTTTGACACAGGGTTTCTCTGTGTGTATCCCTGGATGTTTTGTAACTTGCTCTATAGACCAGGCTGGCCTTGAACTCACAGAGATCCACCTGCCTCTGCCTCCTGAGTGCTGGGATTAAAGGTGTGCATCACCGCTATGAGACTCAGGGCACCTTTAAACATTGTTGTCCTGTGCCAATCTATGAAGGTCCATTTCTAGCTCTGCAGCAGTGGGCCAATAGAAGCAAGCACTATAGTGATGGTGTAAGGTCTACAAGGAATGGGCCCTGTGGGCCTCTCAAAGCCTTGAGCCAACATACTCTTTCCTGTTCTCTGAATACACAGTGCTTTTCCTTGCTTCTGTTTCCTCCCTTTGTTCTTTGTCTGCCAGCCCTCTTCACATGAGTAGGTCTGATTGCTGTGAGTGATAAGTCCAGCTTCAGTCTAGTTCTATGGACAATAAATATAGGATGTCATTGAGAGACTGAAGAGATGATTCAGCTGTTAGAGCACTGGTTGCTTTTGCAGAGAACTGGTTTAATTTCAGTACCTACAGAGCAGCTTACAACTGTCTGTAATTCTAGCTCCAGGAGTTCTGACACTTTCACACAGCTACAGAGGTAGGCGAAAAGTCAATGCATATTCAAAAAGTTTAGAAAAATCTTTTTTTTTTTTTTTTTTTTTTAGTTTTTCGAGACAGGGTTTCTCTGTGTAGCCCAGCCTGTCCTGGAACTCACTCTGTAGACCAGGCTGGCCTCGAACTCAGAAATCCGCCTGCCTCTGCCTCCCAAGTGCTGGGATTAAAGGCGTGCGCCACCACCGCCCGGCTCTTTTTTTTTTTTTTTTTTTTTTTTTTTTTAAGAGAGACATATTTGATCTTTAGTTTGATCTTCCCACCCTACCTTACCCCTCAACTAGTGTATAAGGTCCATTAAGGGTCTTTTTGGTCAATGCCACATTCCTATAGGAAAAAAAAGCACTGTTGGTAGATGGAGGTGTTCACATAAAATTTCTTAAATGAAAGGGACATTTGGTAATCTTTTCCTTGTAGGGTTGCTGAGGAGGTTAGGAACGAGCAATAAACAGCAGCTCTTACTGTCACTTGTGATTTGTGGCACAGCTCATGTTTTCCCAGAATGGCCATCTAAGTTTCTTGCTTCTTCCCTTTTACTTCCGTAAGACCCCTGTATCTCTCAGACACAGACTTCCATGCGTGAAACTCCAGCTAGTAGTTCAGCCCTGTGGGTTTCCTTTTAGACTTAAAGCAGGGCTGTTTCTCTTTTAGTTACTAAATGCCTACTAAATATACAGTCTTAAACCTGTGTCCTTTAAGTCTGAATAGTCAGTAAGTTGGAAATCCATTCCCACTTATCTTTACATTTCTGTATTTTGCTTTCCTGGTTTAAAAAGTCATATTTATTCACTGTAGAAATTGAAGAATGTGCACAGAGATTGTGGAGATGCACATACAATTTGGTATTCTTCCTTCGTATTTGACATTAGTAAGTTTTGTTTTGTTTCTTTGAGGTAGGGTCTCACTATGTAGCTCTGGTTGGCCTGGAACTCACAAAGGTCTGCTTGCTTCTGTCTTCAGAGTGTTAAGCATTAAAGATGTAAACCTTTAAAAAAACTGTGAGTTTTGTCTACATGTACGTCTGTGCATTTTTGGTAATCAAGTCTCTTTTTCTATAATGTGAATGACTCTGGGGATCAAGCACTGGCCCCAGGGTTGGGGATATGAACCCAGAGTCTTGCATATTAGTGAAATATTCTGTTACAGAGCTAAACTTCTGATCCCTAGACAGGCTTTTTTAGTCTGGTTTACCATAGGGAAATGACTGGATATATCAGCAGAAAAGATAGTGAAGAATGTGAGCTGTCTAAAATCAGGTAGAGACTTAAGACTACACTCAACCAACCAGACCTCCCAGAGCTCCCAGGGACTAAACCACCAACTAAAGAGTACACATGGAGGGACACATAGCTCCAGCTGCATATGTAGCAGAGGATGGCCTTGTCGGGCATCAATGGGAGGAGAGGCCCTTGGTCCTGTGAAGGCTCGAAATCCCAGTGTAGGGGAATGCCAGGGTGGGGAGGTGGAAGTGGGTGGGTGGGGGAGCACCTTCATAGAAACAGGAAGAGGAGGGATGGGATAGGGAGTTTTGGGGGGACCGGGAAAAGGGATTTTTGAAATGTAAATAAAGAAAATATCCAATAAAAAATATAAAATTTTTTTATAAAGTATCACAAATCTTATTTTTAGAACTTTCAAATAAACATAACAATAAGAAGTAACATCAGAAATACTTTGAACTTTAGCTTTATACTTTAAAAGACCTTTCCAAGTGTCTTAGAAGATGATTTCAAATTTTCAGAAGATTATTAAAACGAGTTACACTGGTAAAAGCCCTAACCCTTTAAGAAACAAGACGTATTATGAGTTTAAATTTAACAAATGGATGTCAAACTCAAAAAAGCCCAGGAATGACTGCTCTTGAGTATTAGATGGGGCCAACTTTGAGCACACAGCAGTGAGCTGGGGATCAGTGTACAGCCGCTGAAGTTTCTCTCTACACTGTCCCCTGTCATCTTTGTACTATCCTCTTCTACTGTGCTTTATTACAGTGCGGGTCAGAGGACTCACTTGCTCATGCCTCCCTGCATCACTCGTTGTCTCATTCCTCGACGTTTACTGTGCCCAGGCATTATCACAGGGCCCAGTGATGTATGAGGATACACACCTCCTACTTAAAAACGAACCCTTTACCACAGAGCTGGCTCCAGAGTTAGCATCATTTGCTGCGTCTGTTATAGCCTGAGGAGCAGTAGTAAAGCATACAGAGCAGACATCTCAGTGAGTAGTGGCTTTACTATTAGGCGGTGGAAGACACGTCTATGATGTTTGCACAACACTGAAATCACTTAATGCTGCATTCTTTAGGATGTATAGCCATTGTTAAGTAATGCATGATTGTTCAGAATCTGTGACAAAGGGCAATGGGTCAGATTACACTTTCAGAAGTGACTTTAGGAGGTACTTTTTTTTCTTTTTTTAAAGGAAAAAGTTTTTTTATTTTTTTATTTTATTATTTTTTTAAAAGATGATTTATTTCAATTGTGTGGGTGTAAGTGGCCCTTGGAGGTCAGAGGTCAGAAGTAGGACTTACAAGTGGTTGTACAAGTGGTTGTGAACTGCCGTTTGTGGATGCTGGGAACTGAACTTGTGTCCTTTGTAAGGGCAAAAAGAGCTTTAGCTGCTGAGCCATCTCTCCTGCAAGGGAGGTGCTTTTTGGGCTGAGCTCCAAGGGAGAGAAGAAGGCAGCTGAGACTTGAGGAAATAAAGAGTTCTAGGCAGAAGATGTGACCAGTACAAAGATGTTCCGGGGGCAGGAGTTGGGTGCTCCTGGAGTTTTAACTGTAGCCACTGGCTACTGTACTGGATTTTTTCCTACAACTGCACTATAAGACATTTTTCCTCTGGCCTTAATCTTGAGGGGCTTCCTAATAGAGGATCTATGCCAAGTTGGGTTATGAACTGAAAATTTATGGGATGTAGGTACTATGCTCAGTGTTTTGCTATGGAAGTGTTACTTAGTCTTCACAGTAAATACTGTTCTTATGATACATGAAAACAAACAAACAGCCACCCTAAAAAACAGGTTAACAGAGACTCAGTGTATAGTTAGGTAGCTCAGAGCAGCAAAGACAAGGTTTTAAGCAGAAAAGTCTGACGGCAGAGACTCAATATTTCACCACCATGTCCTGTTGGTATCAACAGATGGCAGCTTTAAGCTAGCCAGCATAGTGTAAGCAGATACAGTTCCATGAATCCTCAGAGCTGCCACCATTTGCCATCAGCGAAATATGGGGGAGATACAAACCTTATAGGAATAAACAACTTTGCAGGTGAGTGGATAATTTCTTAAGGTACCAGAAGGGCTGGAGCTGCTGTCATCAAAAACATCCATGTTGTCTTCAAACTCTTCTCCTTCTTCTCTTTCAGCATCTGCATTAAGCTAGGAAAAATTAGAAGCCATTGGCTACTTTGCTTATTTCATGAAAATGGGAGAAAACAAACAAACAAACAATTGAAATCGGATTGTTTCAAAATATTAGTTTGTCTATTCAACCTCACATTTTATAGAAGACTAGAGAATTTTAAAAATCAAAAATAAAATGCTGTGTTGGGTGTAGTATACATGCCTTTAATCTCAGCACACAGGAGGCAGAGACAGGCAAATATATGTGTGAATTTGTAGTCAGAATGATCTACAAAGTTTCAGATGATCTGGGGGCTACATAGTAGACTGTGTCTTTAATGTAAAGCGTCAGACTGTGAGGCTAATGGTTTTGTAAAAGTACTTGCCATGCCAACCTTGATGACCTGAGTTCCATCGGCAAATCCCATGGTGGAAGGAAAAAGCCAACTCCCAACGGCACACCATGGTATACACACACACACACAGCCCCAATAAAGTAAAACACTTCAGTGATACACACTTGTAATTCAAGCATTTGGGAAGTAGAGGTTGAAATTCAAGGCTGGCTTTAGCAAGGTAGTGGATTCTGGGTTAAATGAGACCCTGTCACAAATAAACCTCAAATCTACAAGAAGTAATTTATCAGTATCTTTTAACATTTTGCTGTTAAATGCTGAATAACAAAGTCCTCTTAACATTTTTAATTACTAACATGAGGAAATATTAAAGATTGCTATATGTTACAAAGAATGTGGGGAAACAGTCTTATAACTATGGCAAGTAGAAATGCTTTATACATGGTTTTTAGAAAATATACTGCCCAACACATAGCTTAAATCATGACCATTAGCAGAATTAAATATGATAAAGTGCTCTGTTACTGAAAGATATTACCAGAACCAAAATGAAGGAGCTAGAGATGCAGCCCAGTTTATAAGCCTACTTGGCTAGTATGCATTCAGACCTGGGTTCCACCCTCTACATCCCTCAAACCAGATGTGGTGGTGGTGCATGTGTGAAATTTCAGCACTCAGAACAGAAGAAAGAAGATCAGAAATTCAAGGTCATCTTTGACCACATAGCAAGTCTGAAGCCAGCATGAGCTACAAGAGACCTACTGATCGCTACAATGAAGTCAATGATGGGTCATGTCTGTAATACCAGCACTCAGGAGGCTGAGTCAGGAGAACTGCTTTAAGTATGATTTCAGTCTAGGCTACAGGGTGATACCTGGTAGTACATAGCTATAATCTCAGCACGTTGGAGGCACAGGCAGGAGGAGTATCCTTGGCTATATAGTTGAGTTTAGGTCAATCTGGGCTACATGAACCCCTGTAACTAACAATCAATCAATCAATCAATCAATCAATCAAAAACACAACCCCCCTCCCAAAAAATAAAACAACAAGAAACAACCAATGAAAACCCACCCCAATGAGATACTACTCTGTATTCATTAGTGTCTTTATTATCAAGGAAAAAAGAGCATGTATTGCTAAAGATATAGCAAAGGTGGAACCTTATACACTAGTAGTGGGACTGTAATGGCACATTTGCTGTGAAAAATGGGATGTTTCCTTAATAAATTAAACATAGAAGTATATAAAAATTTCCTAGGTATACACCTAAAAAAATGAAAGCAAAAACTAGAATAGATGTTTGCAAACTAATGTTCACAGTAGCAATACTACAACAGCCAAAGTTCCACTAATAGAGGAATAGGAATACACACAGATAATGGAATATTACTCAGTCTTAAAAAGGAAGGAATGCTTGCTTACACATACTACTACATGGATGTACTTTAAAGACATTATGCTAAGTAAAGTAAGCCATTACGAAAAGATAAACACCAACTCCATTTCTAAGAAGTGTGAAGAGTAGCCAAAGTCATAGCAGCACAGCATTTGTTGGGACTGAAGGTGGCTCACAGGAGTTATTGTTTACTAGGTACAGAGTTTTACAGTTTTCATTTGGCTGTTTATTTCAGACAGAGTATCACTATATATCCCAGACTGGCCTGAAATACATGTATCTCAGGCTGGTCTCAATTTAGAATTCTTTGCTTCTCCTTTTGAGTACTCAGATTACAGGTAAGGTTACCATGGCCAGTGAAACTTTTCTTTTTTTTTTAAAGATGTATTTTAGTTTTAAGTGTGTGTGTTTGTGTGTGTGTGCATGCACGTGCAGAGACCAGAGGCACTGAGTTACAGGTAGACGCTATCTACCAGTTGTAGTGCTGGGAAATGGGTCCTCTGTAAGAGCAGGACAAACATTCTTAACCACTGAGCCATTTCTCTGGTCCCTTAAACATATTTTATATATTCAGAAGACCCGTCTTTCATACTCTAGGAAAAGTTACAGACATTTTACTGTATTACACAAAACACTCAGACGTTTATAAAAATGAGTAGAACAAGTTTCCAAAAATACATATGGAATGTTAACATGTACTGTGCTTTGGAACTGGGAATTAGTCCAGAGCACTTTCTCTTGCCAGCATGGACTGATACTAAACATTCCTTTTACCTCCTCTGTTTTTAGTTCATGTTTGATTCTCACGGAAAGGACTACAGCTTTAGTGACAACAGGGGCAACTGTCAAGATGCTTTGTGTGGTGGATTTTTAAAAGCATGGTATCTTAGACTAATCTCTTCCTTTTCCCTCTTCATTGTTCTCATGGTTTCTTGACCCAGCCTATCTAAAACTCCACTCTTCCTTACTCTCTTATCTTAAGGACTACACTCTCAACCCTTCTTTCTTCAATCAAAACAATTCTTAGCCATACTTACATTTTCCTTTCTTAAATGTTGTAAAAAGCTTACTCTTCCTGCAAGGGCAGTAAGAACCCTGTGGGAGTTTCTGTAGCGGCTATCTTCTGGTACTTGGCATGTTCAGCTTTGGGGTGTTCTCAGACAGGAAGCAGTGACTGAAGGGTTGGATATGAATACTGACTGTATCACTTACTTGCTGTACGTGACCCTGGGCAATTCACCTGGTTTCTAAACTTCAGTGACTCAACTCTCATATGAAGACAACTATTTTTCCTAATGAAGACAAATTCTTTTTCACAGGGCTATCATAAGGATTGAAGGAGGTAATGCATTTTAAACCCTGAACACTCACTTAGCAGATGGGAGGTACTTAGTACATCATTATCTTTTGCTGGTGTTATGAAGCACAAAGAATCAGATGAAGAATTTTCTGACACTCAACACAGAGGAAAGAAGCTACTTGCAGAAAATTGATCAGCAGAACCTCTGAACTCTACTTGGATGGAGAAGTGACTGCAGAGTAGAGGACCTTACTCCAAGCACTGTCTAAGTAGATAATATATAGACTTCTGTTCAAAATAAGATGGAATATACTAGGGACCAGAATTTGAATTTGAATTTCATGCCAGAAACAATTTTAAAAATTGGTTGTGGGCCTGTAAAATGGCTCCATGGGTGAGGGTGCTCAACCAAGCTTGATGAACTCAGCTTGATCTCTGGGATCCTCATGGCGCAAGGGATGAACTGAGGACTCCTGCAAGCTGTCCTTTGGCCTCTATTTGATCAACATGGCATACCCTAAACCCAATAATTAAATAAATGTAATAATACAGAAAATATGGTCAAAATATATGAAAGTTTTCAAGACATAGGCCACCAAACAGTGAAAGACAGCAGTGTCTGGGGAATGGAAACAATTTGCTCAACTTATTCTCAGAAAAAGTTTCCAGGCTGAGAACAATGTGCCCTCCACATTGAGTGGAACAGGGAGCTCATGAAGGCCAAGGTGGCTATGGTTCAGACTGCAGTAACAAAGAGAGAAGAAAGAGATCTTGAGAAATCGGCAGAGGCCTGAAGTCTTCAGCTGAGTAGTATATGTGTACGAACAGAGTAGCTGAACTAGAAACAGAACTATCTAGAAGGATTAGAGAAACTTATCTCTAGAACTCATACAGATTTGGGAAATGACTCATTTTCCCTAAGTCATAGAGCATTAAGTGGGGCTCACAGAGCAGTAAGAATATGGAAGACTCAGGCAGTGCCATCAGCCAACTAGATGTAACTGCATTTGTAGAACACAGCACTCAAAAGCAGCAGAATGTACACTCTTTATATATCACACATTGGGTCACAAAAGAAGTCTCAGCAAAGAACCGAAAGGTATATGTAGCAGGAACAATTATCAGATGTCTCCACAAGAAAGGGAAAAAAGTCTAAAATCAATATCCCCAGTTTTTACCTGAAAAAAAAAAAAAAGGAGCAAATGAAATCCAAACTAAACATGAGAAAGGAAATAATTAAAATCTAAGCATGGATTAATAAATCAGGAAAACAACAGGAAAAAAAAGCCAATGAAACCAAAAGTTTGCTCATTGGGGAGAGCCCTCTATTTGATGAACCTCCATTAGATCAGAATGATCAGGAAAAAAATAAGAGGAGACAAAACCATACAGGAACGAGTGGTAATTGACACCACTATAGATGCTCTAGATACTCAAAGAATAATCAAGAATATATAAACAACTTAATGCCTGTAACTTTGGTGATTTGGATAGAAGAGACTTTTTTTTTAAACAACAACAAAAAACGCCAAATCAAATTATCAGTCTATTCAAAGGAGAACAGCCTCGGTGGGGATTATCTGCAAACCCAGCAGAGGAAGGAAGAACAGTCAAGGTCAGCCTAGTTTACATAGTAAGTTCTAGGCCAGTAAGGGCTATAAATGGAGATCCTGTTTCAGAAAGTCAGCCTTTTCCCAGCACTTTTCACACTTTTAATTTTGAGGCAGGGTTTCAATAAATTGTCCAGGCTGGCCTTGAGTTTATTGGCTATTCCAGATCTTAACTTGTGATCTTCTTGCCTCAGCTCTGTAAGTAGCTAAATTACAGACCTGTGTCACCAGGGTTAGTTTCTCAAAACAGTAACTATATACCCACTATAGAGCCTATTCAAAATCATATGTTGGTAGTACATATCCTACCCAAATTCAAGACTTACAAAATTACAGTAATAGTCCAGAACAAACCAAATGTCCATCAATGGGAAGAAGGACAGCAAACATCTATAGCTATACAACATACTATTGTCCAGCACTGAAAATAAACAGTCAACATACAACAACATGTGTGATCCTCAAAATCATCACACTGAGTTTTCAAAGTTCACTCAAAAGAGTTGATATGATTCTCTTTATCTAAATTCCAGAAAACACAGTAACCTAATGCCTAGAAAGTACAGTGGTTAACTGAGGAACAGAAAATCAACATGACTATGAAAGAGAATAAGGAAAGTTTGGGAGAGTAATAAATATGTTTATTATCGTAACTCTAATGCTTTCACTGGTGTACACATATGTCAAAACATATCAGAACGTGTACATTAAACATGAAGTTGAAAGTATGTTTTCAACCTTTAATAAAGCTGATGAAATATCAAAAGCTTGGGAATTTGAATGTTAACTAGTCACACAGCACACAAAGTTTTAACAATCACTAATGGGACTGGAAATAAAACATCCAATGATGATTGAAAAAAACCTACACAGTAAGTAAAATGACAAAGATTAGGAGAACACAGAGAAACCCCACAGAGCAAGGGCAGATGATCTGAGGACTGCAGAGGCAGACACCTCTGGGTTCAAAGGTCATCTCTCCTCACGAGCTTTAAGGAGAGACTTAGTTTCCCAAGTCCCATCAGTAAATACACTCAGAGTAACTATGCTTATTAACTAATTCTTCTCACACAGATAATGTACAAATGTACACTTGAGCCCCACTCTTTTCTTTTCAGAACAATTTAAACTTAGCTGATAAAACTAGAGGAAAATGCTCATCTTGAAGGTGAGATGAGTATTCTTTGACATGTTTCATGGGTAAGAAACTGTCACAGGAACTTTATAGCATTATCACTATTTTAATTATTTTTGAGGTAGGGTCTCATGTAGCCCAGGTTGGCCGCAAATTTAGCTGAGAATGACCTAGAACTTCTGATTCTCTTGCCTCTATCTGCCAAGTATTGGGATTATAGAGTATGCCCCCACATCTGGTTTAGGTGGTGCTGAGGACTGAACCCAGGAGTTCATGCATGTTAAGCAAAAGGCCCTAACAACCCAGCTACATTTCCAGCACACTTTTAAAAAGAAGAAACTAATATTCATATTCCATAGAAATCAAAGTGGATAAAAGATTAAATTTAAGTTAGGCGGTGGTGGAGCATGCTTTTAATCAAAGAGGCAGAAGGATCTTTGTAAGTTTGAGGCTAGACTGGTCTACAGGGCTATTTCCAGGATAGCTAAGGCTATATAAAGAAACCATGTATCAAAAAACAAACGAAAAAAAAAAAAAAAAAAAAAAACCAAACGAAATGAAAAAACATGTTTTTCCAAATGTGAATTAGTAATTTCCTAAAAATTCTCATTACACATAAAGTTGATAACAATAACATACTATTTCATTATTTTAAAAAAATTACTACCTTTTTACTTTATTTTAGCTGCCCAGGCTAGACTAAAACTTCTCCTTCTCTCTTAGCCTCTTAAGTAGCTGAGATTATGCATACCACTATATCTAGCTCATTTTCTTTTTTGTTGGATATTCTAGTGATTTCAACTTTATATATACACTGTACTTGACCACACATTTCCGTGGTGAGATCACATAGCAGCCATTTTCCTTACTATTTTTTTAAGAATATGATAACAAACATTAGCAGTATCTCTCTCAGTGTTGCAAAGAATACAATAAACATCCCCACTAGTAACTATAATGATTTTTTAAAAAAGATTTGTTTTTATTATTTTATTATATATGTGTGTGTGTATGTGTGTGTGTGTGTGTTGGGGGTGGGTATATGAACATGAATGCAAGTGCCCAGAGGTCAGAAGTGTCAGATTTTTCTGGAGCTAGGTTCCCAGGTATCAAACTGAGGTCACCAAACATGGTGGTAAGTACTTTCCTCTGTCTATATGCCTATTAGTGGGGTTAGTAGTGTACTATGGCTGGTTACACTTCTCTCAGTGGTCAAATTTTTCAGTCCCACCCTCTTCTTGGTCTTGGCTACTGGCAAGTGAGACAAGATCTCTCAATCTGTAGACATTAACACAGACATAGTCAACATCCAGCAAAGGGTCTCATGAGAAGGGCTGGCTGAAAGCACACTTAAATCAGTGAATTAACCTGATCTAACTAGAATTTAAAATAACAATTTCACCAGAAGCGTAGATTTTTAGAGGATAGAGCTTAGAGCAATGAAAAAGCCTGCGGCCCATTTGAAAGTACTATAAATATAAAAGCAATTGAAGATTTTTTTTTTTTTTGGCAAGGATAGTCTTAACAGTTTCTATTTGTTTCATTATAGGAATTCACTCTTTTACTTTAGATTAGCTTAAGCTCACAAACAGGTTCTCATAATTTAAAAACAAATTCCACTGCACTGCAAGGACTATGAGGACTATGAGGCACACTGCAGAGTAAAGGGGAAGCACATTCATCATTGCCTTTCAGCCACATTATTCGGCACTGTCTTCAAGATGACTGGATCAGGACTTATTTTTATGTAATTCTGCAAATGTCAGATCCCTAGGGAGTCTGCACAACAAAGTAGACTGTCAGACTGCCTTAGTGCAACTGTTGAGGGAAGTCATGAAAATAGTGCCAGTTATGATCAGAAACTCTAAGGAAAAAGGAGACTAGAAAGAATAAAAATAAACCCAACCCAGACAAAGGCTTACAGATTCTATTTGCTCTCACTCTGGCAATCAGCCCCAAAACTGAAAAAAGAAATTTAGTTGTTTCTTAGTATTCAAGGAGGATTGACTCCAGAATCCCTTGTGGATACCAAATTCCAGGGATACTCAGGTCCCTTATATAAAATGGTATAGTATTTAAATATAACCTATACATATCTAACAGACTGTGAATGCTGTAGAAATAATTGCTGTGTTATATACACACTTAAGAGAAAAGTTTCTATGCAATTGTAAAAACCCAACTTTCAGATCTGTGGCTTATTGAATCCATGTAAAATCCAGGAATATGAATGGCCAATTGCATATATGTAATTGTTACATAAAATGATTATGGAGACTCTAAAAGAATGATTATAAAGATTATCCAGGGACAAGAAAAGTTAGACTGAAAAGATTATGCAAAATTAACATTCCTTATTATGTTTAAATAATTTTAAAGGTTAAGTTATAAACTGGGAATGGATTTAAGTGAGAGAAGGCAGGAAAGTAAGAGGAAGGAAAGATGAGTGATTTAGTGGCTCACGGGGTCACTGGCAGTAATCCATCCTCAGGTGCTATATGTAGGCTCAAGTTACTGAGCAACTAAGTATCTCTTGTTATTCCTACTTCCCCTCTCTCAGATTGGATCTGATTACCTAGTCCTGGATGGCCTGTAACTCTCTATGTAGTCCAAGCTAGAGGCTGGCCTGGAACTCAGGAGTTTCACTTGCATATGCCACCTGAGGGCTGGTATCAAAGACATACAGTACCACCCCCCTTCCCCACAACTCTCCTTTTAAATGTGTTGACACATTCTGGGACTCTTTTTTTTCCCCCTACCCCATCCTATATTCTACATGACAGCATGAGACAGGAAGAAGAATTATCATGTAAGTATGGTTCTCCAAGACAGACTATGTAGTTTATAACATTTACCTTCCATGAGACATTCTTTAGCTATATTGTTAGTGTCTATGATAGCCATCATGATTCCCAGATGACTAATGTTTTGTTGGCATCGACAATGGAAGAAACTATTTGGTTGCCAGAATGTGTATTTCAGCCTCATGTTCCTGGCCAGCTAGCAGTCAGTCTGAAGGGGTACAGAATTCTCTGAATTATTTCAATGTTACTTAAGAAAAAGGTTAAATAAATACTGGGGCCTCATTAAGCTATTATTATTACCTTTATAGCATAACTGGTAAATCTCCCATAAAATATAACCTCTAAGTTGAAAGAGAGAATACACAGGCTCTGTAAGACTGGCTGTTCATAGTTGCCTTATTTATGATAGCCAGAAGCTGTTAGCAACCCAGATGCCCCACAATGGAAGAATGGATATAGAAAATGTGATTCATTTACATAATGGAATACTATTCAGCTACTAAGAACGAGGACATCATGAGTTTTGCAGGCAAATGGATAGAACTAGAAAATACCATCCTGAGTAGATAACTCAGACCCAAAAGAACATGAATGGTATGTACTCACTAATAAGTGGATATTAGCCAAAAAGTACAGAATACCTAGGATACAATCCACAGAACTCATGAAGGTTAACAAGCCAAAGGGCCCAAGTAAGGATGCTTCAATTCCACTTGGGAGGAGAAGAAAGCAATCATGAGGGGCAGAGGGAGGGAGGGACATGGGTAAGGGGGCGGGGGGAGAAGGGAACATGATCAGGTATGGGTGGAGGGCAGGAGCGAAGCCTTGAGGGCCAGCAGAATGAATAGAAATATGGAACCTCTGGGGTGGGAGAACCCTCTAGAATGTACCAGAGACCTGGGAGGTGAGAGACTCTCAGGACCTAAAGGGGGGAACCTTAGACCCACAGTCAAAAACTCTGACCCAGAATTGTTCCTGTCTAAAATAGCTGCAGGGACAAAAACAGAGAAGAGACTGAGGGAAAGGAGGTCCAGTGACTGGTCCAACTTGGGATCTGTCTCAAGAGGAGGCTCTAAGGCCTGACAGTATTACTGATGCTATGATGTGCTTACAGATGGGAGCATAGTATGGCTGCCCTCTGAGAGGCCCAACAAGCAGCTGACTGAGACAGCTGCAGATACTTACACCCAACCAATTGACTGAAGTCAGGGATCCCTGTGGTTGAATTAGGGAAAGGTTGGAAGAAGTTGAGGAGGAGAGCGACCCCATAGGAAGACCAGCAATCTCAACTAATCTGGACCCTCAAGATCTCTCAGACACTGAGCCACCAACCAGGCAGCATATACCAGCTGATATGAGGCCCCCAACACATATACAGCAGAGGGGTGCCTGATCTGGCCTCAGTGAGAAAAGATGTACTTAACCCTCGAGAGACTTGAGACCCCAGGGAGTGGGGAGGCCTGACAGGGTGGGATGGGAACATCCTTTTGAAGACAGGTGGAGGAGGAATGGGATAAGGAACTGTGGGAGGGCAGACCAGGAGGGGGATAACAATTGGACTGTTAAAAAAAAAAAGGATTAAAGACAATTTTTTAAAAAGATGGCAAAGCACTGCTTCCCAGAGGCTGACAATTCCTGATGAGCTTAAGTCTAGAAGCCCCTAAGCACATCTTATTTACCTTCTTCCTTCAGACTCAGAAGCATAGCTTCTATTTAGGTCTTATTTAAGTCCATCAAGGGCTACTTCAGACAGCATTTCTTTATGGGCAAACACATCCTGAGCTGGCACTGATGTTTTCTGACAGTATGTCATAGAATCAAATACTTTGGGGTTAGAGGAGATCTTAAGTGTTGGTTAACCTAATATTTCCTAAGAAATCCATAGAGGGGTGACCTTTTGCAAAGTATGCTGATGAATTTGATGTAAAGGACTTGGAGTTTGCCACACAGGGACCTAGTCACATACTGCCATATACTCCTAAGATCTATAAAGGTCTGCCAGTTCTCCCAGCTGCTAAGCACTGAAGAAAGACCAAGTCCCATTCACCTTTGATATGTCTAGGAATGAAGCAAAAGTTGAGGTTATACATGTTGCTCATCGAAATTCACCCCAAAAAGCTGCTAGCTCAGTCACTTTGGCTGGTTGGAAGCAAGCTGCTACAGAGCACAAAGAAACTTGTGTCTGGAACTTGTTGTTGCCATAAACTATAGAGCAGAACAATCTGAGGTAGGTAGGAAATTTAAAGATTTGATAGGAAGATATTCCATGACATGGAGCAACTCTGTTCCTATGACAACAGGACAAGCTCTTCTATCCCAAAGTCAAGTATATGATGTCTGTGATTTCCAACCCCACAAGCCAGATTACCACTAATAATTAAATAAAACTTTTCTTTTTCTCTCTCTCTCTCTTTTCTGAGACAGGGTTTCCCTGGTAGCCCTGGCTGTCCTAGAACTACCTCTGTAGACCAGCTTGGCTTCATACTCACAGAGATCCAACTGCCTCTGCCTCTTGAGTGCTGAGATTAAAGGTATAGGTCACCACCACCCAGCTAAAAACTCCAATAGATTGTTTTCCCTTATAATGTATACCTCCACACAGTCTTTTTTAAATGTATAAATGTATTCCCATTAGAAAACTAGAGTGCTATGTGAAATGTGATGAAACTTCCAGGAGTGTTCCTAAAACGATGGACAATTTATGTAACAAGGATGCCTAACATCTGCACGGCCCAAACATTAGCAGCTGGAACCACCTTGGCTTTGTTTACTATTACTGCATCTTTCCATTCATCCAATCAGTTCTTCCTGCCATAAGCACATGGCACTTTGCTGTGTGGAGCAGAGTCAGAAGACATGGACACTAACTCAACAAAGGAAGATGATAAACAAAAGAAAACAAAGAGAAATAAACATTGGTAAATTCCACCAAGAAATAAGTAGGAAGAACCCTGGACTTGAAAGTAGAAAACAAGCTGTGTACTGGTTATTATCCATCAAACCCTCCCTGCATTGGGTTCTTGCTATGTCCCTTGTAACTGAATTCACCTTTATACTAAGCCTTTGTATTTAATGTATATGTGTGTGTACATGTGTGTTCATGTGTGTGGAGGCCAGAGCTGAGCCTTGGATATTATTCCTTAGGCACCATCTACCTTGCTTTTTGAGACAAGGTCTCTTGTTGGCCAGGAACGTGCTAATTTGGCTTGCTACATACACTGGCTGTCTAGTGAACCCCAGGGATCTTCAGTCTCTTCTTTCCCAGCATGGAAGGAATTACAAGCATGTATCACCAAGTCTGGCTATGATACACAGGTGCTGGAGCTTGAACTCCAGTCCTCATGCTTGCACGATAAGCACTTTACTGACTGAGATATTTCTCTAGCTCAGACCCTACATTTGAAAAGATATTTTTCAACTTTCTAAATGTTCATTTCACTAGAAAAGATCTCTGAAAATTACAGAAATACTAGTTTTTCTCTTCTCCCACTTTCAGCTAAAATGCATATTTACTTTATAAATGGTATACTAAGTTTGGGGGGTAGATACCAATAGCCCAATTAATGGCAAAGTATTCTCTACTGTATTAAAAACAAAATAAAACACTAACACACTTGTTCTCTCCTCTCTCTTCTCTTTCCTGTATTGCTTAAATGAAGTGACAGACTGAAGGTAACAACCTCCACTATTTTTATGTTAAAGTTTTATCAAGTTTGGACTCAGAGCAAACAACAGTGAAGGTCAGTCAGCCAATGAAATCCAAGAAAAGAAACTGTACCGAGTGTAGAGTGCCATTGCTGGTCACAGCTGGAGGGCGGGCCCACCGCTCATTTTCCATCTCCTCCATCACTTGGTTCATGGCACTCTTTAACCACGTATCTACAGAGACCCCGATCTGCTTCAGTAGCTCCAGCCGGGCCTCAGCTTTCAATTTAATGATCTAAGAAAATAGCAAAACAAACAAGGTAGGAACTCAAGACAATTTCCCCTCACACTCTAACAATCTTCATATTTATCAGCAATTGTTATATATTAACTTTTCAACTACAGAAAAGAGAGAACATGAACATAAGCATATAAGGCAAATGGCATACTTGTATCTTATTGATTTGGATGTTGTTAGAGACTAAACTCAGGTCCAGTGCATGTGATGCATGTGATGTGCTACCACTCAGCTGCACCTGCTATACCTTGTACTGCAACAAGACCACAGTACTGTTGACACAAATCACAACTAGGCTAAGAAGAGATGAGACTATCACAAAACTTTCCTTTTGCTGTTAAGAAGAATGTGGCTTAGAATATTTTGAAGTCCACCATCTTCAGTAGCCTTCTAAGCTAACCCTTCATAATCCATCGTTAATGGTCTATGCACAACTTAATCAAGTTATCCTCTTGTTTTAAATGACTCTGGACTAGGACTGTTTTATTCTTAAAACAAAACACACTTATTAATTTAGTGTAAATGTGTGTTTGAGTATATGTATGTGCACCACATGACTGGAGCATGAAGAAGGAAGAAGAGGGCATTCAATCTCTGGAACTAGGCACAGATAGTTGTGGGACAACATGTGGGTGCTGGGATTGAACCTGGATCCTCTACAAGGTAAGTAAGCACTCTTAAAACTGAACCACTTCTCCAGCTCTAACTGGATTCTGGATAATAATCAGGAGGACAATAGCATTTACACTTTGAAACAGTCTTTCCTATCATTCCATAACCTCTCTGCTCCCCCATGACTACACACTCCAACACAGCACATGCTCTCATGCTGAGCTGATGCCAGTCACTGACATCACTCCTTCATGCTTTATGACGCCCCTTATCTTTTTTTTTTTTTTTTTTTTTTTTTTTGGTTTTTCGAGACAGGGTTTCTCTGTATAGCCCTGGCTGTCCTGGAACTCACTCTGTAGACCAGGCTGGCCTCGAACTCAGAAATCCGCCTGCCTCTGCCTCCCAAGTGCTGGGATTAAAGGCGTGCGCCACCACTGCCCGGCGACGCCCCTTATCTTTTGAGGGTCAAACATCCTTTCTATGGTTTTCTAATGATTTTCCTTTCTTGGACAGCTAATCACATTCTTCCCTCTGTTTACGAAACACTCTGAACAGATTCAGTCATAATGAGGAAGAACTAAACACCTAGCTGTTCTTGTATTTACTTTTTTGACACAATTGAGCCTCCTTTAGCACCGAGCTATTCTCCTAACATGTGTTTAGTAATCTTTGAATGAATTCTTGCATGAAAACACTTCTACTGCTCTCCCAAGGAGAAATTTTTACTCTGAACTTTAGTTGAAATTAATATTGAAAGGCTGTCATCCAATGTAATGGACATAAAGTATTTTCTTTTTAAATAATAACGCTAATAACATTTCTTTTTAATAACATCAACACTTTCCAGCACAGGCTTTAAGAACTTTGTTTTTGAATTGGCTGCCATGAGTGATTGTTAATTAACAGTTCTTTTGATTTTAAATTAAATCATGATGAAGCTGCCAGAAACACTTGAAATTGAGAATAGAGTTGCTCTTCACTAAATTCAAGACAGACAGTAACTGCCTATTTTCTGGACTGTGATCCTAAACCACAGACAGGTATCCATAAAACAACAGAAGCACAACCATACACTTGTGTACTCAGATTAGTGTGTGCTGCCCCCCCCATGGAAATCATACATATAAGTCACCTAACCGCTAAGAAAAAACAAGACATATTCAGTATATTTTATTTTCTCAACATTAAGTAGTCTAGTTTGCATTAAGATTTATTTATTGATTGATACAGGGTCTCATATAGTCCAATCTGGCCTCAAACTTGAAGATGGCCTTAACTTCTTATCCTTTTGCTTTTCCCAAGTAATAGGATTACAGACACATTTTATCATGGTAAATGTATATAGCATAAAAATGTTCATGATGACTATTTTTCTATTCTTGAGATTATAATACAATTAAAACATTTTCTCCTCAAACTTCCTCTCTCAAATTCCTCCCACAGATCCCTTCTTGTTCTCTTTGACAGCCATGGGGCCTTTTTTCATTAACTGTTATCACATGTATATATGTATATTACTATTTTAAATATACAGTCTAATGGGTATTAAATACATTAATATTGTTGTGCAAAAATTACACCAGCTACCTTCAGGTCTCTTTCATCACATACAACTAAAACTAGGGGCTAGAGAGATGGCTCGATAGTCAGCAACACTCTTCCAGAGATCTTAAGTTCAATTCCCAGCACTCAAATGGTGGCTTACAACCTTCTATAATGGGAATTAATGCCCTCTTCTGAGTATGCAGATATACATGTTAAAAAAACACACCCATATAACAATGAATCCTTAAAAAATATTTTAAAAACCCAAAAATTCAAAATTCAATGCACTAAATAACAGCTTCTCATTTTCCTCCCTCTCTGATTTTCTGTCTCTTTCTTTTCCAGGTATAACCACACAGTATTTGTCCGTGACTGTCATCCTCTGATTATTGTCTGGAATATCTTCTTCCATCTATTTATTTTTAATCTATTAGTGTCTTGTGGATTTAAAATGTTTCCAAAAGACAGCATATGGTTGAGTTATATTTTTTTAAAGATTTTATTTATTTCTATTTTATGTGTATGAATGTTTTGCCTGCAAGTATGTGTGTGTAACACATGTACGTCCAGTGTTCACAGATGTTAGTAGAGGGCACTAGATTTCCTGGATCTTGACTTACAGAGTTAGTAAGCTACCATGTGGGTGCTGTGAACCCAATTCAAGTTGTTTACAAGAGCAGCAAGTGCTCCTAACTCTAGGCCCTATGTAATTTTTAAAAATCCATTCTGCTGATTGTCTTTTGGTTAGAGAATTTAATACACTTACATTTAAAGTCACTAATATACAGAAGGGTTACTTCTACCAGCTTGCTATTTGTTTTGTATATGCTGATAGCTTTTTATTCTTCCCTCCCTGATGTGCTGTTTTCTTTTGAGTTTAGTTTTTTTAAAGCTTTATCTATTATAATAACGTGTGTTGTGTCTTTATGAGTTTATGTGCACCACAGGCATGTAGGCCAGAAGAGAGCATCAGATTCCCTAGAAACAAGAGTTACAGGTGATTTTGAGCCACTGTGTGGGAAAGATGGGAGCCAAATCCAGGCTTCTGCAAGAAAGAATTTTCAAAAAATTCAAATACTTAGAAACCAAGGTAAGCTGGGCTTAGTAGTACATATCTTTAATCACTTTAAGTACTTGGGAGGCAGAGGCAGGTGGATCTCTGAGTTTGAGGCCAGTGTGGTCTACAGAGCACTTACCAAGACAGCCAGGACTACAGAGAGAAACCTTGTTTTGGAAAAAAAAAACAACTAAACAAACAAAAAAACACAAACAACCAAATAACAAAACAACAACAACAACAGGATAAAAAATGATTACTAATGTTTTACTAAACAATTGTCTCATTCTTATTTGTTTTTGTTTTCCAAGACAGATTTTCCTTATATAGCCATGGTTGTCTCAGACTCACAGAGATCCGCATGCCTCTGCCTCCTGAGTGCTGGAGTGCTGGGACTAAAGGTGAGCACCACCAAGCCTGGCTCATTCTAATTTTTATTTTTATTTTTTTTGGTTTTTCGAGACAGGGTTTCTCTGTATTGACTGTCCTGGAACTCAGGCTGGCCTCGAACTCAGAAATCCACCTGCCTCTGCCTCCCAAGTGCTGGGATTAAAGGTGTGCGCCACCAATGCCGGCTCTAATTTTTAATTAGAGACTGAAGAGAGTACCACTGCTAATGTTCTTGTGAGAACTTCAGAAATCATAACAGTGTAATAATAGTTTATTGTGAGATTCTTTTTCTAAGAATTTGGTACAAAGGAAGCACTCATTAAATTGCCAAATTAATTACTATGACTTTGCCTCAACTTAACCAGCCAAGAATTAATGACTATAGAATCCTTAGTCTCTGTATTTACATTTTCAATTTCTGCTCACTGAAAAAGTTTCTTTCCTCAGTGACAGAGTTCTACAACAGTGCTTACTCTAATTAGCAATAAAAATGAATAGAACCGTAAAGAGACTAGACAAAGCAGATTAATAAACAAGGGAGGGAACCATTTATGCTGACAGGGAATACAAAGAAAGTACAGAGGGTATGATAACATTTTTTGGTGAAGTATTTATAATAAAATAAACAACAAAAAATAATGCAAATAATAATATGAGCTAGGGGGAAAAAAAGGAGAAACAGAGAAATGATTACTGTCAGTTTCTCTGAAGAGCTCAGTGATCTAGTCTATCCAAAAATTTCATTATGACAATACTACAACTGCTGTCCTAATAAATATGACCTCACATCTGCCAACTAATTTTAGCATGGCTATTTTTGATTATCCAGTAAGTGGAAACTAGGTGAGAGCTCATTTGAAGACAATTTTACAGATATTTAAAACTAAGATAATGGATATAATATCATGGTTCTATATTTGTAGTAAGAAAATTATCTTTGAGAATAAAGATTTACTGCTTGTGTCAGGAGAGGTAAGACACTGTGTTATGGAAATCTCACTTAATGTTTTTGGCATACTAATGGGAGTAATAGGTCATTCCCTCTAAATGGAGACTGTGTGACCTTTGACTGCTACACTAAGGGTGAGGTGGAACAGTCTGGTGGAGTTAAGGTACCACTAGCCAGTGGTACCATGGTGGAGTCTGGAAATGAAAATATAAAGACATACCTTCAGAAACATTGAGATTTGTCTCAAAATAGTCATTTCTGTTTTATTAATGTTCCATCCACAGTTTAAAAGCAACAAACACAACTCTTGTTCACAAGCCAGTGTTTACCACTCAGCAATTGCCCGCCAACAGTATTTGGCCAGCACCTTAATGTAGAGGTTCTATACCCTGGGTCTAGAGAGGAAAAAGGCTATTCACTGGACACTTTGCTCTCCTCTGTATGGAAATCTGAGGGTCAGATTGTGCCAGGTAAAATGTGGAGGTGGGTACAGGGACAAATGGCAAGTCTATTCTGACTCAGATCACCTCTGTGGGACTATGCTCAAAACGTGCTTACATTCTCTGTGCTTGCTACACCACAGAAGCACTTTCTTAGAATTTTTAAAGGGTATTTGAAAGTCACTAGTGTAGATGAACATTCAACTAGTATAAGAATTGCTTATTTGAACACCCTAATAGATGTTGACCCAGAATCTGTGTGTGACATTATATATGTTTGTGTGCATGTGTTATATGGATGTATACATGTGGAGGCCAGACATTAATGTTGGGTATCATTCTTAATTTATCTTACACTATTATTATATTTTTTAAAAAATATTATTTATTTATTTTTTATTTATTTTTATTTAATTTATGAGTACACAGTAGCTGTCTTCAGACACACCAGAAGAGGGCATCAGATCCTATTTTTTTTTACCCCCCCCCCCCCCCCCCCCCAGATCCTATTACAGATGGTTGTGAGCCATACCGTGTAGTTGCTGGGAATTGAAGTCAGGCCCTCTGGAAGAGCAGTCAGTACTCTGACTGCTGAGCCATCTTCCCAGCCCTATTCCCATGACTCCAAAAAAGAATAAAATTCATAATTAGGTGGTTTGGGTTTTTTTTTTTTTTTTTTTTTTATTTTTTTTTGCTCCTTTTTTTTCTTAACGAAATCTTTGCTTATTCTCCTGGAATTTGAACATACATGTGTCAATTTCTCTACCATTAATTTGACTGACTTATTTAACACTATGTGAAAACTTGAAAATTAACATCTGCATTCCTTTTGCTATTTAATGTTTCATGATTGTGGGATCTTCAGAGTAGGTTCAGGGTTTTTGTTGTAAGTGCTACAGGTACACAAAAATACAATTGTGGACACAAAGATGGTTCCTTGTCTTCAATTTAATACCCATGTAGAAACTCAATTTCAAAGGTGCACTTCACACTGTGACACACTACAATTGACAGCTGTCCTACTGTCTTACCTCTGATTTACGGATACTTTCTCTAGCTTCATCTATTTTCTGTTCCAGCTCTGCTCGGCTTTGTTCTGATACAGCAACTCCATGACATTCTAGTTCATTTAGAACCTATCAAAGAAAATAAAGATTTTTGTTCTCATTTCTTTCCTTGAGCATTTACATAATTCCAGAAGTTTCTGTGCTAAAGCAATAATTAATTTAAAACTTTTTATTTATTTAATTAATTTTTAAAAATTGAAAGTTGCCAAACAAGAAAGAGTCCTTGTCTTAGCTTTCCCTGATGGTAATGACTTATAAAAGCATGCAGTAACAGCTCCCTCCTCTGGAGATACATCTCAAGGTCTCTAGTGCCCTAAACCACAGCAGTATGGAACCTTAAGTTTACTATGGGTTCCTGTGTCCTGCAGTACTGCACATGGCACCAGGGTTGACCTGCCTTTCCTAGGTTCATAAGCTGGTGCCTCCCCAGTGCTGGCCTTGTACAGTAAGGCCACAATTAAGATTACTTGAACACTAGCTCTGTGATGCTGTGACAGCTCTGATAACAGAGATGGCCATGACGAAACCCACAGGAGAGGAGAGCTGACAGTGTGGATAAAGTAGTCTACAACTCCAAGTGGGACTCTGTTGTGCCATAGAATAGTGGACATTTAAACACTCACTGTTTGCTTATCCATTTTCCATTTAGTATTTTGGACCTAAGGCAACAGGAGATGTAGGGTGAAAAACCAAGAAATTGATAGATATAATCTATACACCTTATTTTCATTGCATATTTGAGACATATATAGCTTTGACTTTTTAAAAATAGATAGATGTTCCACCGCAGGCCGGTGTTTTTTTTTTTTTTCCCACTGAAGGACAGCGGGAAGGATCGAACACGGGACGGACGCAGCACCCTAGCGACAGAGCGCGAGCACTACAGTGGGCGGTGGTGGCGCACACCTTTAATCCCAGCACTTGGGAGGCAGAGGCAGGCGGATTTCTGAGTTCGAGGCCAGCCTGGTCTACAGAGTGAGTTCCAGGACAGCCAGGACTACACAGAGAAACCCTGTCTCGAAAAACCAAAAAAAAAAAAAAAAAGAAAAAAAAATAGATAGATGTTGACTTTTTTGGTTTTTATTTTTTTCAAGAATAGGGTCTTATGAAGCTTAGACTATTTTCATATTCACTAGGTTGCTGGCTTTTTATTCTGATTTTTCAGCTTCTATCTCTAGGATTACAGATTTGTACCACCACACCTGCCTGATTATGGAGTACTCTTGAAAAACAATTCTTGTAAAGAAACAAAAGACCTCATTACTGCACAATGAATCCATCACATACTCTTTGCACCAAGATACTACTACCCTATCAATTTGTATTTTTCCAAACCATACTTATGAAAATCTTTTTTTGGGGAGAAAAAAAGAGTGACATATCATTCCCTCAATGTTTCTACCAAACCTTGTCATGTTTGCAGAAACTGACCTCACTCTTTTTAAAGCACTCACCCAACAGTTTACCAAGACTGCACTTAAACTCAGAGTACTGCTACTGGGACTTTTAAACTTCTTTTAAAACAGCAAACAGCATTTGCCAGTCAGTAAAAAGCTGATTGGCCAATGATTAGAAGGATTGGCAGGATTAGAAGGTGAGACATCAAGCAGAGAAAAAGAGGAATTTTGGGATTGAATCAGGCGTGTTGATTTACTCAGACACAGAGGAAGGTGGTTGCATGAAACCGAGGACCAGGTAACCAGACACATGGCAGGACTTAAAATAGGATAAATGGGATAATTAAGTTACGAGCTAGTCGAGGAAGTGGCCCAAACTTATGGCCTAAGCATTTATTCATAAATATAATTAAGTCTCAGAGTTGTTATTTCGGGGAACTTATGTATTGATAGACAAGCCCTTAGTTACTAAAGTGAAAGTTGTACATGTTGTTTGTTCACTGTTTTGGAGCACTGGTGATTAAGCCAACTGCCTAGCACAAGTAAGTGGGTGTTCTACTAGTGAGCTTTACCTGGACTTCTATATTTTAGAATTAGTAGACATTGCCAAATTTATATATTCTATACTTTAATATCAGTGTTATATTTTAATTCTATATCAATATATTATTAATATATATACAATCATCTTACTGATATATTTAGTCTTATTAATAACTCTATATTTTAGCATTGATAGATATCCCCACTACCCTTCCTATATACTGACCACAGGGATACTGCCAAACTTTAAACTTATGCTAATACAAAATTTTAAAAATGTGATTTTATTTTTATGACTTTACAGAAAGCATAGTTTCATGTGTTGCTGTCTACCTGTATTTCTATTTCACTGCATATGTATGTGTGTATACACATGGATGAATGCACATGGACACTCACAACTGTCTATAACTCTAGTCTAGTGGATCCAACACTCAATGCCCTCTTCTGACCTCTGTGGATGTCAGGCACAAACATGGTGCACATGCAAACACAAATAAAAATAAAATTCAACTCTTTAACTCTATCTGAAATCTCATAGAAGGCTTCTGTAAAAGCCTCTCTCCCCCACCTTCACTCCTCACCCCACCCCACCAAAGAAACAGTATAGACAAGAAGCCATTGAAGAGAACTCTTAAAAACTGTGAGCTTTATAAGAGCTGAAGTGTAGCTCTGTACAGTGATGGCTTCTGGCAGGGGTGGCGGGAGGAGGGAGGACACAGTTTGTTTTAAGAGCCTAGCCACTGGGAGTTTGACCATTCTTCAAAGAGTATACAGGTAATGCAAATTGGACTTTGTTTTTTTTTTTTTTCATTCTTTTCTTTGGGGAAGGTGGACCTGAGAAGACTGAGAAGTGAATGTGATCAAGTGCATTACGTGAAGCTCCCAAGCAAACAATAAAAAGATTAGGTTGGAAAAAATCTGATTTCAACTGCACAAAGCCAGCATGCTCTACCATACTTACCCGCTGCTGATGAACAATATTTTTGTGCTCACGTGCCACACGTGTGGCCCATTTCCGAGCCTCCTTATTTAGACTGTGCTCCTCTGTGGTACCAGTTTCTGATTCTAGCTGTCGACTCTACAACACAAGAGAGAACAGAAAGAGAAGGACTGTTATCTCCACTGTAACTTTTACCAATCTGTAGCTGGACCAGAGGGTCTTTCCTTAATCAGCACTGACAATGCAAGACATGCCCTACTACTGTGGGAAGCAATGTCTCACTTCATAGAAAATCAGTGTTAGATAGCTACACAGAGATTAGTACCCTTGGAGGCCACTGAGGAGAGACCTCTCCCTTATGGTCAGCTTTGGGCTCCACCTTCTTTTTCTCTGGTAACACTGGAAAGGTATCAATTTTGTCACTCCTCATCAGTGGTTCTCAATGACCCTTTAATACAGTTCCTCAAGTTATGGTGACACCTAACCATAAAATTAATTTCACTGCTACTTCATAACTGTGATTTTTGCTACTGTTATGAATTGTAAGTATTTGTTTTCTGATGGTCTTAGGCAACTCCTGTGAGAAGATCATTCAAGCCTCCAGAGAGTCCACGCCAACACACAGACTGAGAACTGCTGTAAAGTTTCTTTGTCAAAAGAATGGAGTATCTCCTGCCCAGGGTGGAGATAGGCATTCTGATCTGCATCAAGGATCAGAACATTACACACATATTGTTTTCTCCCTTGAGTGAATCCAGCTGGGCCTGTCTATCACCTGGCCAGCGGTCCACTACCAAAATCATCCTGCTTCTGTAATGGATATTATATTACTGTCATATCTGAACAAATCCTATAGTTCTCCATCTATTATAATACATAAAACACCCAACAAAAATTCTGGTTATAAAATGGTATCTCTTAAATTCTCTCTCATCACTGGAGGGCTACTTGCCATTTTAGGACTAGATCACACACTTTCAAACTCTGTCAGCTCCAGCACTTGCTGAGTGACTTTAAACAAATTTCCTCAACTTTAAAGCAAGGATGCAAAATTACATCTAAATAGAGTTGTCATAAAGATTAAATAAGTTAATAATAAGTTATACAACTAGAAAAATGTTTAACATGAAGTAATGTTCAAAGAATGTCAGCCATTAATTTTTATTATCTTTCAATTCTGGTTATATTGTTTCCTGGTATCTGCAGGATAAACTTCAGTTCATCATCAAGATTTAATCCATAACTAGGGCCTGTGTGATGGCTCAGGGGTAAGGGAACTTGCTATCAAGTTCGATGAGCTGAGTTTCATTCTTGGGACCCACAGAGAAGGAGGAGAGAGTTAACTCACATCTTGTCCTTTAACTCTATTATTAGTAAGTAACCATTTAAAAAAAAGATTTGCAAGGCTGGATGCCCCAATGTGGGGGAATTCGAGGGCAGGGAGGTAGGAGTGGGTGCATGGGTGGGGACACACCCTCATAGAAGTAGGAGGAGGGGGGGGATAAGGGGTTTCGGGGCGGGAATGGGGAAAGGGGATAACATCTGAAATGTAAATAAAATATCCGATAATAATAATAATAATAAAAAACCCAGATAATGGTAGTCGAGCATTTGAGATGCTTTGTCAACAATTTAATATTACTCATATTACTGGGACTCCTTATAATACTCAAGAACAAGGTACTGTTGAAGGGACCCATAGAACTTTAAAACAATATCTTCATAAAAAAAAAAAAAAAGAGGGAGGTATCTCCTTGTACACCACACAAATTTATTTAAATCATGTTCTTTTTATTTTAAATTTTTAAAAAATTTGGATGCCAAGGAACTTTCTGCTGAGTGTCTATGGCCCCCTACAACTAGGCATACTTATGCCTAGGTGAAAAGGAAGGATCCACTTATTGGCATATGGCATAATCCCAATCAGGTATCTAATATGGGGAACAGGGCATGTTTGTGTTTTTCCTGCAGGATGGTGAAGGAGCATGGTGGCTGCCAGAGTGATTAGTGAGACATGCTGATGCTGGAACAAAAAATGATGTTGATTTGTCAGTTTGCCGAGTTCCTGACAATGGTGACTGGGAAGCTGTATTGGACATATGTTCTTGACCCACCTTTGCTCTCCTATATCCCACCCAGATGGGACAAGCTGCCTTGCCTTAAGTTTTTAGACCTTGTGGGACAGAGAATCAAAAAGAGAGGATATAATGACTCTTGTATTTTTCTTAAATGTGACCAGTTATTCAGACTCAATCATGTACTGATCTAGAAATCAATCCAATATTGGAAATAACAGTCTTCATTTGGAAGGCTGGATCTGGACATTTTTCAGAGACATACTTGAAAGTTAGCTGTAGTTCTCTATGATATTATGTTAGCATGAGATAAAGTTGGGACAGGATCTGGATTTCAAACAAGTGTTAGTGCATGTATTAAGGCTCTTTTAATTGTCAAGTTAAAATTACGTTTGTTTCTTCTACAGTATTTAACCTAAGTTGCAATGACTGTATAATTTCCAATTGTGTTAGTGTGTTGAAACCTGGCATGTCAGTTATGGAGGTCTATCAATCAGCTTTTGTTTTATTGCCCTGAGTATTACAGAACCTTGGTTTTCTGAAAAAAAGCTTACAAGTATTGGAAGAAGTGAGTCAGGCTTTAAGCAGAAGCAAGAGGGTAGTAGGCTTGATTACTGCTGGTATAACAGCTTTAATTACATTAATTGCTAGTACCACTGCTTCTGTAATTGCTTTGACACAAGAAGTTAAGACAGCTACTTTTGTTAATCATTTAGCAAAAAATGTTACTAATGTGTTGAGTATACAAGAGGATTTAGATAGGCGTTTGGAAAAATGGATTGATGCTATTTATCCTATTCAAGTTATTGGAAGGAGGTTCAGAGTTTAAGAGTAAGGAACTATCAAGTGTCATGCCAAATACCAACAGAGTTGTGTTACTTCTAAATTTTACAATGATAGCCATTATAATTAGGAAAAAGTTTAAAGACACTTGCAGGGTATTTGGCATAATTCTAACACTTCTCTGGATGTTTTAACTCTGCATAGTGAGATTATGAATTTAAAGAAGGCTGTTCTGCTGAGCTTTGACGCTGCAAATACTGGTGATAAAATTATCCATGGCTTGAGGTCAGTATTTCCATTATGGTCAAGCTTCAAGAATGGCATATATAGCTTGACCATGCTATCCCTTTTTGTCCTGGGAATACTTTTATTCCTGCCCATTATGTTAAAGCTTGTGTTTAACAACATCAACATGTTGGCGGCCAAAGTACATGACTTGGAACTGAAAATGGACCCCCAGACAGAGTTATTAATTTAACAGGCTGTCAAGCCAAGGACAGGTAAGATTCTGCACAGAGCCTTACCAACCTAAGACATAAGTGCATTGCTTTTGATAATGCATATTCCATGAAGGGGAAGGAAGACATTCTTGTCAGAATGACCTAAGACAGGCTCAGTCTTGTTTATGAAGTAAAAAAGGAGATATGTGGAGAGATTTGGGGGCTGCTTGGCAGGAATCTGACATTGGCCAAGGACAAGGAAATGGGCTTCAGGTAGGAATCTGATATTGGGCTAGAGCAAAGAAGTAGTTTCAGGCAGGAATCTAAATCTTAGGCTAGAACAAAGAAGTAGCCTTCAGGCATGAAAATGAAGTTGAGCTAAGATAGAGAAGTAGGCTCAGATATTTTGGTCATCCTGATAAGCACTTAGAACAGTGATCACCGAGTGATCACAGACTTTGTTTATTGCCTTGCTTGTTCGTTGACTATTTGTGTTTATTGTCTTGCTTGTTCCTTGACTATTTGCATCTATTGTGTTGCTAGTTTCTCAACCTAGAACTGACCTTAATACTTGCATGTAATTAAAATGGTATAAAAGAAAAAAAAGATTTGCTTAAAACAAAGAATGTATAACAAGAAGAAAAACAACCTAAGAACAAAATAAGAATTTATAATGGATAAAAGATTTAAATATATATATTATCAAAGTAGATATATGAAGGTCTGGTAAGCTCATGAAAACATTCAACAGCTAGTCATCACATAAATACAAACCAAAACTGCCATAAAATACTATTTTATAACCACAAGGATGGTTAAAATCAAACAGGTGGCCTAATGTGTAGCTCAGCAGCAGAATGCTTCCCTGGTGTACATAAAGCTTTTGGTTTGACCTCTAGCTTTGTGAAATAAAGAAACAAACAAAAAAATAGAGAAACAACACAGATATTTGTAGTGATATGGAGAAACAAGAACCTTCATATAAAACTGGTGGAAACAAAAAACAGTACAGATACTTTGACAAACAGTTCAGCATTTTTCTAAAAAAGATTTAAACATAGACTTTTTATGACCCAATAACCTTAAGCATATTAATACAAAGAAATAACTGTGGTAGCATTTTTGTGCTACCACAAAATGTGTGATCTCCCCATCACCCTTCCCCCTCCGTGTGCATGTGTGTATCTGTAGGCCAGAGACAACCTTGAACATCATTCCTCAGGTACTGTCCACCTGTTTTTGAGATTCACTAGCCTGGAGCTCACCAAGCAGGCTAGGCTGACTAGTGTTCAAGTTATAGAGACTCAACAGCCACAGCAGTGGGATTTTTTAAAAATTAAAATTACAGCATTTCTCCTTTCCCTTTCCTTCCTCCACACCTTCCCATATACCCATCTCTGCAACCAGTCAAGTTCATCTCTCTTCGATTGTTATTGCACACATATATGTATATACAGATTCCTAAATGTTACCTGTATATTACTCATAAGTATATTACTTATAAGTATGAGCTTATAAGCTCAGTCTGTATATTACTTATAAGTATGTTTTTAGGACTCACCATTTGGCACCAGACAATGAACTGGTATGCTCTTCCTTAGGAATTATTAAGCATAACACCAAGCCTGATTTTTTTTTAAAAAAAAAAAAAACCGTGGGAACTGGTATTAAACTCAGACCATCACATTTACAAGACAAGCAGTTTACTGACTTAGCTAGCTTCTAAGCCAGGTAAGAGCTACAGTGAAAAAGAAACCAAATGTTGACCAAATGATAAACAACATGTGGAATATTCACACAATGAAATATTTACAGGCACATTCACCAAGATGGATAAATCTGAAAGACATGTTAAATGAAAGAAACAAGATACACCAGACTATACATACTGCATGATTTAATTTAGTGAAATGCCTAGAAAAGGCAAATTACAGAGACAGAAAGTGTAAGTTGCCTGTGGCAGGGGATAGGAGTGAAAATGAGGGGCTCTTCTCATGGTCATGTTAAGTGTTCTATGATTTACTTACAATGATACTTAAATAACTCTATAAACACACAGAAATTATTGAGTAGGGGTTCAGTGTTTGCTGAAATGTCATATGCTTCAAAACAAGATGAGAACAAGAATACTTTTAGATGCAATATAGACTGAAGACAGAAGTAATTAGTCTTTCCTGCATGGCCAAAGTTCACCTCATAGGATGAGTGAGTTGACAGATCTAACCTGGACTCTTCACTCCACAATAGGTTTAGGGTTACCAACTCTAAAAGGAAGAAGTTAAATAGTGGCTCCATCCTTGCAAAAAACACTAGACTATATGGAAAGGAAAAAATATTGAGAGCAGGGTTATTCTTTCTGAAGAGAAAAAAATTACACCCAAGGGCTCAAGAGATGGCTCAGTGGTTAGGAGTACTGGCTGCTCTCACAGAGGATCTGAGTTCAGTTCCCAGCACTCACATAGTGTCTACAGACATCTGTAACTCTAGATCCAGGGGTTTTGGCTTCCTCCTCTGGCTTCTGTAGTGACTAGGCACATACAAAGTGCATAGGCATGTGAAGGTAAAAGCTCACACACATATATTTTGTAGTTAACAATCTAGAATGATTTTCGTAAAATTGTATTTAACTTCTTCCATTATAAAAAATATTGTTCCACAAGCACTGAACATTCCTTTTCAAAAAGGAAAATGTGTATCAGAAAGAATATAAATGCTGCCATCACAACAGCTATGTGGCATTCATTCACAACAGGAGGCTGGTCATGTTTCTTTTATTTCTCAGGCTCTAGTCTTCTTTTAATAAAGGCAGAATTAGCTCAATGTCCCCATACTGAGGAAAGTTAAGGTGCTCTAGAGAAGATGAAGAATGAGCACCTCACTATCTTGGTTACAAACAATAAAGAAAACTTTCTAATTTATAAGGTAAAAACTGAAAGCCATGGCTGGTTCACTAAAGGGCCCCTTAGCCATACACATGACTTTTACTCCAACATCAGGTCCCACCCTTCAGTGACATGCAAGCCCACACATTCCACCCTTCCACCCTGTCCCATAACCCCATATACCTCAGCTATTGTCATTCTCAGAGCACTGACAGGGGAGAGCTCAATATCCACCAGTTGGGCAGCTTTTAAGCTCTGCCCAGTAAAGATTGCACAAGGACAGAAAACAGCAGAGAGTTAGAATTTTAAGGCAAACAGGGACATAACAGCTAAGAACATTAGCACAGTGCCTAGAAACGAAGAAAGGTCTCAGAGCAATGGTTGAGGTTTGGAAAAGTAAGGTAAGAGTCACTATTATTCTAACTTTCTGATGGTAAATGTTCAAAGAAAAAATGTCTCAAACTGGTCAGAATTTGAAGTTTATCAAACATGATAAACTTGTTTATACTATGTGTCTTCTTTTTCTTTTAAAAGCAACATCTCATTCTGTAGATCATGTTACCTTAGTCATTCTCCTGCCTCAGCCTCCTGACTGCTGGAATTACAGGAATGAGCCATCACATAGAATCATATCCCATATCTTCTAATTTTCTGCTTATTCATTCCAGGCTTCAGAAAAGTCAAACTCTAAGAAAATGTCATTGAGTCATTAAGCAAAGTTGAATGCTTTTAAAAGGAGGAAAAACTAGGGAGGTAGCTTAGCAACAGAGCACCTGGCTAGCATGCATCCCTAGGCTTTATCCCCAACACTGACCAAAAAAATGAATAAAAATTTAAAAGGAGAGGCATTACTATAACAAAAAAGATTATGTAAAGAAAAATAAGGATTTCCTCAATTTCTTCCATATAGCCTGCAACACCAGGCTACTTAGAATCTAAGGGGTGGGGGTGGAACTGGGTTTGATGGCTCACACTGTAATCCCAGCACTTGAAATTTGCTACAAAGCTGAGACCTTACTTTAGAAAAAAAAGAGTCAAATATGTATCTATTAAACTCTTGAACTATATACAAGTTCTCTAGGTATTGACTCTTAATTTAAGACTTATAAATATACTTTGCTTTTGTCTTAGCTTGCTTACTTTAAGAAAATATGCTAGATATGTTCATACATGTCTTCCTTTTGTACTATTAAATTTTGTATTTTTATTGTCAAACAATATTGTTTCTTTTCAGAAGTCAAATAATTATAGACATTTCTAATAAACTCAGAAAAATATGACTGCTATTTTAAAACTACGTTGATAGTTTTAACAATTTAAAATATGAGGAAGTTGACAAAGACTTATAATTTATATAAAACCAGCCAAAATATTTTCACACACATATTTATCATTCTACTTATTAATTCTATTCTGGTTAAAATTTAGCCACTGGTTGGTTTGAAGGATATACACAATTTATACTTGAAAAAAAAATCCACTGAATATAATTTCTTTTCTGGTTGTTTTCAGATTTTAAGTAACTGGACTTACAGAGTGGGGAGTTGTTAGCACAAAGACACTGGGCATGAAAGTCACACTAAGAAAGGACCTGTGTGGTTTCTCTGTGCCTTCACAGTTGTTATAAATTAATGAGACACACTCAGCTTCTGCTGCTTATTCGAGCACAAACAACAAGTAAAATGAAGATGAGAATTTCCCTTACAGTATCACTGTCACAAGGCTGGAACTGGAAGGGCTGAGGCTTGTGAAATACAGCATTCTCTTGTAGAAACAGCTGAAGGTTATAGTCCCGTACCACCTAAAGACAAAACAGGAACCTGTAAGTCTTAAATAAAGTTAAAATGTTCAGTAACTATATTCTAAAGTTTAAAGTTTAGGGGTTGGCCAGATGGCACATCAGGTAAAGAGTACTTGTTGCACAAGCCTGAAGGCCTGAATTCAATCACCAGAACCTAGGTAAAGGTGTAAAGGGAGAACCAACCCACAAGGTTGTCCTTTGACCTCTACAAGTATGCTATAGCATGCTCTCATCATATGCATGTGTGCATACAAATACACACATCACACCAAATAATGACAAATTTAAAAATGTTTAGAGTATATTTATTCATCTATTTTTTCATTTACTTATTTTGATACAGAGTCTTACTATGGTGCTCTGGCTGGCCTGGAATGCACTATGTAGACCAGGCTGACCTTGAACTCACAGAGATTCACCTGTGTCTGTCTTCCAAATGCTGGAATTAAAGCCATGTATCACCATATCTGGAATTATTTTCTTCAAAACAAACAAGCAATATTTTATTTTTAATAAAAATAAATATTTTTATTTGCTATGCATCAGAGATCATTAAAAACTGGGCAGAGGTGCAACTCTGCTCTTTTGCATATGGTTATACATTTATCTCAGTGTCTTTTTTGAAGATCGAATCCCTTCCACTTAATAGTAAGAGTACCTCTGTTTAAATCAGTTGCCTATGTAAGCACAGGTTTATTTCAAGACTCAAACTTTATTTCACTGGTGACTTATGTCTCTCTTAATGTCCACACCATACTGTGTTGATTTCTGTGACTTTAATGTAAGCTTCATAAGCTGGAATTATAAGTTCTCCAAGATTGGCTTTTCTTTTTCAATGTTACTTAAGCTATTTAGGGTTTCTCACAGTTCCATATAAACCAGGTTTGCCTTTTTCACTTCTATATCAGAAATGGCTATTGGAGTTTTGATAGGAATATTAAATCTGTAGATCACTTTGGGTGATACTATAAAGTCAGTAATATGAAACCCTCCAATTTATGTTCATTATTTCTATTTATTTAGATCCTCTTTTGCAATATTTTGAAATTTTTAGTATGTAATTCTTTGGTTGAATTTATTCTCAGGTATTTTATTCTTTACATACTACTCTACTTGGAACTGATTTAATTTTATTTTCAAATCATTAATTGTTAAGAGTACAGACACACAACTGGTTATTATGGTTTGATCTTGTTTCTAGAGTAACTTTGTCAAATTGCTTTTTTATCTGAATTACTTCAGTAGTTTTTATATTGGTTTTATGGTTTATAGAGAATCATGACATTTCCAACTAGCAATAATTTTTATTCTTCTTTTTCTAACCTAACTGTTTAAGTTAGGACTTTGAATATAGCAGTGCAGTATAGTCATGAGGGTAGTTCTTGATCATGGTAAACATACAATATTTCACTATTGAGCATGGTATTAGCTATTGGCTTTTCACAAATGGTACTGTGTTCTACAAATTCTCACTTATTTCTAGTTTGCTGAGTTCTTGTTTTGACTACAATAGAATTAAAATTTATAAAATGTCCTTTTTCATATCCACTGGTTTTTGTTTGTTTTGAGACAGTCTCACTGTTATGTAGCTCTGCCTATTTGTGGAACTAGCTATGTAAGCCAGGTTAGGCTCAATCTCACAGGGACCCACCTGCCTCTGCCTGCCTACCTGCCTATCTATCTCTTAAGTCCTGGGATAAAAGATGTGTGCCACCACAGCCAACTTTTCATATCCACTGTAATGATCATAATTTTTTTGGGGGGGGGGTTGGTTTTCAAGACAGGGTTTCTCTGTATAGCCCTGGCTGTCCTAGAACTCACTCTGTAGACAAGGTTAACTTCGAACTCAGAAATCTGCCTGCCTCTGCCTCCCAAGTGCTGGGATTAAAGGAATGAGCTACCACTGCCCAACAATGATCATAATTTTGTTCTTTAATATATTAAATTCACCTTTCTGGCTAGTTTTCAAGATGTTATATATCATTGGTCAGTTTCCAAAGAAATACAGGATAAAATTGTCAAGTTATGAACTGTTCATTCAATGAGCTACACTACTAATTGGTAGAGGTATCTTTTGCAGACTGAGAGCAGGAGACATAGAAACACACTATACAGGACAGTAGAGCTGCTTTTGGAGTTACGATTCTAGAAAAAAAATATCCCTGGCAACATCTGCTTCAGTTACATATACAAAGCATTTCATAAAATATTAAGGAGAAGACCAAGTTTCATAAATAATTAAAATTTAATAGAGGCTCCTAGGGCCAATTGTTTCCATTTATGGGATGAAAGCTATAGAGAGAGCACTTTAACATTTATATATGTAGTGTCTTCATGAATTACCTTTACAACAATCTGGGACTATGTTACATTGTAAGCAAGTGAGAGAAAACAGATTTTTTATTTTACCCAAACAAATAACAGTGTAGAATAAAAAAGTTAAGATTTTAAAACATTCCATTCAGTTAGCAATCTCTGGGTTGCTTTCTGAACCCTAACAGAACAGCATAACAAGCTGTTTGTAACAGAAAAACACATGGTATAAATCTTGTAGGTGTGAGCTCTTCTCGCTTACAACAACAGGGCACATCTCCAAGCTACATCATTCATATTGAATTTTTATTCCTACCACTTCCAGTCTTGACATAAGAGCATCTCATTTACACCTCACCCCCAGGGAGAGAGAGGCTCATGAGTGAAAGCAAAAAATAAAAGCTTATCCCTTTGCACCCAAAGTAGTTCATAAATTCTTAATTCATTTTCAATAATAATGTAAGAAAAAGAGATAAAATATCACGGTAGAGTAACAGTACAGTAATGGAAGCATTGTGTGTGACAGAGAGAGAAGGAGAGAGAGGTACAATTTCAGGCTCAGTCTATCTTCTTTTCAATAAAACAAATATGGGATTCACAATGTAAGAAACACCAAGAACACCCAGAAAATCAGTTCTCATGCCTATATGCTTTTTATTACTTTTATTTTTTACAGTCTAATCATTGCCCCCATTCTGAATGCCTACATATTTTTTTAAACTAAAAATAGTGAGATTTTCTTGGAAAAAAAAAAAAAAAAGAAATTTCAAAGAATTCTGCTAAAAGATAACCTGACAAAATTAGAATAAAAACAGATTACAGTTTCCAGTAAAGCTGGAAATGAATAACATCATCCTGCCACATTCCCACTAAATGCAAATTCATGGACTAATGAGGAGAAGATGGAAAAATAAGAATAAAAGCGCTCCATATCAGACTATAGTAAGAGTAAGGTGTGTGAGTGCGTGTGTGTGTGTGTGCTGTGTGTGTGTGTGTGGTGTGTGTATTTAATTGATTGAAAAAACAAGAACACTAAATAAAGAATATAGAAAGAAATACTTTAGATAAGGTAATAATTGAGGAAACATATCACTGAAAAGCAAAACAAAAAGTATTTCTGGCAAAATTAATAAAACTGACTGGTAAGTGTCACCAAAAATAAAGTGCAAACACAGAAACAATAAGGAAGATATCCTCGGAGACAGACAAGCTCTTAAAAGATGTGTACCAACAGATCTGGTAAGTGAGCAACTATATAGGAAAATGAAAACTGCCATAATGTACTAAAATGCAACTTAAAAAAATCAGAAAAAATTTCAGAAAACCTGAATTGACTACTAAACACCATTTTTTTTAACAGTAGTTAAAAACCATTATTATGTAGAAGGAACAAAATCAGTAAACATTTATAGACATTTTCTTCCAATATTATCTTATGATTTCAAACACACACATTAAAAAGAATTGGCCAGGTGTAGTGGAGCATACCTTTAATCCTAGTACTTTGGAGGCAGAAGCAGGTAAATATCTGTGAGTTCCAGGCCAGCTTGGTTTATATATTGAGTCCTAGGCCTGTCAGAGCCACATTGTGAGACTCTGTCAATGAATGATGAATGAATCAATCAATGAATCAATCAACAGACTAAAAAGATTTCCACAAGAACATCTGTATACTTATTACCACAATTCCAAAATTAAATTTTTATTTTTCTTTCAAAAACATATTCATCCATTCATCTATTCTTCTTTCTATACATCAATGTTTTACATCTTTTATTGGGTTCTGGGTAGAGAGATATAGTAACTTGGCATCTTAAATGTTCTTCCTTCTTTAAATTTTTGAAGAAAATTGACTGATTTTACATGGATGAGTGTTTTGCCTGTATGTGTGTATTATGTGCAACATGTGCATGCCTGGTGCCCCTGAAGTCAGAGGAGGGTGTGAGATCCCTTAGACCTGGAGTTACAGTTGGTTATGAGCAATCCACTACATGGGTGCTGGATCTGAACCTGGACACCTTGAAAGAGCAACAAGTACTCTTTAACTGCTAAGCTCCTTTCTAGACCCCTTTTATTGTTTCCTACACATAGAATCAGGAGTTCTATGAAACACTGAAACAAGAATATTTGCATTGGGAGGTGTTTAGAATAAAGAATCTGTGTGCTTTTCTCATTCCTGTCTTGTAAAGACGGATATCCTGATTCCTAAACAGTTTCTAAAGACATTACTCAGTTCTCATTTTCCCTGATGGAAGAAAGAAAGAAAGAAAGAAAGAAAGAAGAAGAAAGAAAGAAAGAAAGAAAGAAAAGAAAGAAGAAGGAAGGAAGGAAGGAAGGAAGGAAGGAGGAAGGAAGGAAGGGAAAACAGGAAGAAAGAGAGGAAGAGAGAGACAGAGAGAGGGAGGGAGGAAAAGAGAGGGGAAGGGAGGGATAGAGGGAGAGTGGGGAGGGAGAGAGGGAGGGAAGAGGGAGGGAAGAGGGAGGGAGGGAGGAAAGGGGGGGAGGGAGGGAGGGAAGAAGGAAGAATTAAGCTAGGTCTTATAAGTAATAGATCTAGATAGAATGTATACATTTTAAAATGCATACAGTCAGGAAATATTCATTGCATTTTCCAGAAAGAAAGTAACATTTACAGGCATAATTTATCTTCTAAAGCAAAGATTCACTGTGATCTTTATTTTTTTTATTTTTTTATTTTTTTTGGTTTTTCGAGACAGGGTTTCTCTGTGTAGTCCTGGCTGTCCTGGAACTCACTCTGTAGACCAGGCTGGCCTCGAACTCAGAAATCCGCCTGCCTCTGCCTCCCAAGTGCTGGGATTAAAGGCGTGCGCCACCACCGCCCGGCTCCACTGTGATCTTTAAAAATAGACATAATTTATCTGATTCTGAGGAAAAACAATCATATTTATTTTCTTTGTATATTCAGTGTGGCATGTTGGCAAAGTTAATAGATTGGTATTTTAAATGAAAAGATCATTACCAAAGACTGATAGCATATAGAAATTAAATTTAAATTGTAAAAAATAAACTCCAAGGCATTGTAGAATTTATTTTTAAATCAATTATCACACGCTACATTCCCTGTTCACTTTTCTTGCTGTCTGCATTGACAGATGACCTTGTTGTTCTCTCAAATGACTGAGGTGAATGGATTTGAAGTTCCTGTGAGCAGGCCATCCTTCACTGATTCTTCTCAAAGGAAATGTGTATGGCAACAGACTGCTGTCTAAGCTATCCTGTGCATCACATCCCCCCTTTCATTCAACTCACCCAGAAGGTGATCAGAACATTCTCCCACATTCTTAAGGAGAATTTTTTCAGAACTATGTCCTTTAAAACTTGTTTCTACTATCATTAGTATCTTCATTTTCAATGTATGAAATAACTTTAGATTATAATAAAATGGCAATAATACTCACTGCATTAAAGACACATTACCTTGCTGGAGTTTTCTAGTAAAAACTGGAATGTATTCTGTATAGCTTGGCAAGTTTCTAGCTCCGTCCGGCTGAAGGCTATTAAATAATCCTTGAGGTGGTCATACACATTTCCATCAAGAGCCTAAAAGAGAGGAATATTATAGAAGCCAAAAATTATGATAGAGCTCTGGCACATAATTCCTTTGTCTTTAAAAAATGTAGAAAGTTCAATTTCAAAAATCTATTAATAAACTGACAAAAGGCATAGAGCATTACATAAGAGTATGTGAACAGTGAGCAGTTACTAGGGAAGTGCTGAATTTCTAATGAATAGCAACCAACAAAGGGAAAAATCTAGTATTGCTAAAGCTTAGGAAAAAAACAGAATATTCTGGAGACAAAAACATCTGGGTTCTGATCTTTGCTTATCTGCTTCTGTAGACACTTCATGACAATTAGGTGTAGGAATTTTACAGGGACTATAAGAAAGAAAGAATCCAGGCACAGAGTCTGGAACACATATACAATAAACACAAATCTCCTTCATTAGTGGTAGAATTAGGGTTTAGTATATATTTGCTACAGAGCAATCTGAGAGAAAACATGAAATGTCATGAACATTTATTCCCATGTGTTTATCTACATAGTAAATATCCCTGTCACACACTCTAAACAGAGGTCAAAGGGAAAACACTCAATAACCATTCCAAGAACTTTCCTGCCATTCCAACCTAACAGCAGCCTTGTCTTTAAAAAAAAAATCTATATTTTTTCTTCTCATCAATTAACAAAACTGTCACAGAGCTAGCTCTGCATAGTGACTGTTGCTGCTCTCCAATGAGAGCTCCCCAGTTCTCTCAAACACACCAAGTGCCAATGAGCTTTCTTTCATAATGGTTTGAGTACATTTCTTTTGTCTTAACAAAGCTGCCAACCTTTCTTTTGTTCCCTAGACATTCGAGAGGTCATTTCGGCATGTGTGCATGTGTTCTGGATTGCAATATTATTTTTTATTACTTCCAAATAAAATGTTTTCATTTTGGAGTTTCACTTCTACCTTTGTTTTAGCTTTGGCACCTGCTTCTAGTTCCCTAGGGAGATACACCAGAGTAGAACTGCCTTTAGCCATATGGCAACTTTGTTTTCCATAGTGCTGCATGTTATCAATGAACAACTCATGAAGATTCTCTGTGTCCTTGCCGACACTTGTGTGTCTGTGTGATTCTTTGTGCTTTTTATTGATACTGTTGTTGATGTCTTATTATTTATGTGTATGAGTATTCACCTGAATGTATGTCTGTACACATATATAGTGTTCACAGCAGTCAGAAGAGAACATTAGATCTGCTTAGACTGAAGTTACAGATGTTTGTGAGTCCCTTGCATGTTTTGCTATATACTGATCTATTTTCTTTGGAGAATTATCTAACTTAAACTTTTGACTTTTTTTGAGACAGGGTTTCTTGTAGTACAACTTGAACTTGTTATACAACTAAAAGTACTTTCAACTTCCAAAGAAAAATATTTATTTATAGAAGACACACATGTGTTGTGGTGCCTATGTGGCAGTCAGTGCAATTCTGATTTTTTTTCCTGCTATGTTGCAGAATCTGGGGATCAAACTCAGGTTGTTAGGTATGCACACAAGTGCTTCTACCCACTGAACCATCTCACTATGGCCCACCCTTAGCTTTTGACCCTTCTGTTTCCACCTGAGATTCCACAGCTGCCACACCTGGTTTATATAGTAACAGAAATTGAACCCAGAGCTTTTTCCATGCTGGACAAGTAGTTCACCAACTGAGCTACATTTTCAGTCTCTGTTTCATATTTCTTAATTGGGTCTATTTCTGATTTCAAGTGGCAATAATTCTTTATATATTGTATATATTAGAGTTTTGCAAGATATATAATTTGGAAATATTTCCTCTCATTTTAGGGGCTGCTCTTTTTACTTTCTCAAGTATCTTTTGAAAAATGTGTCTTAAACCAGGTGGTGGTAGGATACATCTTTAATTCCAGCACTTTAATCTCAGGTAGAGAAAGGTGTTCTCTGAGTTTGAGGCTAGCTTGGCCAACAGAGTGAGTTCCAGGACAGTCAGGACTAAATTATGATGTCATCTAACATTGTTCTTTTTTCTTTTATTCTTTGTATGTTAGTATTACTTATAAGAATCATCTATATAATAATTTTACAATAATTATTTTTGTATTTTGTGACTGGCTTCTACATCAAGCTTTTAATATAAAATTGACTCGAAACAAAACAAAACTTGTCCCTGGAGCAGAGTAATAGTGCTGAATCTTCTTTCGCCACTAGATGGCACCATCGAGCACTATAAACCAACACAGTGCAAATGTCTTAAATATAATCTTCACAGTTATGAACATTTTCAGACACTGTGGTGTGCTGAGATGGAATAAAAATTTCTACCTTAAACCAGGATTTTCATAAACTTGTTTTAAAAAGAGATATATTTTTTGATATGAAGTTTGTGACTTAGAAATATTCTCAGTAGCTCACCATAATATCTTGTTTGGAAGAAATTACTCATTTTACCTATATACAAGACATGATAATATAGGTATATCATGAACAGAGGATACATTTTAAGGTGAACTAAATTCCTATGTAATCTGAATGATACTGAGTGTCAACCATACTTAGGCATTATGCTAGCTATCTGAGTACCAGGAAACAGGGAAGTAAGGAAAGAAATTAGAGCCTTTAACAATTAACTTTAGCAGTGCTAGTGATCAAACCTTTACACTTCACACATGTGAAGCACACACTCTAACACAGCTACATTGCTAACCTTCAAAGTACTTTTGTTATTTCTCAGCAATTTCCTATTTCAGTTATTTCTGCCGACACATTTCCTCCCTTCCTTCCTTTCTTTCAACAAGATATTATGTAGCTCTTCGTGGTCTGAATCTCACTATCAACACCACACTGGCCCCAAATTCGCAGAGATCTGCCTGACTGTCTCTGGAGTCTCAGATTAAAGGTATATATAACCATGCCTGGTCCTGACATCCCACTTCATACTGTGGCTGAGAGGATACCCTGACTTATACTTTACATGACTATTCAACACTCTTCCCTGATCAGGCATTATGTTCAGGAGAAAGTTTTGTTTGTTTTGAACCTTCCCACTGACCGCATGGTTTGGATGTGGCTTCTGTCTGCCCCTTTCACTCACCTGTTTGCCATTTCCCTTCCCTGCAACACTTTCCCTACGTTGAGCATCTCTGAGCTCTACCAGCACTTCTCTCCCAACTCTGAGCTTTCACACATGCCTTTTCTTCATCCTCTCTCCTGGCCTGGCTCATTATTATTCATCCTCAAGAGCTTCTCTTGATCACTATGAACTCTGGATGCTTCTTGTCATTTTACCTTACGGCATTACCTTCTCTCACTTGCCTGTCTTTCTTTTGGTTCTTGAACCCTATGAATAGGAAGGGCCATGTCAGTCTGTTTAGCATTAAGGGTCAAGTATGAAGCCTGAAATACCGAAGATGTTCAGCAAATAACTGGTTGATAAATAATGTACCAGATCAGAACCAACAGGTTAAAAAATATAGGTGAATCCACATTAACCTCCATGACTGAAAAGCCTGATGGTATTAACATTAGCAAAAGAGAAGCAATTGAGTTCACAAACTGTATGATATGGAAGTTTCCAAACTTAAAAAAAAAAAAAAAAGTGTGTGTACCAAATAAGACATTGCCTTCTATTATTACAAAATAACTATAGTTTATATCAGCCATATTCCAAACTGTGTCTTTTGGCTACATTAACCTTGATTTGCATCGATAATTGATTATAAATAATGAATACTTTGCTGTCCTATACTTTTGTTCCTCTTCAACTCAACAGATCAAAAGCCTTATAGTAGACTGAGACCCTCCTGTCTTGGGTCCTGTAACCCTGACTAGAGATGGTGAGGGAATGAAGAAAGGATGCACAGACAATGCACAGTAAAGCTGGGGTCAGATGGAGTTCTACCGATTGCTACTGTGGGCAACTCAGAACCTCAGTGTGTTTATTAGGGACTGGATGTGGGAGGGGCTAGCTAGTCTTGTAAGCTGCAGTCAGGCTCAGTCAGTAAACATCTGGGAGGAGGAAGCTTCAGTTGCTGGTTACAAGGCCATTTCCTTACATGCAAGCTTTGCCATCCTTCTTGAGCCTGGCCCATATGGAAACGGCTTTGCCAATTTCCCATGGGTCCAAGGTCTTGGAGTACTTGGCACGGCTGTGCCCAAGTTAGCAATACATTCACTAAGGACCACCCACATTCAGGGCTTACCTTGCTTCCTATAGTAGACAATTTTTATTTTAAAATCAATTAAGCAAATCCAACGATATTATGTTTCTTAAAATTTTAAAGTAAAAACTATTCTTAAGATTTATTTTTAATTATTTGTATCTGTGGATGCTCATGGATACTAGAGGTATCAGATCTCCTGCTTGGAGCAGGCAATTGTAAACAGCCTAATGCAGGTGCTGGGACTTGTACTCAGGTCCTCTGCATGAGCAGTATACACTCTTTACTGTGCCAGCACCCCATCCCCTTAAAATAAGAATTATTTAAATGGTAAATGACAGGAGAAGCACAACTATAAAGGTGTGGCATAGGCATACATGGCAATGGTGCATATGAATAGTAATTTCTAAACTATGGGTGAGTTCCTGGATTGTCTCTACTACTTAAAACTTTAGTAGGTAAGTCATTCAAATATATCTTTCAAAACTTTTGACTATTTAACATGAATTTTCAGAGGCTTTTAAAATTATTATGTGTGTGCCAGTGTTTTGGCTGCATGTATGTATGTATGTGCACCATGTGCAAGCCTGATGCCCATGGAGATCAGAAGGCAATGGAACTCCTGAGACTGAAATTACAGATGGTTATGTGCCACCAAGTAGGTGTTGGGAATCATTCCAAGGTCCTCTGTAAGATCAACAAGTGCTCCTAACTTCTGAATCAACCCTTCAGCCCCTTAATACAAATATTTAGGAAAAGAATTCTGTAATACCTAAATTGAGAAACCATAGGCCATAAGTCAGCACATATGAATGGTTCAACAGCATTAAAAAAAAAAAAAAAAAAAAAAAACACTAAATTTGAATGTCCAGGCAGCCATGTTTCTTTGTGGTTAGCTACAGACTAAATGGAAATGTTTTTCTACGTATTTTTTTCTGGTTTCTTTACTCATTCTATTTGCAAGGTCCCTAACATCTATTGAGTATCGAATATAAGTTCATAAAGGCAAGTATTCAAATAGGAAGGAAAAACGGGGCATCATAAAGACAAACTCAGAAACGTGGAATTCTAGTGTCATCTACTCAACAGCTACTTTACAGGAAAATTATAAATTTCCCGGAACTTGCTCAAAGAGGAAAATAATGATGAGCTAGGAATTAGGAGGAAAAAAACATGTCATTTTTCTAAGCATTTGATGTAATTTCCCCTTAAGAGAGAACTTTAAACAGTGGCCTCCTTATTTAGACTCAGGAAGGTCAGATTCTGTACTCAGCATTATACTGAGATCTTCCTTCAAGCTGACTAAAAAACAAGCTCTTCTTTTTCTGAGACCAATGAGCATTTCTAAAATAGTGCTGGGCAAAAGTCAAGGAAATAAATATCAAGATGATAAATGTGAGCTGGCTTAAAACTAAATCATGAAATCCTTCCGTCCTCCCCTGCTGATGCTGGAAGAAAAACACTGATGGCTAACTTGCTTTTGTTTATCTCTTTTTTTTTTTTCAGAAGTCCCCAAATTGTAGCAGTAAATTAAAAAAATAACTTTGTATAAATCTAAAGAAATCAAAGCAAGTCCTGAGCTGCATTTCTTAAGAGTAAATATCTTAACCCATGACTCAATCTCTTAAGCGATATGAAGTAAAATTAGAAATACCTTATCAAGTTTTATACATGGTCATTTTACTTAAAAGCTCTTAGTTACTTTAGGTTCTGTGAAGAGGAAGCAAATAAGATACTTTTTATCTGAATTACAAAGCAAGGCAAGGAAAAGGTCTAATATTGCTTTTCTAAAATTTGTGCCCTCTAACTGAGTAGCCACTGGCAGGAAGAGAGGTTAGGCTGTGAGGCTTGCCCAGCTATTACAACCATCTGCAGTGTGCTGCAATCCTGGAAGACATAGGCTGCAAGGCCACTGGTGCATGAGCCAAGAGCAAGTCTCCTACCACCCACACATGCATTAAAATCCTAGTTCCACCACTTAGCAGTGCCACTCTAGAAAACATTCAAGCTTCTTCAACTTTCCAGATCAAATGAAATCAAAAGAATGTTACTTATAAAAAAGATGGTTATTAAAATAATAAAACGGAACTATTTTAACCAGAAAACTTCAATGATTTCCCTTTTTACCATAGTAAAGAATTTTAGTGACAGACTTGGTTTCCGGGTCTGATTCTGTCACAAGTTTGTGAAAGTAATCTTTCATTCTATTTCCTCACCTATAAAATGAAAAAATTGCTTCTCATGGAGTCTGTTAAGAGGTATTTTATGTGCTATTTTAATTACTTTATTTCTTTCACCAGGTTTCTAGTAATGATGTTTATAGCATGTGTCTGGAAGTTACAAGTAGCATTTTATTTCAAAACAATCTGCTTTGGATTAATACATCACAATATTAACAGCATACGGCAAATTTGTTCTTATATTGCTCCATTTTCCTCTCCTCTGGCTATTACTACTGTGCAAAACATATGTCTATATTCTAAACCATCTCAATTCTTTATAATTATTGTTTTATGCAGTGACATCTCTCCCCCATCTCTCTCTCTCTCAACAAGTTTCATGTAGTCAAGGCTGGTCTTGAACTTCTTATGCAACTTGAATTTCTCTACTTTTTCCTGCCCTGAGTCAAGGTCTTTCTATGTAGTTCTGGCTGTCTTGAAACTTGCTATGTAGAGCAGGCTAGTTTCTAACTCTCAAAGATCCACCTGTCTTTGCTTCCTGAGGGCTAGGATTAAAGGTGTGTGCCACCAGGCCAGGCCATGGACTTGAATTTTTAATTTTCCTGCCTCTACCTCTCATGTGCTACGGTAAGAGACATATAATTCCACACCAAACCTTATGCATTGTCTTTCAAAGCAGACCAGTATTAACCTTGGACAGGATAATTGCAACACATTTACCTTTAAGTTCACAGACTCTTCTACTAGCTCAACTTTGTTGCTAAATCCTCTCAGTTTTTATTTATTTGGGCAGAGCTGAGGGATCCAACCTAATGCCCTAACATATTAGAGAAATGCTCTAGCACCAAACTAAACTCCAGCACAGTTATTTTACTTTTTTTCCTCTTTCCCAAGACAGGATTCCACTGTGTGGCCCTGGCTGTTCTGAAACTTACTCATTAGACTAGGCTAGCCTTAAACTCAAAGAGGTCTGTCTGCCTCTGTCTCCTGGCCAGTTATTTCACTTTTTAATTTTTGATTTACCTTAATCATTTCAATCTCCTTATTGTTTCTTTTTTTTTAATTTGGTGAGCCTTAATTTTATATTCTCCTTCTGCTCTTTAGACATAATTAATTTTGGTTCTTTGAACACATTAAAATAAGCAATTTAAAATCAGTGTCTAGTAGATTTCAGAATTCCCCAGTTCCCCAGGAACATTTTTATACTTAAAAACATTTTCACATCTGTCTGTCTATCTATCTGCCTGCCTATCTATCTATGTATCTATCTATGTATCTATCTATGTATCTATCTATGTATCTATCTATGTATCTATCTATGTATCTATGTATCTATGTATCTATCTATCTATCTATCTATCTATCTATCTATCTATCTATCTATCTATCTATGTATCTATCTATCATGCACATTCGATAATGTACATATGGAAGTTAATAAGCAACTTGTGGGTTCTGAGGTCTGAGCTCAGGTCATCAACTTGGCTCCAAGTACCCTTGCCAATTGAGCCATCTCACTAGCCCAACATTGTTTATCGACTCCTTTTTTCTTGTGCATGGACCACCCATTCTTGCTTCTTTACATGTCTCAAAACTGTTTAGTTAGTAATCAAAAGAGATGGAGAAGGACACTTCCTACTCATCAAAGGAAAGAAAAATCCAACAAGAAGACACCTTAATTCTGAACATCTATGCCTCAAACACAAGGGCACCCACATCTGCAAAAGAAATATTAAAAAAGCTTACATCACATAACAAATGCCAATAGTAGGAGACTGAAATACCACACTCTCACCAATCGACATGTCATCCAAGCAATAACTAAACAGAGAAATAATGAAACTGACATTATGAATCAGATGGATCTAACAGATGTCTACAGAACCTTTCACCCAAACACAAAACAATATACCTTCTTCTCAGCTCCTCATGGACCCTTCTCCAAAACTGACCATATAGTTGATCACAAAGCAAGCCTTAACAGACACAAGAAAATTGAAATAGTGCACACCTTTAATCCCAGTACTCAGGAGGCAGAGGAAGTCTGATCTCTGTGAGTTCATGCTAGCCTAGTCTACAAAGTGAATTCCAGGACAGCCAGCTCTACACAGAGAAACCCTGTCTCGACAAAAAAACCAAAATAAATAAGTAAATAAATAGAATCTGACACCTAGAAAGATGGCTCAGTGGTTAAAAGTATGGCTGATTTTTGCAGAGGACCCAGGTTTGTATCGTAGCACCTACATTATGGGTTACAACCATGTCTAATTCTAGTCTCAGGGGATTGGATGCCCTCTTCTGCATGCACATGGTACACTTGACACATGCTGGCGAGATACTTGTGTATATAATATCCTAGTAATAAGAATCTACAGCTTGGGAGAAAATGTTTGCAAACTGAGTTTCCAATAAAGTACTTTTACTTAGAATATATAAGATCATAGCTGGGCATGGTGGCAACATTTTTAATCCTAGTACTTGGGAGGCAGAGACAGGCAGATCTGAGCTGAGGCTAGTAGTGTGGTCTACAAAGTGAATTCCAGGACAGCCAGGGCTACACAGAGAAATAAATGTATGGGGCTGAGAATAAGTAAATAAGAAATGAAAAAATAAAAGGAAAGAAAAACAGAATATAAAAGCTCATAATTCAGTAAAAAAAAAATACAATTAATTTTAAAGATTGATGAAAGCTCTAAGTAAACATTTCACCAATATGACATACAAATAACTACTAAGCCCCTGAAGGGAAGCCCAACACCATTAATCTTTACAAGAATGCATGCTGAAGCGCAGGCTGGGGATAGAACTTCATATGCACAGGGCCCAAGGTTTTATTCCAAGCATTGTTTTTTTGTTTTTGTTTTCTTTTAAAGGCAAAGAGCAAGTGCCTAAAAGACGGCTCAGTAGGTAAAGCCACCTGCTGCAAAGCCTGGTGTCCTGAGATGGACACTTGGGACTCACAGGGTAAAAGAAGAGAACCTATTCTCACAGGTTGTCTTTTGACTTCCACAGCCCCTCAGCCCCTCAACACATACACACTAAATAAAATGTAAAAATAAAATAAGGAAACATCATAACAGGAATACCTATGTGGCATCAAATAGCAAATGTTAGTAAGCTGAAAAATAATGTGCAGTTTCTCAAAAAAGTTACACAAAAAAATGCACCATGATTTAGCAATCTTTTTTCCTATATATTATGTATTTATCCACAACATATATGAGTATTTGTAGAAAATCATTCATAACAGCCAAAACCCCAGGGGAAAAAAAACTATGTCTTTCAACTGAGGAAGTTCTAACAAATAAAAATAAGGCATTGCAAAAATAATTACAGTACAATCCAACAACCAAAGGTGATGAACCACATACTACATTGTGGAGAAGTTTAAAACCTATGCTAACTGAATGAAATCAGATATAAACAACCACATTAAAGGATTCCATTCATATAAAATGTCCAGAGAAGGTGAATCTATAAACAAAAAGCAGAGTTGAGCAGAGGGTAGGAGCAGGGCCTAACTACACACAGCTAAAAGGAAACAGTTGGAGAGGATGGAAATGCAATCTGAGTTATGAAGGCTATATAAACATTTATTTTCTAAGAAAAATCACTGAATTTTGTACTCATAAAGGGTGAGTTCCATAGTATCAAGATCAAAAAAGCTGTGGCTAGAGAGATACCTCAGTGGTTACAAACACTCGTTCTTACAGAAGACTCAGAACCCACATTCCTAGCACCTGCATCAAGTAAACAAATCTTTAAAAAAAAAAGATTAAGAAAGCTGCTTTAAAAATATTAATACTGTATCGACAGTATTTATAACCAATATCAACAAATTAAGATATAATGCAAGGAAACATTCAAACCCAACAAAATCAACAAAAGAAGGGGAAAATGTTATTTTCCAGTATAGGGATGACATACTAAACACCAATGGAAGGATTTAAGTATAAGCCTACTCAGGCTGAGTAGTAGTTCAACCACACAGGAGGCTGAGGCAAAAGAACTGTCAAGTTTTATAAAGCACATGTAACCTATAAACATGAATAAATGTATCATCAATCAAGTTAAAATACAGGACTCTTGGTTTAGCCTGTTTCCTTCATCATTTATATATTCTTAAGGCTAAAAAAGTAAGTAGCAAATATGTTTATTACTGAATATTACTCTAAGACACCTAATTTCAGAAGACAGATATAATTGGAACAAGATTTAGAAATAACCTTAGTTGGGCAGCAGAGACAATCAGGAGGGTTCACCTCCTGGGGAGAGAGGCAATTCTGTAGGAAACAACCATGATTCATGTGTTTATGACTTTGGAGTCTTCAAAAAAAACTCCCTTCCTATGAGTTCACCAATCATTAAGGGATTCACCTTTGAGTATGGGAAGACAGTAGAGGTGAAATTCACATCACCCTGGATTAGTGATTAACAGTTTTAATGAAAAAGGAAGACATGAAGAGAGTGACAGATGAGGGCTGGGTGAGAAGAAAAAAGACTACTGATGAAAGTGAGACTGTCCTGAGCTGGTGGATTTGATTCTTAAACATTTTTTGTTTTAAGCATTTTCTATATTAAAAATAAAACTGTATCTAAAAGAATAAAAAACAAAGGCCCAAAGTGACCGCATTTTGTTGGACATGAATCTCACCTGGGACTCTGTGGAGAATGAGCTGGGATGGGGTGGGGTAGCTCTCAGTAGCTTCATGAGCTCTTGCAGAGACTGCTACAGTAGGAGACTGCTTCTACAAAGAGGAATTTTGGATGCTGCCTTGCTGGAAGACTATCACTTTTGTTCTGCATGTTTTGGTAGACTAGTGCTGATGATGAATAGTAGCAGCTTAATAGTCTTGTGTGTATGAATGTTTAGTTGATTAGTTGAGCCTAAAAAATTCTCCTTCAGTATTATGTTTGAGATTCAATTTCCTGATCAGTAAAATGAAAATATTACCTACCTCACAGGGCTTTATAAAGACCAGAAATAGTATACAAGGCTCCTGTCAAAGATTATCTAGGATAAGTTTCTTTCTATATGGTGGCTATTAGATTCTTACCCAAACACAGGTAGCGCTTTCTCTCTCTTTCTCCCCTCACTCTGTGTGTGTGTGTGTGTGTGTGTGTTGTGTATGTGCATGTGTGAGAAGGCAAGGTCTTGAGCTTTCTGACACCAGTTCTCAAATACACCAACATACATAGCTTCAGATTCATATTTTTGGATCCTCCACCACTTTGTAGTTGTCTTTTCATTTTCTTCATAGCTTTACATTTAGCAACACCCCTTCTCCCTCACTTGATTATGGTTTTGGTGATATTTAAGAAAGCCCTGCCTATGGTCATATGAACTTATACTTTACTCCCTAAGAAATTTGCAGTCTTAGCATTGACCTTTAAGTTTCTAGTTCATTTTAAATTAATTTCTATACAAGGCAGTAGTGGTTTAATAATTTTCTGTGCATGTGGACATTCAGCTGTGACCAGTACCACCTGCTCAAAGACATTCTTTCTCCCTCTGAATGGTTTTAGTATTCTGTCAAAATCTATTATCAATTACTCTTTTGCACTTCTCTTTTTAAAACTAAATTTGTGGTTTTTTTACTCTTAGGTGCTTTTATTTTTCATATTAACTTCTGTTATCATGTGACTAGTGACTTAAGTGGTAGTTGTGGCAGAAACTGTTCTTCCTTTCCTCCTGGGTATATGATGAGACTACACTTCCTAGACTCCTCTACTCTTGCTAGGCCATGTCACTAAGCTTTCTCTTTTTTTTTTTTTTTTTCCTCCTTTATTTTATTTTATTTTTTTTCCTTCACAAAGCAAATAATATTGAAATAGTGAAATCAAGTGTAAACCCAACAAAAATATATAAATTATAGTCCAGTATCCCTCATGAATATACATACAAAAATTCTCAATGAAGTAGTTGCAAACTGAATACAAGAGATATAAAAAAATAATATTCCATGAATAACTGAACAACTGTTTTTTTTAGAGGACCGTACTCCATATACAGGCTGCATGTTTTGGGATAGCCCCCACTCCAGATGTTTGAGACCTACAAGCTTTCTCTTTTATAACATGAGTGGAGTAATTAATGCATGCAACTTTACAGACTAGATCTCAGAAAAATAGGTGTGTCTTCTCCATGACTCATTCTCTTACTCACTGACTAGAATCTAAGTCAGTCAGTACCTTACTGTTGGTCAGGTCAATGATAAGAGTTAAATAATGGAGCCGTCCTGGTACCTGGATCCTTGAATAACTTCAGAAGGTAGAACCTACTTATTGACCCTTAACTACTACACGACAAGTATCATCTTACAGAAACCATTATAATTTGGAGTCTCTCCAGTTTAGTCATTTAGTTTTTATCCTAATTAATATAAACATGATGTTGCAGTAGAATATTGCTGTAACAGAAGACTAACAGAGGTGGTATCTGCTAAGTGGTAGTGCAGAATGCAGTGAGGAAATGTGCTGCCAAGACTGGGAAGCAGGCCAGGATTATAGACCTTGTGCTTTAGGGCAGCATCTCTAACTCTCTCATCTGCTAGGTATTTAATAATCTCTCACCTAGATGTAAAGCACAAGGCTTAACACTTAGCTCAGTAAATGTCTCCTATTGTTACTGTCACGCATTTTTAAAACTGAGATTGCTGTGGCTAAGAGATGGCTCAAAGGTTGAGTGCTTGCTGCTCTTGCAGAGGACCAAAGTTAGGTTCCCAGCATGTACATTAGGCAGGTAATTCACAACTTCTTGTGACTCTAGTTCCCAGGGATCTGATTCTCTCTAGTCTTTATGGACACCTACATATACATGGTGCACATAAATCATATATGTTCAGTTGTAGTGTGTGTGTGTGTGTGTGTGTGTGTGTACTTGAGGGAAGGTGTTAAAATTTGGAATTGTCAAATCTATTACTATTTTTCCATATAGTACTTGTCTTTGTTCAGATACTTTAAAATCACGCCCTAACACTCATTAAACTTGGATAAATATTCACTCATATTTTTGTCTATCTTTCACAAATATACCATCAACTATAGGTTGGTATGCTGCAAAAAGAACTTTTAAGAGACTACACATCCTATCTTTCATAATGTTACTTTCTCACTGACTTGAAGTCTATTTTTTTTCAATCTTATAAGTTCTAAATATCTAGCTGCAATTAATCATGGCTTAAGAGGAAATGAGGCAAAGTCAGTATATCAGATAAAATTCCCTTTTCCATGTGGCTGAAGGAAAAAAATCTTAGTTGACAAAAATCACAAAAAAACCATATGCTTCCTTCACTTAAAAGACAACTTTCTGAATTCACACTCTCAAGAGGTACAGTTTATACTGTAGAATAGAAGAGTTCTATTTGAGGTAAGAACACGAACAAAAACCTCCCCAGTTTTCTGGTACATTTGCATGTTTTACCAAAGGCTAGGAGGAAGAAGAGCACCAAAAGTACCTTCTGGAAACTCCCCATGAACCACAACTGTATTTGGTCCTGCTTGGTCACTCAGACAAAGTAAACACTCTCTATTTTAATTCTAGAAAGATAAATAAAGTCTCTAAGGGGAAAACTAATATTAGTCTTCATTGGTTTAGAGTAGAAACTATTGTAATCTTGTCCTTTTTTTTTTCTTAAGATTTATTTATGCTATTTTGTATGTATGAGTGTTTTGCTCACATGTATGTCTATGCACCATGCATATGCCTGGTGCCTGTGGAGATCAGAAGAAGGTATCAGATCCTCCGTAACTGGAGTTACAGACAGTTGTGAGGTACTATGTGAGTATTGGGAATTGAACATGGTTCTCTGCAAGAACAAAGCTTTTACCTACTGAGCCATTTCTTTAGCCCTCTCTTGTTCCTTACTTGTATCTTCATGTTTACTTTGAAATAAGAAATTAAGACAGTAAGAGCTTACTTCTGAGACACTGAGTTACATTAATAAGATGATGAAAGATAAAAAGAAAAATGAACATTTGAAGAACCCTCTTTTGCAATTTATGCACAGGGTATTGATAGCCACAGTTCTGTAGATGAGTAAAGAAGATCTTACCAGTTAACAAGCAGAGTGAAGCAATCAGTGTGCTTTGGAGGAGGGCTTTTATGGCAGATCAATGCATACATGCTTATTTCTTTCAATTTTGATTTTTGAAACAAGGTCTCATACTATAACGCAGGCTGGCCTTGAAACCATAGTGATTCTTGTCTTGGTCACCTCATGTGCTTAGACTGCAAGGTTGAACTGCTACACCTGGCATGACTTACTTCTTCCTATGGTCAAGAGTTCACCTTCTCTAAAGCATTAGATGCCCTGATATAAACACAACTACTCTTCTACTTGTTTTAAATGAAATTTCAAAACTTGGGTTACTAAAAGTGGAAAGGGCAAGAGGAACTTATGAACTTATGGTGTTTTATAGAAGTTGAAACAAAGGAGACACCATTTATTAAGAAAATTAATGTGTTAGAAGACACAAGATAGTTCTGGGTCAGAAAGGATATTAGGAAAGATTCTTTGAGACATGATGCAGAGACCTAACACACATCAGAAACTAGGGCAGCAAGCAAACCCCAGGTCTTAGTGTTCTACATACTTCTTAATTCCATTAATAGCTTGTGTTAAGATCTCTTATCTCAAATTCAATTTTATTTTAAGACAGGGTCTCTCTGTTTAACCCTTAGCTGTTCTAGAACTCACTATATTGATCAGGCTAGCCTGGAACTAACAAAAATCAGCCTGCCTCTACCTTCCAGAGTGCTGGGATTAAAGTTGTACAACACTATGCCCAGCTCAAATTCAATTTTTAAAGCATCTGAACTTGGAAAGTTAATCCCTCTCAACAACATCAACTTTGAGCTTATGTGATACTAAATCTTCTTGTAGCTGAGTAAAATGTCTCATTTATAGCTATATGAAAGACAATATGCTATAGTAACAAAGCCAGCATGGTACTGGCACAAAACAGACATAAAACAATGGAACAGAATGGAGGACCCAGAAACGGACCCACACATTTATAAGCACCCCACCTTTGACAAATCATCACAAATACTCATTGGAAAAAGAAGGAATATTTAATAGATGGTTCTTTGAAAACTAGGCGCCCACATATAAGAGCAAAACTAGATCCATAGTCTGACCAAAAATCAATTCAAAATGGAACCAAATATGGAACCAGACTAAAAGGTTGAATGAATAAAAAGACCAAAAAAAACGAATACTTACATGAACAATGAGACTTTACTAAGCTGTAAAAAAAAGAATGTAATGATGACTTTTGCATGAAAGTGGATGGAATCAGTGTTCAGTAAAATAAACCAGACTCAGAATAACAAATACTCCTTCCTTCCTTCCTTCTTTCTTTCTTTTTTTTTTTCTTTTTTAATTTCTTTCTTTTTAATTTTTTTTTTTCTTTCTTAATTTTTTGAGACAGGGTTTCTCTGTGTAGCCCTGGCTGTCCTGGAACTCAGAAATCCGCCTGCCTCTGCCTCCCAAGTGCTGGGATTAAAGGCGTGTGCCACCACTGCCTGGCTGCATTTTTCATCTGTAGAATTTAGAATTTAGATTAAATTTAGATGGGCGCAGATGCACTCCTGACCCCCCCCCCCCCCACACGGCATAAAAGTAGAAAGAGGATTATAAAAGGAGGGGAAAGGATCTAAACTGAAAGAGGTTGGTGAAGGGCAAATAACTAAGTATAAGAGTGAGTGTGAGTATGTGTGTGTGCATGTGAAAATGTCACTGAAATCTATCATGCTGTATAAGAACAAAATAATGCTACCATATCACCAAATAAATTTCATCCTAATTAATTTACCAAACTTGAAGCAAAAAATTTCCCATTTAAAATTTTAACTATATAAAAATTATAAATATTAATGGAGTACTAAATGTTTTGATGCATGTGTCTAACAGTGTTAGGGGATTTGATATAGCAGGTTTCAGAACACTTCACACTCTAACCAGATGCTATTCACTTATTACATCTGGTCCTTAAATGAAACCTATTTGCCATTTTCCATTTTTTAAAAGTTACAACTCTCAGTACTATATCATTCATTTTGTAAGCTACTCAAAAGTTCTCTCTGCCTTGATAAATTTGGTGGTAGACATGGAGGATTGTACACAATAATGAAGAAACTTGAGGGGCTGAAATTTACTCTGATATAGATGAAGGCAGAAAAAGTTCTGATAAGATTTTAGAAGCTGCAGAAGGCTAACCAGAAATCTGAGAATGAATGAATAGACAGGGCAGACACACATATCTGTCACTCATCATTCTTGCCCATCTCTGATTTAAAGTACTTTTGAGTTGGTTTCACCTTGGAGTAAATAGATACATGGTGACCTGGGAACGTGAAGACACCATGCTTATGAATCTGCTTATCTCTTACTCACACACCTAGTGCTTTCCATCACCAATATTACAGTGTTAGACCTGGACTTTCATGTTCATTTTTAAAGTTTGATCTTTGTTCTTCCATTTTTTGCTTACTCTATAGGCATAGTGAGTGCAGGTGTTTCCGACTAATTCTGTGGTCTTGACTGGGTGCTGTTTTAAATATAGGAAGTATGTGTAGTTGAGAAATAAACACTTTTGAGAACTGAATCAAGTGACTTGAAGGTAATAATTCCAGGCCTCTATTTACTCAAATCTTTCCAAACAAGTTATTAAATCCAATACACTAAGTAAAACTCTCTAAATTACATCATTTTTGTTTATAGTTAATTATATGTCATAAGCAGTCAAGCATATTGTATAAGTATGCAACTTAGGTTATAAATTGTAAACATTGGTTCAGTGGCAATCAAATCAGTTTATTGAGTGAAATAAACAATGTGTCATTTGTCCTTTTCTACTCTCTGTCTCTACTCTATTTGTAAGAGTGGTTTCCTCATTAACAAGACTATGCTCTGTGGAAAGAGCTGTATCTCTGACAAGGTCAGTGCACTACTAATGTTCTTAAAACTCTAGAACTCCACTCAAATAATTAATGAGGTCTTCAATTTTATTCTTGGAATTCTTCACCTGAAGGTAGCAATAAGGTTATTTAATTAGTAGATGGCAGATGTTCTCAAGGTGGGACTCAAGAGAATACAGGAAAGACATTGAAGGCCCTTTTAAGGCATCCTTGAGTTCTCAATTATTTTTCTAGAAGCATTACAACATTATTAGGCTTTTCAACTCTCATTCCCTCCAGAAGCATGTAAAAAGTTTTCAGAGGATGAATAATATGGATGACTCACTGGCTCTGTTAGTCAGAGAAATCTGTTCTTGGACATTCTGTTGTCTTAAAGTCTCTCAGTTTGAATTTCTAATACAGTAATTATAGCCCATATCAACAAAAACTTATGTTTCAATAATTTTTAAGAGCAAAAAATAGTTCTGAACAAACAAAAAATATTTGAGAACCACTGGTATAAGCTGTAGAGAATCAATATAGTGGCTCACACCTTTAATCTCTGGACTTCAAAGGCAGAGGTAGGAGGATTTCTGAGTTTGAGGCCAGTCTGGTCTAAATTAAGTTCCAGGACAGCCAGGGCTACACAGAGAAACCCTGTCTTGAAAAACCCTGTCTTTTTTTTTCCCCCTAATATTGTCAACTAAGGACATACACTCATACCAATTCTTGCCTTTGTACTGACTCTTCCTTTGTTTAAAGCTGTTACTATTAGCTGTGTGTTGGTGGTACATGTGCCCTTTAATTCCAGTACTCATGACAAAGAGGCAGGCAAATCTCTGAGTTCAAAACTAGTCCAGTCTACAGAGTGAGTTCCAAAACAGCCAGGGCTACACAGTAAAACCATCTCAAAAAAACAAACAAATTTGTTCTTTTTTTTTTTTTTTTTTTTTTGGTTTTTCGAGACAGGGTTTCTCTGTGTAGCCCTGGCTGTCCTGGAACTCACTCTGTAGACCAGGCTGGCCTCGAACTCAGAAATCCGCCTGCCTCTGCCTCCCAAGTGCTAGGATTAAAGGCGTGCGCCACCACCGCCCGGCCAAATTTGTTCTTTAAAGTCAAATAATGTCTTCAACTTGTGTATGTGTGTGTGAGTGTGTGTGTGAGTGAGCACCTGCATGCATGGTGGCTAGAGGCTGATGCTGGATACTTTCTATCACTCTCCACCATATTTCTGATAGGGTCTCTAACTGAACCTAGAGCTCACCATAGCTCACTAGTTGGTTAGTGTAGCTAACTAGCAGGTTCTCAGGGCTGGCTATTTTGGCTGCTCAGCACTGGACAATCAGCAGTGGGCTGCCAGCCACAAATTTTTAAGTGGGTGCTGGGGATCCAAACTCAGATCCTCATGCTTGCATACCAAGTACATTCCACAATGAATTCTCCCCTCAGCCCCTACAATTAATTAACAAGCTATCATTAACACTGTCAGCAAATACACTCTTGGTATACTTTCACTCCCTTACTCATAAGACTCCAATTCTCTGAGGCCCCATCCTTGTTCATCAGCTGACATCTAACTCACCATACAAAGCCAAGCTGACAGGACAACTCCTTTATGAAGATAAATTCTCCATAAAGAAAGGCCACTGCAACCAGTACCTCCTCACATATCCTACACTGATTTTTGAACAGAATAAATAAAACAAAATAACTGTCTCATAAGAAGTTTTCCCTATCCTCTTCCTGAGGAAGAGAGAGGAGGGAAGAAAGGTAAAGATAAAATAATAGGTGCTATAAAAGATGCAGAAAACATCTTTACTTATTGATAGACATGTAAAAATGATACAGCCTTTGAGCAAAACCAGTATGGTTGTTTCTCAAATAATTAGACATAATAGCCAAAAGGTTAAAAAAATGTTAAGTGCCACCCATTAGAGGGTGAAGAGGTGACACGGAATGTGGTATGTAAATGCAACAGAAAATCATTTAGCTTTAAAAAAGAAAGAAACTGAGACAACTACATCATGAAGGAACCTCTGTCTCTTTTATGAGGTAGTGAGAGGATTAAACACAGGGTCTCAAGCATGCTAGACAAGTATTTAGCTACAGAGCAATGCCCTAGGACCAATGGCTAAATTGAAGATACTATACTAAGTAAAATAAACCACACACACACATACTCTCTCTCTCTCTCTCTCTCTCTCTCTCTCTCCTCTCTCTCTTCTCCACACACAAACACACATACACACATAACTTCACTTACATGAGTTTATTAGAATAGTCAAATTTATCCAGACAAAATAATAATTGGCAGAGTCTGGTGAAAGAGAAGTTAGGAGTTACTGTCCAATGGCTAGAGTTTAGACTAGGGAAGACTGAAAAAGTTCTGGGGTTAGATGGTTCTAATAGTTTCATAATAATGAACACAATCTTAACAGGCTTAAACAGGAAGTTTTATGTTATGTATATTTTACTACAAGTATTAAAAAGTTAGCTTTCTTGATTTCATAAAACATCTACTATTAACATGTCTATTCAGTACCTGTATTTACCATTATATTGAGCATCCTAACCAGTACAATAAAACAAGAAAAAATGTAAGTTAGGAAAAAATTCTTTATTTAATATAAAATTATTTTTATTTAATTCAACATGAACATGATCATTGAAAATTGTAGAGCCCACCCAAAAGTTACTAAACAAATAAACACCATTAGAAAGTCAACAGAAAATGAAAAGAAAGTACAGGAAACGATATCATTTAGCTGACTATATTTGTCAAAAATGGCCACAGCCACATTTCTGTTTACATATGAACTTCACTAGCATCACCAGACTCCATTAAAGTAAAATGTGTTCCCTTAACACTACTGGACACTGGGCCAAACTTTGTAACTGTTTCAATATGAGCAATGTATCACAGAGACTGCATGAACCCTGAGATTCTCATAAAAGGTGATCCCCCTCTAATTCGTCCCTGGAAATCAATCATAATATTGTGAGAAACCCTAAGAGACAAAAGGAAGCCATGAGCAGAGGCTCTACTTGACAGCCATGGAAGTTTTATCCCTAAGCTAAACTAGGTAGTACCAACCACCAAGTATATATGAAAGCAAGCCCTCAGGTTCAGCTGTTAGCCTTTGAAGCACACTAGCTGATATGGGGTGGTGCAGAGATTAGTTCTACCTATTGGATGCTAACCAAAGTGCAGATATGTCAGCAAAACAGATGGTGCTATTGTTTCAGGCCACTAAACTGCAGTGGTTTGTTATAGTCACGGAGCAGCGTAGTAACTAGGACAGATCAATAACTAAAAACATTAATTTTATTTCCAGACATTAGCAAAAAATATTGAAAAAAAGATTAAAACATAACAGCTGTTGTAACAGTGAATATTATTACTTGGGAACAAATTTAACAAAATATGTGCCAGATTGCCAATGTAGGCAGAATCATGCAACGATTGTACAACTAGCTTGAGCACCTGTGAACATAGATGAGGCTGATTAATGTGAAGTTAGAGCAGAGAACCCAAAACAAGAAGTCAGAGACACACAATAGGAACTCATAAATGGATTCTATCCTGCTACTGCTGGTTTATTAATGAGGTAGTCTATAGAAAGGATATAACAGCAAACTCTAGCAGCTGAGAATTATGCGAGCCTATAGCCACCAAGAAAATGAGAAATTAACCCAATCAAGGGAGAGAGGACTCTGCCAATGTAAAGGACCTTGGAAACAGATTATTTTCTAGAATATCCAGATAACAGAGCTCAGATAACACCTTAATTTTTCTGAGGCCCGAGGCATAAAACCCAGCTAAGTCCACCTGGACTTCTGACTTATGAAACTATGAAATGATAATGATGGAGTGTAGAAATGTACTACATCCTAGTAGGAACCAAATATAATAACAAAAGAAGACAAAAATATTCAAGTATTAGTTGTGACTGTGATGGTTATTATGTAGTAATACAAAGCTGCTAAAACAAGGCCTCTTGTATATTTAAAATATTCATTTTTGGTATGTTACCTGTACATTTAAAAATTGATCTTAAAAAGAACTGATTTCTTTAAGGTTCACTCCTAATGTTCTGCTTTTCTGCCTTGGGTTTGGGGAGCTGGGAATCAAATCCCAGCCTGGTAGCTTCCAGCCAAGTACTGTCCCTACACTCCTACCATTCTGCACACTACTCTACTACAGTTTTATGCATTCTCTGCTCTGTGCTCTCATTCAGACTCCCAGAGAATATGAACAGATTACATGTTCTGATTTGCATTTAAAGTAATATTTAAAGAAAAAATCTGGGAGTAGTAACACATCCCTTTAATACATTCAGGAGGCATGGGTAGGCAAAGTTTTTTTGAGTTACAGGCCAATAGTCTATATAGCAAGTTTCAGGCCAGCCAGGGCTATATAGTGAGATTCTGTTTCAGATAGTATAGATAGATAGATAGATAGATAGATAGATAGATAGATAGATAGATAGATAAATACCATCAAAGACCATATTCTGCTATCAGAATAGTAAAATAGAGAAGAAGGAGATGTTCTGGAGCAATCACACAGTATTCCATTGTACTAGCAGTATTTCATTTTTGAAGCCATTAAAACCCATGTGTATTATTCTTTGAGATCATTCCTACACTTAGAATATTACATCATATTTTAAAAGTTCTATACCAAAGCTTGCAAACTAAGGCCCGTGTGCCAAATCCAATCCAACATTTATTTCTGGTAATAAAATTTTCTGTACCACTGTAACAGTCATCTGTTTATGATTTGTCAATGGCTATTCCAAAATAAGAAAGCCATTTTATTATAAAGTCCAACTAAAACTCTAGAATACAAAAAAGACATAATGAACTAATAAGTAACTGAATATAATCATGGATGTAGCTGTAGAAAACTGGTCAGCAAGGTTGATGACTGTCCTAATTAGCTTCAGTTGTCAACTTGACACAGCCTAGAGTCTCAATTGAGACTAAAGGAGCCTCAATTGAGAGATTGTCTACATTAGGCTAGACTGTGCGGTGAGTCAAAGACCAAGGCAGTAAGTACTCCTCCCATGGGTTCTACTTTGAGTTTCTGCCCGACTTTTCCTCAATAATGACCTGGAAATATAAACCTAATAAACCCTTCCCTCCTTGATTTTGTTCTTTTTTTTTGGTTTTTCGAGACAGGGTTTCTCTGTGTAGCCCTGGCTGTCCTGGAACTCACGCTGTAGACCAGGCTGGCCTCGAACTCAGAAATCCACCTGCCTCTGCCTCTCAAGTGCTGGGATTAAAGGCGTGCGCCACCATCGCCCGGCGCCCTCCTTGATTTTGGTTACAGTGTTTTAACACAGCAAGAGAATGGAACCAGAGCAACAAAGACAGACCAAGTGGCAATGGGAAGAAAATCAGAACCAAGCTTACAACTGAAAATTAAGATGATGGACAAGCACTATGTCTACACTATCCAACACAGTCGGCACCCGTGGCTTCTGAGTGCTTGAAATGTGGCTATGGTGACCAATAAGAACATTCACATTTATTTCTAATCAAATAGTCACATACACCTAAGGACTATCATACTGAGGTTGTAGTTTTAGAATCTTACAATCTACATTAACAATACCTGTCACATGAAATCTAAAATGGATTGTTGAAGGGAATTATGGGGCTGGGGAGTTGCTTCCACTTTGGAAAATTTTGACCAAAGAGAAAGAAATATGTGGAGAAGGATAAGGGCAAGGCTACATATTTGAGAATAATAAAAAAGTAAGAAACTGGGCCAACTGTTTCATCTTTCAAGAAAGATGATGTAAGACAGGAGAGGCAGAGAGCCAGGATGAGATCTGGAGGGTTTCATGCTAAGTCCTCAGTGAACAAACATGATTTTCATACTAATTCATGAAGCTAACTAATATAAGTAGGCAACAGAAGTATAACAGCTAGTTACAGCACATAAATGAGAAAGTGTTCTGGGTTTAGGGCGAGCAAGAAAAGGGAGTGAACACCAATGCTTCCCCTCTTCATTTGACAAACAATAAGCAGCAAAGCAGTATGCAGCAGGATGTGGTAGTGGAGACCTGTGATCCCAGCTCTTGGGAGGAGGAATCAACGCTAGACTTAATTACATAGTGAATATGAGGCCAGTTTGTACTACATGAGAACTTGCCTCACAAAATAAAATGTTGGGGCTGGAGAGATGGCTCAGTAGTTAAGAGCACTGACTGCTCTTCCAGAGCTCCCAAATTCAATTCCCAGCAACCACATGGTGACTCACAACTATCTGTAATGGGATCCAATGCCCTCTTCTGGTGTGTCTGAAGACCATCTATTTTATTTATAAATAAATCTTTTTTTTTTTTTTTTTAAAGTTGCTTATCTTTTATTCTTTTGCCCAATTACCAACCAGGACACATCTATTTAACTTTTCCTGGAGACCAACATGTTTTAAAAATAAAACTTCAAGATTATGGAACTTTTAAAGTCTTTCACTAGATCAATGTGTTATACTTTCTACTCTGACCCACTTCCCTCTTCACCTAAACCACAAAGAAAATAACCCTCAAGCTTCTAAAAAGAAAAAAATGAGTATGTATATTGCATAAGAACATGTTATAAAAAGGAACATAAAAGGGGCAAGCTGCCTTACCTCTCAGCCAGTTGAACTGCTTTCTATGGATGAGAGCAGTGATCTAATTTCCAGAGTCTATCAATAGTTTTTTTTTTTTGGCTTTATTTAGTTTAATTGAAGTTTAAAAAACAACAAACAAACAAACAAACAAACAACATCTGTTCAATGTTATACAGATCCAGAGTGAGATGTGCAGAAGCTGCTCTAATCAGTACTGGCATAAGGAATGAAAGGGATTCCCCAAGAACACAGTAAACATTTACATATCAACATGACCCTATTGTACAGAGTAATTAAGATCGGATGTTTGATAATTTTAGTTTACAATTTGCTCAGAAACCAGGACATTCACATCATGCTACTGTTTATAATAATACTATTTATTATAGTAACTTTTACTATTAAGGAGATTCTAAAGCATGGGGAAAAACACAAAAGGTTACTAGACAATAATGCATGCTATGATATCAGAGACTTTGATTTACTTCCTTGTTGGATATTAACCACACCTCACTGATATATTCAGGTTGACTGTAAAATCCCTGATTCAAATAGCTGAACTCCAAAATACTCCAAAATCTGAAGCACTTTTGATCTCAAGCATTTCAGATAAAAAAATATTCAATTATGTAGTTATCAGGTATGATCTAACAGTAGACACATATAGGAGTCACTACTTTTAATTACAACCTATCCTCAACAAACACATTGTCTGAAATTGCAAACAGTATTCTCTAGAGAAAAGATGTTACAATAGGAGTTTGCAGTTGGCCCTTGTAAGTTTGTAGCATTATGTAACACCCAGTAGTACCTAAAACAGCTGAAAGCCTGGTTCCCATACATTTGGGAGGTGGGTAAGCAGAATTCTAATCAGGCTGTTCTCATTGTAACTTGTACTCTGATCACCAACAATCACAAGAAGATAGTTGGGATAGAAAGGGATTTCAGAGCAATAAACAAACAAGAAAAAATTGCAGTATGCTTTTTTTTTTTTTTTTTTGGTTTTTCGAGACAGGGTTTCTCTGTATAGCCCTGGCTGTCCTAGAACTCACTCTGTAGACCAGGCTGGCCTCGAACTCAGAAATCCGCCTGCCTCTACCTCCCAAGCACTGGGATTAAAGGCGTGCGCCACCACCACCCGGCCAGTATGCTATTTTTTAGTTCAGTGACTTCCTCCATTTGTTTTTCCCTGAAGGTCCCAGGAAATGCCTTGCCTCTACTTTCAAGCAATGAACTTTCTGTTTCTAGACAGAGTTGATCTCTTGCCCAGAGCTAGAGGAAAAAAATGCCTGTGCCAGCTACAGCCCCACTTTTAACTGCTGATCTCTTAGCAAACAATTCAAGCAATAGCAAGCAGGGTTTGCTGCACAGTCATAAGAATCCTTCAACTGAGTCCAGATGGTGGTGGCACACATCTTTAATTCTAGCACTCAGGAAGCAGAAGCAGGAAGATCTCTGAGAACTAGGCCAGACTGGTCTACAGAGTGAGTTCCAGAACAGCCAGGACTACACAAAGAAACCCTGTCTCAAAACAAAGCAAAACACAAACAAACAAACAACAACATAAGAATTATACGTCTGAAAAGGTTATGTTTAAAATACAAAAGAAAAATAATTTAATATTTGGTTCCTGAGGTAAGAAAAGAAGAAAATGAAATGTAACTCAAAATGGGCATTAAGTTAAATGCTTTTCTCCTCTTCTGTTCCCTTTCCTTCACAGCAAAAGAGAAAAATATAGGTAGCACAGCTGGAGAACAACCGAAATGGGTTTGGGGACACAAGTGTAGTCCCCAACAAGCTACATTTCCCAAGAATACTCAAGAGTAGACACATCTTCATATAACTACTAGATATAACAATAGATACCTCAAATCACATATTAATATATAATTTTAAGATAAAATTATGAAACTTTAAATCTAAATTAAAAATAACAGAAAACATAGTTGATAGTTAAAATTATGATTAATAAAGAATTCTGTTTGCTGGGCATGGTGGTGCACACCTTTAATCACAACACTTGGGAGGCAAAGGGAGGTGACTCTATGAGTTCAAGGATAGCCTAGTCTACACAGTAAGTTTCAAGACACCCTAGGCAAGACCCTGCCTCAAAAAACCCAAACTGAAAACCAAAAATCAAAAACAAAAAAGAAATTCAGTTTATTTAACAGACAGACTATAAAAATATATCTTCTCATAAAACAATTATTTATAAAAGTACATTTTTATAAATTTTTTTTATAAAAATATTTTCAGAAAATAAGAATGTAATCAATCAAACAAAAATATCAGCCTTTTTTCTGGCTCAGAAGACACTCAGAAGTTCTACATATCTACAAAGCTTCAGTATTTTGATATCACTGATTCTAATCTTAGGAAATCGTTCAAAAGTATTCCTCAACCCAAGAGTTATTACCTCATATCTTATATACCCATCTTCTACCCTGTGAATCAATATTCGCTAAATATAATACAATTATTTACTGTGATTTGGGTTTAAACATTTTCTTTTTCTTTCTTTCTGTGGTGTTGTGGATCAATCTTAGGCCTTATACACACAATAGGTAATTGCTAAGCTTTAATGCCAGTCCTAAACATTTTCTTACACTAGAAATCAGTTCAAGGTTACTAAATCAACCAAATAATAGCAAGCAAGTTCCAGTAAAATAAAAAATAACTACAACACTAGAACTCAATTTCTCATGCCTAATACCTAGTTCACAAGCTTTGTTCTTAATGAAGCAAAATTACCACAAATATTAACTGCATTACCTTCATAATGTTAACTAAATCTGTTTGATAGTAGCGGTCCTGATGTGCATTTGCTGCTGCTAGCGTAAGAAGGTAATCATTCCTTGCGTGGGTAGCTTTGGTATTACATTCAGATCGCCGGGCTTTTAACTACAACACAGTAAACAAAAACAAAATATTAATGCAACTGACATTACACTGCAAAACATGACGACTACTACTCTTAGGATAGTGGGACATGTTTGTAATCCAGCACTTAGCAGGCTGAGGCAGGAAGATCTTAAGTTTGAGACTAGAATGAACTACATAAACAAGACCCTGACAAGAATGAATGGGGTAAGGAGTACTGGTAATTAGTACTGGTATTTAATGAATGATATCTCACCAAAAGTAAAGATCCAAGTAGAAAAAAAATCTTATGAATATAAAGAGTATTTATTATTATTAAGAAATGAAACATAACTATATATAGAAGAGTATTGTTAATCATTTTTGTAATTTTTAAAAATTTCCATACATAAGCATGGGATCTGTATTATTCCTGCATGCCCCTCCCCACCATGTCCCCTCCCAAATTACATGTGTGTGTGGATGTACATGTATGCATGTTATATGTATATATGTGTAAATAAAATACACATATATCACACATGTATATATAATCAAATAAATACATTTAGATTTACTTGTACTCGGATTGGACAACCTATATGAAAACCCTAGAAGAAACGGATTCTCCCTTTCTTAGAAGCACTGAAGACCTATAGTAGCTCTTTATCTAAGGGTGAGACCAAGTGAAATGTTCCTTGTCTCTGCTGACATGTCAACTGTGCTGTCGTTATGTGCTGGTCTTGTTCTAGCAACCATACAGTGGAGAACTCAGGGTACATATTCCCAGTCACATCTAGGGAACACTATATAACAGCTGAAGTATCTTAATTATATTTAAGGTATTTCTGAAACTTTCTATAGAAACTCAAAATATTTTGCTCATTTTATTCAGGTATGAAAATAAAGGGTTTGAAATTAAATATATTACCTTCCAAAACATTGGTAAATCTAGTTAGAAAACAGTTTATTTAAATTAAATTGTTAGTAACACTGATTTATTTATGAGGGGGGTATGAGCACTTGCCATGCATGCTCGTTAGAGGAGAACACACAGGAAGTAGGCTTTTTTTCTTTCCATTATGTAGAATCTGGGACTTGAACTCAGGTCATAAGGCCTGGCTGAAGGTGCCTTTACCTGCTGAGCCAACTCAATCTCCAAAAACTGTGCCCAAAATACCTGCCTTCTGCTGGGGAGCTTCACAGGAAAGCCAACTCACCAGTATGCGTAACAGACATTCTACAATTCAAAGGCCCATATCCTGCTAAGAGTTATGTGTGAGAGAAATAGATTTTAAGCAAACAGTTTCTAAAATCCCTGCACTGCATCTCTGAACTAGGAAATGAAGATAAGGACATATGAAAACAGGTAAAGATAAGAAACCTATCTTTAAAACAGTCTTGAAAAGCAAGGTGTGCCGGAAGTGTCAACAGCTATGTGGAAAATCCACATACTGGGAGAAAAGCTCTTGTTTTGGTCATTGACATTAAAGTGGCTTTCCAACATAGCAGCAACCCACCTTTACTCTTGATAGATTCAACTGATTATTTATAAGTCCAGAGGCTTTTTACTTGCAATATACACTGTTCAAAACTCACCTTCACACTTGCTTTCTGTAAACTGATTCTTGATTGAAAAAGACTAAGTTTAGACCTATAATAAAAATAGAAAAGCATGTTTAAAAAGATTATAGACTATACAGTGAAATTACCTTATATCATAATTACTTAATTTTAAATGATCCTTTCAAGACACTGTTCTAAAACTAAGTTAAAACTGGAAAACCAAGAGTGATGTTTATTGTCTTTATCTGTATTTATCAAGCTGGAACAATATTAGAATGCAATCCACAGGCTCTGGAGACCCTAACCCCTGCAATAAGTTATTCATGTTTGCTGGCCAACCTGTGTTCCCCTCAACTTGTAAAAGTATTCTGTAGTTACTAAGAAGGCCCCTGAACTCTGTCCTATATGATTCTTATTGTTCTATTTAGTCATTTTCCACTCAGTATTAGTACACTAATTTTGTGAAAGGAACCATAATGTGACCATAAGTAGTTAAAAATGTGTTGTTTTTATATATATTTTAAGACTAGAAATAACTGCACAGAGAAAAATTAACAGGCAAATGCTAAGTGAACCACAAGACTCTGTGACCAGTGATTTTTCTCAAGCTGCAAGGTTTGTCTTGACTGCAGTGTCATGGAGATTGCCATGGGAGAATTCAACACATGTGCTGGCAGCTACATCTTAATATTAAGTACAGTCTCAGATCACTTGGGATTAGAAACAAAGCAGTCAGTCTCCGAAGAGTAGCAAAGGCAGACTCTTAGTTCTAACAAGAGAGAAGACAACCAGAGACAAACATGCATTATCCCTAACTCTTCTTTACTGTTTAAAAAAAAAGATGGGTGTGGTTCTCCTGCAGGTGATTTAAGTTTGTGGCTAGACCACTTGCCACAAAAACTCTAGGCTCAATCAACAGCATCAAACAAACAAACAAAGCTAAAAATATTCCAGACTCTAATGAAAGAAGAAAAAAAAAAAAATCCAGACTCTAGTTACTTCCTACCTTGTCATATTTGTATTTCATGGGGGTTTGTTTTTTATTAATCAGATTTCCATTAATTTTGACTCAAGCAAAAGCTAAAGAATTTAAGATAAGAAAGTACCTATTTAGGGTAAGAAAAGAGTCTGTTTAAAGTATTCTCAGTTCTCTGTTTTCTGTAATCATTATCCAAACAAACTGTAACGCACCTAGACTTTCTTTCCAATGCAAGGTTTTAAGTTTCTGGCTTGTGCTTCATTTCCTAATCTGCACATATTCTTTGAATAGTACTGAAATAATACTAGTGACAAAATAAGACAGTTCATGGAGGGATACTACTCAGATGGCTCAGTAGGTAAAAGTGCTTGCTGCCATGTCTGATACTCAATCCCCAGAACCCATAAAGTAAACAGAAAACAGACTCCTGTGAGTTGTACTCTGACCTCCACATGCACAGTATGGCATGCCTGTGTCCAAACACATGTACATACACATGCCTACACACAAAATAATTGAATACATATATGTAATTTTTAAAAGCATTGTTTAGGGCTGGAGAGATGGCATGGTTGGTTAAATGGTTGCCATACAGTATGAGAATTTGAGTTCAAATGTCAATCCTGGGGAAGCAGAGACAGGAGGATCTCTGGGGTTTGCTGACCAGACAGCCTAGCTGAAATCAATGAGATTCAGGTTCAATGAAAGGCTCTGTCTGAAAAATAAGGTAGAGAGCAAGTAAGAAAAACACCTGACACCTACTTCTGGTGTCCACACAGACATATGCATGGGCACTTGCATACACATGTATAAACACATATAAAGAAAAGACAGTACCTATCCTTAAAGATAGGTATTACAAAAAGGTAGACAGGATTTTTACAAATTATACACTATATAAAAATTATGCTGTTTAATACTCTTTACCATCTACCTTTCAAATGTTCACATTCTTTAGTTTTCCAAACTCAACTTCACACCTAATCACATATATAATTGCATCCTTATAACTACCATCTGATGAGCAAATGACCCTCAAAGGAAGATCATCAATCCTACATTGTCACATAAGAGCAAATATTTGACTACCTACCAAACACGCCCATGCCATTGTGTCTACTGGCTCTTCAGAATCTACACCTCCTTCAACTGTAATCCTCTCTTCTGTGACCTCTCCTACAGTGTCTATAGCCATCTATAAAATCATCTATCAATATTGTAATCCAATCTTCATGTCCCCTTGTCAATATTCCTTTCTCTGCTTAGAAAAAAAAAATCAAACTAAGCTTTAAGACTTTGTTCAAAAAAAAAAAAGACTTTGTTCAAACACTGCTTCTATAAAGGCTTTTTTTACCATTATGAAAAATTAACCTTCATCTTTTATGCTTTCAGTAGGGTTCTCATAGTCCTGTAAATAGTTACTGAGTAATTTAAGACACTATTTCTTTTGAGTTTACTGTGAATAAACAAATCATTCATACAGTTATGTTTAAATGAATGCTCTAATTCTAGGCTCCAAATCTGAGGGCACAAACCTTACTTTATTGTACTCATCTCTATATTCACAATACTCAAAATAAAGTACTAACTCAACGATCACTGAGTGAATGCATGATGAAGCTGGATTACTTTTTAGTTAAATTAATTTCTAGAGAAGTTGTATACTGACCTAAAATGTCTTGCTTTGTATTTGAGCCATATAAAAAGGCAGCTCTGGGTGTCAGCTGTCTCTTAGGCTCTCCCAGGAAGTCAACTAGACCTCTTAGGAAGCTAGTCAATGTTTCATTTTCACCCTTTGCATCATGGCTACCTGATGTATTCACATTAGCTCTACAAATCTTAAGAATTCTCAGGTCTAGCCTCCATGGAAAATAAGTCCATGAAGCCTACTATGACTGAGTAGATTTTCCCAATTTAAAACTTTCAGGTTAGGGCTAGAGAGATGGCTCAACAGTTAAGAGCATTTGTACTTGGAGAGAACCTGGATTTAGTTCCCATCAACCACATGACATCTGACAACTATTTGTAACTCTCTGAGAGTTTCTCTTATACCCATACCTACACAAAAAGTGATAATAACAGTAAATTAAATAAAAACCCTTTCAGGTCTCAGTGAGAAGACAGACTCAGTGAAGTACATGAAATAACTGTACTCAAAAAAAATTTAAATGATAGAAGGAAAAATAGAATTAGGGAAACATTAAGTGTTTCCCTGTAACATATATGAACATTCATTTTGGGCTAAATTAAATTTTAGGAGTTCACCAATGTTTACAAAACGTTTATGAAGCTGTTTAAATTTCTTGTGGATAAAGTACTGGAGTGAAAAAAACTTCAGGACATGACAGGTAGGGCAACTACATGCATGAACTCAGAGAAGCTGTGGTTGGCTGCATAAGACCTACATGAAAGCAAGCCAAAATTCTAGTGTGGGGGGAGAAGAGGCTCAAGAACCTCAACATCTAGATGATGCGGTTTTTTCTTTATGAGTGTGGTTCCTGATAGGTTGACAGTACTCCAGTGAATAGCCCAGTAACTATAAATGGACTCAGTGGATTATCAACAACATCAGAAAGGACATGAAGTTGTGGAGAGATGGGAGGTTGACATGGATGTGGGAAGAGTTAGGAGGAAAGGAAGGAATGAATATAATCAAAATACACTGTAATGTGTATAGAATTCTTAAAAAATTAATATTACAGTAAAAATGTCTTGTATATAAAAAATCCTAGATACCATTCCCTGTGCCAAGATGTACAGGAAGAGTAGAAGGCTGTTTTGCTTTCATGCCAAGAAATTCCGAGTTCTTCTGCTCACAGAACTCTTCAGGATTCAGCTCTGTAACACGGGTGGTAGTAGTACAGGTGGGCTTTTCTCACCAGTGTAAGAAATATCAAATATTATAAAACTTGTGTTTAGGACAAGGAATTAAAATCCTTTTCTCTCTCTCACTTTGTAAAACTTTATGCAAATGTTTAAATTCTCCCCACCCCGTAAAATTTCTGTTTACACAAAGGCCTACTGCTCTATTCTAGGTATTTGAAGGCCTAGTAGTCTTTTCTCTTTGGAGCAGGGACTCCTCTCTACTTCCTTCATTTCCTGTGCACCAGTTCTTTACAGACTAACCACCTGAACAAGATCGCAAGGCTGGACCTGTCACTGGGAAAAAGACACAGCCACCACCGAGTTAGACTAAAAACCAAATGCACTACTTGTCTTGATGCATTTGCTCTTCTACACACAGATGCTGTCAGGTTGCCATTGAAAAAATCTGTGTCATGTGATTTATATCTCCTATAATTGTAGTGACTTCTTTTCCTTGTTTGTCAAAATAAAGAACTAAATACATATTTCTTAAAGTGAAATTAACCAACTGCTAAAACATGGATGTATGTATATATCTATACTAAATTTCATGTTAAAAAAAAAAAAAAAAGACAACAGTACTTTAGAAAAGTTTTTTACATGGATCTGGCCCTTGCTTATTTGATGGATCCATAATCCTTCATTGACAAGTGAGACTCATAGAGGTTTCAACAATTAGAGCCAACATGATCAATATGGGCCTCTTAAGCCCTGATTTTCAGACAGCATAGCAACTTTAAGCTGTCAATAGCTCTCAATTCTGTAAATCCAATGTTTATTTCTTCTTTCCTTTTCAAAACTCAATTTAATTATCAAATATCCCTACTCTGCCACATTAAAATAGATGAAACCAGACAAAAGAGGAAAAAAATGTGATCAGTAGCACAAAATACACAGTGATCAAATGAATGCAGCACAAACTCAGAGCAAATCTAGACCTTCTATTAAGAGAGAACAAAGCATCAACAAAGATAACATTAATTTACACAGCCATTCTCTTAGAAATGCTAAAATACCCACTTTGCTTCGATGTCAGCTTTCTCTCTTACTGCATGAGCCATCTGTTCAGTCTCAAAGTACTTCTTTTTGCCTTTCACTAAATCTTTCACAGTTTCTTGTAATTCTGTTTGGATCTTTGTCAACTGATCCACACACTGTAAAATACAAAAAATGCAATTATTAAAATTTTAGTTCTTAGGCTTACAGAAAAAAAAAATGAGTTCATCCTTAGGATTGTGCACTATGCCTTCAGGATGGAAAATCAGGAGACAAATCGGCAGTTTATTGTCCTTCAGCTGCAAATTAAATCTGGTGAACAGCTGGTACTTCCAATTTCAAGTTCTGTACCAACAGTGTTAGTTTGCCTACCCATCATTCTTTGGAAATAACCCCAATGCTGTTGCTGACATTAAGGATAGGCTAGGAAAAGCAATTATGAAAAGACACATGCTATTGCAAATAAATATCTTGACAATAAAAGCAAAAGAACAAATCAATTTTGTATTTCTTCATAATCTTAATATAAAGTCTGTTTTAAGTATTAAGAAGATTGAAGGGGGTAAGATAAGTAGAAAGTCTATTATGGGGGCAGCAGAGATGGCTGTATACTTTTTTTGTACAGGATCCTCGGTTCGTTTTCAGCACCTGAACTGTGTAACCACCTATGACTCCAGCTACCAACTGATTCTTTATGTATGTCTGTGTGGTGCTAGAGGAGTCCAAACTGAAGGCCTTGTAAACTACGCATATACTTTACCACTGAGCCACTTTTACAACTATTTCAAGGATGGTAAGCATATCCTACTATAAGAAAAAAGATAGCCGTAAGTAAAAAGAATAGCAACTCTTTAGGTTACTATTGTTCTTGTTTTGATTTATAAGCAAATGTCAGCATGCAATAAAAAATAACTAGTTGTGGTGGGGTATGCCTTTTATCCCAGCACTTAAGAGAAACAGGTAGATCTCTTGTGAGTTTGAGGTCAGCCTGGTCTACAAAGTGAGTTTCAGGACAGTCAAAGCTATATAGAGAAGCCCTGTCGTGAAAACAAACAAACAGAAAATAAAAACAAAACAAAAAGATCTGGGATGTGGTGGCACATGCCTATAATCCCAGTAGACAGAAGAAGGGTCAGGAGTTCAAATTCAGCTTTAGCTACATTCTAAGTTTCAGGTCAGCCTGGACTGTCACTACAAAACAAAACAGCAGCAACAACAGTAACAAAGAAAGGGTATAGTTGTATTGTCAAGATAATATCTTTTTTGTTTTTCAAGACAGGGTTTCACTGTGTATCCCTGGCTATCCTAGAACTCATGCTCTAGACCAGGCTGGCCTTAAACTCAAGAAAGCCACCTGCCTCTGGATTCCTCCTGGCTATAATTTCTATATATATCTTACTATGCATATATCTGTGTGTGTATATATATATATATATATATATATGTGTGTGTGTGTGTGTGTGTGTGTGTGTGTGTGTATTCACAGAAACTTAAAAAAATTGCAGGTATGTCTTATTTATCACTATTATTTTTTAAACCAGAAAAAACAGAGAATTTAATAAGAACATAAACTTAAGGTTTTTTTTTTTTTTTTTTTTTTGGTTTTTCGAGACAGGGTTTCTCTGTGTAGCCCTGGCTGTCCTGGAACTCACGCTGTAGACCAGGCTGGCCTCGAACTCAGAAATCCGCCTGCCTCTGCCTCCCAAGTGCTGGGATTAAAGGCGTGTGCCACCACCGCCCGGCTAAACTTAAGTTTTTTATTAGATCTATTCATTTTATTTTATGCATGTCTCTATATATGTGCACCTTGTACATGCTTGCTGCTTGTGGAGGTCATAAGAGGACATCAGATCCCTAGGAACTGGAAGTTATGGATGGCTGTGAACCACTACATAGAGTTATATAGTCAATCAAACCCAGATCTTCTCCAAGAGCAACGAGTACTCTTAATCACTGAACACATTCTCCAGACCTCAGAATATGAACTTTAAAATGCCATAGATAAGCCGGGGCATATTGCATGCCTGTAATCTCTGCAATTGGAGGATGAGACAGACAAATGCCACAAAATCAAGGCCAGCTTGGTCAATACTAAGTTCCAAGTCAGCTAGAGGTATATAGTGAGATCTTGTCTCAATCCAAAAGATAAACAAATTTTAACATGTTGCAGAGAAAGAATTTTGAGTAAAATGTAGTTTTGATAGTGAGAGAGTAACTTGGATCAGTTAACCTTCCAATAGTCAGGTACCTGTGTAAGTTGGCAGAGTACTTACAGACCATGGGACTGGGAGAAAGGATGCACACCCAGATGAGCTTTCCACCTGGTTTTTCTCTCTATTTAGAGTACTTACTGAGTCATGGCACAAAGATTATTCGTAGGGGTAGTGAGGGTAGCTCAGTAGGTAAGCCAAGTTGATGACCTGAGTTTGATTCCTGAGACACACGTGACAGGAGAGAATGTACTTTTGTATGTGGGGACACACACACACACACACACACACACACACACACACACTGTATTTTGTACATCATATTTAGTTCATATTTTTAAAAAGGGTATAAACACAAATTGGTATTAGTCTTCTATTCTGTAGAGAAAGCTTGCTCAAAGAGCAGAATCTAATAAAGCAAAGACCTAGAAAGAAAAGTACTATGGAGGAATAAGCAAGTCCAAATACCAAATGCAATTTCCCTATGAGTCATTAGTTGACTTCTGAAACACCAAGAAATCTAGTGAAGAGTAGCCGAGGGCCAAATGTTCAGTGAGACCAGAGGGTCAGAGCAGCCACATGCTCTGAAAGGACATAGGGTGCAATTCAAGCTTTGTCAGCAGAGAAAGGTGGGAAGCATCCACAGGAATTAATGAAACAAACCAAGCCTGAAAAAGTCCCAACCCAGAGCCCAATGGGACAGGAATAGAATTTTGTCTGTCTGTCAAACTCCATTCTCTTTGGTGGAGACATCCCAGAGCCTCCAAATTTTTTATCCATAATATCCAGTATATAGTAGGCCCAAATTACTGAGCTTGATTCCTGGGACTCATATGATGGAAACCAAGAAGAGACGTTCAATAATAAAAAGTGACCATAATGTTCATATAGTAGAATTATGAGTAACATATTTAATAAAATAAAATTGGATATGGCTCAGTAGTAGAAAGATTTCCTAGCACACAGAAGGCCCTGTGTTCAATCTGTAGTACTGCAAAAGGGAAAGAGATTTTATATATATCTCATATATATATATATATCTCATATATATATATATATATATATATGTTTTGCACCTGAAATATGGGAGCCATTTTTTACATGAGCCCAAAATTCTAAAACTGAAAAACTATTATTATGATTTATTTAAATACCAACAAAAAGATGAAATAGTATGGAAATCAAATCTGGTAGGTTTACTAAGCCTTTTGGGGAAGAAGAAAAATCTATGGGTACCTACCTGTAACCTAGTGAGAGAAGAACTGCTAAAAAATAAAGTAAGAGACCACTGATACAGCTTTTCCCTGAGAGGTTCTACCAGCACCTGACCAATACAGATGCAGATACTCACAGCCAACCATCAGACTGAGCCCAGGGACCCTAATGGGAGAGCTAAGGGAAAGACTAAAGGAGCTGAAGGGGATTGCAACCCCATAGAAGAACAATATCAACTAAACCAAAGAGGGAGCCAGGACTCCAGATACATATGTAGCATAAGATGGCCTTATCTGACATCAATAGGAGAGGAGGCCCTTAAGTTTAATGCCCCTGTGGAGGGGGATGCGGTGGGTTTGGGTGAGTGGGTAGAGGAGCACCCTCATAGAGGCAAAAGGGAGCGGGGATGGAATGGGGGAGTTGGTGGAAGGGTAACCAGAAAGGGAATATCATTTGAAAGGTAAATGAATAAAACAATTAATTATGATGATGATGATAATAGAGAGGTAATAATAATTATATAATAATAAAAAGGTCATTGAGCCAGCAAGTTGGCTCATCAGGTAAAAATGCTTGCTGCAAAGGCTTGAGTAGCTCAGTCAGATGCCCAGATCACGCTGTGAAGAGGGAACAAACTCTTGAAAATTGTCCTCTGACCTCTGTATGTGCACACTTGCATTTACCCTTGCACCTCATACACTCTAATAACACTGTTAGGAAATAATATTTTTAAAAGGAAGGCATTGGTAAAAGTAGAGCTGATGATGTTTTAAACATGAATTCTGAATATTAGCACCTGAAACCCAGATCTGTCTATACTTGAAATGCTACAAATGTTAGATATATAAACTGACACAGTCTTTTCTGTATTTAAGGCAGTTTAAAGGAGATATTAGTTATTATCAATCCCAAAGTTTTGACAAGTATGCCAGTAAGTACATAGTGTTCATTAATTTTCTAGATGGACCATAAATACACTATCAACTATAATACAAAACAAGGTAATTCACAGGACAGGGATTTGTCAAATCTCATCAAATATTCCTTGCCCAGGAATGTTGTTTAGATTCAGGTCTGACACTATTCCAATAATGGGAGAGAAAATAACAAAAGTAATTATATTCTTTTAAAACATTATACTATTGAGAAAAGATGGAACTTATTGGTAACTGAGTTAGACTTGGCAAATATACTGGCAACTGAAAATGCAGTATTTTCTCCAGGATAGGACATTAGAATAAATTCTGTGCTTCTGCCTTCAAGTCCTCCTTCTATAGAATCACATACCTTCCTTCCCCAATCCCTAAACACATACAAACACATACACCACATTTTCCTCTAAATAGAATAATTGGCAGTAGTCATATACTTTCTTCACCATGTTTCTTCTAAAATTGATCATCTTTGGCAAAGACAAGCCACAGACATTGTTACAAGAATGTATTTAATTTTAGCCAAATAATATTAGATGAGTGTTTTAGAAAAATTAAAACTTTATATGGACACATATAAATATTTAATATTGACTTCGGACTACTGAAATAATTTTCGGCATACAGAATATGAGGTTTTTTAATTTCTAAAAATTCAAATCAAATTGAGACCAAACACTATGATTCCTGAAATGCTATCTCCTTAAGTAATTACTTATTTTTGATGTAATAATTTCTAATAAAGAATGTTATCAAATATTATGGTAACTTAATTTACAAAAAAGGACACACTTTAAACATCTAATATCCCCCCTAGAATCAAATGCAATTTTACTTCAGACTAAAAAGCAATTAAACTAACCAGAATGAGAAAATGTGAGAAGCTTTCATATCTCCGGGAAAGTGGACCTAAGTTGCTACAGTGTATCAAGGACTTGGGCTTTGTGGGAATGCAAGCTGGGCTACATCTCCATATTTCCAAATGCTAGTTACATGACTTCAGGGCTTTTATTCCCATTAATCTTAGTTTCACATTAATAATACAGAGATTAAAATAATATAACTACCTCAACAGATGATATTTACAAACCAAGGTAAGAGCAACAAAGCACTACTCTGACACATAGTAGTTATATATTAAACACTTCCTTTAACAGCAAACTTTCATAAAAATGGCATTCAACAATGACTTTTCTTATCAATTTTTAATTGAATCAAAGAAACAAGTTCTTTGAAATTATTTACTTATGCATATATAATTAATCTTTTTTGGGAGACAAAGTATTTTTCATATTTGATGGGTCTGTCTTCAACTGGCTTTGTAGCCTAGGCAGGCCTCAAGTTGCAATGTTCCTGCTTTGGCCTCTTGAACAGCAGGTATGTATCACATATCCAGCTATCCTTAAACTAATCACTGATCTTTTTTAGAGGCAACATGTGAGACCGAATCTTAATATGTAGCTTCGGCTGGCCTGGAACTCATTATGTATACCATGCTGGTCTTAAACTCATAAAGATCCATGTACCAATGTATCCCAAGTACTGTGTTTAAAGGTGTGTACCACCATTCCCGATACACTAAGCTTTTAAAAATTCAACTTACTAGTATATTTGGCAAAATTTGTCAATTTCTTTCTTTTAAGTTTCCCAAAATGGTCCAACTTGAAATTAAGACTGATTAATGAAAACTTTTTCAAGACTTACTGGGATAAGAATGTAAATACCTTTTTTTTGTTTTTTTTGGTTTTTCAAGACAGGGTTTCTCTGTGTAGCCCTGGCTGTCCTGGAACTCACTCTGTAGACGAGGCTGGCCTCAAACTCAGAAATGCACCTGCCTCTGCCTCCCAAGTGCTGGGATTAAAGGCATGCGCCACCACTGCCCGGCAGAATGTAAATACTTTAACACACATCAAACCAATATTGTAAAACTATGTATCTATATTTACTTGAGCTATTTAAATGTTCTTACTCTATAGGCCTATCTGGCCTAGAACTTGCTATGTAGACCTGGTTAGTCTTGAACACACAATGTCTGTTTTGTCTCTTTCCAAAGTGATGGAATTAAAAGTGTGTACCACCAACCCTGGCATAAGTGGTGCCTGGCATTAAGTGTTATTCCTAAGAAGTATTTATTGAACATTCCCAATTTCTACAAATTTAGATTATACTCAACTTTATCAGCTAACAAAACATTTCATTAAAAAGCACATGGAGCTGGGCAGTGGTGGCATACACCTTTAGTCCCAGCACTCAGTAGGCAGAGGCAGGTGGATTTCTGTGAGTTTGAGGCCAGCCTGGTCTACAGAGCAATTTCCAGAATGGCCAGGGCTAAGTAGAGAAACCTTGTCTCAAAAAAACAAAATAAAAAACTCACATGTTAAAAAACTCTGTAAAATACTACCCAGGAACATTTGTGAATATGTTTTTTAAAAGTGCTAAGTTTTATATACAATTTACCATAATCTTACTGATTATAAATATTAAAATACATGTAACAGAAGAAAGAAAATAGAAACAATACCCGTTTTAGTTGCTGTTCTTTTAAGCTTCTTACTGTTCTTGCAGGTTCAGAAATGAAGTTTTTATAGTTTTCACATATATTGATCCGAGACTGGGCTACCTGCATTGTTCCTTCGAGAAAAGATTTCCAAACAGGATACATACTCCTAAATTCAGAGAGGGATAGACAAGTATTAGGCAGGGAAGAGTAAGGACTTTTAGTTGTCTGTTATTAATAATGGAATAGAAGGGACATCAACATTATAGTTTGAGACAAAATGAAACTATGAAATGAGTGAGTGATGTGGATTTTCAATGTTATGAACAAATAATAGTCCTTCATTATGGTAATTTCCTCTTTTACAGGTGAATAAGGCTCAGACTTAGAGAATAACTAGGTCACTCAAGGATGTGACAGCACTGAAATGAAGATGAAGGCTAGACACCTCTAAAACACATTCTCCTTCAACTACACTGCCTTATGTAAGCCTATTAAGCTGGAAAAATTATATCAAGAACAAAACCACTATGTGCCTGAGACACCTATTTTGTCTCAGAAAGAAACCAGTGACAGTGCTCTACATCTGTTTCTGCTGTAACATGCCTAGCCAGCATCACACTATGCTCTGGAGTTGCTCCAAGCAAACCTCACACCTTGCCTGATACTGTGCTGAGAACCTCTTGGCGAAGTCAAACAATTAGTCATCTTTTACTTTTTCTAGCCAACTTCCTTTTCAAAACATTTGTTTCTAACTTATCAAAAGCTTTAGTTAGTTCTAGAATTTTCTTCCATTATAAGCATATTTTATAACTTCTAAGAATAAATGGCACTTCATTTTCAAATGACATACACTAAAACATATTTAATTTTATTTTCTGAATTTCCCTCATATTTAAAATAATTTTTCTATGACAATGACAGGATTATACAGTACATAAAATATAAACAGATGATAGTATTGAGATAGTAAAAGAAAAATCCAAGAGAGTTTGAGGTCAGCCTGGTCTAGACAAGTTCCTGGTCAGTCATAGCCACGTAAGACATTGTCTCAAAAAGCTAGTCAATCTAAAACAAACCAAAAACAAATAAAAAACTTGATAAACCATGATCTTCAACTAGTGAATTTTAGGTATTATTCCATATAGTATACTCACCTGGTTTAGATATAAGCATATATTTAGGTAGAAATACACTACTTGCTTCTTTATATGATTCACTGTATTGCATAAATATAAAATCATGGGTGGATTTAATACAGTAAAACTGGTGTCTTCCATGGCCTGACAATTGATAGGACACAAAAACTATCATGCAGTCAAATAACAGATATTCTTCCTCAGCACTGAGGAAAAAAAAAGCAAACTTTAGGGTTTCTTTGTATAGATTTGGCTGTCCTGAAAATTACTCTGGAGACTAGACTGGCCTTAAACTCAGAGATCCATCAGTCATTGCCTCCCAAGTGCTGGGACTAAGGGTGTGCACCACCACTTCCCAGCTAAAAACAAGTACTTTTATAAAACTGCTTAATTATAGAAAAATTAATTTCCCTATAAAGTGAAAACTCCATAGCAGGACATGCTTGTGGACAACTGTGTTGCAAAAGAGAATAGTGTGTATTAGATTTTAAAAAAAGGAATTAATGAATATATACATGTCATATGAAATACACAATAAAGACAGGGTTTTTTCACTAAAAAACATGCTTTGAAATTACTAGATTTCTAGCAGCAAATATACCCTAAACAATGAGGTCTCTATTTTGAAAGGCATAGAATTCAAATACTAGCCAGACATTTTGGCTTAAGTTTTAGATTTGTTTGTTTGTTTGCTTAATATTTTGAGACAGGGTTTCATTCTATAGACCTGGCTAGCCCAAAATTCACTATGAAGCTCAATCCAACCTCATACTTGCCACAGCACTCTGGCCTCAGCTTCTCAGAGTGTTGGGAATTATAAGGATGCATCACCATGCCTGGCTCAAGTAGCACTGTTGGGGAATATTTTTGTGCACCATGTCTTCAAATGCTGATTTTTGTACCTGGAGATCTGGGTACGGTACATACTTTTTTTTTTTTTTTTTTTGGTATATACTTTAGTGTCATGATTATAAAGGATTTTCTGACTCAGTATTTTGTAAAATATTGTTCTCCATCAACTTCTAATTGGCTAATAAAAAGTTGATCAGTCTATCAGCTAGCTGAGCAGGAGAGTAGAAAGCAGAACTTCCATGCCTTGAGGGAGAGAGAATGGGTCTCCAGTGGGTTCAGGAGTTGCCATGAGGATGAAGGAGGAGACTAGGGGGAGATCAAGATGGCAGGTAACAGGAAAGGTGGCTGCAGAGTTGGTTGGAAAGTAGGCCAGGCCAGCATAGTCAGGCTAGAATAATTCAGAACCTGTCCAGCTTAGTGCCTGAAGCTTTAAAAAAATATATACTAGGTCTCTGTCACTTATCTAGGAGATATAAGGGGCAACAGAAAAGCCCCCCAAATTACTTTATATAGCACACCTCACACTTTCTTGCCCCAACTCACTAATGTGCAGGTAAAAATAGCAAGATTCCATGGAATTGCTCTCTTTGGTTCGCACTACTTCACTAGTACTCTTCACTCTCTTTTGCTCTTTCTTTTTCTCTTCCAGACCAATCAATGCTGAAGTGTCTCAAAGTCCATCCAGTTTTTCTTCATATTCACTGATCCAGGTTCATGAATTAAATACTATCACTATACTGACAATTCTTGAACTTTTAAGTCCTTTCCAGATAGCTTCCCTAACCTTCAACTGCTTATTGAACATACATTAAATATTTATAGGCCTTGGATACATAACATGCCCAAGAACAAATTCTTGATTTTTCTAGACTTTGTTCTGGCAATATATTTAATAATCTCAGGGATGGCTACAGAAACATTGATTCTTTTTTTCTCTCAAATCCCACAAGTGTTTTATCAAGGAATCTTGTTTGCTTGAACTTACAAAACATAATAGAATCTGATTACTAACAATCTCCTCATTGCTCCCATCTGTTGTAAGCCACTATCATCTTTTGCCTGGACAAATAATGTATGTTTCCTAACTGACCCCTGCCTCTGCCTTGTCCCAACAATCCATAGTGACTACTTCAATCTAAATATCATAAAACTGAGCAAAATTTAATACTGCCAGCCAGTATCAACTTCCTTGTCATGACACTTACTATATAGATACATAAGATATTGGCACTGAGAGACCTGAGTAAAGAATGTAAGAATGTTTTGTATGTTATTGGGAGGAGGGCAGTTAAATTACATTTCTACAATTGAATATTACTCAGCTGTTAAAAAAAAATTCATGAAATTTGCAGGCAAATGGATGAAATTAGAAAAAAAAATCATCCCAAGTGAGGTAACTCAGACCCAGAAAGATAAATACAATATGTATTCACTTATAAGGGATATTAACCAGATATAAGTAAATGATAACCAAGCTACAATCTGTAGACCCAAAGAAGAAGGTTCGGGGTGGGGCACAGAGATCTCTCTAGGAGAGGGATATAGAATACATTTTACAGGTGGACTGGAGATGAGTGGATATGGGAAGGGGACTAAGGAGGGAAGAGTTGGAGCAGAGAGACAGAGTACAAGGAAAAACGGCTGAAATTGGGGATTATTTTGGGGATGGTGTGAAAACCTAGTACAGTGGAAACTTCCTTGAAACTACAAAGGTGATCCTAATAAGGTCTCCTAGTAATAGAGAATACAGAGTTTCAACTGGCCATCTCTTGTGGTAAGGCAAGGCTTCCAGTGACAGAATTATGTTGTATTCAACTGAGTTGTTGGCCAAGAAGATCCTATGGAAATTCTCCAATAACCCAAACTGTTACTAAGACAAAAGATTGTTCTCTAGAAACAGATAGCAGGGCACCATTGCTGAGAATAATACCCACATGACTCATGAAGATGGAGAAGTCAAATTGGAGCAGACCTGGAGCCTTCACCTCTACATTCTAGTCTCTTTGGTATGGGAAGGTACTCTGCAGGCTACCAAAAGAGAAACATGGACACCAACCTAGCCACAAAACCTTTGGGCTACATCTGTCCTGAATGAAAAATATGTTAGGGCAATAAAGGCACAGAATTTATGGGAGTAGCCAACCAATGTCTGATTTGACTTAAGGCTTACTCCACAAGAAGGAACCCATATCCAACATGGTTTGGGTAACCAAGAACCAGAGACTAGATAGCCCAGAGACCTCAAGTAAAACCAAACACTACTGGTCTAAAATATAATAATAATAATAATAATAATAATAATAAATACAATAATTTCTAATGATGTTCTTCCATATTCATAGATCAGTACCTTCCTTATCCAATCATCAGAGAGGCTTCCTCTGGCACCAGATAGGAAAGGATGCAGAGATGCACAGCCAGACATTATGTGGAGAGAAAAGTCTAAATTGGAGGTCTCTATCAAATCCTTCCCTCAGAACTCAAAGAATAACTTGGAAGAGGAGGCAGAAAGATTTTAAAAGCCAGAGGTGATGAAAGACACCAAAACAAGGTCTTCTGAATCAACTAAGCAAGGTGCATATGAGCTCACAGAAACTAAGGCAGAAAGCAGAAGGCCTACACAGATCTACATTAAGTCCTATGTGTATATATTATAGTTATTAGCTTAGTATTTTTATGGGACTCCTGACTGTGAGAACCAGTGAGTTGCTGACTCTTGTGCCTGCTCTCGGGGCTCTTCTCCTCCTGTTGGGTTACCATGTCCAACTTCAATATGAAAGTTTCTGCTTCATCTTATTATAGTTTATTTTGTCATGTTTGGGTGTGTCTCTTAGAAGCCTGTTCTTTTCTAATGAAAGACAGAATGGGAGTAGATCCAGAGGGGAGGAAAAGTGGGGAAGATCTAGGGAGAGTAGGAGAGGGAAATATAATCAGGATATATTATATGAAAAAAGAATCTATTTTCAATAAAAAAAATAATTAACTAATTAATAAAAAACAATCAACAAAACCATTCATCTTCTCTATGCCTAGAAATATAATCTCTAAGCATATGGTAAGTTCAGAAGATTAACTTACAGTAAAGGATAATAAGGTCTAGGGAGTGTTGTAACATGTAAATCCCCATGTATTACCTACTGTTCCTAGCAGGAGGAAAGGAGACTATTGTAAGTCAAGGGAGAAGACCAACTTGCAGCCTGGCTGAGCTGCGATAAAAACTGCAGCAAAAAAACTGAGGCCCTCCAGGGTTAGAGAACCAAAGGCAAAAGGAAAAGCTGATGCAGATGAGAAGACACAGGTCATTTGCAGCTAGGCCTCTTCATGGCTTTGAATATCATAAATAGAAATTTAAATTCCTTTTGTTGGCAAGGATAAAAACAAAAGATGTTCAAGCAGCTGGGTAGTGGAAGGCCTATTTTACAAAGACATGAAGAGGAGCTGGTGGAGGTACTCAAGCGCAGCCTGCAGCAGGTCACTGGCCACGGCGGCCTGTGGGGCCTCCTATGAGTTTTCTTCAGGGCAAATGATATAAGGTTTGGTACATTGGTGGGAGAAGACAAATATGGGAACAAATACTACGAAAACAACAAGCAATTTTTTGGCCATCACCGATGGGTCATGTACACCACCGAAATGAATGGCAAAAACACATTCTGGGATTTGGATGGATATGGTGCCTCCTGAGTGGCACAGATGGCTTCACTGCATGACTGATGACCCTCCAACGACAAAACCACCGACTGCTTGTAAATTCATCTGGACAAACTATAAATTCAATGTGACTGCCACTCCAGAGCAATATGTTCTGCATTCCACCACTAGAAAGAAGATTCACGAGTGGGTCCCACCTTTGACACCTTACAAGTGACAACAGTGAAGACTTTTCCTGCACTTCCAGGCTAGCGCAGGACCATCCTAGCAGCTGACTATGAACTTGATTAAAATTGCTTGACCTAGCAAAAAAAACCCAAACAAAAAAAAAAAGAAACAAACAAACAAACAAAAAATAAACATGAAGATAGTCATAATGAAGGTGAAGATGTTTTGTTGCACTGTAGCAAATGGAAATGTAAAAGGGAGCAATCATGGGCAGAGAGAAGCAGCTACTTAACATTCCAGAAAAGAGAAGATGAAACCTAAAGAAGTGGAAGACAGCTGACTTTTTATTTTCTAAGCTGAAATATATTTTCTAATAAAGATGCTAGTATCAACTTACAGACAATATTTACCTATTTAATTTATGTGGGTGTTTTGTCTGCATGTCTGTAGCACATCAGAAGAGGGGATTAGATTCTATGGGACTTTGGTTATAGATAGCTAAGAGCTGACATGTGGGTGCTGGGAATTGAATCCAGGACCTTCGGAAGGGCAGCAGTGCTCTGATTACTGAGCTATCTCTCCAGCCTCTACAGACAATATTTAAAAAGCCAGGATTGGTGAAGGAAATCTCTAGAAAGCCAGCACTAACAGTGAAAACCTACCTATAAAGATTAAACCTTTACCCAGAATCTCCTTCTCAATAATTTACCCCACAGACATAAGTCATACTTTCACAGTGTACAAAGATGCATTTATAATCAAGGAGACTTATTCACTAAAGCATTATTTACAAAAGTCATTAATTACCAACATGGAAATTACCAACATGGCTCATCCTTACTGAGATATTAAAACAGCCATTGAAAAGAATGAAGAGTCCTGTGAAAGGGTGTTTAAAGTAGATTTTGTGCATGTGTGCAGGCATATGCACATTTTCTGGCAGAAAGATGTCCACAGAAACATATATGCATATAGCAACTCTAGCCCTGTTAAAAAGAATAAAAGTGTATGAATAAATCATGAATAAACTGCACAAGAAAAGATGTAAAAGCAGAAGTCCCACATGCCTCTTACAGCAATTACTCCAGGGATAGAATGGGAGAGGATGATCACTTGGAAAAAAGAGGCTAGACTCTGTATTGTTTGTACTCTCCTAAAATATTTAGCTAATGATAATCATACATAATCTTTGATAAGAATTTTTAAACTACACCCAACTATCAATTAAAAAAATTAAACAGGAAAGTGAAATTACTAAAATCAAATAGGCTTCAAACAAACAAATAAAAATTGGCAATTCCATTCCCAATAAATACCTCTACAAAACACTCAGCACCTAAGCCTCAAAAGAGGGGGCTGAAGATTTTAAAGAATAAAGGATCACAAAGTCTCCTATGAGAGTATGTCTCCTAGGAATGTCTGAAGCTACACCCAACATAAAGTCTCCCAACATGACTGTTCAAACATGAGTTTAACAAGGACAATACCAACAGACAAGTGGACAGAGGGAAAGCCTACAACATCTCAACCCTACAAAGAATTTTGTGCAATTAAGGCATGCTGAGAGCAGAAAAGACAATCTTCCCTGGAGGAGGTACAGTTTCCCCAAAATTAAATTTCTTAAACTGGAAACTGCCATTCTTATCCTCAGTTCTGATCTCTCTACTGTCTTTTCCAGAGTATCTTCACCATCCTCTCAAATTACCTAAATTAAAACTTCTAGAAAAAAAATTAAATTAAAAAAATTTTCTAGGAGTAGACCTTATACTACTATCAGAACAGTTGAGAGCTAGCTTAGAAAATGCTGCTGATGGAAAAAGCAGTTCTGGAAAAGAAAGGAAGGGAGGTTCTGTTTCCAGGAAGTGACAGTGCTGACAAGACTCAGAGCCCCTAATGTGCTGCCGATGCAGTAAGGTCAGGCACATTCTACAAGGAAAGTGTGAAATCATAGAAGCTGTGGAAAAGGTAAAGTCTGGAAAGAGATTCAGTGAAGTGGTCACACAGAAAATAAAGTCAGGCAAGGGGGTGACTTGAGCTGGATGACCAGAGGGACTGTTTCCAGAAGCAGCATCAGCTTTGTCTGTAAGTTGGATGAATAAATCTGTGTTACAGACAGATCTACTGTTTATGGGGGGCGGAGGAGGAATGGATATCATATTACTATGTTAAAGGAAGAAAATAATATGAAAGACTGAAAAGTCCTGAGAGTCATTGTATAATCTTCCTCCCCTTCAACTATTTTTAGTCAGTCAGTAAATATTTATCAAGTGTCTTCTGTGCCAAGACCTATTTTAGATAAAAAGGAAGCTGTCTATACTTTGCTTGAAAATAAGCCTGGCAAACCTCAAAACCAAACCAACTGTAAGTCCTCTGGCTTCATGCTCTCAGAAACCTCTGAAATGTCCCCACAACCTCATTTTTTTACTATAACTTTCATGATTCAAATAAAGATAAATGAGGAACTCTGAAGCTCTAAACTCTGGGCACTTTTGTGCTACTCTACCTTATACTATACCTTATATGATCATGAAGTTAATCATTACCTTCTCTACTGACTTTCTTCAATGTCTCTGTTACTTTCTGAATAAAAATACAACCCCTAGGCATGATATTCAAAGTCCTTTATGATGCTTATTTATATATTTTCCACACCCACTGCTAGGTTTACCCTGCAACCTACAGATTTCACACTAGCCATCCTGAACTTTTTACTGTTACCCAATACTGTATTCTCCTGTGCTCCACACCTTCAATATGTTACTTCTCAGATTCCTTTTCACCAAGGAATCTGCCTGGCAAAGTCTTGCACATTCCTTAAGACAAAATGCTGTAAGCTGAGATTGTTCTGTCATATGTATCCCTATAACTTCGCAACTCAACAACTGTTCATAGTGGCTACCTTCTGTGAGTTCCTAAAAGACAAACTTTCAAGGTCTCTAATCCCAAAATTTACTTTAAGAGCTGACTTACTATATAAAATAAAGATAATTATATTTCCCTCACTAGGTTGTTTTAATAATACTGAATGTGAATAAAGCTCCTACAAGGTATCTGGCATTTATTCAGTAACTGTTCACTTAAAACACCTCTTACAATAGGGTCTTACAAGTGTGCTGGGAGCACAGTCATTACCCTTCCTTCTTTAGTAATCTAAACAAACTAAAATACACCTCACCCATCATCAGTTGCAATAGTCTCTCATGAAGGCTGATTCACATCAGCAATACAGAGCTTGCATGGTAACTACAGGCTTTATTTTATCTATTTCTTTTATTTAGAACTTGGTCCCCATATCTCTTTCTCCTCAGCTGAATTGTTTGCATACTGGTAAGTCCATAAGAAGATCTTTATTTTTATTTCCCATTTTACTTTAATATTAAAGTCATGCCATTTATTGTTTTGTGGCTATGGAAGTTGAAGTGTGCCAGTGTAAACAACTACTGGGATTTCTTCTAATATCATTCTGCCTTCTAGATCCATTCTTAAAAAATGCTCTGATGACGTCAGTCTTTATCAACATTTCTGTAGCATGCTTTCTGACTCATGCTTTAAACACTTCATACATAGGTCTTAACTATCCTAATTTTTTTAACTGTTGTTCATTGGAATTGATCTTAATTTCAAAAAGATGGTAAACTCTGAGTTCTTTGACTTCTCTATCTTCCAAACTAAAGACATTCCTGGAATATAAAAGCCAATAAATATTTCCAAATTTTGATGTCCCAAAAGCCATCTTTAAAAGTTGCATGTGGAACATGAATGGGTAAACTTCTGGATACCCTCTTATACCTGAATGTTTCTAGTGTTATATGAACTACTCACTCATTATTTAAAAGCTCACAAAAACCTCAACTTTCAAAATTTAAGATTAACTTTTGACAAATCAATGAGCATGACATCAGTGTAATTTTTTTTCATTACTATTGTAGCAGTGTTCTATGATCATAGGTTCATAAGAAAACAATCTGTGTTTCTGTTCTTTCAATTCCATATATGGGCATTGATTAGTATATAATTTTGGCTTAAGATATGCTGAAATAATCTAATTCACAAAGCTTATTTATATATGTTATGGAATATATTTTTAAAATAATTATGTCTTAAAAACAGAGGTAAAAAAGAAGCAATTCTTTAAAAAAAAAAAGTGTTACATTATCTAATTGTGATAGGCCTCTAAATAAAACCACTTACATAAAACAAGATAGAAACTGGGGTTAAGACTTAATACAAAGAACATGCCGTACAAGCACAAGGCCATAGAATTACCAGAACATAGACAAAAAATTGGGTGTAGTCACATGTGTTTGTAATCCCAACACTGGGGAAGGAAAAAAGAGGAAGTTCCCTAGGGCTTGCAGGCCAATCACCCCAGCTTTACTGGCATTCCCCAGAGCCCATAAGAGACACTGTCTTATAAAACAAGTTGATGGTACCAGAGCAATGATATTTGAGGATGACTGAGCGCGCGCGCAAAACACACACACACACACACACACACACACACACACACACACACACACACCAAGCAAAGGCATTTAGTAAGTTACCTGTAATCATTCCGATCATCAGTTTTTATTCCAGGCCAATCTCTCTTCAGGTATTGACTAGCCAACTTCTGGATACCCTGTTAAAATATATAACAGGGATGAGAAAAATGGGACTTACGTAATACTGACTTCATGTAACTAAACTACTTGTCTGAACACACTGTTGTCATCTCAGGCTCTCACTATCACTTGGCTGAAGCATGGGACATACTTCTAAATCCCAGCAACCAAACTCTCATATACCAGGAGAGGAACAGGAGTATTCACTGCGGAACAGACAGATAAACACTGGTTTCTTGAACTGAAGAGCAAACTTTGATGATGTTCCATATTTTAAGACAGATTTTAAGTATCTTTTTACTAAAACACACACACAGCAAAAGTGACTTAAAATAGAAAAAAATTTTACTAAAAATATACCCACCATAATCCAAAAATATGAATGTCAACAAAACAGAATATTTATCTGTGTATATACTGAGGATTTAGAATTAGAAGAGAGAACCTTTTGTTAGGAAGAAAGGTTAAGTTATTCATCCTATTATATATGCCTTTTAGATAAACATAAATGTGGTCCAATAACAAGATTAACAGGCCCCATGTAATAGACTTTTTATTTCTTTACTTATACCCATAAAAAGAATACCATACTGAAATGAATAGTAATCAGAGTAATTGGAGAACAATCAATTTAAAGAAAGGGTAGCTCAGGTAAAATCAATGCTTCATTCTATACACAATACCTTTCTTATAAGATCTACTGCCAAATCAATTAAGCCTAAGTCATCAAATGCCTGTGTTGAAATAAATTCCTTCCTTCCAAAGCATAGCAAGAACTAAAGCTCCTTTGAATCTTAAGTTCTTCTTGAACTTGGCAATAGCTGGGTTTCACTATTTCCAGATATGATGTATTCTGAGAACTCATCTTAACTACAATCTCCAGCACTTCCACTTAATATCTCTTATACTCCAGGGAATCCAATTGGTAAGTCTTCCTTAGCTACATAACAATATCTTTCTCACTTCTGAACCTTGCTCATGTTATTTCTATTGCATAAAATATCTTTCTACCATCTCTCAATCATAACTGTCAAATTCTTACCTCTTTTCTTTTAATGACTCTTAGTTTTTCTAACCATGCACTCATAAGTATAAGCAAAAGAAAAGAACAGTTTCAATGCACAAGTATTTCATTTCATTCTATTAAAATAATTTATTATACTTTATTTATAGGTTAAAATTCTATATGAATGAACTATCTGTATGAACTATTTAGTTCCCCTGAAATATAGTTCTTAAAGGAGAAGCAGGATAAATATGTGATAGTTCAGTTTTGGAACTTTATAGACTCATATCTTAAATAACGGATGTGTTTTAATCAACTATAGTCACATACCTGTAATCTGTAGGAGGTCCTCCAAACTGGTTCCATTATTATGACCTCAAAAGGCTTTGGCTTACTTGTTGCTTTCTTTTCCAGTTCCTAACTGCAACCCACAATAAGTCTTTCATGGACTCCTGAGAAACTTAGTAGCACAAGCTATGTATGTCCTTATCTTTTTTCTATCTTTTTAACCACCATCTATACCTCCGGTTACTCTGTCATACAATCCTATTTATTCATAATCCTCATATCCTGTTACTATCTTGTTTAAATATTTTTCTTAGTTTATTAACTATAAATTCCATTAGGTAGGCATTATGTTTATTTATATATTTTTGTCAATAAAGTAGTATACTCCAAGACTATAACAAATGGCTAGCAGTTAGTTGTTACTAAAATATCCACTGACTACATGAATAGATTCCACTTATACGACTGTTCCTAATGTATATCAATCTTTCGTGGTTTTGTCATTGTAGGTTTGAAATGTTTGGATCAAAATTTCTGTGGTCTTTTTTGACTACAAATAAATTCTTCAATTATTGTCAAATTTGGCTACCCTTATGATTGAAAAAGATTATGTGTATGTCTCAAAGCAATGAAAAAGACAACCTGGAGTTTATTTCAATACCTATTTCATACTGTACATTAATATTTGAAAAAGTTAACTAAGTCAAGATCCCTGAATTAAAAGAACTCACTATCTGTAGAGAGAAATAAGCAGTATAAAACATAAAACATCAAGCAGCATGCAGCTTCCAAAAATAAATACATAAATGTCCAAATAAGGAACAGATGATGTAACTTTTTTTTAAATCACATATAAATGATACAATAATTTTCAGCTTAATTAACTCTAAAGTGTTTGCAGAATATTTCACACAAAACATGGTCTAAGAAATGAGCCTCTGAGAAGGGAAAGGAGCTGGGAGCAGTGGTGGTGCATGCTTTTAATCCTGGTACTCCAGAGGCACAGGCTCTATGAGTTCGAAGCCAGCCTGGTCTACTGAGCAAGTTCCAGGTTAGTCAAGGCTACATAAAGAAACCCTGTCTTGAAAAACCAAGGAGTGGGAAGCAGGGAGGCAGGAAAGAGGGAGAAAGAAGAGGGAAAGGATAGCACATTTTCTCTTAACTCTCTGTGTGAGACAGAGACCTAACTGTTAAAACCACAATAGGATACTTTGTAATATTCAGATATTACTTAAAGTAATATAGTTCATAAATAGTTAAATTCTACCCAGGCCTATAATACCAGACATAAGTTTAAGGGCAGCCTAGTCTGCACAGCAAGTTCCAGCCCTGTGTCAAAATGACAAATTAAGCTTGAGCTAGAATCTTAAGTTCTCAAAAGTTTTTATAAACAGACATCATTAAAGTAGATTTTATCTAATTCTTTAAAAAAAAAAAAAATCAATGGATTAATTTGCTATCTTTTTGTGCATTCTAAACCACAAAAGCAGTTCCTAGAGCTCTAAACCACAAAGCTGGACTGTATTAAACTGAATGAACCTTTCAGAGATGAGTTGAGGGATTCATAAACTGGACAAACAGTGAGACCTCTAGATGAAAGACTTTATTCAAGTTAGTTCACAGAGACAGGAATCATGATTTCTATGTGCTCTACGCAGCTGTTCAAGATCTAATCTGCATAGATGCTCAGAAATATTCCATGACCATTATCAGTTAGGTCCTAAGTAACATTTCATGCCTCTGAAGGCATTTTATATAGTTAAATTAACTAGTTCACCTTCTAAATTATGCTTAAAGCCACATCATATAGATGAATGGTCTGTTACAAAGAAAATTATCCACACTAATTAATTTGCTAAGGAAAATAAACTTATGGCTGGACACCTCTAAAAGGCTTTTTCTTCAGTCACTCCCTGACCCATGGGAGTAGTATACTCTCTAAAACTGGCCCACTAGCCATATATTTATTTACATTGACTTGAACACCACATACAAAAAGTTCCTCTGACTAGAAATTAATTCCCACTGAAGCAGTGACTTCCATAAAAATGTAGTACTATCAGACAGCCTTTGGAACATCCAATGGAATCCTATTCCAACTTTTTAAGAAGCTGTCAGTGTCTGATATAAGACTTGCTTTGTTTTACCACTCAATAACACTTGCTGTATTTCCCTAACAAGTAAAGAAATACAAAGAAAGCCACTGTTAAGTAGACACTGGGAAATAGACTGATGGTTTAACCTTTGGCCCATTCACGACAGCAAACTGAGCAGGAGTGTGCTCCTGGCTCTCCCAAAGCCATTCTGTATGTAGCCATTCTTTCCACAGCAAAGGATGAAATTAAAATTTGAATTTCACTAAGATTGACATTGGGTGGCTTTTTTAAATATTAGGAAACAACATTCTGTATATGCTATTACTTGTATCACAGAATCTTCGAGGGTGGGGAGGTGAGGTACAGGGGAGGGTGGAAGGGGGTACACCAACGTGGAGATAGGAGGAGGGGGGAAGGGATACTGAGTTCCTGGGAGGGAGGGGGGAAATGGAGTAAGGAGAGAACATCTGAAATGTATAAAAAATTTTCCAATAAAAAATTTCCAATTAAAAAAAAATCTTCAATGTTACATAAATGGTATTTTAAAAGTAAGTACACTGCATAAGGTAGATAGAAGGCGTGATAACAACCTTACCACACTCCCACATCCATTTCGTAGTAACAAAAGCTTTATAATCATTCTCTTTTAAATTTATTCATTTTTGTATATGCTGGGAACTGAATCTAGACCCTCTATAAGAGCAGCAAATGCTCTTAACTACTAAGCCATCCATGCAGGGCCCAATTCTTTTTCAATTTCTTGTTTTTACAAACAGGGCCTCACTGTGTAACCCTAGCTAGCCTAGAACTATCTGCAGACCAAGTTGCCTCTCTCTGCCTCCTGACTGCTGAGATTAAAGGGGGCACCATGACAGCAGCCCTAATTCCACTCTTCTTAAGAAAGGTTTGAAATGCTTGTTTTAATGTTTGATTTTTTTTTTTTAAGACAATAACAACTGACTTGAAGTACATTACTAAAATTGACATAATAGTTAAGTATAGAGAATTAAAAGGTAAAAAAGTGTAACTCTTTAAAACAATACTTTTACAAACCAATCCAAATAATATTGGAGAGTAATATTCTAACTAGAAATTATGCAACAAAAGACAAAAGGAAATAGATACACATATACTATCCTATTTGATAAGGATTTTGATCAATAGTTATATTTTAACAATTCTGCAATGTGGTATACCGATACCAGAATTAAACAAATAAATACATAGAACACAGATGATAGAAGCTATGTTACTCAATGTTGGAAAGAGGAAGTTACAATATGCAAGATGGAGAAACTGGAACAAGTAACTTCGTGGGTAAATTAGAACAGGAGGCATCTAAATAAAAAAAATATACATAAAATAATTACATAGATAGATGCACATATGTGAGTAGTAAAAAGCATCTAGCTTTTCCATTCCAAGTCTAGAAGCAATGACACCCAAGGAGTCACTATATACACGCAGTGTCAAGATCTTGGCTTCCAATATATTTTTTCCAATAAGAAGAATTCCTTACAAAAAGGCTGATTTCCAGAACTAGGGTAGGAAATGCACTAGGTGCTCCTGAATCACTATAGTGCCAGAAGGTAAGGGACGGCACACACACACACACACACACACACGATGGAGGAGTCATGTCAACAGGGTCCAGGAGTCAACAACAAGCCTTCCATTAGCCAAGAATGCACTAATTTGGGATTAAAGAGATGGCACAATGGTTAAGAGCACTGACTGGCCTTCCAGAAGACCCAGGTTTGATCCCAGAACCAACATGGTAGCTCACAACCTTCTGTAACTCCAGTTCCAGATAATCCAATGCCCTTTTCTTTCCTCCACAAGCACCAGGCAGGCAAGTGGGACATAAACATACAAGCAGGCTAAATACCCAGACGAAAAAATGGAATTTCACGTTTTCCACTATGTTCACAGCAGTCTTGTTTGTGATAACCAGAAGTCTACAACAGAAGAATAGATACAGAAAATGTAGTTCATTTACACAATGGAATACTACTCATTTATTAAGAATGAGGACATCCTGAGTTTTGCAGACAAATGGATGGAACTAGAAAATATCATCCTGAGTGAGGTAATTCAGACCCAAAAGGACATGCATGGTATGTACTTACTAATAAGTGAGTATTAGCCAAAAAAAAAAAAAAAAAAAAGTACAGACTACCCAGGATACAGTCCACAGAACTCAAGGGCCCAAGTGGGGATGCCTCAGTCCCACTTGGGGAGGGAGAAGAAAGCAACCACAAGTAGGGAGGGAGGGAAGGAGAGAAATGAGATTGGCGGGCAAAAGGAGAACATGATCTGGTATTTGATAGGGGAAAAGGACTGAAGACCCGAGGGCCAGCAGAAAAAATGGAAACAGGCAAATTCGGGAGGTAGGAGGTTGGGGGGGACCTTCTAGAATATACCAGAGACCTGGGAGGTGAGAGACTCTCAGGACCCAAAGGGAGGGACCTTAGGTGAAATGTCCTACATTGTGGAGAGGGAACTTGTAGAGCCCACCTCCAGTAGACAGACAGGGCATCAAGTGAGGGATGGGGTTGCCATCCCACAGTCAAAATTCTGACCCATGTCTGAAAGAACTGCAGGGATGGAAATGGAGAGGAGCTTGAGGGAAAAAAGGTCCAGTGACAGGCCCAAAGTGGGATCCAGCTCAAGGGAAGGCCCCAAGACCTGACACTATTACCGAGGCTATGGAGAGCTCACAAAAAGAAACCTATCATGACTGTCCTCCAAAAGACCCAACAAACAGCTGAAAGACAAAGCAAATGCAGACATTTGCACCCAACCAATGGACAGAAGTTGCTGGCCCCTGTGGTTGAATTAGGGGAAAGCTGGAAGAAGCTGAGGAGGAGTCTACCCTGGACTAGCTAGTAGGAGGACTAGCAATTAACTTGGATCCCTGAGATCTCTAAGATACTGGATCACCAACCAGTCAGCATACACCAGCTGATATGAGACTCCCCCAACACATATACAGCAGAGGACTGCCAGATATGGGTTTAGTCAGAGAAGATGCACCTAACTCTCAAGAGACTAGAGGCCCCAGGGACTTTAGCCATCTGGTTGGGTGGGGGGTGGGGGAGGTGGGGAGTAGGGGGGCATCCTCATGGAAATGGGCACGGGGAGGCGTATGGAATGTGGTACCGTTGAAGGGTGACTGGGAGGAGAATAAAATCTAGAGTTTAAAATAAATAAAGTTTAAATAAAAAAAGAATAAAAATAATTTCAGTTACAAAACAAGACAGTAGTTGAAGATAGTCAACTTAAAAGTATAAAATAGTCTATTCTGATATAAATAAAGAGCAGAGTCTGGAATGGTGGCACACACTTTAATCCCAGCACTCAGGAAGCAAAGGCAAATGGATCTCTGTTAATTTTGGATCAACCTGGTCAAAATAAATAAATATATAAAAGGAGGAGACAAATCTTCCACAAGGAATTCCAACTAACTTATACAGCTACTGAGACACTGAAAAAGTAGGAGCTAGAGACCTGGGAGGGAGAAAGGAGGGGGAAGGGAAATGGGGGCGGGGACAGGATCAGGAGTGGGAGGAGACAGGGGAGAAATACAGAGCATCAGGAAATTGAACAGAGGTGTGTAGAAGTGGGGGATGTTTAACTGGGAGTACACACTAGAAAGTTCCAGATGCCAGGGAAGCAGGAGGTTCCCAGGACCCAATGGGGATGATATTAGCTGAAATACCCAACAAAGAGGAGACAGAACCTGTAGAGACCATATCCAGTGTTTAGGCATAGCCCTTGGTTGAGTGATAGGGCCAATTATATCTCATCTCAAAAATATTAACCCAGAATTGCTCCTATCTAAAGGAAATGCCCTTGGTCCTATGGAGGCTTGATGCCCCAGTGTAGGGGAATACTAGGGCAGTGAGGTGGGAGTGGGTGGGTGAGTGGGAGAGCACCCTCATAGAAGCAGGGGGGAAGGGAATGGAATGGGGGGACTGTGAAGGAGTTTCTGTTACTTGAAAGTGGGCTGTACTAAGAGAGTGATTTGCTTCCACAAAGTAGAGAATAGCGCGCGCGCGCGCGCGCGCACACACACACACACACTTGATATATCATTTTTGACTAAAAAATTATACAGGTAAATATATTCTAACATGGTTGGTATTCACACCTGTAATTACTGCATTTGGAAGGATGAGGTCAGACAACTACACTGCAAATCTGAGGCTAGTATAGGCTATACGTAGTAAGACGCTCACAAATCAAACCCAAACAACAGCAGAAGCCCCTCTCCTATCTTTCTTTTATTTAATTCTGAGTAAAAGCAACATTATTATTACAATGCTTAAAACAGAATCATATAAAACATTTTTAGATGTTTTCTTAGAAGGTTCTAGTAACTGAGATGTGTGTCATCTTTAAATCACCCTGTTTATACAAAATTCAGTACTACCGTAGGACAGACAGCTTATCTATCTAAAATATACTTAGTTCTCCACTGAATACTGGTATTGTGTCAATTCCACAACAGAAAGCACATACATAAGTACTTAGAATGTGCTAGATATCTAATTTATACAATGCTACTGACAACATGAGCATATAACTTAGCAGCTATTTAATAAAAGGCATTCTCTTTTTAAAGAGGCATATAGCTAAATCTACCCAATGGTGAATATTAAATACCAGTTATTTAATTATTTAAGTTTTCTTCAACCTTGTCCTTTGATTTTTTTTCCTGTAAAAAAAAAAAAAACTGCAACAGAAATACTATTAAAATTTTAATTAGGAAAAAGTCTATAAAACAGAACACTCTAATTTAGCTTTCTTCTAAAATTCCAATAGCTTCATGGCATGGTAGTGGAGAACTTTTAATCCTAGCACTTAGACGCAAAAGCAAAATCTTTGTAAATTCTAGGCTAGCATGATTAATAAAGTGAGTTCCAAGATAGTTAGGGTTGCATATTGAGATCATGACTCAAATAAATAAATAGACAAAATAAAATTTCATTAGCTTTTACTCTGTCTTCCATTTTTCAATAGAATTCTTACCTAAGGATGATATCTACATAGTCATGGGTCTCTGGGTATTTTGGGTTTTGCTCTCCTCTTCTTGTATTTGATAAATATTTTTCTCCCAAAGCATTGTGGATATCAGGAAAGAGGTTTGCAATATTTTTATAGTTGCTGTCATCTCCCAATAATGACTTAATTTGGTAATTGGTTAAAATTGAAATTTGGCCTAGTTTATTAAAGCATTTTCAAGACTCCGAATATCCCTTGCCTAGAATGCTTTAAGTCCTGGGTTCTGTTCTTGGCATCTGGGAAAAAAAAATCTATCAATTGGAAAAACATAAATCATAGCTTCTGGACTTTTAGAAAAGAATGTCTAAAATTTTAGCTTTGTCAAAATATTAATAAGTCAGCAAACATTCTTAAAACTATACCATTTAAAATGTCTTCTAAATTTAAGGTCCTGTTTTCAGGGTAAAAAGTAGCTAGTACCTATTTGAAAGTCTCCATCATAAGATTTTTACTGGGGAGGAATAATTTGGTTTCTGTTGTTTTCAACCTTAAAAAGTGTTACACTAGTCAGCATGACTGGGCTACCCACTGATGTCAAAGACAGCTGTAAAAGCAGTTCTTTCTCAAAAGCAGAAGCTGGAATGTATTTAATCAGCAAGTAAATGGTATCTTGTGCTTGACAACAGCCATCTGGGAACAGAAGTAGAAATAGCTCAAATGTATCTGAACACTAAAAGCAGAGGAAAGACATTCTTCTTTCATTTTCCTTAATGGATGAACAAATGCACAACTAATAACTCAAGCTATTATCTGAGAGTTTACTGTATACAAGATATCCAAACTTCTCTGTGAACTTTTCATTTGCCTTTGTCTGTTTTTCTTTTTTGCTTTTATTTTTTAAAGATAGATTTATTTCTTTCTTTCTTTATTTATTTAATGTATATGAGTATACTCTAGCTGTCTTCAGACACACCAGAAGAGGGCATCAGATCCCATTACAATGGCTGTGAGCCACCATGTGGTTGCTGGGAATTGAACTCAGGACCTCTGGAAGAGCAGCCAATGCTCTTAATTGCTGAACCATCTTTCCAGCCCCTCTGTGAACTTTTATAACCATCATCATTTGCAGTAGACAAGAAACAGAAAGATTTAAAAAGTTAAGTAATTTACATAAGATAACCCAGCTAGTTAAGCAGAGTCTCAGATCCAGATCATTTTTCAAAATTAAAAATACTTCTGGACTACTCAATTAATTCAGATAAAATCATGCATGCTATCTCAAATCACAATACATTTTGACTGACAGCTGTAAATAAGTTCTTTAAAGGATAGAACTATAAAAACCTAGCATAGTTCACAAACTTTGCTCAGTAAATAACTGTTGAACTAAATCATCCCTCACTTTGGTGAATGATTATCCATATACACTGTAAAAATAACAGCTTTTATTTTTCATAGGAAAGAAATTGAACAGGAAGTGCAGGGTTCCTACTTAGTTGTCTGTACCAGTTATTATTAAAATCTTTCCTAGTATAATGCATTTCTTACAATTAATAAAATATTACCACATTAACTAAAGTTCATGGCTTGTATTACTGTTTACTATTTATCAGTTTTGACAAATTAACAATATTGTGTATCTATAGTTCCACTACCCTTCTGATACCTCTCTTCCTGCTTCACCCCCCATAATCTCTTCCAATCACTGATCTTTACTATCTACATAGTTTTGCAAATTTTTGGCATTTATTAGTCACTTTTAGGAGTTCTTCCTATATTACTGATACGAATAATTCTTTGGCAATTATTTTCTCCCAGTTCTATGGCTTTTCTTTTAACAATGTCACTTGCAGAACAGCTGTCACATACTGTCTATTTTTTTTTTTTTCTCTTTTTTTTCCGAGACAGGGTTTCTCTGTGTAGCCCTGGCTGTCCTGGAACTCACGCTGTAGACCAGGCTGGCCTCGAACTCAGAAATCCGCCTGCCTCTGCTCTCCAAGTGCTGGGATTAAAGGCGTGTGCCACCACCGCCCGCTGTCACCACCGCCCAGCTAATACTGTCTATTTTTAACACTGAGGTCTTATTAACTAGTGAAGGGGTCTTTAGGAATCAGATGCCTAAAACACATACATCCCAAAATCAAATTAATCTAAGATAATAAAAATGGTATATGACACAGAAACACTTTAGTGTTACTTGTTTTTTTTTTTTTTAAACATTTATCATGTAACTACTGCAACTAAAAATGGGAGTTTCTGAGACAAATTAGTAAATAAAATTTAAACCCCCTTTTAAAAATTTCATTTTTCCCACAAAATTTAAACTTCACTTAGGGTCAAAGCTGAATTTTTAAGTCTTTCAGAAAAAAATACTTTAGCCAGGCATGATGGCACATGGCTTTAAGTCCCAAAGCTTAGAGGCAGAGGCAGGTGGGTCTCTGTGAGTTCAAGGCCAGTCTAGTCCACATAGTGAGTTCTAGAACAGCCATGGTTATGTACAGACTCTGTCTCAAAAACAAAATTCAAACAAACCAACAAACAAACAAACTCCACAACTAACTACTTTAAATCCCAGCACTCAAGAAGCAGAGGCAAGTGAATCTCTGTGAGGCCAACCTAGTCTAAATATGTTCCAAGCCATCCAGAGATACTAAAACTGTCAAGTAGAATATCTAATTGGACTATTCTGCAATTTCTAGCTGTTTAAGCTTGCAACATACAACATAAATAATTACTCACAAAAAGATGTCTCTAATACTAAAAGCAGGTGTCAAAGTCTAAGCTTATACTAACAAAGATAGTTTTTATTTTTATAAAAGTATCTCAAGTTAACAAATAGTTTATATCAATAATAGAAAGTATTTACAAAAATAATCACATCAATAAAACATAACATCTCAAACCTCAGAGTAGAGAAAGTTACCAAAGCATCAAGTCTATTCAAACTGTATATCCTATACCACTCAAGCTTTTCACTGCTTTTCAACTTCAATAGAATGAATGAGAAAACATGCATTTTATTTATTGATAATCAGGTAGATTCTAACATAAACTAGGTAGTATTGAATAACAAATGAAAATCACTCTTTTTTTAAGTTGTAATTGCATCATTACTAATTCTTTTTTAGTTTTTAAAAATGCATTGTTAGCTTGGTATGGGAGTACGTGTGCATGTGTGTGTGCACACCACAGTGCAGATATGGAGGTAAAATAGTTGGTTCTCTCCTCCTATCATGTGGATCCTGAGGATCATACTCAGGTTGTTGGGCTTAGTGGCAAAATGCCCTTAGCCTCTAAGCCATCTCGCCTGAACAACCCTTAGATTTTAGAGACAGAGAAGCCTCAAACTTAAGATCCTTCTGCTGCCACAGAACCAGTGCGGGGTGCAAAGTACCACCAGAAATTTTAAAGCAAAATTTACAAGGTTCTTCCATAGTACCTGAAGTACTATAGAATAAATGTTACAAGTTGATTAGGCTATTGCAATGGGGATAAGATACTGACAATTTAACAAAGTTCACAAGTGATTTCCCTGAATAGCTATCATCTACTTGTCTTGACCTTGCATTTTCTTATTTCAAAAATAAAAGCAGTAATAGATCAACTTCAATGATGATGAGATAATTAAATGAGTTTTTGTGAGGGAGGGAGGCAAAGCATAGCAGGCATGTACATGCTCAAGGCTTTCATTTAAGTATTGCCTCAGCATTTTCAACTCTATGCTAATGTTCCTCCAAGTACTGGACACAGTTGAAATGTTTGCTATTCTTTAAAAAAAAAGTCTTTGTTAAAATGAGAATAGTCAAATATTTAAACTAATATTCATATTTAGATAAAGAGACTGAAAATTAACAGTGAACCAGCTTAAGGAAAGGCAGCCAGTGCTAGAAATTAAATCACAGCATCATCAAAGCTTCCTGAAAGAGCTGATATTCAAGGCAGGCTTTAAAGGGGAAAGTAATACAACTACAGACACAGTATTAGAGCCAAGATAATAATTTTTAATTGTTTTAAAGGCAAGAAACAACAAAACATAAAAAAAAAAAAAAAACAATGAGATCTCTTAAAGAGCATACATTGTAATGTCTACCCTAGTATGTCTTAGTTAGGGTTTTTATTAGTTAGCGTGATAAAAAACCACGACCAACAGCAACTTGAGGAGGAAAGGGCTTATTTTATTTTACAGATTGTAGTGCATCATCTAGAAGTCAGGGCAGAAACCTGGAGGAAGGGAACTGATGCACGAGAATGCTGCTTACCGGCTAGCTCTCCGTGTCTTGCTCAACCTGCTTTCTTATACAATCCAGGACCACCAGCACAGGGTTGGCACCACCTACAGTGGGCTGGGCTCTTCCACATCCATCAATAATTTTGAAAATATCCCAGAGTCTTGTCTACTAGCCAATCTTGTAGAAGCATATTTTCAATTGTGGTTCCCTCTTCTCAGATAACAATAATTTGTAACAGAAACTAACAGTATTTCCCAATGTTGTACATGGTCTTTTAAATTTTTATTAGTGCATACAAATAAGCATGTAGACAGACAGACAGACAGACAGACACACACACACACACACACACACACACACACACACACAGAGGGGGAAGGGGCACATATTACAATCAGGGGATCACTTTGTAGAATCAATTCTCTCCTTCCAACTTCACATGGGTATGGGAATCAAATTTAGGATTACTGGTTTGAACAGAGAGTACCTATACCTAATGAGATGTCTTGCCAGCCCAGGTATTTATGATGTAAAGTTAAACAAATGTGGGGTCAAATTTCAGCGCTACTACTTATAAAGGACAAGATAATATAACTGATAACTCTAAGCCTCATTTTACTCAATTGGAAAATGTGCACAATAAAGAAGCCTAAGTCTAATCATGAGAACAATTCTCATGTATGTATGCTAATACAGCAAATTACCTAACAAATGGTGATTATAATCAATGTGACTGAAAACTCGGTATTATTATTAAATACAAAATAAAAAAGAAATAAACACCACGAATTTGAGAGAGAAGAAGGTATGAAGGTAAATGGGAAGTGTTGGAGGGAAAAAAGAAGGAAAGAAAATGATACTGTAATTTCAAAAGAATAAAACATTTTTAAAAGATAAAAAGCAAAACAAAAAACCCCACACTCTGAAATGCTGCATTAGTCACTATTCTGTTGCTATGAATAGACACCATGATCAAGGTAACTCTCATTTAAAAAAAAAAAAAAAAAACATTTAATTGGGGCTGGTTTACAGTTTCTGAGGCTTAGTCCATTATCATCAAGGCAAGAAGCATGGCAGCACTCAAGCAAACATGGTGCTGGAGAAGCAGCTGAGAGTTCTACATCATGATCCATAGGTAGAGAGAAAGAGACTCGGTCTGGCATGGACTTTTGAAACTTCAAAGCCCATACCAGTGACACATTTCCTCCAACTGGCCACATCTACTCAACAAGGCCATACCTTCTCATCTTTATCATTTTTTCAAACAGTTTCACTCCCAGGTGAAACACATAAGCCTATGGGGGCCATTCTTTTTCAAACCACCACAATGGCAAATTTCAAACTACAGCACATACCATGCCTTTTTTAAAATGTGAATTCTAGGTATCAAACCTACGTTCTTGCAAATTTCATGAGAAACGCTTTCCAGCCCATGAGCTGACATGTAATCACATAAATCTGACTTAGTTGTAGCTGCACTATGTATCTATAACTTTTTATGCATAGCTGTTTTATTTTGTCAACTAGATTTTGCATTCCATACATGAGTTCTTATTTCCTTCTATAAAAGGAATGGCTTTTTATAATCCAGAGGATAAGAGTTCTCTGGAGCACCACAGTTTAGCTTTTTTTTTTTTTTTTTCAACATACAATTTGTATCCAATTCTTCACTAAATTTTATACTAAAGAGTAAGAAACATAATTTATTCCATTTTAATGTAAAATAACAATTCCAAAAATAGAGATTACTCTAACAAAGATTCGCCAAACCAATATTTTCACACTAATCTAAATTAAAAAAAAAAATGCTTTCTAGCTGACATACAAATACCACCAACCATTAACAAATTCTAAGAAATTTCAGAATTTAACTAGTTTAACTCCCTTAAACCAAAAAAAGATCCTTCATTAAGCATACAATGCCAGTGTACAAGTCTTCTTTAGTGTTTCATGTGTGTGTGGTGTGTGTGTGTGTGTGTCTGAATCTCTCCGACTAGCCTAACATACACAATTTCTATCAAATAATGGTAATTTACCAAATCCCCAAAGCACTTCCTTACTGCTTTCCAACATTACCTAAGCCTCCATCAGCAATTCAGAAACATGCTAAGCATGCTTTGTGCACATTTGTAATCCCAGCATTTGGAGACTGAAGCAACAGCATCCCAAATTCAAGGCCAGTCTGGACTACAGAGCTAGCTGAAGGGTAGCATGAGCTAAAAAAAAAGCGAGACCCTGTATCAAAAACCAAAAATATGCTTTAGTGGTGAAAGATTTGCCTATTATGTGGTCAGGATAACCATTTCAAACTACAGTTGGCAGACTAAATGCAGTGAGTTCAAGAAAGGGAAAGAGAGGAATGAAGAAGAGAGAGGAGGGAAAAAACACATCAGAAATCATTGTCTTCACATGAAAATTAAGGTGATGAACAACTTTAAAAAAAAAAATCTATTATTTCTGTTGTGTTCACTTGAGCATGCATTATTAGAATTTCTTTCAATATGAATTATGTTCCCAATTATAATTTTAAACTGTTAAGTTTGCAAGAGAACTTAATATCATCTGTAAGTCCACTTTACTTGGTCACAAGAAAACAGCTGTACATTGCAACAGACAAAAGCATGAGTGCCACTAAAACTCATTCATAAATGACTACACACACAGACACACACACACACACACACACAAAATAAGGATAATATTTTCAGATGGCTGATGGGTAAACTATGGTATATAAAATATCTGGTATGAAAAAGAAATGTGCTACCAAGTATTTAAATGAGACAGAAGATCATTAAATGCAAAATGAAGAAATGGCTATATATATTATTCCAACCATATGACATTCTGGAAAATGGAAAACTATAGTGACAATAAAATGATCAATAATGAAAGGGAATAGAAAATGACAAACAGTATGGAATATTTTAAGAACAGCAAAAGTACTGTTATAACTATACAGATTATCACTATAATGCAAGATGCATGCCATTATACATTTATCAAAAACCACAGATATACAATACCAAGAGTAAACCCTAGTGTATCACAGACCGAGCAGTAATGATGTGGCAGCTTCATGTAGGTGGCAAATGTACCACTCAGGTGCAGGATGTTAACAGGAGGAAAAGCTGTACATGTGAGACAAGGGATATATGAGAACTCTTCTATACATCCTGCTCAATTTGACTATGATCCTAAATTTCTCAACAACTAAGTCTACTAAAAAAATAAATAAAATGGAGCTGGAGAGACAGCTCAGTGGCTAGAAACACTTGCTGCTCTTCCAAAAGACTGAGTGGATCACAATGGACTGTGACTCCAGCTCTGGAATATGTGACACCCTCTTCTGGCCTCCTTGGGTATTTACACACACATATGACAGACATACACATAAGAAAAGAAATCTTAAAAATTATATATGTTCAAAAGCTGTATTAATTCTCAAGTGAAAGTGAATAAAAAGTACCTAATGTACATTCTACTAAAGATTGATAATGTCAAAGCAGTATCCAATCTTTCATCATTCAATAAATACTTAATAAAAACTAGGAGAAATGATTACTAACATGACCAGGCAAATATTTGGTAAGTGGTTTTTAAAAAGTTATTAATCATTGTTTGTTTATTTCAAAATGAGACTTGTCATATATGATTAGAGAGTCTATCAATTACAAGTTGATTTAACAATAAATTAAATTTAGTAGTCATTATGTAAAACAAACACAACATAAGAGTTTGTCACATATACTAATAAAATGAATGGGAGACTGGGAAGATGTAAAGTCTATAAAGTGCCTATCACATAAGAATGATGACTTGTACCCACACAGATCCCTGGCACCCATTTAAAAGCAGGGCATGGTGGTAAACATCTATAACCCCAGCACTGGGAAGGGAAGAGGCTGTACAGGTGTATCTATGGACCTTATCACCAGTCTAACCAATCAGTGAGTTCTTGGGTCAAATAGAGAGATTGCGTCAAACAGTACAGTGGAGAACATATTCAAAGAACAGTGAGAAGATATCCAAAGTCAACTCTGGCCTTCATATACATGCATTTATACTGCATATATAGGATCACACATACAAAAGTAAAGCAAAATAAATTCAATATGCATGTTTATAATTATCACAAACTAAATGTAGATGAATAACATAAACTTCTTAATAGTAATATGTAAGCCAAAAACTTTCAAAATTCGTGTATAAATTTTACCAAGGTAAATGAACTTGTTGTCATTTCAGGACCTTAGACATTTCTTCTCTCCTTCCTTACTTAGGTGTTTAAGTTTCTCACATAAGTGCAGTAGGCTGTTAGAAAACATCAACAGACACTTACAATTTAGAGAAGGATGAACATAAATCATTTTCAAAGTTTCTTCTTAAATTATCACATCCCTAGTTAATATTTATGAGGATAATTTCACAAAAGCAGTTAAAAATGAAGGCAGAGGAACATGGCTATATATAGTCATATATAGTTATGCCAGTGGAAGAAAAAGGAAATTTTTTTCTTAAAAAGGAGAAAATAGGTTCTGTGAAAACGTTTCCTAAATAACAATTTCATAATATTTTAACTAAATCATTTATTACTCAGAAATAACACTTTGGAAAACCAGATAATGGTACACAAAGCTGAGTTCATTTGATTCAGGCAGGTGGCTAGTCTAGAGCTCTGTGTTAGCAACCAAAACCCACCCACAATAGCCCTAAAGATGATTATGCAAATGGCAGCTACTGAGTATTTTCCCAGGAATGGGAGAAGGGTTCCTAGTAGAAGCAGCAATTGTTCAGCAATCATGTGGAAAAACAAGCAGAATTGTGTTGGGGATTTTTTCTCTCTCCCTTAATTGCTGGAAGCAGAGTGTTTTCATTAAGGGAACTACTTCAAAATGTATGAGATATAGAAACACTTACACATACACACGTGTATCTATTTGATGTACGTTTCTCAAAAACCATGAGCAGTTTATCCCACTCTCATCCCCAAGGTCCCTAGACTGAACATTCTCCCTTCTTATCAATGCCAGCAGTCATCTGTTAGGTACCTGTTCCCTTGCTAATAAGACAAACAGAAATTTGGAAACCTTTTAACACTTTGCTTTGCATCTTGTTTTACTTTTAAAATAGTCTCCATTTCCTTTCTCATTAGGGACACAATGTAACAGGTGAAACCCATAAGAAATACAACACTGACAAGCCAATGCTATTGCTTAATTGCATGCTATTAATGTTTTTATGTGAAGTCATCAGTTTCTAAATGGGACAGTTTTCAAGCAGTCTGCTTCTAACATCTGGTCTTATGATTCTCTCTAGTACTAAATAGACTGGGCTTGGTAGCATATGTCTTTAATCTCAGGGGTGGAAAGGCAGATAGGTAGATCTCTGTGAGTTGAAGGCCAGCCTAATCTACAAAGAGAGCTCCAGGACTCACATGGTAGAAGGAAGACTTCCATCCTGAGACCATTTATTGAGCGCGAGAGAGAGGCGAGAAAGGGAGAGAGCATGAGTGTGCAGAATTGTTCTTCACATTTTCTTATGGTGTGATTTCTGATTATACAACATTCAAAAACCATATAACATGCATTTATTTCCCACCCTGTCCTACTCAACCCTCAGCTCTCTCTTCTGTATTAGACAGGGACACTGCTTATTTTGACTAAGTTACTAAGATGTAATTTCTTTTGTTACTGTGATGGAACTCAAAGGTTTCCACAACTCTTATGCTGCAAAATGTTCCAAAGTTCTGCTAAAGTATATTTAAGGAAGGATTTTATGTAAATACTTATAAGCCAAAAGTACGATATTCATCTTAGATATAATCTTAAATATATTTAATTCATATAATATATAAATATATTACCTTAAAACAAGGCATTATAACTTAAAAGTTGAATAAAGAATATAAGCATATACCCCACTATTCATGGAACAGACTGGTATCTTTAAGAGCTGTTTTCAAAATGATTTTGCCAGCTTTGAAATGTTCCTTATGGGAACAAAGAACTTTAATTGTGTCTCTTATTGCACTACAGTGTGTTTAATGTTATTCATAAATTCATTTGTTAGTCCTAAAAGCAAACAAATGTGTGAGTCACAATCATAGTTTAAAAAGAGTACACACCCTGGTAAGAAAAGTAGGGTGGTTTTTTTTTTTTTTTTTTTTTTTTTTTTTTTTAAAGGAATGGTTGGTATATTCTAACATAGTATTACATTCTATTTCTTATTCAAAAATATTTTTTTTAACATATGAAGGATGGCTAAAAATTTAAAAGACCGTAGCACATGTGAGCAAAGATGCAGAGAAACTTGAAGCCTTATATGTTGCTACTGAAAATCCAAAATGGTGGAACCACTTCAGTTTAGGAAGAACCTGAAAATACCAGGAATTAAGTTAGCTATAAACTCAAAAAAACTAAAAGCATATGTCCATTTAAAAACTTGTACATGGGCTCTCTGCCCCTCCCTGTTCCACAGACAGCCTTGTCCCATAGACAAAATGGTGAATGTCGGTGTGAACAGATTTGGCCATACTGGGTGCCTGGTTGGTTACCAAGGCTGCCTTCAACACTGCACTTGGCAAAGTGGAGACTGTTGCCATCAATAACCCCTTCATTGACCTCAAGCATGGTCTACATGTGCCAGTATGACTCTACCCATGGCAAATTCAATGACACAGTTAAGGCTGAGGATGGGAAGCTTGTCATCAACGGGAAGCCCATCACCATCTTCCAAGATCATGATCCTGCTAACATCAAATGGGGTGATGCTGGTACTGAGTATGTCATGGAGTCTACTGGTGTCTTCACCATCATGGAGAAGGCTGGGGCCCACTTGAAGGGTGGGGTCAAAAGGTCATCATCTCCACTCCCTCTGCTGATGCCCCCATATTTGTGATGGGTGTAAACCACGAGAAATATGACAACTTGCTCAAGATTGTCAGCAATGCATCCTATACCATCAAATGCTTAGCCACCACCTCCCCCCCACTCCCACCCCCAGCCAAGGTCATCCATGACAACTTTGGCATCGTGGAAGGGCTCATGACCACAGCCCATGCTATCACTGCCACTCATAAGACTGTGGATGGCCCCTCTGGAAAGCTGTGGCATGATGGCCGTGGGGCTGCTCAGAACATCATCCCTGTATCCACTGGTGCTGCCAAGGCTGTGGGCAAGGTCATCCCAGAGCTGAACAGGAAGCTCACTGGCATGGCCTTCCGTGTTCCTATCCCCAATGTATCTGTTGTGGATCTCATATGCTGCCTGGAGAAACCTGCAAGTATGATGACATCAAGAAGGTGGTGAAGCAGGCAACGGAGGGCCCACTGAAGGGCATCCTGGGCTTCACTGAGGACCAGGTTGTCTCCTGTGACTTCAACAGCAACTCTCACTCTTCCACCTTTGATGCTGGGTCATTGCTCTGAATGACAACTTTGTAAAGGTCATTTCCTGGTATGACAATGAATATGGCTACAGCAACAGGGTCGTGGACCTCATGGCCTACATGGCCTCCAAGGAGTAAAAAACTCTGGACCACCCACCCAGCAAGGACACTGAGAGCAAGAGAGAGGCCCTCGGTTGCTGAGGAGTTCCTGTCCCCAACACTGAGCATCTCCCTCACAATTTCCTTCCCAGACCACCATAACAGGAAGGGCCTAGGGTGCCCCCCTACTCTCTTAAATACCATCAATAAACGTTCACTGCACCCAAAAAACAAAACAAAACAAAACAAAAAACCGTGTACATGATGGGCCAATAGGATGGCTCAGTGGGTAAAGGTACATGCTACCAAGTCCAACAACATGAGTTTGATCTCCAGGACTCACTTAGTGAAAGGAAGAAACTAACTCCTGCAAGTTGTCCTTTAACTTTCAGACATGGCACAAACAAGTGTAATTAAAACAAAACAATTACAAAAACCTTGCTGGCATGGTGGCATACGCCTTTAATCCCAGATGCTTACTATATATAGTAAAAGGCAGAGGCCGCTTACTATAAACTTCTCTAGCCCAAGGTCTGGGCTGCTCTTCCCCCAGCCATCCAGCCATTTGGGTTACCAGGCCCTTTACTCCCCTGGCTCTCCCCTCCCCTGCTCCTCACATAGCTTGCTCAGGGTCATGTTCACCCTGGACTCCCCCTCTATTCAGCTGTCTATTTTGTGTATTGCCGAATTGCTTTAGCACTTTTATAGATCTTTGGAGCAAGAAATGGTACAAAGATGATATAGTCTAACCTTGTTTGCATCCATTCTATCTTTTCCAACACAAAAAAGATTTTGACAAGCTATTGCCATCTGGCATAACACCTGCTTTTGTGAGTAAAATTTTATTGTATGTCAACCACACCCATTTACCTACATGTTATTTATAGTTGTTTGTTTGTTTATGGTAGTTGCTACAGAGACTCTATGATCTGTAAAGCCAAAAATCTTTATACTGTCCAGCTCTGCAGAAAAGTTACCAACAGCTGAATAAAGGTATGGTAATATCTAATACAATTCATTTAATATTTCAGCAACTATCAAGGCATTTTAGGGAATTTGAAGACTATTATGTTTGTCCTTTGTTTCTACTGGTCTATACCCTGTTCCTAGTCTTCCCAATCCCCAGAATCAGTAGTTTATTCATATCACTCTCCTATGAAACATAGTTTAAAACTTTTAAAATATCATTCATATCACTCTCCTATAAAAACTTGTGGGACTGCATAAGGGTATCCTGGTTTTTGGCTGGGCATGGGCCTGGAACCCAAGGGAGAAACAGCAGTTCGGCCACGCCCCCAGAACTCAGGGTCCTGAAAAGCAGTCTAATCTCCATGGAGCTACATTGTTCAGTCACGAAGGCCATTACAGCCCCTCCCAAAGTGCACAGGTAGAGGGTGTAACTACAGGCCTCAGGCCCTAGAGATTTACATACTAATGAAGCTCAGAGGGCGGAGCCAATTAAGCATTCCTCCCCAGACCCTTCCTATTTCTCCCTCCCTATTTAACTCAGGCCTGCCCTGAGTTTGGGGGGGTACATCCAGATCCATCCACCATCCGCCATGACAATAAACCCTTTTGGAACCAAGGATTCCTCGTGTCATTGGGGCCAGCCAGGCCTGCCGCCACCGAAGCCTCCAGCCCTTGGAACCTGGGACCTTCCTCCTGTACGAGACACAGGCTGCCTGGAGGCCTCCAGGCAGCCTCCACCTCGCAGGTCCCAGGCCGCTGCCGTGTGGGCCTGGGGCCTGCTGCTGCGGCCGCCAGTTTTTCCCACAAAAACTAGTTTAAAACTTTTTACATATTTTGTTTCCAGTCATTATTCCTCAGATATTGATACATAGGTCAGAGCCAATGTTTTCTTATGGGTGATTGGTTTAAATTCTTCAAATAAAATTCATGTTATTGTTTTCTTTCAAATTTTACTGTGTCTTTCATGTAGACTAGGCACTATAACTAGCTATGTTATTATTGTTAATACAAATAGCGTTACACTATCAGACATTTACATTAGCGGCTCTTACTGAGATCAAACTGAAACCACTGTGCCTCTCACCTATCTTGTTCTTAAGTCACCTCATTTTATGCTGAGCCTATTGCAAGACATTTATTTACTCTTGTGAGATTCCATTATATTAAGCTTAATTCATTATGCCAGGTCTTTAAGTTTCTTCATCCTGATTCTGTCATGCGCACGTGCATGCACACATACACACACAGACACACACATTTTTAAACAATACAAAAATAAAATTGCTGTAAGCATATATGGAACAAGTCATTCTCATTAAAATAGACTTGAGATTACTATTAATTAGAGAATGTTCTTAAACAGGCCTCTTTCAGGGAAAAACAGGAATGACTGAAAAACAGAAATAGGAGCCGGGTGGTAGTAGCACACACCTTCAATCCCAGCAATACAGAGGCAGGCAGATCTCTAAATCTTGGCCAGCCTGGTCTACAGAGTAAGTTCCAGGACAGCCAGGGCTACACAGATGGTGTTACACTATCAGAAATCCTGTCTGGAAAAAGAAAATAAACAAACGATGACAACAAAACCAGATATTAGAACAAAAGTACACATCACCTCTGTGGGTAGCTCTGTTGTCAATCTAACCTAGATTAAATTAGTATCAAGAACTAATTTATGGTGTTAAAAATTTTAAATACTGATGTATACAGTTTCACTTTAGTGTGGTTTAGAAGCATTTCTAAATAAAAAGGTGCAATTTCATTCGCTTTCTGTTTAATACTGTAAAATAGCAACTGTAGAAGTCCTTTGACTCCCCATATTAACAGGTGTTCTGATTAGCCCCGATTACCAACATGGTAGGATTTACAGTTACCCCAAAGACAATCTTTTGGGTCTGTGCATGACAGTGTTTCTAGAGAAGTTTAACTGAGGCAAGAAAACCAACCCTAAATGTGGGCAGCACCATCCTATCCAACTGGATCCTGGACTCAATAAAAGAAGGCTGAGCATCAGTATTCATCTTTATGTTGCCAGCCACAAGACACAATGTGACAAGATGCCTTAAATTCCTATCACCAGCCTTCCCTACCACAGATCATGAGCCCAAATATAGTCTTTCTTCCTTAAGTTGCTTTTGTCAAACATTTATTACAGGAGCAAGAAAACTGATATAACAGGCAAGAAGACAGTTTCAGTAACAACATTAAACATTTTGCCCAATTCTTGTCTTTTTTCCCCTACATTTATTTACTGAAATATAACTTGTACATAAAATTTAAAATTTTTAAGATCATAGAACTTTTAACGCAACTTCCCCAATAATTCATCTTACCAGGTTTTCTAAATTATCCATTCATAAATTAGTGAGACACAGAGAAAGAGACACACACAGAAAGAGAGAGAGAGGCACAGATAGTCAGACAGACAGATAGATACATAGACATACAGAGAGACACGGGAGGGGGGGAATAATCCTTTAAAACAAACAGCTGTAATGCACACAGGGTAACAAATTACAGCCTTTGACTATTTTATTAAGCCAAGTTTGGAGCACTGTTACAGCCATTTGTTTTCCCAACTGTCTATGGCTGCTTTCATTCTCCATTAGCAAAGACAGTTAATTTGGCAGAGATCATATGACATTCAAAGTATGAAATATTTACTGTTTTGTCCTTTTGGGGTGAGAGAGGGAGTTGGCCAAGCTCTGCTCTGGATGGCTAAAACATAACCCATCCGAATGACCTCTCATTCTTTTCTTTCCTCCAATTACTCATTGAAGTTAAGACAGGTAATTTAAACACTCTGCCTTACTCTGCTGCCTCACAATCCTGACTCAGCCTGCTGATGGCTGGGACTACATGTATGAACCACACCATCTTTATTCAAACGTTTTTAAAACGATACATTTATATTAAGACACAATATCAGCTGGGTGGGTGACACATACCTGCAATCTTAGCAGTCTAAAAGCTAATGATAATAGTGCCTATGAGGCCAGCTTGAGCTACAGAGTAAGTTCAACATCAACCGGGGCTCCACAGCAAGACTCTATTCTCATAAAATCACAAATACAAAACCCCATAGAGAGACAACAGGTGATGCTCTGGCGCACACAACTGACAGGCAGTGCCATGATATCTCTCCATATTCTCAAAAATCTTGACTCTGGGGAGGTCCAGGAGACAAGTGACTTATGGCCTACCACAGCTTCCTGGTGGAGTCCATCAGCTGCTATGTCTGGAACAAGGACTGAACACAGATCGCCATCTGCCCCAACCAACATGAGGTGCACATCTATGAGAAGAGTGGCGGCAAGTAGAACAAGGTGCACGGGCTCAAGGCACAACGGGCAGGTGACAGGCCCCTGAGAACAACCGCACTGTGATCTGCGGTACAGACCGAAATACCTATGTGTGGACACTTTAGGGCCGCACGTGGAGGCCCACACTGGTCATCTTTCGGATCAATCAAGCGGTCTGCTGTGTGCGCTGGGCCCCCAATGAGAACAAGTTCACTGTGGGCAGCAGCTCCCATGTCATTTCCATCTGCTATTTTGAGCAAGAGAATGACTGGTGGGTGTGCAAACATCGAAAAGCCCATCTGCTCCACTGTCCTCAGCCTGGACTGGCATCCCAACAACACACTCCTGGCTGCAGGCTCCTGTGACTTCAAGTGCGGATTTTCTCTGCCTATATTAAGGAGGTGGAGGAACAGCCAGCCCCTACACCGTGGGGCTACAAGATGCCCTTTGGGGAGCTGATGTTTGAATCGAGCAGCAGCTGTGGCTGGGTGCATGGCGTCTGCTTCTCGGCCAGTGGGAGCCAAGTTGCTTGGGTCAGCCATGACAGCACTTTGTGCCTGGCAGATGCTGACAAGAAGATGGCCGTGGCAACCCTGGCCTCTGAGACGTTATCACTTCTGGCTATCACCTTCATCGCAGAAAATAGTCTAGTGGCAGTGGGCCACTACTGCTTCCCAGTGCTGTTTACCTATGACTATGCTTCGGGGACAATGAGCTTTGGTGGCCAGCTGGATGTGCCCAAGCAGAGCTCCCAGAGTGGCATGAAAGCCTGAGAGCGCTTCCAGAACCTTGAGAAGAAGGCCAGCTCTGAGGCGGGGCCGGCCTGGATTCACTGCACAAGAACCGTGTCAGTCAAATCTCAGTGCTCATCGGGGCAAGGCCAAGTGCTCACAGTTCTGCACTACAGGCATAGATGGTGGCATGAGCATCTGGAATATGAAGAGCTTGGAGTCAGCCTTGACGGACCTGAAGATCAAATGAGCTGTGAGGAGTGCTGCCCTCATCTCAACTGCTGGGGAGGAGGGCGAAGGGGTTAGGCTAAGGGCTGCTTTGCTGAATGCTTCTAGGGTACAGTACAGGTCTGCAAAGTGGCTGCTCTCTCTGCAAGGAGGGAAAGAGGCAGTTGGGGAACTTTCCTGCCTATTTAACAAAAACGTGCCTTTTAAAGAATCCAAAAACAAGACAAAAAACCCAAAGCACAATGCTCGTCACAAACTGCTTCAAAATGTGGGCTAATAAACATATCAAATGTGGACAGGCAAAACAAAACAAACATAGCAACAAAAGAGTAATGAGGAAGTCAGGATGATCTATCCTACTGAGGACATCAGATTATATGGACCTCTTCAGCTCCTCCCCAATCTCAAGCTCCTGAATAAAACTGACTCCTCCACAAAAGAAGGAAAAGCATCAACAATTGAATGGTACAGAAAATACTGTTGTATGGATACACTTCGGATTTTACTTACTATTCGTAATCTAATCTTAATACATTAAATCATCCATGGTTAACTAATTCAATTATTTTAAAATAAAATTCTTTTCTGAAAAAGTATATCAGAGTAGGTCATTATAGTCCTTTATGAATTATAAATGCAAAACCTAGAAAATAGAAGGATATCCTGCTATTCTGAGAACAATCCCTTACTGTTAAATACCTCTTAAATAATTTCCTATGATTTTTTAAAATTCCTTTGCAATATACATAATGAATACAAATTCTTAAAAATTGTTAACAAACATAAGCTGCAACTTATTTTTAAATTTTCAACTGTAGAACAATAGTGCTACAATATTTTGAGCACTTATCGATGTATCAACAAGTACTTGGGTTCTGCTCTTCACAAACTGTGAACTGTAAGAAGGGAAACATGACATCTCTCCACAGTGAGATTCTACCCTAACTGAAGTCTTCCAAATTACTTTTGAAGCAAGCAATGCTTCTGACATCTAATGGTACAGAGGAATTTGCCAACAAACAAAATTTTAGAAATCATGGCCTTAAGTACTAAAAACCATAAGTACAAAGTGGTAGCTTTAAGCCACAAAACATTCAAGAAAGTTATTAAAATAATTATGAAACATGTTTTTCATTTTATTTTTTGTTTACTCATTTAGATGATGAGGTGGACCCCAGGGCTTCACACAACCTAAACACTTTACAAGTAGTTGGGACTAGAGGCTCAATCCACTGTACCAAGTCACCCTTTTTATTTCATCCATTTGGTGTTCCAATACTTTTTCTTTCTCTTTGAATATTTAATTTCAAGCTGAGTCTTCCAGGACTAATTCTATGACTATACCGTTTTATTACTTAGATTTGTGTTTTTTGAGCTACACCCTTAGCCAAATATCTTTAAATAAATAGTTTTTATTCTTTTACATATGAGTGCTTTGCCTTCATGTTTGTGTACCATGTATGTGCCTGGTGCCTTGTGGAGGCCAGAAGGTGATGTCAAATCTCCTGGAACTGGAGTTGTAGATAGTTGTTAGCCACTATGCAAATGCTGGGAATTGAACCTGGGTCCTCTGGAAGAACAAAGAGCAACAGTTCTTAACCACTGAGCCATCTCTCCAGCCCAAATTACATTTTTTTTTTTTAAATTATATGTGTATGCATGTGCAACATGAAGCACATGTGAAGTGAGAGTTCTCTTCTAGGATGTGCAGTCCAGGGATAAAATAGGTTACGAGGTATGGTAACAGTGGGTGCCTGTACTAGCTGAGCCATCTCCCATCCCATGACAAAGCACCTTTCAAAAAATAAAGTAAAATAAACCCAGAGAAAAACACAAATCTAAGTAATAAAACGGTATAGTCATAGAATTAGTCCTGGAAGACTCAGCTTGAAATTAAATATTCAAAGAGAAAGAAAAAGTATTGGAACACCAAATGGATGAAATAAAAAGGGTGACTTGGTACAGTGGATTGAGCCTCTAGTCCCTACTACTTGGGAGGCTGACAGATGAGAACATTCACATGTTCTGCTACCAACTCACTACAAAACTTTACTTGCTCACTGTACACTTTGACTCCTATTACTGAAGCTTCTGTACAATAAGTTGTCTAACTTGTAACTATAGCAAGAAAACATGAAATGTACACATAAAGATACTGATTACTACTTACTAGGCTAAAGCCAAATTGCTTCTATGTCTTAAATGAAATTATAAAATAATCAAAATTATTAAGAAAGACACTGTAAGGAAAAAAGGTATTAACCAATCAGAGCATGACCTTAAGACAATGTGACTGAGATACATTGTTCCATAGAAATCCATAGGCAAATATACAAAGAAAATAATTGATTAAGAAAACATCTGAAGCCCAGCATGGTAGCACATGTCTTAAATCCTAGCACACGGCCTCTAAGAGTTCAAGGCCAGCCTGATCTACAAATAGAATTCCATGACAACCTGGACTATTTTACAGAGACGTTCCATCTTGAAAAACAAAAAAATAGAAAACATCTGAATTCTTTATATATTTTGGATATTAGCCCTCTATCGGATGTGGGGTTAGTGAAGATTTTTTCTCAATCTGTAGGTTGCCAATTTGTCTTACTGACCATGTCCTTTGTCTTATAGACGTTTTCCAGTTTCATGAGGTCTCATTTATCAATTCTTGATTTTAGAGCATGAGCCACTGGAGTTCTGTTTAGCAATTTCCTGCTGTGCCGGTGAGTTCAAGGCTCTTTCCCACTTTCTCTTCTATTAGATTCAGTGTATCTGGTTTTATGTTGAGGTCCTTGATCCACATGGACTTGAGTTTTGTGCAAGATGACAAATATGGGTCTATCTTCATTTTTCTACATATAGACAGCCAGTTAGACCAGCACTATTTATTGAAGATGTTTTCTTTTTTCCATTGTAGATTTTTGGCATTTTTGTCAAAGATCAAGTGTCCGTAAATGTGTGGTTTTATTTCTGGGTCTTCAATTCTATTCCATTGATTAGCCTGTCTGTCTCTGTACCAATACCATGCAGTTTTTATCACTATTGCTCTGTAGTAAAGCTTGAGGTCAGGGATGGTGACTCCCCCAGCTGCTCTTTTATTATTAGGAATTATTTTCAACTATTCTGGGTTTTTCGCCTTTCCAGATGAATTTGACAATTGCTCTTTCCATGTCTGAAAAACTGTGTTGGGATTTTGATGGGAATTGAATCTGTAGATTACCTTTGGTAGGATGGCCATTTTTACTATATTAATTCTGCCAATCCATGAGTATGGGAATCTCTTCATTTTCTGAGATATTCTTCAATTTCTTTCTTGAGAGACTTGAAGTTATTGTCATACAGGTCTTTCACTTGTTTGGTTAGCTACTCCATGATATTTTATATTATTTGTGGCTATTATGAAGGGAGTTGTTTCTCTAATTTCTTTCTTAGCCTGTTTATCACTTGTATAAAGGAAAGCTACTGATTTATTTGAGTTAATTTTATATCTGACCACTTTGCTGAAGTTGTTTAAGGACTCAAAGGGAGGAGCCTTAGATAAAATGCTGGACAGTAGGGAGAGGGAACTTATAGAGCCCATCTCCAGCAGGAAGACAGGGCATCAAATGAGGGATGGGGTTGCCATCCCACAGTCAAAACTCTGACCCATAATTGTTCCTGTTTGAAAGAACTACAGGGATGGAAATGGAAAGGAGCCTGAGGAAAAGAAGGTCCAGCGACAGGCCCAAAGTGGGATCCAGCTCAAGGGGAGGTTCCAAGGCCTGACACTATTACTGAGGCCATGGAGAGCTCACAAAAAAGGGACCTATCATGACTGTCCTCCAGAAGACCCAACAAGCAGCTGAAAGAGTTAGATGCAGATATTCACACCCAACCAATGGACAGAAGCTGCTGCCCCCTGTGGTTGAATTAGGGGAAAGCTGGAAGAAGCTGAGGAGGGGTCAACCCTGTAGGTGGACCAGCAGTCTCAATTAATCTGGAGCCCCGTGATCTCTCAAACACTGGACCACCAAAAAGGCAGCACATACCAGCTGATATGAGGCCCCCAACACACACACAGCAGAGGACTGCCAGGTCTGTGTTCAATCAGAGATGATGCACCTAACCCTCAAGAGACTGGAGGCCCCAGGGAGTTTAGAGGTCTGGTTGGGTTGGGGGGTGGGGAGTGGGAACAGCCTCGTGGAGACAAGGAGTAGGTTGGAGGTATAGGATGTGGAATGGTCGAAGGGTGGACAGGGGGGTGGGAGGGAGTGATAAAATCTGGAGTGTAAACAAATAATTTTAAAAAGGGAAAAAAAACCCATCTGAACTAGTTGTATAAGAAAGCAGTTAAACTACTGAAGCACAGCCCACCTTTGTCATCACTCCTGCACTCACATGGACAGTCCAAAGCCACACTGACACATGCAAGGTATTCTGAGGAAAAAGAGGTGCTCAATAGCATAGGCTGGGCTCTGGACACAGGGCATTCTCATTTACCCATTCACGTTCAGAGTTCTGTTAAACAGTAGCCTTTTAAGGGATCTGTTGGCTCATTTGTGGATTAATAAGCACTTTAATTGAACCCTGACAAGATACATAAGTGGCTTTAAAAGAGTCCAAAAGAAACACTGACTAAAGTAAATATTAATAATCCAAATAAAAGCAAATAGCAAATCTGTTACTTTGCTACAAACAGCTTACAGCAGCAATATAAAGTAGACCTGATGACCATCTGATAAAATCTGACAAAGAAAACTAAGTATTCATATTTAAAATAAGAGGATCATAACAGGAAGCCATTAAAAGATGGAGATAATATATTTCATTCTTTAAAGATTTTTTCTTAAGCTTCCTATACAGATTATAATATTTACAATGTATTAGTATATAGGAAATATATATAACTTAGAAATAAAAAAATGTTTCTATCACTTTAAAATCTTCATTGACAAATATACAATCAAAATATGGGTATTGGAAGTATATAGCTCAGAAGCACAGTAATTGCCCTGCACGTGCAAGACTGAGTTTAGTTCCCAAAACCAACAAAAGGAAGAGGAGGAGGAGGAGGAAGAGGAGGAAGAGGAAGAGGAGGAAGAAAAAGGAGTTGACGGAGAGAAGTCAATCCTTAGATAATCCTACAAGAAATATCTATTAAAAACAATGAACTCTGAACACATAAAGGGCAACTACTGTGATTCAACTCACGTAAAATATCCAGAATGGGGATATTTTATAGGCATAAAGTATAATAAGATAGATCAAGGGCAGAGAAAAGAAACATGGGTAATTATCTAACACATACAGATTCTGTTTGAAGTGATATTGATATTCCGAAAATGATAATGGTAGTTGTACAACACTGTACAATTTACTGAACAATGCCTTAAAAATGGCCCAAATAGGAAATTTTGTCACATATTCATTTCACCATTATTTTAAAATTTAGGTCATAAGCTCTTCCTTCCCAAATAACCCTCGTCAAGTTCACTTGCCAATTCATATTATATGCCTTTTAAACAGTGATTCATGAGCTTGTTTACAGAGTACCTTGAGACAGCTAATTATTATATTACCAAGTTACATGTATAGATTGTGTGTCCCTTCATTATACTGAGACATCTCCTCCAAATAAAATGATAAATTTGAGTTTCTGGACTCAAAATCTTAAATATCAGTACTCTCAGACACTACATAAAGAGATGTATTCCTGCTGGACATGGTGGCAAAGGTCTTTAATCCCAACACTTGGAAGGCAGAGGTAGGCATATCTCAGAGAGAGAGAGAAAGAGAGAGACAAAAAGAGAGAGAGAGAGAGAGACAGAGAAAGAGACAGACAGGAGACAGATTTTATAACTGGTGTCTATCTCTGTCTCTCTCTATCTCTATATCCCTAAATGTAATCTTTTCAAAAATTATTTTGTGTCCCCAAGATTCTCAAGTTCATCTATAATCAACAATGAAAGGGGAAAAAAAAAACATGACTATGGCAAATTTGTTTCTTCAACTTTGTTTGAATGAACCAATTTAGCACTTTAGAACTCAGAGTGCTAATTATGACATGATAGAATAATTTAGTCTTACCCTGTTTTATTGCCATTATTAGAAATTAATAATTTTCAAAACCTGAAACTATATTTTCATTCACTGAATAAACATTCAGCAAACATTTAACAGTGTAATAGAACAGTAAATGATATGATATACACAAGAAGCTATGACTGGGACCCATTAGAGAATTCTCAAATCCAGAGCAGCAGATGACATCCTAAGGTAGGATGACACTGGATCTGCATCTTGAATGGCACAATGAAACTACTCAGGGAAATGCAGAATAACCATTCTGCATTGTAACACACACTAAACAAATGAACATAGCTAAAAAATAGAGACAGGGTCTCACTAAATAGCCTGGACATACTGCAAGTCAACACATAGACCAGGCCAGCCTGAAACTCAAGAGATCCTCTTACCTATGCCTCCCCAAGTGCAAGGATTAAAGATGTGTATCACCATACTTCAATATAAATCTTTTTTTTTTAGAATGAAACACTTTACTAGGATGAAAAAATATGTGAAATGAAAACTGAAACAGATACAGCTGAACATGGACACTAACATATGATATGGAAAAGAGTTTGCAATGCGGATAGATTGACAAATACAGTCAAGGTAAAACTCATAAATGGTCAAAACTAAAATTAGTAAAGAAAAAAGGATATTGCCATACATTATTAACTTACTGGAAAACTATAAATATTTACTAATATATTTAATATTCTAGATGAAAAATAAACTCTTTAAGCAAGAAAAAATTAAAGTTTTTATGATTAGGAAGTCTAAGTAAGGCAATTAACATAGGTGATTTTGAAATATTGAAGATATACATGAAGAAGTGTTGATTTACAGGCATTTTTAAATAGTTTTATAGTTGAATTCTACCACACTGGAAAAAAACCTCATGTTTAATATAAATCTTTTACAAATTATATGAAACACATAAACTAAAAATGTATGAACATAACTAATATCTAATAAAAATGTTATTAGAATGTTTAGTAGACTATCTAATAAAAATGTTTTCCAGCAGAAAAATTGGGGGATGGCTTCAGTAGCCTTCAAGATTTGTATTTAAGGAGCTGGAGACATGGCTCAGTGGTTAAGAACACTTGTTGCTTTTCCAGAAAGGACTTGGATTTGGTTCCCTAAACCCACATGGCAGCCTACAACTATCATTAGCTCCATATCCAGGGAATCTGATACCCTTTCTGGCGTCCACGGGCACCAGGCACAGGGCACATATATCGTGCACAGGAAAAACATCCATACATATAAAATAAAAATAAATAAATCTTAGAAAAAATACTTTTTAACAAAATTTATTAGTTACATAATTCTTCCATGATAACAGCTGTTCTTGTCTCATTTTCAAGTAGAATAATCACTTACATCTTATTTTTTTTGGATTACCTACCAGGCAGAAGTGTAATTTCTACTCATTTTCCATAGACCTTACAATATCCATCACTAGGGCTCCGTAAAACGTAATAGTTAGGCATGATGACTCATACCTATTATCCCACTCTTGAGGAAACTGGGAGACCACTGGGAATATGAGGACAGGCTGGGGTACACAGTGAATTGGGCCAGCCTGAGCTACACTAAGAGGCCCTGTCTCAAAAATAAATAAAATAAGTGAAGTTTCCTGGTTGCACTCTTTTTCTATTAACTGTTGTTAACTTAACACTTTAAAATTCTGGCAATCTAAAAACAATGACTGTCCACGATGACAAAAACTCATGGATACAGAACAGATATGTTTACCTCTCTCCCAAATAATCCTAACAGAATTCTTAGTATATTAACCAGCTATTGTATCAAATCTTGCTTATATTCTCAGAAATCCTATCCTAAAGTCAGTTCTACCTCATTTCCACCAAGATCAAATACCTCTAGAGGCCAAACTCCTGTTCTGTGTTCCTGCAAGAGTCATCCGTAGGGTTTTTTTTTTTTTTTTAATGAATACAAATGTTAACACTGGTTCAAAGGCAAGCCTGAATAAAAATAATACCATTCAAGAAAGTGGTTTTAAACGTGTTTAATTATACCACCTGACACACTATTCATATTGCCATTTCTGCTTTTTTCTCATCATTGTAGTATTTTCTGGTGACTTGTCTGTCTCTAGTAAATTCAAACCTTATTTCCTAAGAATTCATAATTTAGCTAAGACATCCTTTGTTATTTCAAAAACTTTAAAACCAAGAATATAAAAATATACCAGAAAGAAAGGTTTGTAAGGCTATGGGTGTAGCTGAGTTGGTAGAGTGTTTGGCTCTACCAACCAAGCCCTATGCTGCACCAAGTGCACCAAGCCCTATGGCTGCAATCCTCATCAAGGCATAAGCCAGGTGTGGTGGTACACGCCTGCAATCCCAGTCTAAGGTGGAGGGAGGAGGCCTAGAAGTTCAAGGTCATCCTTGGCTATACAGTGAGTTGGAAGTCAGCTTCAATGTATCTTAGTTAGTTACTTTAGAGAGACGACTACACAACTGAAATCTATGTACAGAGGTGAGATTAAAGAAATTAAAACAAAGAAGGAAATAAGTTTTGATCAATTAGAGCAAGAGACTCAAACTCAATTCATAGAATCAAATAACAAATGAATGAAAACATATGCAGACTAATACGCCTAATAAAAAAGAAGAGCACCGCTGACACCACGCTGCCTCTCACAGAGCTCCAGCCCAAGAAGGGGGACCAGTAACGAGGTGCTCATAGCCTGACTTGTATAAAGTGCATTGCCAGCAAATCCATTGGTGATAAAACACACACAAAAAACAACTGGCTACAAAAAACACTCACAGGAATGCCCCCTCTACTGCTGGGTGAAGAAACCTCATCACCACAGGCCGGGTACTGTGGCACTCCCTGGATTCAGTGCTATCAGAAGCCCACTGAGCTTGAGTCACAAGCTCTCCTTCCAAATTGAGAAGAAATTGCTCAGGACTTCAAAACGGATCTGTGCTTCCAGAGTACAGCTATCAGTGCTTTGTAAGGAGGCAAGTGAAGCCTACATAGCTGGACTTTTTAAAGATACCAACCTATTATGCCAAAAGATATCAGCTAGCAGGCCACATACACAGAGAACTTACATAAGAGTCCCACTATGAGAAGAAACATTTCATTCTCAAAAAAAAAAAAAAAAAAAAGTTTTTCCTCTTCTTTCTGTTTTCAGTAGTTCTGAATGTTAGTTACTTTTTTCATGGGATTAAAAATATCTAAGTATATGACTGTAAATGGAAAAAAACAGGGGATACAAATCAAGTAATGACCGTTTTTCTGTTCTCATTTGTGTGATTTTTTTTAATACAAATGCGAGATGTAAATGCAACATACTAATGCAAGTCAAAATGTTTCAGTGAAGGCATTTCAACAGTTCAAATTTATGACAATTATAAATAGGAAAAAAGGAGCAAGAAATTAAAAGCATAAAAATTAAAATAAACATCGAAACATAGTAGCACACACTGTTAGTCCTAACAGTCAGAGGTTAAGGCAGGAGGAGCATGAGAAAGCCTGGGCTACATAGCAAGAGCCTATATTTAAAACAAATAGGAGGGGAGGGAGAGAGGAGGCAACAGGGCACACTATCTACAAGAGTTTCAAAACCACAGCTCTGGCCTAAATTCTTCCCTTTTTCTACTTCTATTTTGTGCCCGCCTAGCCACTAAATTCATTATTAGAAATAGATTCTGGAGAAAAAAGGAATAGGAGCAGAATAAGCAATTATTTTTTTACTCATTTCTTTTAAAAATGTGCTATAGAATAGCCATGGAAAGATGAAAGTCTACCAAATCTATTTCCCAGAAAGACCAAATTTACTCACATCTACGGTTTCTTCTTTTAACACAGATTTACAACTTTAAAAATTAAACTATATAAAATTAGACAATCTTACTTAGACAAAGTTAGCCTGTTCCTTCCAATTGTATTTTCTAACACCTATATAAGCCAAAAAAAAAAAAAAAGGATAATACAATAAAGTAATTTTTTTTTTTTCGGTTTTTTGAGACAGGGTTTCTCTGTGTAGCCCTGGCTGTCCTGGAGCTCACTCTGTAGACCATGCTGGCCTCGAACTCAGAAATCAGCCTGTCTCTGCCTCCCAAGTGCTGAGATTAAAGGCGTGTGCCACCACCGCCCGGCCAATAAAGTCATTTTTAAAAGAATCAACATGAATATAAAAGTAACTTCCTCAATTTTGTTCTGATGGGCTTTCTACCATAGTAGTTGTCCTGTCTCCTTAATCACAAAATGAGATGGAAGGAAAAAAAGGCTTCAAGTATATAGTTTCTCTAACAGCACAGAAAGCTAACTCCATAAAGCCGAACTGATTACACTTTAACCTTTCTACAGATGGACTTTGACACACACACACACACACACACACACACACACACACACGTAATCCTAATTCTCAGGTACTGTGCTCAAATGTAAATTTATTTCTTAAAAGAATAAAAACAGTAAAAAAAAAAAAAAAAAAAAAAGAGCTTTAGGTGTCGGAGGGTGATATTACAGGGTAACTGCCAGTATGAGTATGTTTATTCTGTTTGTCCTTCAGTAAGGAGCCGCCCTTAAAAGTCCACAATCTTTTCCTGTTCTTTCTCTCCAACCACAATAACCTTTTGTATCCTTCCTTCACTAGCAACATTCTGCCAAAGACTACAGGAAGTACATTAATACACAGAAGTTGCCTGCAGCAATTTCAGCTTGAGTGCTGCAAATGAATTTACAAACACTAAAGTGACTAGCTATCTTCAAGCCAGACTTGATTTTACCTTAAGGTTTAGTGCTACTTGGTCATCTTTTAGGGCTACTTCATTTGCAGAGATCAATTTGTTATGTTAGTATAAACAGACATGCGAGTCATCTGTTATTTCTGGAGAATTACAAAGTGAACTTCACAAACCATGCTTAAAAATAAAACGTTAGTACTCCTGTAAGAAGCCGAAACTGCCATAAAACCCGAAAGAGTTCATCACGCAAATTCCATTAAGTGTAAATTAAATAAGAGTCAGCAACATTTCTCTTTTTCTTTTTTTTTTTTAATTCCTAACACTCCTCTAAAGATGTATTACAATACTGCATGTGCTTGAAGGAACATCTTTCAAGTTGCTGTCAAATAATCTATCTCAAGTTCAAATGATTTCACACTCACATTCACACAAACAGATATTGGAAAGATTCTCATTCTGTAGTACATGTTCCCCTGAAACTCACCACAAGCCTCCAAAGTACTGAAATTACAAGCATGAGCCATACCTCTCTGCTGCTTCTTCTCTTAATAAACAATTTACATTTCACTTGAAAATATAAAGCAAAAATAAAATAATTTTCACAAAAGATTAGTTAAATAGCAGTGAAGCCCAAAGACCCCACCTAGTCTCCCAGGCAGAACTTGGCTTTTTAAAATATTATAGTGTTAGAGTGACTCTTGTATATGTCCTCTGAATCACATAAATGCTCAATCTTTTGGGCACTCAATCTTTTGCATAGAGAATGCCAATATTACTATTAAAAATCCCTAAGTGACATTAAAGAATGGCCATTTAACCAGAATGCCATGTCAGTTCAGTGGCTTTGAATAAAAAAAATTTAGCATAGTTGACTGGAAGACTACATATATCCATAAAAAGAAGTGTAAAAACTCTACCCACCCCACTCCCTTTGTGAACATTGTTATATCCATAGTATCTAGAAATGTATTTGATGTTTTGTCAATATATGAAAAGATTTTTAGCCAGGCAGTGGAGGCACATGCCTTTAATTCCAGCACTTGGGAGGCAGAGGCAGGCAGATTTCTGAGTTTGAGGCCAGCCTGGTCTACAGAGTGAGCTCCAGGACAGCCCAGGCTACACAGAGAAACCCTGTCTCGAATAAACCAAAAAAAAAAAAAAGATTTTTAAATAAACATGTAATTTTAAATAGTATACCATTAGCTTAAGAATGTAGCAAAGTGATGGAATTTGCCTAGCATGTATTAGGCCCTGGGTTCAATCTCCAGTAATACAACATAAACAAAATATAACAGAATAATACCAAAAACAATGAAATGGGAGGAGCATGTGTCTTTAATCCCAGCACTTGGGAGGCAGAGGCAGAAGGATCTCTAAACTAAAAGCCAGTCTATTCTACATGAGAAGTCCAAGCCAACCAGAAATATACTGAGAGACTCTGTCTCAAAGAAAGAAAGAAAAGAAATTAAAATTGATACATTGGGGAAAGGGAACAAATATGTATGAACATGAAACCCTTTACTTTGTATGTTAAACTAATATGTTTAAATAAATTTGTAAAGAACAGGTAACGTAATAAAAAATAAAAAGTTCAAAACATAAATTAGAATTCCTCTTTTTTCCTTTTTCTTTCCATCTTTTCTTTCTATCTTTTTTTTTCTTTCAGTGCAGATCAAAATCAAAGTCTTGCACATACTGGCCAAATACTCTGAGCTATGTTAGCAGCCACTGTTTTATGGGGAGTTATAAGACAGTCTTGCTTGCTTATTTATTCACTGATCTTTTGTGTGTAAGGAGGCAGGTGTGCATGTGTGTGAGTATGAGTGTCTGTGGAGGTCAGAGGACTATCTCAACTGTCAGTCTCTTCTTAGTTGTGACCATGTATGCTAGGACTGCTGGCAGTGTGTGTCTGGCAATCCTCTTATCCAACTCCATCCCATTGGGGATTACAGATGCATGCTACCACATCTGGCTTGTATGTGGGTTCTGAGGATCCAAACTCAGATCATCACTTTCAAACAACAAGAAATTACTCCCTGCACCATCTTTTCAATCCAATCTTCCTATTTAGAGGACATACCAACAATAAATAATACCTGAAACGGTGGAGCTCCCAAAACGGACCATTAGAAAGCACAATGACAGAAAGAGGTATTATTACAATAATGGCAAATGCTGAGATTTTCAACTAATTTTTAAATGTTTACATGTAGGCACTGGAGACACAGGTCAGTGGTTAAGAGCACTGGATGCTCTTACAGAGGACCCAGATTTGATTTCCAGCACCCTAACTGTCTATAACTCCAGTTTATAACTGTCTATAACTCAAGTCCTAGGGGATCTGATACCCTCTCAGCTTCCATAGACACCAAGCACACACAGTACACAGAATTATGCTAAGGCAAAACACTAGTACACAAAATAAAAATAATTTAAAATTTTATATGTATATATGTAGTAGCTAAACATATATGCCTTTTTAAAATATCTAATAGCTTAAACCAAAGATAAATGCTAAAATTAAGACAAATTCTATTTGATATTTGTCTAAGCTTTGCCAAATATTTCAGTGTCATGAAATTTCATATTTCCAGAACAGCAGCAAAATATGGCATAACAAAAAGTAGAAAAAACGATTTTGGAAAATGTAAGAATCTATTGTCATTATTGGAGATTCAACCATAAAAACTGAACCATATCTATGGAAATTTCTAACTTATCACAGCCACCAAACAAATCATAAAAATCTTATTAAGCTCAACATCATCTATGTAGCAATATCACTACATAAACCTGAGTACTAGAGTTCAGATCCCTGGTGCCCATGTAAATATGGGACCAGCATGGTGGTCTACCTGTCTTAGCACTCTGAAGTGCAGAGGATCCCTAACCAAGCTGTCTAGCTAAACTAACTGCCAGCCCTGGGTCAAGACAGAAACCTCACCTACGATCTTCTGTATTATAAGGAGCAATGGGACTTACTTTAAATTTTAAATGGATCAAAAAAGGGGAATTAGCTAGAACTACACAATGAGACCTTGTCTCAAAAATAAAACAAAACAAAACTAACTTTGACAGAGGCACACAACTTTAATACCAGCACTCAAAAGGCAGAGGCAAGCAGATCTCTTGAGTTTGAAGCCAGCCTGTTCCACACAGACAGTTTAAGGTCAGCCAGGATGACTTGGTTACAGCTTGCCTTTTTGTCTTTTTTAAAAAAAAGGAACCAGACAGTGGTGGTGGCACAAATCTTTAATCCCAGAACCCTGAAAGCATAGGCAAACAGATCTCTGAGTTCTAGGCCAGCCTAGTCTACAGAGCAAATTTCAGAGCAGCAAAGCCATAGAGAAACCTTGTGCTGAACAACCAAAAAAATTTTTTTACAGCAAACGAAAGAAAGATGGTCATAAGTGGGCAGGCAGCTGAAGAAGATTCCAAAGTTCTCTTTGAAGAAGAGACAAGCCAAGAGACATAACTAAGACAAGGATTGCAACCCAACACTCACCTGTGCATACTCTCTTTCAATAGCAGCCTTCTTCTGACTGAAAGTCCTAGAAATACAAACAAATATTAATCATCAAATGTACAACTTTAAAACTTCATGTAAGTTTATCAACACAGCTTTAAATACTGCCTAGTAAGATATATGAGTGGGGTGGGGGAGATGAATTCCTCTTTATGAGCTCAGGAAACCATACCAGCACAGTATCTGCAGTTTTTCATAACAGTTACAGTAACAAGTCCAAGGCTACTGGAAGCTGTGATGTAAGAATATACTTTCTGTACATGCATTATTTCAGATTCTATGGCTCATGTGCTCATATTTTAATACTTATGGCTGGGCACAAAGTGTATGCATACAGTCCCAACCAATCAGGAGACAGAGGCAGGAGAACTACCCACAAGTTTAGAAATAGCTTAGGTAATATAGCAAAATCCCAGTCTCTATTATAATAACATATATATTATATAAATATTATACATATATTTAATTTATATAATATATAACATATTTTATATAATTTATATATAATGTATTATTATTATAAAGCAAAGAAGTACACAAACAAACTAACTAAATGGCCAATAACGATGAAAACAAAATTCTATGTGATAAATAGTTCCAAGGCTGGGAAGATAGCTCAATGGTAAAGTACTTAACACTCTGTCTAATGACCTGAGTTCAGATCCCTAGAACCTACACACAAGCTGGGTGCAATAACACATGTGCATCTACAATCAAGAGCACACCCACACTGGGAAATGAAAGGCAGAAACAAGATAATCACAGGAAGTTTTCAGGCCAGCTAGCCTAGTATATACAACAGTGAACAAAACAGAGATTGTCAAGTAAGGTGGAAAATGCAAATCAAGATCTGAAGTTGTCATTTGACTTTCACACAAGCACAATGGCACACATGTATCCAGCCAGAGACAGACAGACAGACACAGATATACACACATACACACCATTAAAAGGATGGATGGAAAATACAGATACACACATATACCACACACACACATCCAAAAGTTAAACAACTGGGAATGATTCTAGAAGATGGTTTATAAGGAACAGCCAGGAATCTGTCACCAAACTAGACAATAATGACACTGGCAGAATCTGTCTCATGCAACAACTTTGAAACTATAGAGTCAGTTGAAGGCATGTTATTTACAGGTAGTGGGGACACCTGTGAATCCTCACCAATGCAAAAAAAAGAGAAAGATATTCAAAACAAAAAAGATAGTAAATACTAAGAACAATTCTGTAGAAATTAATGGACTAGCAAGATGGCTCAGTGAATAAAGGCACTTTTCACCAAGCCTGATGACCCGAGTTTGGTCCCTGGGGATGACACAGTAGGAGAGAACCAACTCCTGTAGTCAGTCTGTCATTCAGCCAGTCTCTCTTTCTCTCCCCCTCTCTCTCTCTCCCTCCCCCTCCCCTCTCTCCTCTCTCTCTCTCTCTCTCACACACACACACACACACACACACACACACACACACATCCCAAAACCTTTTTTAAGAAATTATATGCCAACAAACTAGGTAACACTAATGAAAACAAATACCTAAAAACAAACCTACCAAGGCTAAAAGCAAGACAGTTCAAAGATTGTTCTGTGGGTTAAAAAATAATAATTCTTCTCTGTGGGTTAAAAAAATAATAATTCTTCCTTATAAACATAAATAAAAAATGTTCTCAATACAAAACTAGCAAACCAAGTTCAGCACCATATTATAAAAGTACAGGGGGCGAGAGATGGCTCAGCAGTTCAGAGTACCTCTTCCAGAGGACTGGGGGTTCCATGCCCATCACACATGTGGTGCCTCACAACCTTCAGTAACTCCTACCGATTCCAATGAATCCAACACCCTCTTCTAACCTTGAGTACCAGGCACATATATAGTATACATACATACATTCAGGCAAAAATACTCATACACATAAATAAATGTAAAATAAAAATTCACATCAAGATCAAGTAGAATTTGCAGAACACCAACTGTTTTAGCACATAAAAATAATCACTAAAACCAACAAAAATTAAGGTGGAAAAACAATGGATTATACCTAGTAAGTACCTAAACACACACACACACGTGCACACACACATGCACACACAGGCTAATGCATAAAATATATTCGACAATTTAACAAAATTATATATACTTTCATGATTAGCAGTGTTAGATGAAAAAAAACTTTTTAGATTATTTTATTTGTATGAGTGTTTTGCCTGCATGTATATGTGGGTACCCCATTTGTACCTGGTACTTGTGGAGGTTAGAAGAGGGTTTTGGAACAACTGGAACTAAAGTTATAAATGGCTGTGAGTTGCATGTGAGTGCTGGGCATCAAATCTGGTTCCTTAATAAGAGAAACAGTGCTGTTAACCACAGAGCTAATTCTCCAGCCCAGGGAGTATAATCTTACATGGAGAAAGTCTGAACAATTACATAAAATATCTACTAGAACTAAAATATGAATTCAGGGAAACAGTGAAATACAAAGTTAACTAACAAATTCAGTTACATTTCTACATACCATGATCAATGAACACAAAGGAAATCAACACAAAGACCACTAAAATTGCAAAGCTTCTATAAGGCAAAGGACACTCTCAATAGGACAAAACGGTAACCAACTGATTGGGAAAAGATCTTTACCAACCCTACATCTGATAGAAGGCTAATATCCAATATATACAAAGAACTCAAGAAATTAGACTCCAGACAATCAAATATCTCTATTAAAAAATGGGGTACAGAGCTAAACACAGAATTCTCAACTGAGGAAACTCGAATAGCCAATAAACATCTAAAGAACTGTTCAACATCCTTAGTCATCAGGGAAATGCAAATCAAAACAACCCTGAGATTCCACCTTACACCAGTCAGAATGGCTAAGATCAAAAACTCAGGTGATAGCAGATGCTGGCGAGGATGTGGAGAAAGAGGAACACTCCTCCATTGTTGGTGGGATTGCAAGATGGTACAACCACTCTGGAAATCAGTCTGGTGGTTCCTCAGAAAATTGGACATAGCATTACCTGAGGACCCAGCTATACCACTCCTGGGCATATACCCAGAAGATGCTCCAACATATAACAAGGATATATGCTCCACTAAGTTCATAGCAGCCTTATTTATAATAGCCAGTAGCTGGAAAGAACCCAGATGTCCTTCAACAGAGGAATGGATACAGAAAATGTGGTATATTTACACAATGGAGTATTACTCAGCTATTAAAAACAATGAATTCATAAAATTCTTAGGCAAATGGATGGAACTAGAAAATATCATCCTGAGTGAGGTAACCCAATCACAAAAGAACACACCTGGTATGCACTCACTGATAAGTGGATATTAGCCCAAAAGCTTACAATACCCAAGATACAACTCTCAGACCACATGAAGCTGATGAAGAAGGAAGACCAAAGTGTGGGTGCTTCAGTCCGTCTTAGAAGGAGTAACAAAATACTCATGGGAACAAATATGGAGACAAAGTATGGGACAGAAATTCAAGGAGGGGCCGTCCAGAGACTGCTCCACCTGGGTATCCATCCCATGTGCAGTCACCAAAGGTAGACACTGATGTGGATGCCAGGAAGTGCATGCTGACAGGAGCCTGATATAGCTGTCTCCTTAGAGGTTTGCCAGAGCCTGATAGAGGTGAAAGCCCACCGATAATCACTGAACTGATCATGGGGTTCCCAATGGAGGAGTTAGAGAGAAGACTGAAGGAGCTAAAAGGGTTGCAGCCCCTGGGGAGAGCAACCAATCAGAGCTCCCAGGGTTAAACCATCAGCCTGGGAGCACATAGGGAGGGACCCATGGCTCCAGCTGTATATATAGGGAAGGATGGCCTTGTTGGGCATAGGTGGGAGAGGAGGTCCTTGGTCCTGTGAAGGCTGGATGCCCCAATGTGGGGGAATTTGAGGACAGGAAGGTGGGAGTGGGAGGGTGGGTGGAGGCACATCCTCATAGAAGCAGGAGAGGGGGGATGAGATAGGTGGTTTCTGGGTGGGGGAGGTGGGGAGTAAGGGGATAACATCTGAAATGTAAATATCCAATAAAGAAGAAAAAAGAGAAAAGTATCAAAAACAATGAAATTCAATTTCCCCCACCAGAAAAAAAGTAGGGGTGATATGTAAGGCAGACCTTTATTCTCAGTGATATTGTACATTACTATTAAGCATCTGAGATCCAGACCTTTATAAAATCTTTAAATGTAATTATGAGAAAACATAATTACATACAGATATATAGTTATATAATATAAACACATTAAAACAGTAACAGAAACTTTCCTAGGTCATGGAATTACAAGTTTTTGTTTTCCTTTCTCATCCTATAATTTCTGATATTCAGTAAGAATTCTAACTAAATTTGAGGAAAATCATTTTAAAAATGAGCAAACATTCAAAAACATGGAAAGACACCTTTTCTTATCATGTTGTTCTAAAACAGGACTTACAAGTTATTATTACTAATGTTACCAAATATGCTATCTCCCCACTGAGTATAAATGTCCAAGGAAAGGAAGCTAACTACAGTGAGCTGACCTACCATTTCACCTCTAAGAACACCTGGAAAACCTGTCTATAAATTTTCTAAGTAGGATTTCTCCAAAGAGCCAGTGGCTCACTTTATTTTGTAGTGCTATCTTCTACACTACAGAAAGTGGGATTTTTCATATTTTATAAAAAAGAAAACAAATATTTAAATCATTTAGGCTTAACTATTACTCATCTTGAAATAAGGATATATGGACCAGTAATATGGCTCAGCAGTCAAAAGTGCTTGCTGCCAAGCCTGACAACCAGAGTTCAATCCCCAGAACCACTAGGTAAGACAAAATTGACACTCAAAGGCTGTCCTCTAAGCTATATACACATGCCATGCCATGCCACACATGTCCACATACAGATACACAAAATAAGCCTACATAAATATTTTTAAAAGAAGAAAAATGTTTATGTGAAGCCTAAGCATAAATGAACTGAGTCTATTATTCTGAGTATGCAAGTCAACTAATTTAAATATTTTCAAACACACAATGGCTTCTTCATGAGAATTTGCTGCTTCCTTGGATGCTTTTTCTTTTACTAGCATAAAGATGGCTTTTTTTTTTTTTTTCTTAAATGTCATGAGCCAACTAGGAAACTTTCTCTAAAGCAAAAGGCTTTTTGTGCTTTTCCTGTCTCCTATCATTTGTGTCCCCTGGAGTAACAATTTTAAATTTCTTTTCAATCTTTTCTTTGTAGTCACAACTTAGTTAACTATATGGCACAAAAGACCTATCTTTCAAGATACCATCTCCACTAACCTTAATCATTTTTAGCTTTTGCCCTCAAGGGAAATAAATGCACTTCTCTCCTCAATTGGCTGGTTTTCACATGGTCGAGAGTAGGAAGGTCCAGAAAATGAAAAGGTACGAAATCAGCTGATCAGCAGAGCACATACAATAGTTATTAAATTCTCTATTTGTTGTGAGTACAGTTCATGGTATCTCAAAACAAATATAATAGTAACATGAGGGGTCACTGACTTCAGAGCAATATACAAGCAATAATGGAAAAGTTGTCAATTATTTCAAGAATTATCAAAATCTGACCTTGAGACACAAAGTAACAAGCCTCTGGAAAAATGGTACCAACTGATTTACTTACAGCAGGCTATCACAAACCTTTCATTAAGTTTAACTTACCTTCACCTAATTGTCTCTTATTTTATTTGGGAGGATGAATTTTCACTATATCGCCAAGACTGAGATTAAACTCATAGGCTCAGACTTTCCCCAAGTAGTTGGGACTATAGATATACACTACTATACTGAACCTCAAAGTTTCAATTTGTAAAATAAACAAAACAAACAACAACATACTCTGAAAAACAATAAGGTGTGCCAGCATAAAGAATGAGCTATGAACTTTGCTTTGAACGGATTCACCAACAGAAGGCCTACAAATGCTACAGACAAGTAGGAGCTACTTGTCTTAGATCCCCTTAATTTTCATGACTATATTTCAGTTTCTTATCAATAAAATGAGAAGAAAAAGCCGTGTGTTGGTTCATGTCTACAATTCCAGCATTGAAGAGACTACAAAAGTATCTTAAGTTTAAAGCTAACCTATGCTACATAGAGATTTCCAGGTCTGTCTAGGTTATATAAAGAGACTGGGTATTAGGGGTAGGGGAGTAGGGCAAATGTACACTACTGTGAAAAAAATGTATCTCATAGAATTATAAAAAATTAAATTAGTATATGTTTTTAACATACAGGGTAAATACTATAAATTTATTTATTAAATAATCTAGTTTCAACATTTTGACTAACAGAATATAGAAAATGCTAAGAAAAATGTGTATTTTAGTACTATATATAATCCTAAATGACAGAAAAATGTCAGAATACTACCCTTCTCAGAAACCACCAAATAACAGAAAAATTTAAAAACAAACAAGCAAATCACAAATGTAAAGCCAGACATGGAGTTTCATACTAATGCCAGATCTCAGGAGTCTTAGAGCACTTTGACAATTTTAAGGCCAACCAAGGCTACATGGTGAGATACTGTCTTTAAAAAAGAAAGATGTTAACATGATCTCCAGCAAAACCAAAAGATATACAACATAGAAACAGAAAATGTGTTAAAATGAAAAATGCCTGGATAACAAAGGAAAAGTGAAGACATGGGTTTCAAGTTTCCGAGGAGGGAGGGACTACATTTCTTCACAGCAGTTCCTAAGGCATAAAACTTAAAATCAGCATTTGCAACAAGAAAAACTGGGACTATGGGCTGGCAAAGGGGTTTCCTTAGTGTTCTGAAGAAGCAGAGGCAGAACTGAATTAGGAATTACACAAGCAAGCAGGCAGCAAGTGGCCTGCTGGTACAGGAATGCAAATCTGCACCGCAAACAGTCTTGTGAGACAGACGGGCTGAGGAGTGTTTGGGTTGGGGGGTGGGGGGGGGGGAGTGTCCTGGAATTCACTATGAAGTCCAAGTGGGCCTTGAAATCACAATCTTCCTAACTCAGCCTCCCAGAACTAGGATTAGAGATATGCATGCATGCCCACTGAAATGAATGTTTTTCAAACTTATACATGCAACCCTGCTCATAAAAAATACTACTATACAATTGGACAACAGTAACCACTGTGGGCTACCTATATCTGATATCTTAAGAAATGCTTTGGGTGAAAAACCACCATATTCAAAAAAACAACAAAGAAGGAGGAAGGAAAATAAATAGAACATTTTAAATAAAAGGGGAGAGGGGCGAACCAGAAGAAAAACATACTCGTTGCTTTGCATCGTGGTGCACATCTGTAATCTCAACACTAACTACTAGCCTGCTTCTCCCAATCTACTGAGCCTGCTTTCTTATATCACCCAAGACCACCTGCTTACAAGTGGCACTACCAATCGTGAACCAGGCCCTCTCACATAAATCATTAATCAAGAAAGTGCCCCACAGATTTTCTCACAGGTAATCTGATGGAGGTATTTTTTCAACTGAGAAACCAAGCAGGACACCAAACAAACCACATACATGAACCCGGTGGTAGAGCAATTGCCTAGTAAATCCAAGCCTCTAGGTCTAACTCCCAGCACCAGATATTTCATCAGTTAATTAAAACACATGCTTTTATTCCCAGCACTTGGGAGGCACAGGCAGATAGAGCTCTGAAAGTGCAAGGTCAACATGATCTACATATCAAGTTCAAAGCTAGCCAGGACTACAGTAAGTTATCATCTGAAAAACAAAAGAGTGGGGAGATTAATTTTATGTATGTACACAAAATCCTCAATCATGTCCCTGCTACCTGAAAACCCCAAAACACTAACTTTTTCTTAGTGTGTTGGGAGTGGGGAGATGGTTCAACCTGCCAAACAAACATGAGGAACTGAACTCAGATTCCCAATATTCCTGTAAAAATCCAAGTGCTGGGGAGATGGAAACAGGGAATCACTGGGTCTTGCTAAACAGCTAGTCTAGCTGAATCAGTAAGCTCTAAGTTAAATGAGAGACACTGTCTAAAAAGTAACAAGAAAAGCACAGCAGAGGACAGGGCCACACACACACCAGAGATACAACACACAACCACCTACATACACAAAAATACTAAAAGTACGCACACAAAAGCTAGACATTATCATTTCTAAAAACTTGACCAGCTTCATTTTTATGAGATCCAGTCAGTTTAAATTTTGGTATCAACTCTTACAGAAATAACTAACTGAAACCAGAATGGAACACTAGAATACTCAGTAGTGAAATTCAAAATAGAAAAATGTTATAGTTTCATTTTAAACAGAATAAAGCCACACAAGGCTTTATGCCTATATTCCTAGCACTTGGGAGGCTGAGGCTAGAGGACTGCTACAAGTCTAGACTAAGTATCGGTTACTATACTCCCAAAATACCTGTTCATCGTACTACACTACACTGAAAATGCTTGCATTTCTGCCTCCCCATTCTTTTTCTCCTTCCTCTCTCTCCCCTGGATGTCAGAGAATTTGCTATGTAGACCAGGCTCAAACTCACAGAGATCTGCCTGCCTCTGCTTCCCGTATGCTGGGATTAAAAGGTGTGCACCACCACACTCGGCACTTATCTCTCTTATACAGTTTTTATATCCATGAGCATTAAGCTTTATACTGACACAAAAATTTTCAATTAAATTAAAATTAATGTACATAAGGAACGTAAACTGTCCCTTTCAGGTGAAGAAAATTGTACTTCATTTTTTAAAAAGTATCAAAATACTAAAAGAGGGATTACCAACAGCCTTCATATTGTTGACTCACTTTCACTGATGTACACATGAGTATCTTGTGTGTATGCCATGAAAGTGCAAGCTCCCTCCAAAAGGACTTTACGACCCCTGCACTGGGAGTAAGCTGCCCAACATGGATACTGAGAAGGTAATTAAGATCCACTGGAAGAGCAGCAGGCACTCTTAACCACTGAGTCATCTTTCGAGCCCCCTTTTATGTCCTTTTATATTTGTACAAATTTATTTTGGATATTCATTAAATCTAAATCTAATTATAAAAAGCTATATGACATGCTCTTCTCCTAACTGTTCCCAAGCTAAGCAAATCCTTCTCCAGAAAAGGGTTGTGATAGCCTTTTGGTTGTTTGGAGTTTTGTTTTTTGAGACAGGGTCTATGTCTTCCTGACTGTCCTGGAGCTCACTATGTAGACCAGAGTGGCCTTGAATTCATAGATCTGCCTCTGCATCCTGTAGGAACAAAGGTATGCACCACGATGACTGGCTAGCCTTTCAATTTTTTAAAAGCACCCATGTAACCTTCCTTTTTACAGTGTCTAAAACAAGATGCCTATAGTCCTAGTAAACACTACTACTGCAAATTATAAGTGAAAGATACAAAACCAAAGAACAGCAGCTCTTAAAGATCTGACAGTCACACTTTGCAACCACACACAGAATTCATCTTAAATGCAGGTTGAAATAAAGAAGCTAGTAGCTATCCGTGTAATTCCAGCCCAGCTCACTTGGCTCAATGCTTGGCATTAGTGAGAAACACCATGTACACTTTACACCTGGTGCAATTAAATAGCACACAAGATAATATTACTTTACTCTGCTTCTACTGAAAAGAAAAAGATAGGGTGGAGAGGGCAAAAACAGTACAGTCAGGCATAGTGGCACACGCCCATAATCCCAGTGCTATAGAGGCAGAGGCATGATAATCAGGAGTGGAAGGCCAGTCTCAACCCTGTCTCAAAAACAAATCATTAATTTAAAACAAAAGAGCTAGAATAATCAGTAGTGAAATTCAAAATAGAAAAATATCACAGTTTCATGTGTTAAACAGAATAAAGTTAAACATGGCTATATTCCGTGCACTAGCACTTGGGAGCCTGAGGCTGGAGATTGCTGCAAGTTCAAGGTCAGTCTGACGTATATAGTACTAGCCCAGCCAGAGATACAAAGCAAAAAGGAATACATGTCTAAGAAAAAGCAAAAAAGAAAAAAAAAAGGATAAAAAAGCAAACAAAGAAATACATTTAATTGAAGCAGCCTAGTAACACAGCCTGTCTATAAAAACAAGTGCTCTTGTCCAAAAGCACTTCAAGTTTTTATTTAATAAAGTAATTCTTTCACCTGATATTCAGAATTGTCTTAACTGTCCACAGATTTCTTAAGTTTAGAATCTGTTTCACAAATTTTATGAGGGAAAAAGCCTTTTTCTGTATTAGAATTTCACTAGATTTATAGGCTAGAGAGCTGATGCTTAAATGAGTCTTTCTTCTACGGATTAGTATATATTTCTACATTAGCTCAAGTCTTTTTTTTTTTTTTTTTTTTTTCTGGTTTTTTTTTTTTCGAGACAGGGTTTCTCTGTGTAGTCCGGCTGTCCTGGAACTCGATCGGTAGACCAGGCTGCCTCGAACTCAGAAATCCACCTGCTCTGCCTCCAAGTGCTGGGATTAAGGCGTGCGCCACCACGCCGGCTCAAGTCTTCTTTTACAACTTCAAAAGTTATTTTTTTATTCTTTCCATAAAGTTTTGGCACAGCACTAAAGATTTGATCTTGAGTGTCCTCATGAGTCAGCGTGTTTACTATGGCTCTTGTAAGCAGAATCATTTTCCTGCTACTTTTATAAATGGTGGTTTCTAGCATACACAAGCAATGTTCATTTTATTAAACTAGCAGCCTCACTCAACTCTTATTAGTTCTTAGATTTTATATCTATTCTCAGGTGAGTCCACAAAGACAGTCCTTACTGTGTTGTGCTTATTTGTTTGCTTTGAGACAGGGCCTGACTCTGTAGCCAGATTGCCTTGGAACACTAGAATTACAGTCATGTACCTCCATCCTTAGATCCTTACTGTTTTTAATGATAGGAAATCTAATGTCTTTTTTCCTAATCCTGTATCTTAGTCCTTTTTTCATGTCTTCTGATATCGAGGAGAAAATCAGTCAACATCTTCAGAGAAATAGAATGAACAAAAAAAAGAAACAAAAGATAAAGATATACAGGGATTTGAGAATGGTCCATGCAGCTGGGGGTGCTGACAAATCTGAAATTTGTAGAGCAGGCTGGAGACTAGAAACTCAGGTGGCAATTAGTACTGCAGTCTTGAAGGAGAATTCCTTCTAGAAGCTTTCAGTTTTGATCTTACTAAGGCCTTTCAAGTGACTGAATAAGGCATACTTACTTCATTGAGGTAATCTCTTTACCTTAAGTAAACTGACTGTAAATGTCAACCACATCCACAAAATTCCTTCATAGCAACACAGAGATTGATAATTGATTAAGTAACTGAGTACTTGTTATAGCCTTGCAAGCAAAAACATAACCTAACCACCACAGGGGATTATATTTGTCTTTTCATGACCTTGATGAAGGTCTTTTACACATCGCCAATACATAAACATGTGTCAACAGGCTTTTGATAATATTCAGTACCCCTGACTTATAATAATTATTCTCTTCCCATTACTTTTTTTTAGTAAACTGAGTTTTGGTTGTTTTTTGTTTTGTTTTTTTAAATACAGTCTCCCGACATATCACAGTTGGCCTAGAAATTTCAACCTTTCTGCCTTAGCCTCCTACATGCTGAAACTGTAGACATGTGCTACCTTACCAGCTCTTATAACTTTTTTTTAACACATATTCTGTTATGTTGGGGGGAGGTTTTCTAATTTGTTGAGATGAACACTAAAGTCAACAAATTTTTAGTGTTTTTCTCATTTCTGACAAGTTCATTAACCCAGATAATGGTGAACACTTGTAATCTCAGAACTCAAAAAGCAGAAATAGTAGGGAGATAATGAGTTTGAGGCTAGCATGACTTACAGTGAATTCAAGGCTGCCTAGGCTATAAAGCAAGAGACTCACCAGGCATGGTGGTACACATACACCTTTGATCCCAGCACTGGGGAGGCAGAGGCAGGTGAATCTCTATGAGTTCAAAGCAGCTTGGTCTACAGAGTGAGTTTCAGGATAGCTAGAGCTGTTACACAGAGAAACTGTCTCAAAAAAATCAAAAAACAAAAACCTAAAACAAACAAATTTTAAAAAGCAAGAAACTCTGTCTCAAACAACAAGAACTCCACCGTACATTGATATGGGGAAGTAGAAGGGAGGTGTACACATTAGGATGTGAACTAAGGGTCTCATACATATTAGGTGCATGTTGTAAAAGTGAGCTACACCTAGCCCTACTCCCCTTGTTACATACATATTTAGTAACTGTCAGTACTAATTTACTTTAATGTTTTACAGGTGATTTTGCTTCATTTTAGTTCCCAAACACAAGCAGAATGGTAGAAGAAAATTTTTCAAACACAAAATAATTTTGCAGTTGACAACCATATAGCTACTATCTAAGTTCTGCTGTAACATTTCATAATATCTGCTTTAACATATATCTCTATCTCTCTAACCATCCATGCATACATTATTACTTTTGCTGCAAACTGTTTATAACAAATTAGTGCAAACTATACACACTAAAACACTTTCTCCTAAGTCTTTCAGCATGCAGTTAAATGTTTTCTTAGCTTATTATAAGCTACATACAACTAAGTATACCAATATTGTGTATAAATTACCATACTTGTGACACTCATATAGCTATAGAACCTAAACACCAGTAAAGACATAGAATGATAATAATCCAGACAGCCCTGTCATGGTACTTCAAGTCCCAGCCTTATCATCCTCCAAAGAAAACTACAGTACATTCTTTTTGAGGCAAGATTTCACAAATATGGAAAGCTAGGCTCAAATCAACAATTCTGCCTCAGTCTGAGGCACATTATGCTTAATTAGGATTACAGACATGTACCAATACAAATGGCTCTGATTTATTTTTCATCAAAAAATTAGTTTGGGGCCAGCAAAATAGCCTAGTAGGTAAAAGCACTTGCAGCCATGCCTCACAAGCCGAGTTGGCATCCTCTAGTTCCACATGGTTGAGATGAAGAACGGACTCCCCTGAGTTGTCATCTGACCTCTATATGCATCATGTGTTTCCTCATGAACACACACACACACACACACACACACACTAGATAGATATATAAATAAATAAATGTGGGGACTTGGACGATGGTTCAGCAGTTAAAGTGCTTGCTAAGCAACTGTAAGAACCAGAATTCAGATCTCCAGAAAACCACATAAACAGGACACCTGGAAATCTAGACTCAGAACACAGAGAGAAGGGATCCCTCAAGCGTGCTGGCTAACAGGACAAGCCACATCAGGCAGCTCTGGGTTTGACTGAGAAACTCTGCCTCAAAGAATAAGGCAAAGCAATCAAGGATGCTTCCCATCATTAACACTGGGCCTCCACATGCATCCTCATACTTAAATACACATGAACTCATATACAAGCAAAAATATGCATACATACACATGCATACCACACACAAATAGAAAAAATAAATGGGTAAATATAATTTAAATTTTTAATGAATTAAGTAAATAATAACCATCAGCCCAGCATGGTGACACACATTGAAATCCCCACACTTGGGAGGCAGGCTCACGATTGCCACAAATTCAAGGCCAGTTGGATCAAGGAAGGAAGGACAGACAGAAGGAAGGACAGGAGCTAGTTCCCTAGAAAGGAAGAATAACTTCACTAATACTAATTAGATGACAAAAGTTAAATTTCAGCAATAATTGCTACAAACATTTAAGGCACATTATGTTTAATAGACTTGCAGTAAAACATTTATCTATATTACTAGGTCACTCAATTTTAATCTGGATAGTAAGTAACATTCACACAGTTCAAAAATCAAAACATCCAGAAAAGGATACAAAGCAAGTGTCTCAGCCAACTGCCCCTCATCTAGCCACCAGAGAGGAAAAACAAATATCACTAAAATATAATCCAGTGACCAAACATACTCCAATTGGTTCCTTGGGACCACAGACATAGTAGTACTTTTTCATAATACCAAATACAGTATTTCTTTTTGATTTCTTTATTTCAAAACAAACAAAACAAAATACATTTGGGTAATAAGATTCATACATGAACACCAAAAAGGAGATCAAATGGACATTAAAATAAAGCATGCCCAAACAATACATTGAAGCAAAATAAAATATCAGCTGTTAGTGCCTAAGTTAGTCCTGCCCTACCTATGACAGTCTGCAGCAGTAGAATACATTAGCTACACTAGCTGAAAACACACAGCTGTTGATGCATCAAGTCATCCTGAAGACTGACAATTGTGGGACTCTAATGAGTATTTCAAGGATTTACAAAGGAAAACACCAACTTGCTATCATAAGCCTCCTCAGGTAAAATACTCCCTCACAATTCATCCTTCAAGATTGAACAATCCTGTTAATGAATTCCCCTGTTAATGAAGGGGAATTGATCCAGACAGGGATCTGTCTAATTATTTGTCTTTCCCGACTTTCTGTCCAGCCACTTCACTAACCTCTCACCTAAGAAGTAAAAGGAAGTGAGAAAAACAAACTTACCTAAAGGGCTCTTAGATCGACACTTCCGTAAACAGTCAAAGGTTCAGAAGTGACAAAAATTTTAACCACTCCTATATTCTTAAAAGGAAATTCCTAAGAGCCCTGTCTTAGTCAGGATTTCTATTCTTGCACAAACATCATAACCAAGAAGCAAGTTGGGGAGAAAAGGGTTTATTTAGCTTATACTTTCCACATTGCTGCTGATCACCAAAGGAAGTCAGGGCTGAAACTCAAGCAGGTCAGAAAGCAGGAGCTGATGCAGAGGCCATGGAGGGATGTTACTTACTGGCTTGCTTCCCCTGGCTTTCTCTGCTTGCTTTCTTATAGAACCCAAGACTACCAGTCCAGGGATGGTACCACCCACAAGGGGCCCTCCCACCTTGATCACTAATTGAGAAAATGCCTTACAGTTGGATCTCATGGAGGCATTTCCTCACCTGAAGCTCCTTTCTCTGTGATAGCTCCAGCTTATGTTGTCAAGTTGACACATAAAACCAGCCAGTACAAGCCCACTAGCTTACTGGCCACTATGTAAGGCAAACATAAAACCCTCCTCACAACTTAAGATACTGAATTCAAAGAGTTAAAAATACAAATAGTTTATATGGAATCCATGATTCACAACCTGTTTGAGGCAACTAGAATTCCAGCAATGCCCCTGTTATTCTAACCCCAATACATTAATACTTTCATAGGAATTAGTAACTGTAAATTGCAAATGGATCCCTGTCACCCATTTTGCCCAGCAGCAATCAGGGCAAACAGTTATATAATAAACCACTGTCACTGCATCCATTACTCATTTCTTGGTGAAGACCCAATCTAAGAGGATCACATTCTCAGCCACCACTGCAACAGCTCAAGAATGGGCATTGAAACAAATTTGGCCAATGAGATATCATGCAAACAATAGAATATTTTAGTTAAAACTGCTTTCCTGAGTGGCAAGAAAAATGGAAGACCTGGGATGGGGAGGAGGACAGGGGAGACAACAAGTGCATAGGAAGAACCTGTCTCCTCCCTATATGACTAACCATAATTTGAAAACATGTATTTAAATTTATTTAGTGTGATGGGTATTCTTGGCTGTCAACTTCACTATATCTGGAATCAACTAAAACCCAAGCAGTAATAGGTAAACCTATGAGGGATTTTTCTTAATTAAATCATTTGAAGTAGGAAACCCCACTTTTATCCAGATCACTTGAGGTGGGAAGATTCACCTTTAACCTGAGCCTCCTGGTGACAGCCTATATAAAGGACATGAAAGAAGGAAGCTCTTCACTCTTTGCCTTTAATCCACTGCGTGTATGCCACCCAACCTCTCTGGCAAATATATTCCTTTACTGGCATCAGAGACTACTGGATTCTTGGACCTTCCATTAGTAGACAGCCATGTTAGAGTAGCTAGACACAGCCTGTAAGCTATTTTAATAAATCCCTTTTATTTATTTATTTAAACACACACAAAACACACACACACACACACCACACAGACAGACATACACATTCATTCTGTAAGTTCTGTTCCTCTAGAGGATCCTTTGCATGACATGTTATTTTATTTCCCATTAAGAAAAAAATGTAGCTATCCACTTTATCTTTTGGAACAGGGTTTCTCACTGGCCTGGGGGCTTGCCAATTTGGCTAGGCTGGCTGGTCAGGAAGCCCCAGAGATTTACCTATGTCTGATTGCCCAGTGCTAAGATTACAAGCACATACCACCTCACCTAGCTTTTTGGATTCTGGAGATTAAACTCTCATAGATCCTCTGGCCTCAGCCTCCTGAATGCTGAGATTAAAGACATAAGCCACTACACCCAGATCAGAATCACTTTCTTATATATTAACAATCTCAAGTTCTCCCACATCGCGTATATTATGGGCCATCAAAAGCCCACTGGATCCAACATTTCTATTCCAAGCATTATCTGGGATTTCCATTCAAACCAATAGATACCTGTTCTGCCATTATGTGTACTAACAATGACAACTACAGCACAGACAACCATATTACAACAAGGATACATCTTAAGAAGATGTAACAAAAAGTGTTTCTTATAGTTGATGAAATACAACTTCCTTTGTCTCCTAAGACTTTCTTCCCAGACTTAATTTCAACTGCAAAGGGAGCTACCAAAACTGAATATCTGTTTGGTGTTTCACATCTTATTTAATTTACAGCAAAAAAAAAAAAGTAAGTATTGATCTTTCCTTACATATATAAAGTGCAGGCTGGGAAAAGCTTGTAACTTGTCCAAGATAACCCAGTCAATTAAGAGACGGAGCTAAGTTGCAAACTCTGTTCTACCTTCAATGTGCTTATTCTTTGCATTACTTCAGCCATTCACAAAATGTAACATACACAAAAACAACCTCACTGGGGTTTATAGCCCTACAGTAGTGCACTTGCCTAGCATATTCAATCTCCAGGGGAAAACAAAACAGCTCAGTGGATGAAAAAAGACAATGCAGGGCCGGGCGGTGGTGGCGCACGCCTTTAATCCCAGCACTTGGGAGGCAGAGGCAGGCGGATTTCTGAGTTCGAGGCCAGCCTGGTCTACAGAGTGAGTTCCAGGACAGCCAGGGCTACACAGAGAAACCCTGTCTCGAAAAAACCAAAAAAAAAAAAGACAATGCAGGGCTGGAAATGTGGCTTGGTGGTTAAGAACACTTGGTACTCTTCCAGAGATCCCAGGTTCACTCCCAACCCACATAATGGCTAGCAACTATGTGTAACTCTAGTTCCAGAGGAACTAAAGCCCTCTTCTGATCTTCACAGGCACAAATGTGTTACAGAGACATACATGTCAGCAAAATACTCATGCATACAGTAATAATAAAATAAACTTAAAATATAAGTTTGAAAAGTAAAATGAGTATAAACAGCTGGGCAGTGGTGGTGTGCATCTTTAATCCCAGAACTCAGGAGACAGAGGCAGGAGGATCTCTGTGAGTTTAAGGCCAGTCTGGTCTACAGACTAAGTTCCAGGACAGCCAGGGATATACAGAGAAACTCTGTGTTTTTAAAAAAAAAAAAAAAAAAAAGGAAAAAGGAACATTTAATTAATTAACTAATTAATTAATTAAGAAACAAGTATGATTCCAAAATCATTTTCCATATAGGATGAACATTTATTTTAAAAAAATAGTTTTTATTTTGGATCCTGTATACTCTAACATCATATGGATAAACCATTCTTTAAAAAAAAAAGAACATACTCTCTAGTATTTAGAAATTTGCTTAGTCTGAGGCCTTGGAAAATAGGGAGGAAAATAAGTAAATTAACAATAAACTTTTAAAAAGTGAAATAGGCACCAGGCGGTGGTACAAGTCCTTAATCCCAGCTCTTGGTAGGCAGAGGCAGGCAGATCTCTGTGGCTCTGAATTTGAGGCCAGCCTGGTCTACAAAGCCAAAGCTGTCACACAGAGAAACCCTGTCTCAAAGAACCAAAAACAAACAAATAAATAGAAAATAAATAAAGCAGGCTATGAATGGTGGCAAATGTCTGTAGTATCAGCATTCAAGAGGTAAAAGTGGGAGATCACTTCAGGTCTGGCCTTACCAAGTACCAAGCCAGCCAGCACTATGTAGGGAGACTCTGTCTTAAAACAACAACAAAAAGTCAAGTATGCTTGTTCACTGTTGACAGAAAATTTCAACAGGAAATGCATCAGTATGAAATCTCCCCAAAGAATGGAATGTCCTTGATTAACAACCAGTGAGTTCTCTTTCCTTCTCTTAATTCACTCCCAACGCATGAGTTTCCAAATCCACCTCTGAAAGAAATGAACAGAAGAGGGAGGACAGCAGAGGAAGATGGTCTAACTGGCCTCCTCCCCTCCCCCAGAAGATAAGAAGGGAGTAGGATCCGCCACTAATAGCATAAAACCCTCCTGTTTACATCTCATTATATCTTAGGTTTGCCCTTTAGCTTCTTTTAGAATCATAAAAACTCCATCTGTATAAATGGGGCATGGTGTGCCGGCCTATTGGCACTATCAAGGCAGAGAGCAGGAGGAGAAGTTCAAGGTCATCTTCTGCCACCCGGGTAGTCCCTAGGCTAATCTGGCTTGGCCTTTCCTTCTAAACATTAAGTGGAACTCAAATCATTAGGCTCAACGAGAAGCACCTTTACCCACTGAGCTACTTCAAAGGCTCAATAAGGTCCTTTCAAAAAACAAAAGTATTCTTACTATTCATTCACTTCTTTATATTTAAAAAAAAAAAAAAAAAAGCCAGACATGATAATCCCAGCAATTGGGATGAAAATCAGGAGGATTACCGTGAGTTCAAGACCAGTCTGGGCTATAGTATGAGACCCTATTTCAAAAACAATTTAAATTTTTTCCAGTTGGGAGTTGTATAATATCTGAATAAACTGAAATGTTCCAAAATCCCAAAACTGTTAAGCAGACAAGTTCTAAAGTACTCAAGCTGCATTGGAGGGAAAGAGGGAGGAAAGGAACCAGAAACCTAAATTGGTGTTTTAGCAAGAAATATTGCATTCTACTAATAGAGAGTAAAGTAACTCCTTTGAGATCCATCTTTCAATGTACCAAAAGTCACCTGCTACTAATGCAAAGCTACTTCTGTATTAGCTTAGGTAGACACACTGAAAAATACGGTTATTAAGTCAGGATTAAAAAAAAAAATCAAATGAATTTTCTCCAAATAAATTCATAGATATGCAACACCTGAAGTACATAATATATATCTACTAATGTATTGACTACAGTACATCTAACATATTAAAAATCCATATATAATCTTACACTTTCTAAAGGTTTAAAGTGAAAAGGCCTATACTTTTAAATGGGTTCTCATAATTCTGAATTTATAGAAGTTTGGATTTTATATGTATTGTTTGCTTAAAAAATGACCTTTGTAAATTGATATTTACAGTCTTTCTTTGTAACTATTAGTTGGTTACTCATACAACTTCCTGCCAACAAATCAAAAATAAGGATGTAATAATAGGAATACAGATCTTAACTCTTTATCATGTACTTCTTTTTTATGCTTCACAGTAAAAAAGCAAATATATGTATGCCTCAAAGATGCAAAAGCAAACAGGCAGAAAAACCTGTTCAGTTGGCATTTAAATATCTTCAAATGCTTTGAATGGATATTGATAAAAAAGCCTTTGTTATTGTCACTAAATTTAAATATATATGCTAATTTTGCTACAGTGAAGTCCCAAAAGACATTTTTTTTTTAATAAATAGAACTCTGATAGATTTTCAAGTCTAATTGCTTGAATGAAGATAGATATGTTAGACCTAGGTTTTGTTTTAATAAATATTTATTTTATTTTGTGTGTTTGAATGTTTCACCAAAATGTTAAGACTGTGTACCACATTCTTGTTGTGCCTGGAGAGGCCTTAAGAGAACATCAGATACCCTAGAACAGGAGTTACAAATGGTTAGGAGCCCCCATGTGAGTGCAGGGAATAGAACCTGGGTCTTCTATGAGAATAGCCTGTGCTCTTAACAACTAAGCTATCTCTCCTAGTTAGAACTAGTTTAAAGGACCCTGTATAGCACAATTCTACCCAAAACAAATTTTTGTTTTGGCTCATTTTGGTTTTTGAGACAGAATCTTATTATGTAGCCTTGGCTAGATGGTCTGGAACACCCTAGTAGACCATAGACCAGGCAGGCATCAAACTCAGAGAGATCTGCCTGCCTCAGACTCCCGAGTGCTGGATTTAAAGGTATGAGTCACCATGCCCAGCTCATAAGACAAATCTTGACTTCTATCATTTCTAAACCCATAAATAGCTACTTGTTTATGCTAAGTAAACTTAGAAGCCAATCTACTTTCACCTGTATATGCCTCAGCAGGCATGTGGACGTCAGAGGAAAACTTGGAGGAGTCAGTTCTTTTCACCACATGGGTCCTAGGAATCAAACTCAGGCTGTTAAGCTTAGCTGCAAGTGATTCTACCTGCTAAGTCAACTGACAACCCTATAGTGAAGTGGGATTTTCTTTTTTTCCTTAAGATTTATTTATTTTATGTATATAAGTGTTTTACCTACTTGTGTATATGTTGACAACATGTATGCAGTGCCCATGGAGGTCAGAAGAGTTCACTGGATTCTCTGAACCTGTGACCCAGATTGTTGGTGCTGGAAACCAAAGCCAGGTCCTCTGGAGAGTAACAAGTACACTTAACAGCTGAGCCTACTCTCCAGCCCTTGATTTGTTTTTCTAAACAACTTGTCTCATTCATCTGAGTGTTTTATAGGATTTACTGAGTTTATGAGCAACATAAAAACAATCACATCTTAGCTCTTCTTGTAGAAATGAAACATTTCTGTAAAATGCATTATTTTGTTTTATTTATTTATTTATTTATTTATTTATTTATTTATTTATTTATTTTGGTTTTTTGAGACAGGGTTTATCTGTGTAGCCCTGGCTGTCCCGGAACTCACTCTGTAGACCAGGCTGGCCTCGAACTCAGAAATCCACCTGCCTCTAACTCCCAAGTGCTGGGATTAAAGGCGTGCATCACCACTGCCCAGCCTGTTTTATTTTTTAAAGAATTATATATACATATATACATATACATACACACACACACACGAGTGCTTTGCTTGAATATATGGACATTACATGCATGCAGTCCCCATAGTGGCCAGAGAGAGTGTCAGATCCACTGAAACTACCAAAGGTTATAATCTACCATGCTGGTGCTAAGAATGGAACACAGGTCCTCTGCAAGAACAGCAAGTGCTCTTAACCACTAAGCCCTATCTCCAGCCACTGGTTCTGCTTTTTTGAAGGTTTTTAACAGTGTAGTTCAGGCAGCATCCAAGTGAATTTGTTTGGGATTTTAAAGCTTTTGGTTTTTTTGCTTTGAACTACACAGTTAGTAGACTAGGATGACTTCAAACTTCTGCAATCCTGCCTCAATCTCCCAAGTGCTTAGATTACAGATATGTGCTACCATGCCCAGCTCTTAATAATGTTTATTTTGTTTCAAGTTTTCTTGTTTTGTTTTTATTTGAAACAGTGCCTCAATGTGCAGTCCTAGCTAACCTGGGACTACTCTGTAGACAAGCTGGCTCAAATTCAGAGATCCCCCTGTCTCTACCTCTCAAGTACTAGAATTAGAAGCATGATACCATGCCTGGCTTAAAATGTATAAAATGTAGTCTTGTTTGTTTTTGAGACAGGGTCTCTCTACATAGCCCTGGCTATCCTATAACTCACTATATTACCAGGTCAGCCTCATGCTCATGGAGATCTGCCTCCTTTCTGCCTCTAAGTGCTTGGATTAAAGGAATGTACCACCATGCCCAGCTTAAAATGTATTCTTAAGAACACTCATGGACAGAGCTATCATCCTAGATAGGGTATAATGTTTCCACAGAGGGAGTATAGAGCTTTTCCTATTGCATTAAACTATAAAAATTCTTGTTTGTTCTGTATAAGTAGGAGGAAGTTCATAATAAATTATGTAGCAATATCTGATGACACATGACATAATCATCTATTTTCACAAAATGTGTCAAACCAAAGGCATCTTTGAACCAAGACAGATAGTAGACAGATTGGCCTAAAAGCATGTTTTATCAGGTAATAGTATATGCTACTTACAATTATATGGGAGTGAAAAAGACTGCACTGATTTCTTTAAAATATTCTGCTAATGACGGTACACTACTCTGCCACATATTTTTACTTATTTGGTTGGTTTTAGTTTTTTGAGACAGGGTATCATCAGTAGCCTGATCTGGTCTGATACTCACTATGAGCCTAGGGTGACCTCAAACTCATGGCAATTCTCCTGCATCAGCCTCCCAAGTGCTGAGACTATAGGCATAAACCACCATGCCCAGATACATCTTAAATATAATAGAGATATAATTTATGTCAAACAGCATAGTGGGGCTGTACAAGATGAGAATCAGAGTTCAGATCTTCAGCACATACGTAAAAGCAGGATGTGGTAGTGCTTGCTTAAAAAATGACAGACAAGAGGATCCCTGGGAGTTGTTGGTCAGCCTGTCTAGCAAAAATCAATGGGCTCCAGGTTCAATGAGAGACCTTGTATAAAGCAATAAGATAGAGAGGGGCTAAGGAGATGATTTTGTGGATAAAGTGCTTGGCAGGCATAAGGACTAGAATTCAGATTCCCCAGAACCCACATAAAAAAGCCAAACAGACATGGCAGTTTGTCTGTAATTCTAGAGACAGAGGATCCCTGTGGCAAGATGATAAGTTAGCTACCCTAACTGGTGATCTTGAGGCTCAGCAAGAGAATCTATTTCTCAGTAAATAAAATGGGAATAACACCTGACAACAACCTCTAGCCTTCAATACACATACCCACATGCACCCCACAGACACACACATATACATACATATATATACACACACACACACACACACACACACACACACACACATCACATATCACACAAAATAAGATGGAAAAATCCAACATCAATCTCTCACCTGCACAGCCACACACATGCATGTGCATACATACATGCACATTGTGGTGATTTGAGTAAGAATGGACCCCTATAGGTTCACATATCTGAATGTTTAGTCATCAGGGAATGGCACCACTTGGGAGAGATTAGTAGGTCTGGTCTTGTTAGAGTGTGTCACTGGAGGTGGGCTTTGAGGTTTCAAAAGACTAAGCCAGGCTCAGTGTCCTCTCTTCCTGCTGCTTGTAGATCCAGATGTAGAAGAGAGAGAGTCACTTCTCCAGAACCATGTCTACCTGCATCCCATCATATTCCCCACCATGATCGATAATGGACCTCTGAAACTACAAAGGCCCTAGTTACATGCTTTCCTTAATAAGAGTTCCCATGGTTATGGTGTCTCTTCACAGCAATAGAACACTGACACACATATATGAATACATATATGTATAAGCAGGAATGAAAAATAAATAGCATAAATTGTATACATACAAATAAAGACTTAGCCTCTAATTTAAAAGCATTCACATGCATGAAGTAACCAAAAACATGCAAAATCAAAATTCTTTGTGAACTCAGAGAATAATTAACTTACAGCAGTAATCGTAATCAGAACTAGAACTGGCAAGTTAAAAAAAAAAAAAGTAGGGGCTGGAACACACCTGTATCCTCAGTCCTCAGGAAGCAGAAACAGGTGGATTGGTCACAAATTCAAGGCCAGCCCAGGTTCTATAACAAAAACCTGAATGAAAATGCCAAAAAGGGAGAGGAGGAAGAGGAGGAGGAAAACTATAACTGTAGATAATCAGATTCCCAAGTAGCCAAAAGAGAAAGGATGCATTCATTAAATGACAATATTTAAGCTAGGAAAAGAAATCTGGAGCCATTATACTACTATCTAGAAGGCCACAGAAAGAGGAACTGATAACAATATGGAAGACAGACTACTAAAGAGAGATTGAAGAAAGGAAATCATGAAGACACTGCTGTGATAATGAGGATGTTGCCATAATAATGCAAAGCAGAATGAATGAAGAAGGAAGAATTTAAACAGTAGCAACAGCAGGAGCAGCAATCAATATCAACTTGGCTTAATGTACGTCACATCTGTATGTACTGTCATCTGATCCACATAACCTTTATGAATGAAAGACACTATTGCCCCAATTTATAAATGAGAAAACTGAAGTTTAGAAAGATTAAGTCAGCTTTCAAAAGTCAGTATGGCTAATAAGTAAAAGAGTTTGGACAGAAATCCAAGACTGAATGAGTCCAACGTTCAGACCCTTCAATAGGAGGAAAGGCTGTAATAAAAAAAATCCTTAGAACACACTATTAATGGAACTTCAGGACCATAAGTCCCAGGCAAGATCTCTACTTACCCACTAACTTTTACTTCCTGAAATCCTTCTGAAAATTATTACTTCCTTCATCTAGAGATGTCTTCTAAAATATCTAGGTAGGCTTAACCAATGTCCAATGCTGAATTTTTAACCAAATCAAGTTTTAGTATCTGACAGAGTAATTTTTTTTTTAATCCAAAAACTTGCTTGTGACAGCTGTGAATGGATCCCAGTGATACACCATATGCTTAGTGTATACAAGGCCTTGGGGTTTAATGCCCTACTTAAAGTGCCACTTAAAACCAATACCTCTACCCTCACCATGAGGCCATAGGAAGAAAACAAAACAAAGACATAGAAAGAGAAAGAAGAAGCTGGAAAGATGGCTCAGTGGTTAAGTACACTTCCTGATCTTCTAAAAGACCAGAGCTCAGTACTCAGCACACATATCTGGAGTCTTACAACTGCCTTCAAGTCTAGCTCCAGCAAACTCAACACCCTCTCTGGTCTCCATATGTATCTACACACGCATGGCACACACACACAAAGATACACACACATACATGTAAAATCTAAAGAAGTATTTTAAAAGAGAAACAAAATCAGAATTGAAATAGAACACTTTCTAGTCAGAAAAGCAATCTTTGTATATTCAAAATTTATGAAAACATACTTATATGCCTTAGAAATCCTACAAAGACAACTGCATAGAAGAAATGCTCAATACAAAAGGGTCTAAAGTAAGTAAGTATGGGGGGAACTCTTTAAACTGCTTAGTCATCCAAAATATACATAATTTTATCCTAACACTATATAATAATGTTTTTCATAAAACATGATGCTGGAACACTCTGGGAAAAAAGCCAACTGATGGTTTACAGATTTAATTCCAATTTGATAACCATTATAAAAGTAAGAATTGGATGGACCTGCTCTATTTGAATATGCAAATCATTTTTTATCCTGTACAAAAATATTTGTTGAACTGTCAGTTTGTACTACAAGACTGTTAACTAAGTGGCAGCCAGGTGCGGCGGTACACACCTTCAGTCCCAGCACTTGGAGGCGGAGGGAGGAGAATCGCAGTGAGTTCCAGGCCAGCCAGGACTACAATAGAGAGACCCTGAACCATTAAAAAAAGAAAAAGAAAACAGGAAGAAAGGAAAGAAGGGAGAGAGGGAGAGAGGAAAAGAGGGAGGGAAGGAGGGAGGAGCACTTCCTTTAAGAAAATAATCGCAACTGAGCAGTGGCAGCTCATGTCTTTAGTCCCAGTAAGCTTGTCATGCAGAGGCAAGTAGATGTGAGTTGAAGGTCAGCCTGGTCTACAGATTGTGTTCCAGGACAATCAAGGCTACACAGAGAAACTCTGTCTCAAAAGAAAAAAAAAAACAAAAAAACAAAATATACAAAGAAATTCCCACTTTCCCACTCTGCTCATTTTTTTTTTTTTTTTTTTTTTGAAACAAGGTTTCCTTGTGTAGCCCAGGCTGTCCCAAAACTTAACCTCCTCCTATCTCAGCCTCCAGAGTACTGGTATTCCACCAGATACATGCCACAATGTCCACCTTACTATTCTCAGTTACATCATTCATTTTCACAATGTTAGTGCAATATCTTATCTATTAAATTCAGAGTTTCTCTTGTTATGACTATAGGTAGCTTTAATGAAACATGACAGATCATTCTCATGAAATTGCACACTCAAACACAAAGTAATACTTGCCAGTTTTTAACAAACAGTGCTAGTATAGATTCATCTGGGGTGACTGGCTCATCTCAGATATTAGCCATTAACCACAAGTGTCAGCTTAAAAATGTTAGAATTGTTAAAGCCAATAAATAACTTACAACTCAGTGAAAAGATGTAAGAATTTCCAGTGGAGTGATTACAAACTGACCGATAAGACTCTTAAGGCCCTCATTTTTCAACAGTGTGTGTACATTGAATTTAAACCGAGTTAGTTCCAGTTCTAACTTCCAGCTGAGTCAGAATTCTACAGTCTGAAAGCAGGAAATCCAAAAGGAAATTCCACATCAGATCCTAGAGCCTGGCAACTGAAAAGTTCTGGGCAGCAGATACAGAAGTTCTCCAACTCTTTACTGTAATCTTACCTCATATCTTCAAGTAAATCACATTCTGCCTGATGTTTGGCTTGAAGTTTTGTCATCTGCTCACCTTGAATGTTTCTCAGCTCTTGTGTAACTTTCACCTAAAACACAGCATGTACTTATTAAGGCTTTTACTAAAATTGGAAAAAGAAAAAATTATTTAAAGAAGACAATAGTTGTTAGAATGTATACTTCTAGTTTTCCTATCTCTAAAGACCAAAAAGTTCATATTTGCCATCCAATTTTATTACTTAACTAAGTTCAATGAAAAAAAATTTAGCCAAAGAATGTAAAACGGGCTGAATAAAAATTCACAAATACAAAAACATTGCAGTTTAAAGGGGTGCAAACTATGATTCTGCTTCCTCTTTCTTTCCAGAGATACAGATATGAACCACCAGGAGGAGGGTGCACAGATGAAAGAGTATACCTAATACCTAGCGACTGTAATTTACACATTCATGAAATAATATGCCTGAATAAGCTACATAAAATATTCCATAATGGCTGCAAGACGCACATAGTCTCAGAATGATGCCCTTCATTCTGACAGCGCATCAAATCACAATCTCTTTCTCACAAAGGAGAACGCAGAAGTGACTTTCCAGCATATGCAGGGCTTTTAAACTAACCCAGCAAGCCAGGCCGAGTGGCAGCTCACTTCAAACAGAGAGAACCGCCAAAGCCAGCTGGCTGGAGCCATCCTGGCCAGGCTGGACCCTGGGATTGCAATTGGTTTGTGATCATGGTGGAATCCTGACCACCAGTGCAAAGCTGCATGGAGAAGTGGGGTACACGTGCAGGGAAAAGGGGGAGGATCAGCAACTGGAAAAAATCAGATTAAGAAGGGAAAAGAAAAGGAAACATAAATGATGAGTTACTCATAAGGCAAATGTTTGCCCACAAGGGAAGGATATAACTATCTCTTCCCACAGCTCAGAGTAGATACCTAGTATCCATCTGAAAGATTTAAAAAGACAAGAACACAGCCTTAGCAGTGCGGAAAGGTGTAGAAGAGAACAGCCGGGAAGCTGCTGGCAAGCCCCAGAGCACCGTCACTGCCACCCAGGCCATCCAAACCCCAACCTTAGTGCTCAAGCCATGCATCGCCAGGTTCTGCCTTTCCTACTGGAAGTTCTGCTGTTTCCCTGGGCCCCTAGCCCGAGGCGGGGCAAAAGGGATGTGTGTGTGTGTGTGTGTGTGTGTGTTGCGGGAGGTAGGGGGGAAACTGTTTAGCAGGACCCGTCAATCTTTAATTTGCTTTCCCTTGGGGTGGGAGGGCGGAGACCGTTCCAACTTCTTTTCCGCAGCCCCGTGGGAAAAAAACAGGCCAAATCTTTGGGCTAGACTTGAAATAAATCCGCCCCCCCCCCCGCGAATTTGCCAATGGGTGGAATGCCGACAAGCGACTAGAGGGTTCGAACCTGGAGCAGACTAAACAATCCGTCACACACAGGGCTCTGCAAAATTGCAGGGGCTCCCCCGCCTCTCCTCCGTGCAGCTCTGAGAATGCACTTTGCTCTGGGCAGCACTGCCATGCAGACAGACAAACACATGCATGCCCGAAAAAACTCCAGCGAATGTCTAGGGGGGAGGGAGGTGTCTTCTCTAGTACAGAGAAGCACTGGCCGCCCCTCCATCAGAAAGACACCCCATACACGCGACCCCCTGCCTGGAGCGGGCGGCAACTCTGACAAGCCAAGAGGCGAGAGTGGTCACGGCCCCTTGCGGGAAGGGGGAGGGGGCGCAGCGGTCGCCCCAGCCGCGTTCTTTGTACGCACCACCACCCTCCAAACCTCCAAAGCCCCGCCAGCTGCCTCCTTACCTTCCTCGGCGGCGGCTGCATGATGCTGAAGGGACATCAATCCTCCGCCCACCCCCGACGGCGGCGTTTAAAGGACTGTGAGGGTGAGGAAGGTTGGAGAAAAGGGGGCGGCCCAGCAAGCCAGGGCGCGCGCGCGTGTGTGTGTGTGAAAGGAGAGCCTGAGGAGAAGGAAGAGGAATCGGCCCGGAGGCTGCGAGGCAGGCGAGCGGCAGGAGCACCCGGGTCGCAGCGAGTGTGGAGAGGAGGAGGAGCGCAGGGAAGGCCTGGGCCCGGGCGGCCCGGGGGGTGTGTGAGGGAAGGAGGCGGAGACGGCCAGGGGGGGGGGCCGCGAGCGGGGGCGCTGGGGGGACTCGCGGCTTGCCGGGCGGCTGAGGAGGAGCGACCGCGTCGTCCGCGCTCGCCGCCTGCCGCGGCCCGGCTGCAGCTGGCTGACGCGGCGGCCCCCCACCCACTCGGGCAGCCCGGCCCTCGCGGTGCCCAACGCCCCCGCCCGGCCCGGGAAAGAGGAAGGCGGCGCCGCGCTCCCCGTTGAGCTCCGCCAACCACTCAGGCCGCGGGAATTTCCGGCCCCGGCGCGGGCTACAGCGCCCCGCTCGGGCTGCAGAGGGATGCGCTTCTGGCCACCGCCTGCTTGGGGGGTGGGGGGGAGTAGCCAGGCCGCGCCACGGGGCTCCGGATCTTGGTGTGAGAAAGGGGGAAACTTAATGGATTGTTCGGCAGAGGGGAAGGGTGGGAACGGGAACGGGACTTGAGAAATACCCCAGTTTTCTAAGATGATGGAACGTTCCAGACGCTTCCCGTCCTCCCTCCCCCAACGCCAAGAAGGCAGCTGGGGGCTTCCCGCGCGCCTTCCCGCCAGCCCGCTGAGGCGCGCGACTCCTCTCGGGAGCGCGCACGTGGGAGGGAGAGAGCGCTGCTCCGACGCACGCGCACAGGCCGCCCCGCCCCCGCCTCCCGCCTGCGTCTGCGGCTGAACAGTTTGTGTGGGAATTGGCAGGAGTAGAAGGGGGCTAGGCTCATAGTGGGATTGTTTGCAATAAGAAAGGGGGTATCTAAGAGAATTCGAGAGTTTGCTTCCTCTCAATCCCTCAGTGTACCCTCCCTCCTAGTCAGCTAAATGAGCAGTGAGAAATTTACCATGAAAGTCCTTTTACAACTGGCCGCAGGTGCCAGACCTATATGCCATTGGAAGAGGACAGGTGGAAATAACCTAAAATTGCCAGGCAAAGGAACGAATGGTCCTCTATTCCAGAGTACTTAGCCAGACCACGTGAAATCGACTGAGAAAAAAATGAAAATCTCTTGAGTCGGTCACTCCCATATCACAGATAGGAAGGCTAGTATCCGCAGAGAATTGGAGACGTTTCTCAAGGTCACATGGCATGACTAGAATCCTTGAATCAGGAAGGGTTATGTGTGTTATAAGAAACAAGCAAGGGCTGTGTGTGAGGAGGGGTACTTTGCTAGCGCATGCCTAGCAACCAGAGAAGCCCCGGGTTCATCACTAGCATGGAAGAAGAAAGAAGGAATAGGTGGAGATTAAGAACATAGGGAGACAGCAAGGGCCATAGAGGAAACCTCTGAAGGAAGCACTTGTCTAGAAGGGAGGGCTTCTAGGTCAACCCACTTTGCCTGTCCTAAACTAGTTAAAAAAAACTCAACCTCATCTGACAATGACAATGCTCATTCTCAGCAGGGTCCCATCAGGCACCCTGCTCTGTCCAGACCACCCAAGGAGTATCAGGCTCCCTTTGGGTTGCTTGGAATAGTAGAAAACCCTCTTCCTCATTCCTCAGCACTAGCTTTGAGCCACAGTGAGCTGGATCTCTCCCCTCCCCACTTAATTCAGAACTTGCAGTCCCAGATAGCCGTTCTCAGAAACTCAGTTCAGGCAAAAAAGGAAGGTCAATGAGACCAGAATAAGACCAGGATGACTTAACAGATAACCTACTGGCTCTGTGACCAGAAAATGAACTCAGACCCAGGTGTTTTACACTGAGTTAACCCACATCCTAACAGCGGAGTCAGAGTTGGGAGCTAAATAAACTAGAAAGCCTTCTCTACTAGCTCTGGTTTCCTTGAAGCCTTTTGCCACCTGTGTCCTCATTCAGATCAAGGAAGGCCTGGGGCAAGGGAACAGTGGATGGGAACCCAGAGTTCTGACCTCCACTGAGGCAGGAGCACTAGAGGTAGGGAGCTCAATCTCAGCCTCACCACTGAGCAGTGTCACACTCCTCCAGCTTTTGTTTCCTTCCTTACAAAATAGGGGTTTAAAATATCTTTACAGATGGTATTGTACAAATTAGAATTTCTCCTACTCCAGACCTGGCACATGGTCAATACTCAATAAACATTCATTGGTTAGTTCATCAATAAATATTTGCTGCCACCCTACTTTATGTGAAGCTTACACCAAACACTAGGATGTGGAAGTAAACAAGACAATCATCCAAAGTTCCAGCCTAACTATTTAGGATAGGGTAACAGCACCTGCCCAGATGTCCTGCATGCAGCAGGTGCTCTACCAAGGTTTTCCAAGTTCTACCCCTGGGCACAGCTGCTCTGGCTTAGGGATTATCCTGCTTCGAGTTCTTGGAAGTGAATACTGAGGATATAAAGTTTCTGGATGCTGGCAGATTTGGGATCTCCCTATCCACTATTCAATGGATATTGGAGTTCATCTAGAGTATAAGGTAAATGATACTATACATGGTCTCAAACATCTATTAATGTAATCCTAGCCCTTGGGAGGATGAAGCAGAAAGATCATGAGTTTGAGGCAGCCCAATTTGTCTACAGAGACCAATAGATAGATAGATAGATAGATAGATAGATAGATAGATATAACAGAAAGAAAGTGGGGCTGGAGGGATGGCTCGGTAGTTAAGAGCACTTGATGCTCTTGCAGAAGACTAAGACTCAATTCCCAGCATAGCCACTCACAACTGACTGTAACTATAGGCTCAGAGGATCCAATGCCATTTTCTGGTCTCTGCAAGCCCCAGGCAGGCATCTAGTACACACACATACATGGATGCAAAACACTTGTACACATAAACTAATAAATCTTTTTAAATTTGCAATGTGCCATTTTTTTTTTTTTTTTTTTTTTTTTTTTTTTTTTTTTTTTGAGACAGGGTTTCTCTGTGTAGCCCTGGCTGTCCTGGAACTCACTCTGTAGACCAGGCTGGCCTCGAACTCAGAAATCTGCCTGCCTCTGCCTCCCAAGTGCTGGGATTAAAGGCGTGCGCCACCACCACCCGGCACAATGTCCCTTTTCAAATCCTAAATTTTCTTATGGTTTCTTCAAACTAATGTTTACAATAGCCCTATGACATATTATTTTCTTCATTTCTACAGTAAGAACCATAAGACTCACAAGAGATAAGTTACTTGCCCTTCTTATGCTTCCAAGTTCACCCTGCATGTCATCAGCACTGACCCATGGACTGGAACCCCAGGGTGAATGAAAAGGGGGAAAGGGAGGAAACAGGCTGAGGCCATCTTTAATCTCTCCATTTACTGACTGCAGGTACAATGTGACTGACCATCTCATGCTCCACTGACATGACTTCCATGATGATCTGTAGCCCTTAAATCATAAACCAAAATAAACCCTTCTTTGCTCAAGTTGCTGCTATCAGATATTACATCACAAAACCAAAATGGTGACTAATGTCTCCAGGAATAAAGCAAACTTGGAACCATAAAATACAGGATGGAGCAAGGGATTTCTGTGATCTATGGAAAGTTCCCTTAAATGTCCCTCTTCCAACAAGTATGGGGACTTGAAGAGTTTTGCTTCTGTAATAGTAGTAAGCACAATGCTACCAGAAAGATCTCTTAGATTATTGAAGGGAAATTGGCAGAGTGGCATGCTCTGTGCCCTCAGAGACAGAATTAGCAAATCTTTTTCGGTCTCAGGCAGGTTTTCCAGGCAGACCAGTCCATGGAGAAAGGGAGTATTTCCATCCTGAGGCTGTGCAACAGGTACTGTCTCCTTTCCACCAAAGAGATCACATGTGGAATTCTTACTCTGGAAAGATATTAAGAGCCAGCATTTGTTATGCCTCCATGCTTCAGACATTGAAATAGGCATGCTTTTTACATTGTTTTTCACTCTCACAGCATCCCCTTATAGTACATATGACCCCATTTTCACAGACTGAGACTCAAACATAAACAATCCAGAGAGTCATGAACTATCCAGGCACTGCTGAAGATGATTGGATTTGAGAACCCCGTTCTCATTCACCTCATCACTACCCTGGTCACCTTTCCTTTCCCAACTGCCCTTTGTTCTTCTCTCAGTGGATTCCCTCACCATAGCCCTCCAGGGGATTATACCTGTCTTCACTAGTGAGCTCTCAAGACAGACTCCCAATCCAGCCACCAGAGTAGAGCAGGGGCTTTTCCTACGGCACCCAGTGAGTCGGTAGCAGAACCAAGCCTTGGATTCCATCAACTGTTCCTCAACAAAGGTCTTTATTCTGGGCTTAGTCACAAGTAGGTCTCTGGGGTGAGACCAGGGCTCTGTCCCAAAGAGCTCCCAATCTCAGTGCTTGACCTGAAGTCACAACACTGGGACATGCAAGGCCAGGGAAGTCAGAGGCCTGATCCTATCATACAGTAGCAGAGATTTAAGCCCAGAGGCAAGTCCTTAAGGTCCAGGCAATGGAAGAAGGAATTTCCTGGTCATTTGGGGCTCCTCCTCATGAGTATTACAGCTTAGGGCATAACGACAGAGGTATAAATCCCAGAGATATGGTTAGAGCTGGCAGACAGGTGAACCCTATCTATCCCTATCTAACCCTATCTTTGTTAGGTACTTGCTTCCAGACATGTCACTTCAGCCTGTTTTCCATTTCTGCAGAATGATAGTAACAGAATTTTTTCCTGTCTCTCTCTTAGGGGGACTGCTCTGCAGGCTAAATGAACAGTCAAGTGTATATAAAGGGCTGAGTAGGCATGTAAGCCAAGGACTGCTAGTCTGGATGCAACTGAGAAGGCTGAGTGACTGTCTATGTGGGATGCCGAAAGGAACTTCCACCACTAGCTGCACTGTGATTACAGCTCTGAAAACCAGGTATCAAGGAATAGAACAGTCAGGTGGGTGGAAGCATGCTAGTTCAGTGATCCAGCAAAACGTTTGAGTTAGGTGGCATGTTCCCTCTTCCACCTCGATCTGGCTTCTTGACAATCTTAAAGACACTTTTCTAATGGTTTCCCTTATTCTGTCAGAGGGGAGAATTGATGTTAGAGTTGTGGTGAAAATTAAATGGACTGTTTATGCAAGTGCTTCTAATTGTTCTAGTAATATTGTCGAGAGAGAGAGACAGAGACACAGAGAGAGACAGAGACAGATAGACAGAGACAGACAAAAACAGAAAGAAGAGGCCAGGCTGGCAAGATAGGTCAGTGAATGAAGGAGCCTGTTGATCCCCAGAACCCACATAATAGAAGGAGAGAACCAACTTCTACAAGTTATCCTCTGACTTCCACATGTATGCCATGCATACAAAATAATCAAAACATGTTAAAAAAAAAATTAAGACCAGTTTAATGGTTCATGTCTTTATCCAGCACTAGGGAGTGAGAGGCAGGAGGACCTCTGTGAGTTCGAAGTCAGCCTGTTCTCCATATTGAGCTCTAGGACAGCCAGGACTATATAGAGAGACCCTATCTCAAAAGCAAGCAAACAAACAAAAACAAATAAAAATTATTTATTCATTTATTAATTTAAAAGGCCAGCCCTATTAGTACATTTCTGTAATCCCTCCATTTGGGAGGTAGAGGCAGGCAGTTCTCTGTGAGTTCAAGGCCATTCTGGACTACATAAGGAGCTTCAGACCAGTCAGAACCACAAAGTGAGACTGAAAGTAAATAAATAAATAATCCTCTCCCCAACTAGAGAGGTGATCATGATTAAGAGAACTGGCTGCTCTTGCAGTGGACCCAGGTTTAGTTCCCAGCATCCACATGGTGACTCACAAACCATCTGTAACTCCAATTCCAGCCCCTGCAGGCACCAAGCACAAAAGTGGGCTCAGACATACATGCAGACAAAACAGTCATGCACATAAATGTTAAATGGTAATTTTTATGGTAGTGATGGTGCACACCTTTAATCCCAGCACTCAAAGGCAGAGGCAGATGGGTCTCTGTGAGTTCAAGGCCAGGCTGGTTTAAAAGTGAGTTCTAGGACAGCCAGAGTTAAGAAAGGCCATGTCTTAAAAATAATAAGAAATAAATCTTTTAAAAGGTTTTTTTTTGTTGTTGTTAATTCCCATGAGGGAAGGTTAAGCCCCACTAGAGGCCTAAGCCTGCCTCTCTCTTACTGTGGGCCCCTGGGAAACTCTGATTCTTCCTCAGCTAACTTCATCTGTAACACTAGGGTTCCACTAAGAAGCCTTTCCAAGGCCCAGCCTGGGAAGTATAGAATGGTACCAGTATATGACCCTTCTGTGAAGAGGGCACCCCTCAGGCTGAACTTGAAACTTGAAGAGAAGAGTCAGGCAGGGACCTAAGGAGAAAGATGGAATTGTGGGATAGGGACAGCAAGATGGACAAGCGGCAGCATTGTCAACTGTATGAGCTGCCTTGTGAAGGAAGTAGGTCCTTTCAGCTTAGGAAGCCTTCCTGCCTTTTTTCCCACAGCCTGCCCAGTTAACGCCTAAACAAAACAAGCTTTCCTGCTCCCTGCTGCCTGCTGGAGGGTGGAGATCCAAAATGAGCGTCCTGGAGGCTGGCAAACACCCTGGCATCCTGCCTATGTTCCCTGGGCACCCGCCCTTCCCCTGTCTACAGCACCACCCTCAGCCTTCGCAGCCCCTCCACACCCATGCTCCCCTCCACTTCCACCCTTTCTAGGTAGATACCCCCAATGTCTAAACCTGCCTGACTTCCTAGGCCAGCTCGAGCCACTAAGTCCAGGTTTAATTTCACTGTGCTGTCGTGGGCAGAGCATCTGGCATCAGAATGCCTGGAGTGGCTGTCGGTCACCATGGGAGGGAATTCCCTGGCTGAGGAAAACTCTTCCAGAGGGAAAGAGCAGGTGGCAGTCTCCCCACAAGACAGATGCCGCCCACGATGTAAGCAGAGCCAATCCTGGGATGAGAAGCATCAAGTCTGACAACACACACACACAGACACACACACACACTTTTGTCTGTCTGTCTGATGCTTGTCTACACTAGGCATATTAATACTAGCCCATGCTTCATAATAGCTACCACGTGGCAGACTCTATTCCAAACACTTCACCCAGATACCTAATTTAATTCTCACAACAACTCTGAGGTAGGTACTGTCATTAGCCCCATTTTATTGATGAGGCATTAATAAGTAATTTGCCTAAGGACTCAGTCCCTCAGTGGCATACTGGGATGTGTCCTCAGTTAATAAGGCCATTGTGTGCTATGTTAATCTGCCACTGGATGATAGTATCCCCCTAAAACATCACGTCTGTACTTGGAACCTGGCAAAATACATCTAGTATCTCATAATCGAAACACTAAGACAGATTTGCTGAGGATGAGAACCATGTAAAAATACTGTTTAACCCTCTCATAAGATGGAGTAATTGTTTTCCTTTGAAACACAAAAGTCTCCTGTATTCCAGGCTATCCTCAAGCTCGATATTCAGCCAAAGATAACCTTGAACTTCTAGTACTTCTACCTCTTCTTCTCAGCCGTTGGGATTACATGCACGTACCAGCATACATAATTTATTCCATACTGGGGAATTGAGCCCAGGACCTCCTATATGCTAGGCAAGCACCTACCTACTATACTGAGTTACACCCCAGTCCAGTGCAGTAATTTGACTTGGGAAGAGAGGCAGTGACTGACACTGGAAAATAGCTCTTGTTATGTGAATGAATGCCCTTGACTTCCTTGGGGTCCTTTCCATCTTAAAATAGGTTACAGTCACCCACCCTCCTCCACATAAAGATGTGGCTGTGTTGAGTCAGTGTGTGTTGATATTCGTTTGCTGGGGTGTAAGGAGTTGTTTATAAGCACACCCAGCTGGCTTCTAACAACAGCTGTCATAATAATAGCTAACGTTTTCTGGATGCTTAGGGGGCACCAGACACAACTCTGAAGGCTTTGATGTGTTCACCCACTGATTCTCTCAGCTTCTATTATCTTGATGTTAAGGATGGAGTTAAGTAACTTGACTGAGATCATAGAATCAGTAAGAAGCGGGGATGCCAGATGGCCCTGCTCCTGTATTCTGGGGTTAACTACTCCATCTGAGTTGCCAGATGCACCCAGCTTCCTCCTCATGGAAACTAGGCACCAAGTTTAATTGAGCAAGTGGGGACTGTACCTGTAGTGTTCAGGAGTCCCCAGTGTCCCAATGTAGACTGACAGGCAACATCTGAATCTGAAAAATTCCAAAGCACAGTGCTATGTGAGTTCCCAGTGAGGAAAGACTAACTCTGTGTAAAGGAAGGGATTCAAGGGGCTGCATTGAAAGTAGGCCTTGATGCCTGAGATCGTGGTACTCAAGACAGAGGAGCGATGAAAGCAAAATGCTAGGCTGGATGGGCCTGAGCCAGCAGGACAGTTCTAACTAGTAAACTCTTTACAGGTCTCCTTCTTGGCTGTTTGGTCTAAAACTTAAAAAGCACTGCCTCTTGAAGCCAGACATGGGAGTAGATACCTGTCTAGGGCTTAGGAGGTGGATGAAAGAGGGTCAGTATAACTAGTCTTTGCTACTTTTGGGTTCTTCTTTTTCCCACCCTTTATTCCCACTGCCATTTCCCCCACTCCCCATTCACTAGATAGTAGAGAAAGAAAGATAGAGAAGAAGGGGGGGCTCCTGAATCTAATTTCTTTCTTTTGTTTCTTCTTTGAGCATGACTAACAAAACTGCAACCAACCCCCTCAGGTATTGGGGCTAGCATTTATATACCCTCTAAAAAGTTCCCAGAATTACAAGTGTCACACAATCACAGGAACTGTCTGCAGCTGGCGAAACCACACCTCTGCTAGAGCATTAGGCATATCATAGTCAGCTGCTGCAGACAGTCTGAAGCAGCCCCATATCCCCACACCTGGGATTAAAAAAAAACATGTTCTTATAATATTTTGTATTTTTTTTTAAGGAAACCAAATTCCAGAGTTCTCACTACAGATCAGAAAATCAAAGTCATCCTCAGCTATGTAGTGTATTTGAGGCCAGGCTGATTACTTAAGATTCTGCCAGGATTTGGAGAATGTGATAGCACATGCCTGTAACTCCAGCCATCAAGAGGCAGGGGCAAGAGGTTCACCATAAGTTCAAGGCCAGCCTAACCTACATAGTGAGTTCCAGATCCTGAATTCAAAGCCATTCTGAGATACACAGGGAGACCCAATCAAACAAAACAGAACAGAACAAGCAATGACTCTTTATGGTACTTAATTCACTGTGTTATAGAAACATGTTCTGGCTGTCCTTCCTGTGTTATCAGTGCCTCCCTGTCCCCAAGCCCAGGGGCCTCTATAACATTTGTCTCTATCCATAAAACCAATGACAGTGTACCTAGAAGTCATGCTGGTTGGATAGAAGCCCTGACACTTGGAAGTTGACCAAGGATGGAACAGATAGAACACTAAAACATGGGCACCCAAGTCATAGAAACAGGCCCAGTTCAGCAGGCTAAAGAGAGGGTGTGCCTGGAGGCTGGACTACACTGCCAGGTCCTTTACTCCTATGTAGCCTTTTCTCCTTGTCTGCTGCACAGGGACTGTGACCTTCAGTAACTCCTCTCAGAAGTAGCTTGTGAGTAGGTGGCCTATAAGGAGAGGACACAGTGGGTCAGAAGGATAAGACACTGGGCTGGAGAGTTGGCTCAGTGATTAAGAGCACTGGCTGTTTTTCCAGAGGACTTAGGTTCAATTCCCAGAATCCATATGGTGGTTCACAACCACCTGTAATTCCAGTTCTTCTTCTGGCCACCTCATACACACAAATAGTGCACAAACACACATGCAGGCAAAACACCCATACATAAAATATTTTTGTAAACTGCACAGGGTCTGCACAGATCTAAGCTTGGATGGGGTCCTAGCATTGAGAGTGGAAAATAAACACAGTTTCCATCCATAACCCAGAAATTCTCTCTGACTGATAACCACTCACTAAAGAAAAATTTGTTTTCTCCAATGGATTCTCCATAGGTATACAAACCACACTTAATAGCAGGCCCCATGCCCAGCAGTAGATGGCCAACAACAAAATATTCAATGGTTTTTTAGGAGTTTTTGGCTCATAATACTTTGGGCAATTTTTTTTTTTTTTTTTTTACCTTATAGGTCTTTTGTTTGTATATTATGGTTTCCAACTTCATGACTTTATGGGATTTCTGTGTGTGCAAATATGTGGGTCCCTAACTCTATATGTGTTCCATGTGCTTTTTCTTTGAATTTTTATTTGTCCTATTCTGGTTTGTTTGTTTATTATTTTGAGGGATGGGTCCAAGACAGGGTTTCTCTGTGTAGCCTTGACTGGCCTGAAACTCCCTCTGTAGACCAGGCTGACCTCAGACTCACAGAGATCTGCCTGCTTCTGCCTCCTGAGTGCTGGGATTAAAGGCATGCACCACCACTGCCTGGCCATTATTATTTTTTTAGGTACCTGTTTGTTTTCTAATGAGAGAGAAGGAAAGGGTGTGAATTTGAGTAAATGGGGAGGTTAATGACATCTAGAGCTGGGTCACACTAACGCCCATGCCCTTCCTCTCTGCACACTGAGCATTTTTGTTTGGGGTCTTAGCTACAGCTTAAGTCAACTGAATTTTCAGATTGGCTGGTCTGACTTTTGACCCCTGCTTCTTTTGCTTTGTAAGTATACACACAAGATACTGGAACCTCTCAAACACCCTCTCACAGCCCCTCCCTCTAGTGCGGCCCTCAGAGCTCAGTGTCTGTAGATGTTGGTATAGACAGGAGAACTAAGTGGCTGTTGCAAGACTCTAGTTTGGGTTTTTTTGTTTTGTTTTATTTTGTTTTGTTTTCATTGCTGGGGATCAAACCCAGAACCTTGTGCTTGTTAGGCAAGTGCTCTATAACTGAACTGTGTCTCCAGTCATAGTCTTGAGTTCTTTGGCTTCAAGAGCCACCGTGCTTCCTAAGACTTTCTTCTCTGAGACAGCAGAAAAATCTTCTCTAAGTCAGTGTTGGTCCCAGGAAAGTGACTGTGTCAAGGACCCAGAGCACTCCACCTGAGCAACGATCTTTCAGGTATATTTGGAGGTAACTCTCTCTACTCAACACTCCTGTCTATCCCTATCCTATGTCTCAGGAGGCCAACCCCTAGAGGCTGTGCCTCCAGGCCTCTTTGCCAGCTTCCATTTGGGTTCCTTGGAACAATGAGGGGGCTTGAGGATCAGAGCAGAGAGGGTTGTCATGTTTTCCCACTGCTCCCTGTTGGATCACCATCCCACTAGGCATAACTGCCTCTTCCTAGGTTCCAGTTATAGGATTACTGAGCCCTTCCAGGCCTGAGGTAAGAGTTTCCACAGTTGCTTAAAGGGAAGCTCCAAGGCCAGACTCTATTACTGATGCTATGGTGTGCTTATAGACAGGAGCCTAGTGTGGCTGTCCTCCGAGAGGCCCAACAAGCAGCTGACTGTGACAGATGCAGATACTTAGACCCAACCAATGGACTGAAGTTGGGGACCCCTGTGGTTGAATTAGGGAAAGGTTGGAAGAAGTTGAGGAGGAGAGCGACCCCATAGGAAGACCAGCAATCTCAACTAACCTGGACCCTCAAGATCTCTCAGACACTGAGCCACCAACCAGGCAGCATACACTAGCAGGTACAATGCCCCCTCTCCCCCCACACACATATACAGCAGAGGACTGCCTGGTCTGGCCTCAGTGAGAGAAGACTCACCTAACCCTGAAGAGACTTGAGGCCCCAGGGAGTAGGGAGGTCTGGCTGGGGCAGGCGTGGGTTGGGGAGGGGCATCCTTTTGGAGACAGAGGGGAGGAGGAATGGGATGTAGAACTGTGGGAGGAGCAACCAGGAGGGAGGTAACAGCTGGACTGTAAAAAAATAAAATATATATATATGAGAGTTTCCACAGTTGCTAGTCTCTGGATGATGACTTACTACCCAGTTGACCATCCTTTTAGCCTATGCACATTTCTTCACTGAAGTCTCTTGCAGGCAGACCCAAGATTCTCCACCTGCGTCTGCCATTTAAATCAGCCACATCAAGATTTTCCTCAGAATGCTAAGCCAAGTGAGCAGCCCCGAAACCATTACTACTTCGGGACAATCATAAAAAGGGCTAGTATTTCTAGGGAACCAGAGGGTCTGATTCTGATTTATCTGTCACTTGAAAAACCTCTTGTGGGCAGAGTCAATGAGTTGGAGCACTGTGGCAAGGGGACAGCTGCCGATGGGACACAAGGCACAGAACGAAGTGTGCCTCCAGGCAGAGCTCTCATTCACCTGCTCAAGCAACTGAGCAGGAAGCAGCAGGAAACCAAGGACCAGGAGCTTCAGGGCCTGGCGGGGCCTGGCAGAAACCCTAGGGTGCTGGAAATGTGGCAAGGGACACTCATATCAGAAGAAAGAGCAAAGGCTTGGCAGAAGGACATTGAGGGCAAGGATATGATGCTTCCCATTGCCCTTGGCTTTCCTCAAAGTATAGCCCCTCACCATATCCCACTGTGGAAAGGGACTCCTGGCCAGAGACAGGCCTCCAACACCCTCACAAGCTGTCCTTCACTCTCACAAGCTGTCCTTCTCCTTCACAAGCTGTCCTCCCTCAAAGCCAGTCACTCAGCCCCTTTCACTTCCCTTGCTAACCACACCTGCCCAGACCAAACCCACAGAAGCGCCTACATTTGAATTTTCATTTCCTCTGCACCTTTGTGTTTCATTTTCTCAACAGGGGTGGGGCCTGACATCCTCGGCTCTGTTGTCAGGGCCTCTTTGCAGTTAGTTACTCCTGCCTGACCTCAACCACCACATACTCTGTCCTCTGTCTTCCTAGCTGCTAAGATCAAACTGTCTGCCCTTGGGCTCCTCTGCTTAAATGCACCCCATTTTTTCCAAATTAAGCCCAACATCTTGGGGGTTTTGTTTTTTGTTATCATCCACATTTTTTTTCAAGAACTCATTCAAAATATCTCAGATAAATAACTGGGTTGGGTTTTTTTGTTTGTTTTTTGTTTGTTTGTTTTTTTCGAGACAGGGTTTCTCTGTGTAGCCCTGGCTATCCTGGAACTCACTCTGTAGACCAGGCTGGCCTCAAACTCAGAAATCCGCCTGTCTCTGCCTCCTAAGTGCTGTGATTAAAGGCAGATAAATAACTGTTAATTCTCATTATCTTTTTTTTATTTATCCTGATTTATTTGAAAGCAATATAACATGTAGCTGTCTATACTGTTATCAACTATACACAGCCGATCAGATTATTCTTTTTTCATTTTGTTTTGTGGTTGTTTTACAAGAAGAACTCACATAGCCCAGGCTGGCTTCCAACTAACTATGTAACCAAAAACGACTTTGAACTCCTAATCCTCCTGCCTCTACCTCCCAGGTCTGTATGGGATCATCACACGTAGACTTTGAACCTTCCTTGAGTATTCGAAGTCTATTCTTCAAATAGTTTTTGGTGGCGTATTTCAAGTATCTTTTAGAATAAGGCACCTGCTATGATCTAGCTATAACTTTTCAAAGGCTGCAAAAACTTCTACCTAAGATCCAGGATTTTCCATTTTTTTTTTTTTTTTTTAAGATTTATTTGAGTACACTGTCCCTGTCTTCAGACACACCAGAAGAGGGCATCGGATCCCATTACAGATGGTTGTGAGCCACCATGTGGGTGCTGGGAATTGAACTCAGGACCTCTGGAAGAACAGTCAGTGTTCTTAACCACTGAGCCATCTCTTTGATTCTCTCTTAAAGGATTTGCTTGAAATTGGTAGGTAATTCCCTCAGCTACAGGAAGGGAAGCAGTCAAGGATAAATTTTAGAGTGCTCCTTCCTGCCCCCTCCACTACCCACTCTTCACTGTAAGCTTTGTCATGGGTGCCAGAGTGGCAGCTAAGGGCAAGCTCACCAGCCAGCCTAGGCATCCTCACCTCTCAAGTACATTTGTTGTGCCGATCACACCGTATGCATCCATTCTCCAACAACTCACCAGGCTGCCTTAGCAACTTCACACTTTTTAATAACGCCTGCATATGCTGTTCCCCTTGCCTTCAGCACCTTTCCCCCTTTTGTTTTTCTCTGTAGGCTAAACTCCCATTTCCCCTTTAAATGCCAGTTCAAAGTCATCCTTATTAACTAAAAATTTGCTCATAGCTAGGTGCTGTTGCCCACCTTTGTATCCCAGCACTAATACAGAAGCAGGCAGATGTCTAAGTTTAAGGCCAGCCAGAGCTACATAGTAAAACTGTCTCAGAAACTAAAATAATAAGATTTCTTTGTTAGTTTTTGTTTTTGTTGTGTTTTGTTCCTTTTTGAAACAAGGTCTCATTCCGAGGGCCACACTAACCTGGAACTCACACTGCAGCCCTGGCTGGCTTCACACTCACAATCTATCCTTTGCCTGAACCCTGTGGGTGCTGGGTTACAGGTGTGAGCCACCAGGCTTGTCAAAGCCACTGCTTCTGTGAGAGTGTCCTCCTTTCCCTAACTCAGAATTTGTCCTCCCAGGTCTAACCTTATTCAGATCTTGGTGGCAGCACCAAGCATATACTTCTCTTTGGCTGCATCCTCTTCTCAATTCCTCTTTCTTTTCAAACTCAGGTCCCACCTGAGCAACTGATTAGGAAGCCAGCTTGGGCTGCAGTGTGAGTTCCAGGTTAGTGTGGCCCTCAGAATGAGACCTTGTCTCAAAACAGAACAAAGTATAACAAAAACAAAAGCTAACAAAGAAGTCTTATTATTTTAGTTTCTGAGACAATTTTACTATGTAGCTCTGGCTGGCCTTTAACTCAGAGACTATGTGACCTTAGGCAAGTCACTGCACCATCCCCGGACCTTCCCCCCTTAAGGACCCCTTCCCGGTTCACATATCAAAAACCATGATTATCCCATCTCCCCCTAATGATCCTCCACAGTGCTGAGTCCACTGCCAGCAAGGTCACAGGGGCCAGACTCCTTATAAACAAATTGTTTCTTGTATCCCCATTGCCCCCAATTCCAGAAATCCTTACTGCAGGGGTGAACTTAGCCAAGCCCCATTTCTTAAAATAGACGTGCCTGAGCTCAGCAAAGCATTGAGATTTGCCCATCATGAACCTATTTCATAGCTTTTTCTTTTATCATCCTCCTGAATCCTTGAGCCAACCTACTTCCCAAAGATAACCCCTGGCCAGGACTGAGACCAAACAGCAAGCCTGTACCAGGCCTTCACCTCACCTGTTGCTGCCCCATGAACTTTCAGGGCCACAGGGCCAAAGCTGCAGATGCCCGACAGTTTTACTTCCCTCCTGGGTGCAGAGACTACAAAAGAGCAATTGTCAGAGCTCAGGCACTTCCGTTTCACTCTGAACCAGGCTTCCTTTCCATCTCTTCTCTAGGCAGCAAGCAAGCTGTGGGCCTCTGCGTGTGCCAGCTCCCAGATGATCTTGTTCCTCCTGGAGGCTCAGGCCAGTCAACATCAGTTCTGTACTCCCTAAGGACAAGGGAAAACATTGTGTGCTTGAGGCAGGAAGCCTGTTTGCCTCGATCTCTGGAGAGTAGGGTCTTGACCTTGATGAAACTTTGGTTCACCTGTATAGTTGGGGACAGAAGAAACACCCAGAAAATCAAGAGCCCCCTAGTGCTGATGGAACCTGTTCATTTTAAAGATGGAGAGATCCTGGCTTAGAAAGGGATTGGCTCGGGTGGAAAGGCAGTGATGTTCCTTGGACATTAATAGGGAAGCCTGATCTTAAATATATGATCTCAAACAATGATCCTCTGATAGGGCGTTTGCATATGTTAAGATACACAGAGGGTGTTCTCGTTGTCTTTATAGTGCTAGAGTTAAACCTGAGCTCTCACAGATGCTCAGCAATGTTAAAGTAACTCTCTACCACCAAGATGCACCAGCCTACAATTTTTATGTTTTTGGACAGGGCTTCACTATTTTTACAGACTGGTCTCAAACTCATGGGCTCATGCACAGCATAATTGTTTTATTTTTCTATTTCCCTTTTACCAGGGAGGCAGGAGCCCTGGTGCTGCCCTGATGCACACCTCCCTGCCTCCCTGCAGCAGCCCCATGACACGGGCTGCCAGTTAAACCAATTAACCTTTGATATGTTCTGAAACTAATTACCAAGGCTTCGCCACAGAAGACAAAAATGTAACCTAGCATGAGTGGGTTCCCACCTAGGCTGAGGAACATCGTTGGATATATAGAAGCCTTTTGTGCTTGGGGACTGGGTTCTTCAGCAGAAAAGAGTCCAGACACAAGGACTACTTTTGACCAGTTCTCCTCACCAGCACACAGTTAATCCACACACACCTGTGAGGTGCCACTGAAGGAGGATGCTGGCTGACTTATCCATTTCTCTGACTCATTTTTCTTTCTAACTTATCATGCCCAAGGATAGGGAAAGCATCAAAGATCAGGCAGTCTTGACAGTGGATGTGGCTCAGTTGACAGAATGCTTGCTTAACATGCACAAAGCTCTGGGTTCAATCCCCAACACTGCAGAAATAAGAAAAGGATGGGCACTTTGTAATCTCAGTACTCTGGAGATGGAATCAGAGGGCTCAGAAGTCCAAGGTCATCCCTTGGCTGCATACCTAATTGTAATTGGATGGACAGCTAGAGATCCTGTCAAAATACAATATGTACACACATGCACGGGGGGGGGGGGGGTCAGCCCCACCTCCTCTAGATCCTTTATTGGACTAATGCTAGAGGCATACAGTATTTACTCTTTGAAATCCAACGGGCTCTTAGCTTTGGAAAACTCATCATCAAAGGAAAGAAAGAGATTTGTAAAGTACCCTACAGAGACAGATACGGTGGTTCATGCTTATAACCCCAGTACTCTCAAGGTTGTGCCTGTAAGAGCCTACAAGATTTCCATGAGCTCAAAGCCAGTCTGAGCTACATAATGAGTTCTAAACTAATTTTGACTACAGGGTAAGACCCTGTCAAAAGGATTAAGTGGCACCTCCCAGCACTTGGGAGGTACTGGCAGGCTTATCTCTGTGAGTTCCAGGCCAACCTGATCTCCATAGTGAGTTTCAAGACAGCCAGGACTACAGTAGAGTAAGACCCTGTCTCAAAAAACAAAATGAAATAAATCAAACCTACAGAGGTGCACATGATAAGAGAGATTTCTTGGGGGAAGCGGATGAGATCTATGCCTGGGATCTTGGAACATTAAGTCACCAAGTGGGTAAGTGGGAGAGGGGCAAGGAATATCCCAACTTGCCAGTTAATGCAACCTATGCTGATTCAGGCAGCCTGATTTCTACACAGTTCTTTGCCTTTCCCTCAGGTTTTATCAGCTAACTTTGTTAGTCAACAAATTCTCCTGGATATTCTATGAAGAGTCTGTAGTTGGTCCTGGAGCTACCTGGCTTTCCTCTCCCCTCCTGATAGAGGACTGATGCATAGAAAGACAGTGACTATCCAGTGTGGACTGTGACACTTGTGTGCAGCTCGGAAAACAGCTTTGTGGAGTCTGTTCTGTTCTTCCACTTTCTTGTGGGTCCAGGGGATTGAACTTGGGTCCTCAGTTTTGTACATCAAGTGCCTTTTACTGGCTGAGCCATCATACCAGCCTCATGGAGGTCTTTCTGTAGGCTACGTCCATGACCTAAGATACAACATCTCTTTTCAACTACATCAAATAACTCATTTATTGGCCATGTTGGGTACCAAGTGCTAGGACTTCCACATGCTAGGCAAGTGTCCTACCATTGAGCCATTGTATTTTTAACACTTTATTGTTTTGTTCTGCCTTACAATGTTGCTTTTGGATTGAGACTTAAACCTAGGAACTCTCAAACATGCCAGGCAAGTTTCCTACCACAGGGCTACATCCCCAGACCAATTCTCCACTCTTAAAAATTAATTGATTGATTAATTATGTTTTGAGACAGAGTCTCATTATTTAGTCCTTGTGGGCCTGCCAATCACAATGTAAACAAGTCTGTCCCCAAACTTGTAGAGATCCGCCTGCCTCTGTTTCCTTAGTGTTGGAACTCAGGGCATGAGCCACCATGCCCAGCTTTTTCATTCTTGTTTTTTGAAACAGGGTCTTGTTCTATAACACTGGCTGACCTGTTACCTACTATGTAGCCCAGGGTAACCTCAAACTCACCATATACCTCCTTCCTCAGCCTTCCCAGTGCTGAGATCATAGATGTGTACTACAATGCCCGGTTCATTTCTCCAGTTTAGAGGTAATGAAACTGCAACTCCCCCAAAGCCAATGCCTTCCTTACTCAAAGTCATGTAGGGAATTAGGAACAGTTGTTCACACCTAGCATCTGGAGCCAGGGGCAAAACTGATATCATTTGTAGAACTAGGCTGGGGCAGGGGTGTTTCTGGAGAGGGATGTTTAGAATCAAAAAGGAAAGAAAAGCTAAGACCGTAGAGCAGGACGCAATCAGGAGGGTGTGCCCTTCTACCACACCGTGGAGCAGAAGAGGACAGGAACTCCCAGCAGAGTGGGTGCCAGCTCATTGATTCAGGATGGCAAGAATTGATGAAGGTACAGTGTCATGGCAGCTGACCCAGGGCTGGAATGCAAAGCATCTGTCTCCCAGTGGAGCCCTATCTACTAATCTCCACTCACTGATATGACCTCTGGGGGAGATACCTTTCAAGTCTCAACCTTGAAGACTCAGGGTTCTTCTGGTCTCTGCTGTTAGAAGCTTCCAATTGATAAACTAGGCAGTCAGACTGGGCTCAAAGCCCAGGTCTCCAGGCATCATACAGAAGGGAGGCACCAGCAGGTGTGGCCTGGGTGCTGGGGAGTGGGTAGGGAGGGCCTTGGACAGGTCTTTGGACATTAGTTTTCTCATCTTTCCCAAGGAAGACCTAGAGTCAGCAGTCTATGGGGTCTGGCCTCCTTTGGTTTGCAAGGGTAGGGAGGTGGGGCCAAGCTCCTGGTGGGCTGGTGGGTGGGAGGCAGAGGAAGTGGCTTGAGCCACCCTAGGCTGCCCATGTCTGTCTGGGCTGACCCATTACAGGCAAGGAAATCACAGACTCAGCGCTCAGACATCTGGGAGGCTCTGGGCAGCCTGGGTATTTTTAGAATGCCAGACATGCCCAGAATCCTGGGCGTTGCTGAGCCAGAAAAGCAAGGAGGACAGCAGAAAGCAAACCAAAAGAAGTGTCCTGAGCCCTGCTTTCTTGACTGAGATCAGCTGGCCCAGCCTTTCCAAGACCCCGCTCAGGCCTGCTGTATGCAAGCTTGTCTCCTTGATTTTCACTGGATCTGCTTTTTTGGGGGGTATTCAAGTGTAGACTATGACTGTCCAGAGTTCTTGCTCTTCACTGATTTGCTGGGGCAGCTATTTGGTACCATCTCTGGTTCAGATGAACTGTTGGACCCCAGGGACATATAAATGAAAGGAGTTATCTTCCAATCATTTGTGGGTAATGGTGAAATGAAAATGCCAGTGTCCTGAGGTCAGTGTGGGAGAGAAGGAAGTTGTATCTGGAGAAATTCTCAGGACTTCCACAAGAATCAGATAATAATCTAGAGGGGAAAATACCAACTTCCAGCTGAAGGGCAACCCCTGGGCTAAAACTGTGGAGTCCTTTTCAGTCCTTTTCAGTCCTTTTCAGACCGAGCCTTTTTCTCTTATATTGTTTCTGAAACAGGACATTTCAGAGGTGGGTAGCCAAGTGTGGTGGTACTTGCTTGTAATCCAAGCACCTGGGAGGCTGAAGCAGGAACACCAGGTTCAAGGCTAGCCTGAGCTACAGAGTTAGTTGAAGGTAAACCTAAGCAATGTAATGAGACCCTGTCTCAAGAAGGCATCAAGAGAAGAAGGAACAAATAATGAAATAAAGGGTAAACATGGCCCCTTTCCACGTTTATCTACCAGAAAACATGCCTAGTTTGCAGTGGTAACTGGAAAGAATGGTTGTCCCTGTACCCTTCCCCTAATTTTATCCCCTCAAACTCCTCCAGGTAAGTCCACTCCATCATAGTACAGACAAGAACCCAAGTCCTATAAAGGGCTTCTCTAGCCCAGGTGACTCTGAGCTATCTGGAATCTGCAGATTCTCATGTGATCAAAAGTACAGGAAGGATATTCTCGGGCTTATATATCCAAGAGGGAGGACTGGGGTGTTGGGTGGACAAAGGGCAGGGATGTATCCCCCACCCTACCCTGCCACAGTTCTGTAGCACAACTGCATCTTCATTTTAGACCTGGCTGTGCCTGTGTCTCTTCTCTCTCCTTTCTACCTAGGATTTTCAAAATCTCACTAGCTAATGTTCCCTGCCTTATTCATGATATCTGTGACTTTTCTACCTAAATTATTAAGTTTGCTACTTGTACTATAATGAAGATCTAAGCAAATTAATAAAGCATTCTGGCTAAATGCAGAGTGTCTTACCAAGAAGGTTATTCTTTGTCAACACCCATGTCCAGCCTTATCAGCAAACTGGGACCATCTCTAAGGTGACAGCATTTCACATTGAAGCTTATCAAGTTTGAGCCTTTCTGCTCTAGCCAAACTGATTGCTTTTTCCCTACAAGGTCCTGCTATGAGGTCTGTTCCCAACTCACTGAACAACCTTTGAGTCTCTCAGTCTGGGTCTGAGATTCTTCACTGTAAAATAGAAAATTGAGTTAGACAAAACCTATAGCCCCTTCTGGTCCCAATACACTAGAATTACAAATTGTAATCCACACACTCCTTGGATCCCCTGGCTGACCTGGGTGCTTTTGTGGAGACTAAAGGCAGAAAAGTGGTGTCTGCAGGAGAGGGTGCCTCAGGTTGTGAAGGAAACTGCTCGAAGGTTAGGATCATCAGGAAGAAAGTCGCCGAGCTGGGCATCGTGAGTAGAGACCCAGCCCCAGCTGCTCACGATCACTTCAGGGGTCACACAACTCAGCATCCTGAGCTCCTGGGAGGACAAAGCCCAGCGTTGCCCTCTGAAGTATAGTGATGAAACATTCAACACCAACTCAACCCTGGCAAAGACTCAAAGCTACTCTCCCTGTCTCTATCCTGGTTAATGCTGGGTACTCACAGCTCAGGAGACTTTGGCAGTGCCAGCATCCTCATTCCCACCATCCTTCACTCCCACCCTGGGACCCACCTGATGTCCAAAGGTGGCCTAGACTTCAAATTAAGAGTCCCTCTATTGAGAAGCTCTCCCAGATCTCCCATCCTAAGCAGGGAGAGGCCCTTTACTCAAATGACAGCCTTTCTTTCTTTCTTTTTTCTTTCTTTCTTTCTTTCTTTCTTTCTTTTTTCTTTTTCTTTCTTTTTTTCTTGGTTATTTTATTTATTTACATTCCAAATGTTATTCCTCCTTCCTGGTTTCCCCTCCACAACTCCCCATCCCAATCCTCTCCCCTCTGCTTCTATGAGAGTGCTCCCCCACCCACCCACCCTTTCATGAGCTTGGTCTGTCCTTCCATTGAACCACTGTCACTGTTTCACGGCCTCCTGATCTTTCCCTGGATTCCTTAATGCCCTTGCTAGTTTAGAGTGTGTAGAGAGGATATGCTTGGACTTTAATTGAACAAATCCTTGAAATCGGTCCTCTTCTGAGCATAGCCTCAAGTCAGGTTTGCCAGCATTAACTTTGGCCCTCAGGCCATTTTCAGGTGACCTGCCAGAAAGGAAACTTGCTGTTTGCCTTTGGGGTTGGATATGGAGTTCTATTAACTCTCTCTTTCTCTCTTTTCTCTGGGAAAGTTTGACGCTTTGTTGCTTGGCCAGGGGATTTCAAGCCTGGAAGAGCATCGGAGATAGGAGGAAGTTTCTCTCTTCCCAGATCCCCCAGACCTCGGATCCCTCCAACCTCAATATTCACCAGAGCCTGCAGAAAGCTTTGCCTCCATGTGACAGTTTGCTGGCCAGATAAACTAATCTGGGAACCTTATGTTCTGGCCTGTCAGTTATCTTATTATTCTGTCCCTAAAAGGTCTCCCGAGGACACAGGCTGGGGCAGTGATCATAATATTGAGTACGAGGACAGGCTAGGATGTGCATGGAGTATAGGGAAATGCTTTGGGTTAGGTGACTGTCCCCACCAAATCTAGGAGGAGGTGGCTTCATTTTCATCTGTGTAAGTGTGGAGCCATCCTAGCTTTCCTGTCTCCACCTTAACTCAGTTGAAGAAGCTTCAAAACAAAGAACTCATAGGTCACTTCCTCCTGGAGATACTCTGCCCAGTCTAACATGGCCTGCTTCCAGGGCAGAGGTGGCCTCAGTTTCTCCATTTGTACACTAAAGTGAAGACTCTAATCCCTGGGAGCCTCTGGCAGGATGAAATGGAAGAGGCTGTCCCTGTGTGGGGGGACTGCGTACGACATACTTCCCACACTGTCTTATCTCATAGCCATAGATCAAAAGTAAACCCTCTGCCCACAGAAGCTGATAGAACTGGAAACAGGCTTCCCCTGCCCACCCCATCCAGCTGCCAAATCTCTGACAAGAGAAGTGCCTCAGTGTTTTGTAAGCATGTGGTAAAATACATGTGACATAAAACTCAACATTTTAAATACAGAATTTATGGCCATTGAGTATATTGACAATGTTATATAACTGTCACCATGATCCATTTCCAAACAGAGACTCTGTAATCATTAACTAGGAACTCCCTGTCTCCTTTCTTAGTCCCTGCTATCCTCTTATTGTACTTTTTATTTTGATGATTTGCCTGTTGTAAGTACCTCATTGTCAAAGGAGGAAATCAACATTTAATTTAAAGATCCTATTAAGACATGCCTATGTGCCGGGCGGTGGTGGCCCACGCTTAATCCCAGCACTGGAGGCAGAGGCAGGCGGATTTCTGAGTTCGAGGCCAGCCTGGTCTACAGAGTGAGTTCCAGGACAGCCCGGAATACACAGAGAAACCCTGTCTCGAAAAAACCAAAAAAAAAAAAAAAAAGACATGCCTATAATCCCAGTACTTAAAAAGCAGAAGCAAGAAGATTGCTGTGAGTTCAAGGCCAGTCTAAGCTACAGAATAAAATTCTAGGCTAGCCTGGCTACAGTGTGAGAGACCTTATCTAAATAAATAAGTAAATAAGTGCCTCATAGAGCCAGCCTGTAATCCTAGCTACTCTAGAAATGCAGATCACAAGTTTATGATCTGCAAGGTCTGCAGAGTTAGTTAAAAACCAACCTTGGGCCGGGCGGTGGTGGCGCATGCCTTTAATCCCAGCACTTGGGAGGCAGAGGCAGGTGGATTTCTGAGTTCGAGGCCAGCCTGGTCTACAGAGTGAGTTCCAGGACAGCCCGGGCTATACAGAGAAACCCTGTCTCGAAAAACCAAAAAAACAAAACAAAACAACAAACAAAAAAAAAAACAATAAAAAACACAACCTTGGGTAACTTAGTGAGCCTCTTCTCAAAATAAAAAGTAAGACTAAGACTAAGATGTGACATAATGGTGGAACACTTTCCTAGAAAATGCAGACCCTCCGTTTGAAGCCTAATAGGGCCAAGTAATCCACATAGAAAGAGGCATGGTGACTCATACCAAGAGACTCAACATGGAAGCAAGAGGACAGAAGTTTGAGGCTAACCTGGGAAAATAAAAATACTAGTTGATTCTTGTTGATTCTATAATCAGGCAGCACTTTACAAAACATTCCAATGAGTCAAGCAAATGAGGTTGGTTTTATAGACAGAAAAAGGTTGAGTAGAGGCAAAACCAAGAAGAGACTGCTAACTTTCCTTGCAGAAATTGTTTACCGTCTGATTAGTTCAAGTTCCTTATTTGTTGTATAAACAGAAAGTCACATAAACAGCTTAGTTTCAGCTTTGGTGACTAAGACTTTAGTGTAAGTGGCTCCATTCCAGTCTTTTGGGGCCTAGCACAGAAACTTAGATTTAAACAATGGTTCCCTGTAATTTTTTATTTATCATCATATAAATGGTATCATAGCATATTTTCCTTTCATGCCTAGTTTGTTCCACTTACTGTAATTTTTTTCAAGGGTCTTTTGTGATGTAGCACTGATCAGAAATTAATCATCCTTTTACATTTAGCGTGCGTGCGTGCGGCGTGTGTGGTGCTGGTGTGTGTGTGTGTGTGTTGGTGTGTGTGTTCTAGGGACTGAACTCAGGTTGTTAGGCTTGTGAGGCAAGCACCTTTCCCCGCTGAGCCATCTTGTCAGCCTCTCATTCATTGTTAATGATTAGAAAGTCCTCTACTCTGGCTGTACATTGCTTGGCTTATCCACTCATCTGCTGATAGCTGGTGGGAAGTATTTACACCTTTCAGCTACTGAGTAGCAGTGCTACAAATGGTGTGCCAGTGTCGTTTTGAACCCCAGTTCTTTTGGCTTTATCCCTAGAAATGAAATCGTCAAGCCGGGCAGTGGTGGCCACGCCTTTAATCCCAGCACTTGGGAGGCAGAGGCAGGCGGATTTCTGAGTTCGAGGCCAGCCTGGTCTACAGAGTGAGTTCCAGGACAGCCAGGACTACACAGAGAAACCCTGTCTCAAAAAACCAAAAAAAAAAAAAGAAAATCGTCAGATGATGTGGGCTATGTATAGCTTTTCGAGGAGCCACAGAGCTGCTTTGCACAGTGGCTACCCCCTTCTACTTCCCACCAACGGTACGGTGTCTAATTTCTCAAGTCTTGGCAATGTTTGTTATTTTACGCCATAAAACAAGAAAGTTATCCTAGTGGGTAGGAAGCACTTCTCATTGTGTTTAGCTTCAGTATATTTTAGAGTTTTGTTGTTTTATGTATTGGTGAGGTGGGGCAGGGTAAAGTTCCTGCTATGGAGTACTATGGCATGAGTGCAGAGGTCAGAAGACAGCTCGAGGGAGCTATTCTCTCCTTCCACTGTGTCAGCTGTAGAGCTTGAACTCAGATTGCCAAGTTTGACAGCAAGCACCTTTACTCACGGAGCAATTTTGTTGGCCCCTTCTGTTTTGTTTGAAACAGGGTCTTATTCTTCTGTAGTCCAAGCAAGTCTGCCTTAGCCTGCCCCGCCCTGAAATAACAGATATCCTGATCTGTTTTGAGGTGAGTTTTATTTGCTTTTAAATATATTTTGCTAGCACCCAAATCTTTTTATCAGAGGCAATGTTACCCAAAGTCTCCTGCTGACTGAGGCAAAGGGACTTGGAAAGGTGTCTGGAGGCTGGGGTGTGCAAGTAGGGAGTACACGTATCTGTAAGGACACTCGCTAGGCCTCCCTTTCCCTGTCTCATACAGAAGTCCCTGAAACCCTCTGAAGCAATTTGGCACAAGGTAGAAATCCCTCAAATGGTTTCTGAAGCCCCTTCTTTTCTGAATAATTAACCTGGAGCAGGGCAACCATAACAGGGGCAAAAAGTTTCTTGTCCTTTGTCCTTGGGGACACAAGTCACCTTGGAGGAGGCAATCTCTGCTTTGGCAGTTGCTTGAGATTATCAAGTGTAAACAGGCACTGAGAGAACAAAACGGAGCACTATGGGCCTGGCAAAGGCTGCCTCTCCACCATCTGATGGAACCCTGAAACTATGAAGGAAGGTTAGTACTGTGTTTGCAGGAGACATAGACACTTCTCCTACTTGTGAGAAACGCCTAGCCTCATCCCTGGGAGCCTCCAAGTAATTAGACTCCATCAGAAGATGACCCCTTCTAAATGGTCATCAAGAAAGAGTCCCTGGAGGTTGAAGAGATGGTTCAGCCATTAAGAGCACTTGTTGCTCTTGAAGATGACCCAGGTTTGCTCCCAGCTTCCATGCTGTGATTCAAAACCATTCCTAACTCCAGTTCCAGGAAATCCGTGACTTTTTCTGGCTTCCATGGGCACTACTCATGTACATGATACACTTACATACATGCAGACAAAACACATGAATAGAATAAACAAATCTAAAAGAAGGACAAGAGGAAAAAATTGTCCCTGGTTACCTAAGGAGAACTCACTGGTAGGAATGCATTTTAGAGTCAACAATAGATGGAAGACTCAAAGCCAACAGGGTAGTGGAGGCTCACACCTTTAATCCCAGTGCTTGGGAGGCAGATCTCTGAGTTTGAGACCAGCCTGTTCTACAGAGTGAGAATCAGGACAGCCAGGGCTACACAGAGAAACCCTTTGTCTTGAAAAACAAAACAAACAAACAAACACAAAAACAAGTTGTTAGAGCTCAAGAAAGTGAGCAAGTGGGCTGTGGAGATCCTCGCCTGCTGATCCTTCACTTGGGAAAGGCTAGGCAAGAGGAGTCCCACAAATTCAAGACCAACTTAGTCCACAATATTTAGTTCCATGCCAGTAAAAGGCTACATGGTGAATCTGTCTCAAATAAAAAAATAAGACTGTGAACTTGGATTTTGGAGATCATGTGTTCTGACCACTAGTGCTCTGAGCCCTGAAGAGGAGGCCTGGTGCATGGCCAAGCCCCTGGGTGGTTTGAACATTCCTCTGAGGTAGAAGAGAAAGTCTCCCCAGGGCCAGATTGACCTGCTGATAAGATCTCTGGAACCTCAAGCAATTAATGGAGGAGTGGAGAATGTGACCATAATTTGTACCTTAAGCTACTGAAGTGACTATACTTGTTACTTATAATTCTCAAATCATTTCTGTGGTTCCTGGAAATGAGCAAGGGAGACCAGAGAGTATGTTACCCTCTTTGTCCTCAGGAAGGTAACATGAGGAAAGAGGGAAGGAGTCCAGGTCCCCAGGAATCCTCAGCTATTTGTCAAGGTCCCCTTCTGTTTGTCATCTTCAGAATTCCTCCATAACCACTTGTGGCCCCATGGCACAACACAAGATAACACAAAAGAACTCCATCCAGTGGGGGCCAGCCAGAGGACAAAGTGGGTAAAGCTCTCCCTTCAGAAGCTTGATGACCTGAGTTCATCTCCAGGACTCTGGTGGTTTGAATATGAATGGCCTCCATCAGCTCATGTATTTATTCCTTTTCGTTAAGATTTATTTGTTGCCTGCAAATATGTCTCACACAGAAGAGAGCATTGAATCCCATTATACATTGATGTAAGCTGCCATGTGGGTGCTGAAATCAAACCTGGGTCCTCTGCAAGAACAAGTGCTCTTAACCACTGAGTTGTTTCTCCAGCCCCAGTTGATGGAACTGTTTGGGAAGGATTAGGAGGTGCTGGGGTAAACTTTGAGGTTTCAAAAGCCCAAGCCACTCCCTGTTAGGATGTTTGTCCCTAGGACTGACAACCTGAGTTTACAAGAAGGTGGAAGGAGAGAACTGACTACAAGTTTGTTCTCTGACCACTTCACATGTGACCCACACACATACAATCAAACAATTCATGTACAAATAATTTTCATGACAACAACTTTTACACATATTAATTGCTTTTATTTTTTTTTATTCTAGAATCAGGACATACAATAAGCCTAATAGAAAAGGTTAGTGTTCTAGTCCAGTTTTTCAGTAGTGCTGAACCAAGTGGCAGGCAAGCGCACAACACTGAGCTACAGCCCCAGCCTGAGCCTAGTTTTATAGATAGGAAAAGACTTGAAATAAGCAGAAAGAAAACATACAAAGTTACTTTCCTTCTTAAGTGGGTACAGAAAACAATGGAAAAATAGCTGGTCAGTTATTTTAAGTTACTTCTTTTGTTTAGATTTAAATAGAGAAAGCTTAAGTTGCTACCGGCAAGCTTGGTAAGTCTGGCTGCTATCTTCCATCTCAGATCAGATTACAAGTTAGTTTTGTTTTACTTTTAGTACCACCCCATTTTTGTAGACATTTTGTATTATTTTGTTTCCTTGACATAAGTCCTCCTTATGTAGCCCGTGCTCACTGACTCTAGCCTCCTACTTCTGAAAAAGTGCTGGCATTGTAGGCTCAGAACCATTGCACTCTGCTTAGGACCTTCCTTTTGTTTTGTTTGGGTGTTTGTTTGTTGTTTGGGTTTTATTATATAGTACTGACTGGCTTGGAACTTTCTATGTAGAATAGGTTGGTCCTTGAACTTACCGAGATCTGCCTGCCTTTGCCTCCCAAGTGCTGAGTTTAAAAGTATGCACCTGGAAGGTTTTGTTTTTATCAACCTACTCTGGAACAAAGAAAATCAGTGTTTGTTGGTATAGTTCAGTGGTGGGGCACATGCTTAGCATTTTCACACACTGCTCTGAATATGATCCCAACTACTGAAAAGAAAATTACACTTATTTAAGACTAATTAGGAATGCAATTCAGGAAAACACAGATTGGAACAGTCATGAAAACATACAACCTGTTTTTGGCCTGATGCAAGAGCCCAAAATCTTAAATCCAAATCATTCTTTTATTTTTTTTATTTATTTTTATTTTTAAATTAAATAAGAATTGTTTTGTTTTGTTTTTCTTCTCTTTTTTTTTTTGGTTTTTCGAGACAGGGTTTCTCTGTGTAGCCCTGGCTGTCCTGGAACTCACTCTGTAGACCAGGCTGGCCTCGAACTCAGAAATCCCCTGCCTCTGCCTCCCAAGTGCTGGATTAAAGGCGTGCGCCACCACGCCTGGCAATCCAAATCATTCTTAAGGCAGAGAGAGGCTAAAGAGATGGCTCATTTGTTAAGAGCTTGTCCTACTTTTCCAGAGGACCAGAGTTTGAACCCCCTCGCTGCCCTCCCCCCACCCCAAACACATTCTTGTCAGGCAGCTTACAACTGCTCCTAACTCCTGCTCCAGGACTCAAAACTGCCTGTACCTCCTGTTAAAAAATAATAATTATGGCCGGGCGGTGGTGGCGCATGCCTTTAATCCCAGCACTTGGGAGGCAGAGGCAGGCAGATTTCTGAGTTCAAGGCCAGCCTGTCTACAGAGTGAGTTCCAGGACAGCCAGGGCTATACAGAGAAACCCTGTCTCGAAAAACAAAAAAACAAAACAAAAATAATAATAATTTTTTTATTATAAAAATATTTTTAAAGTCTTCTGTAATTCTTATCTCCCAGAGCCAACAGCCTGACAGCCATGAATCTGGCTACTTGGAGTGGACATAGGTGCATCTCCTCTGACTTCTGTTGCCTTCTACCAGGAAACGTGCTTGCTTCAAACGCAAGGCAATCTGAAGAAGTTGGAATTCCCCAGCTCAAAAGTTTTTCAGCTGTGTGTAAAAAGCATGATTTTATTGGTGGAACTTGGGAAATTTAGAAAGATGCTTGAGAAGATACTTGGGGAGAAGAGGAGTTTTTCTTACCAAACAGGCAACCTCTACTTACCACCCGGACAGAGCTCAGATGAGGTGTGGGCTCTAAGTCAGACAAACCCAATGCTAGCTGTGACCATAAGTCCTACTCCCTGGGCCAAAGTGCTAAATTCAGGTATCCATCTGTTCTGGTTCTCCCACTATCCCTGTGAGCACATGCCTGGTATTCAGGTCACTTAAAATAAAAGCTCAATTATGTAAAAGAAATCTTTAACCTGAAGTCTTTTCCATAACCATCACACACAAAAAATTGTTAAGTTGGAGTATGGTGGTGCACATACTTAGTTTCTCAGGAGGCTGAGGCAGAGGGTAAACTGCTTGAGTTGGGAGTTCCAGGCTAGCCTAGGTTATGTGAGAAAACCTTTTATTGAAAAACAAAACCTTAAAAAAAAAAAAAGAAAGAAAGAAAGAAAGAAAAAAGAAAAAAAAACCTTGACTACACACAGGAAAAGAAACAAACAAACAAACAACAACACAACAACAAAAAAGTAGGAAAAGAGACTAGAGCAGAAACAAGGTCTGAGTCTTATCTATCACAGCTTCAGTCAGCCAGCATTCCATTTCTATGTACCAATCCTTTCTTGCACTTAGCCTCCGTGCAACAAATTGACAAATGCACTCATCTTCCTGTAATATCCGTGTATCTAATGGAGCAACTGATTTCTTCATTTATTCAATCATTTGCTTTTTTAAAAAAATTGATATCCCAAACTGGGCAGTGGTAGTGGTGGCACACACCTTTTATCCTAGCATAGGGGAGGGAGAGGGAGGAGTATCTCTGAATTTGAGGCCAGCCTGGTCTACAGAGTAAGTTCTAGGACAGCCAAGGATATTTAAAAAAAAAAAAAAAAAAACCTCTGTTTTGAAAAACAGAAATAAATAAATCCCACAGGAAGCTGGGTATAACAGGCAGGGGGAGGGGGAGAGATGGTATCCAGGGACAGAGTGGCCCTTGAACTCATTCTGAGGCAAGGCTGGCTTTGAACTCTAGATCCTCCTGCCTTTACTTCTAAAGTGTTGGTTTACAGGCATGTGACACGATGACTAGCTGTTTGCTTTCTCTCTCTCATCATTTACGTGGTGGTCAGAGGACAATTTTGTGGAATTGGTTCTCTTTTCCACTTTAGGTGGGCTCTGAGGATCAAACCCAGGTCTTCATAGTGCATAGCAAACACTTTACCAGCTCAACCTATCTCCTGGCCCTCAGATTAGGCTTTATTTAAAGCTAAATGCAGGTGTTCAGTTACTTAGAACATTTGAATATTAGCTGGACATAATGATTCATGCTTAGAATTATAGCACTTGAAAGGCAAAAGCAGAATAATTTCAAGTTTGAGGTCAGCCTGGTCTGTATCGTGAGTTTGAGGCCAACATGGTTACACAGTCAGGACTCTGTATCAAAACAAAACAACAAACAAACAAACAAAACTTAGAAAAGGGCATGGAGGGAGACTCTTTTCTTAGTATAATTATCACTAGTTGATAGAGGCCATATGAAAACAGAGCCTGGGCTGGGACAAGGAACAGGGTGAACCACTGTGTCCTTAGCAGCATTGAGGGAACAAGTCATTTAAGAGGAAACTGACCAATATAAACAGAAAATCATTTATTAAGAGGATTCTACAGTAAGGCACCATGGCTCAGGCCTGTAAGCCCAGCACTGGGGAGGCTGAGGAAGATTGCTACAAATGAAGACCAGCTTTCTACATAAAATGTATCAGGCCAGCCTTCCCTACATAAAATGTATCAGGCTAGCCTTGCCTACATGAAATGTATCAAGGCCAATTTGACCTACATAAAATGTATCAAGGCCAGCCTGGCCTACATAAAATGTATCACCTACTCTGGCTACAGAGTGAGACTGCATGTAAAAAGGGCATGGGGAAGAGCTAGAGAGGTGGCTCAGCAGTGAGAGGACTTGCTGCATTCTTTTGTAGAGGACACAGGTTTGGTTCCCAGCTCCTATACAGGAAGCTTCCAAGAAACTATAACACCAGTTGCATGGGACCTGACACCATCTTCTGGTCTCCAAGGGCGCTAGACACACATGTGGTGCACATATATCATACAGACAAAGCACATATATAGATAAAAAAATTAAATCTTAAAAAAAAAAAAAGAAAAAGAAGAAGGAAGGAAGGAAGGAGGAAGGAAGGAAGGAAGGAAAAGAAAAGAATTGAGAACTGGCAATCTCCAGTCAAGAGTATGATTTGCCAGTCGGCTATCTGTTTGAGTCTCCAGAAATACAATACATGGCAAGAATTTTTGTTTCCAAGAATTTAAGTAACTATGTAGGTGGTGGATAATTAGCTTGACTATAGGAAACACTTTACAGTTGCGTGTGTGTGTGTGTGTGTGTGTGTGTGTGTGTGTGTGTGTGTGTGAAACATCACAGTGAACACTGTGCTGGTTAGGATATTTTTGTTTGGATGTTTTTTGTTTTTGTCAAATTAACAAACCTAAGGTTATCTAGGAAGGAGGACCTCAGTTAAGAAGATGCATTTATCAAATTGGCCTACATGATAAGTCTATGGAGCATCTTCTTGATTGATGATTGATGTGGGAGAGCCTAGACCATTGTAGACAGTACCACCCTTGGGTAGTAGTCTGGGGCTATATAAAAAAGAAGCTGAAAGGGCCATGGGGAGGGAACAAGCCAGTAAGCAGCATTCCATGGCCTTTGCTTCAGAGAGCTTCAGGTTGGCAGTTTTTTTTTCTTTTGGGGTACATAAATAATTATTCATAATATAACTTTATATTCAAGTCAGTCCAATGATTTAAAAAATGATTTAAGGAAGGCAAAGCTAGGCAGCTCGAAGGATTTTTATTTGTGGAAAACAGTTCCCCACATATCCAGTATCAGGCATGGAACCCAGGTCCTTTCACATGGGGATCTTTACCCAGGAATTTCAATAGAGGTCCTCATCCTCCTGCCTCCATTTTCCAAGCGCTGGGATCAAAGGTTTATGCCACCATGCCCACCTGGGAAGTTCAGTTCTCAGCTGAGTCTGGCATTCAATCGCATCCTAAATCTAGAACCCAATGTGGACCTTCCTCTTCTCCCCTGTGAAGTGTTCTTCAAATGCAGATGTCTTTGCAGCATTATCTTAAAGCTAGGAGAAGGTTCAACCATGAGATCCACTTTCTGATCTAACTGGGATTCCATTACTGTTGTTGTTACAGGGTTTCATGTAGCCCAGGTTGGCCTCAGACTCACTGTGCAGCTGAGGATGACCTTGGACCTTGGATCCTTCTGCCTCTGCTTTCCCAACACTGGCTGTATGCAATGCTAGGGACTCAGTGCATGGCCTCATGAATTCTAGCTGGGTGAGCACTCTACTCAACTGAGCTTCATCCGAGTTCCTAACTAGGACTCCTTTGACTGCAAGTCATGGATTCATCTTCAATGGGTTAAGCCCGCTGTGATGGTTTGTATACGCTTGGCTCAGGGAGTGGCATTATTAAGTAGGTATGTTAGAGTAGGTGTGTCACTGTGTGTGTGTGAGCTTCAAGACCTTCGTCCTAGCTGCCTGGAGGTCAGTATTCTGCTAGCAGCCTTCAGATGAAGATGTAGAACTCTCAGCTCCTCCTGCACCATGCTTGCTTGGATGCTGCCATGTTACCGCCTTGAGGATAATGGACTGAACCTCTGAACCTATAAGCCAGCCCCAATTAAATGTTGTCATTTATAAGAGTTGACTTGGTCATGGTGTCTGTTCACAGCATTAAAAATCTAACTAAGAAACCCACCAAACAAACAAAATCCGGAGGCATAAGCAGGAGGGATAGACTTGTTAATTAACCCAGGAGGAGGCTGGCATGAAGAGTGGCTAGATCCACGTGCATGTATCCAGTCTCTGCTCCCACCTCACCACTCTGCCTTTTCTGGGTTGCTCCCTCTCTCATTTGCTCTTCTCATGTGCTAACAAGATGTCTCCCAAGAGTTCCGTTTTGATGTCATCAGCCTTCTTGGAAAGAGTGGGCCTTCCCAATAGTTCTGAGGAAAGCAGCCGACAGTCTCATGACTGAATTATTTCCCCAGTGCTGAAGTTGACAGAGTGGTGTCAACTACACAGGAACTCCTCGAGCTGAGAGTGGGGCAGGGCAGTTTCCCAAAGGAAACCAGGGTGCTGGATAGCAGAAAAGGGAATTGCTAAAAGCAGGCAGGGAAAACCAGACACAGGGGATGCGTGTCAGGAAACCCCCAAACTTCCTTACGTGTCCCCCAGCTGGAAACTGCCATTTAGTCCAGTTTGAAGGACATGTGATTTATTAAGCAAAAAGAGTTTTTTCAGGAAGAGGTGAGGTAGAAGGGGCAGTTACTCTGGGCTGATTTGGGTCCCTGCTCCCTCCTCTCTCGGCCTCAGCCTCAGAGACAGGATTTCCTGGAGTTGCAACTGTTGCTGGAGGGTGGCTCCTGCCCAAGCTCCGAGGCCTCTGCGCAAGACCGCATGCTACCTGAACAGATGTGTGTTTGTAGGTGCTCAGCCCAGTGGGATAAGAGGAGAAGGCACCTAATTGTGCCTAGAGCTTTACATTGAGATAGTACATGTTAGGGCCTTTGGGGCCAGTGGTAGGAGTCAAATATGGATTCCAAAGACACAAGGTGGTGCCTCCATCCCTGACTAACAATGGCTCTTGCTGGGGCTGGGAAGGTGGCTTAGTGGCTAAGGCAATCACTATGTAAGTGGGAATTTGAGTTCCCAAAACCCATGTAAAGCTGGATGCTCTAGCAAAATTCTGTAATCCCATACTCCTACAGGAGAGGTTGCTGGTAGAGACACAAGAATCCCTGGAAGCTTCAGCCAGTTAGAACATGCAGCAGAGAACAGAGAAGAGAGAACAGGCAAGACCCTTCAAACAAGGTGGAAAGCAGTGATTGACATCCAAGGTTGTTCTCTGACATGGGCATACATGCTATAGCATGATGCTCACGCTCACATATCTAAGCACACATCACACCATCATATGGTTACACAAAGACATAAGAATGCCCACTTCCAGGAGAAGCCAGGATTTGTGTAACTTAAGAGATATCATAAAGACGAAACCTGCCTCTCCCTCACCCGTGTATTAAGATTAAAGAAACCTGAGCTCTGAGCCATGAGCCTGAGGACATGACATGCTGGACTCTAGCATGAACAATTTGGCCGTTAGAGCACGTGTCCATGAGAATAATTGATAGGGGAGCCTTCCTGAAGAAAACCCAAACTTCCATGGAAACTGGATTCCTCACACAGGTGTCTTCCATCCCCTACCCTCCCACTCTGCTCTGAGTTCCTGGAAGCTGACTTCTAAAGATTCTTGCTTCAGACTGGGGTTTGGCTAATGGAAATGTTATTAAATCAGGCCTGTTCTACAGGATCACAATAAAAAGCAACAGGTTTTGTAAAAGGAAAAGTGGGAGTCTGAAGCCAGGTTTAGTGGCACATGCCTACCTGTAATCCCAGCACCAGAGAGGTGGAGGCAGGAGGATTAAGAGCTCTAGGCCAGCCTAGGCTACATAAGACCCTGCCTCAAATTAATTAATCAATGAACCAAAAAGAGAAAGAAGGAAAGGAGGGAGGGAAGGAAGGAAGCAGAGAGAGACCTATAGTTACATCACTCTACAGTTTGAGGCAAGAAGATTGTGGGTTTGAGCTAGCCAGGGCTATACACTGAGTCTCTGTCTCAAATAAAACAAAGCAACAGGGCCTTGAGAGATAGCTTAGTAGCAGAAGGGCAAAAGGACCAGAGTTTGGCTCCCAGCATTCATGTCAGGACGCCTAATCACCTGTAACTCCAGCTGCTCTAGAGAGTTCTGGTATATCTGGCCTCCATATGCATATACTCATACACAGACACAGGCACAGATGTAATTAAAAATAATAAAAAATACAAACTTAAAACAACAAAACCGCAGTGGCAAACTGTAAGGAAGTAGGCTCTTCAAACCTGAAGCCTGCCTTTCTCAAGTTAGAGTTTAGAGGAATTAGAGGGTACAGTAGAGGGTGGTCTGAGGTATGGGGAAAGACAGCTGGGGGTGAGACAGAGTGAGGTAGTCAGCGGTCTGCACATGTGTAATCAAATTTCAGGACTCTTTAGAGAATGGCAGTGTCGGCAGGTTCAGAGGGTGGAGTTTTGGGCCCTCTGAAGTCGAAAGCTCGTCCATTAGACACAGAGGGGAAGGTGAAGCTTAGATAGATTCCCCAGTTCGAGGTTATCTTTAAATTTTTGAAAAACAACCTGGACAAACATCACAGTCAAGAGCCACATGTAAGAAGTGTTATCTAGAGCTGAGTTAGCTAGAAATGTGCTGCTAATCAATGAGTCCTCTAAGATAGGTGACCAAAGCAAGTTGTTTGAATAAGTAAAGTTAGAAAGGCCCAGAAAGTCCAGAAAGGCCCAGCTGGTGACCAGAGGAAGGGACGAGAGTGAGGTCGGGGTATTTATTCCCCAAACCCCTCCTTGGGGTGTAGCCTTGGGCTTGCTCTGTTCCTCAAGTAAAAGTCACAGATCCTCATAACATTTCTCAGAGATCTTTCTCATCCAAGTGTCTGATAATTCTCCTCAAGTGCTCAGGTCTTTGAGGTGGTGGCAACTTTGCCACCAGGAGCTCTAGGTTCCACACCTAAGGACTCTTTCACACATAAAACTTCTGTATATTTTCATGTTTCTTCTTGGGACACTGGATGATTCTGTCCCTCAAAGTCTATTGGCTAAAATAACTTAGAAGGGGGGGGTCAAAGAATAAAAGCAGGTACCAGACAGAGGGGGTACAGCCAGGGGGCCAAGCAGGCAGGCCAGCAGTGACCAACAGATTCTCCACAGCTAACCCAAAGCCCTGGGTTTATTCTCTTCCCCTGGGTAGATTTCAGCCATCAAGAAGCCTGACATTTGCTAGAGTTTCTCCCCAGACCCCCAAACATGCTGGTCAGATGGAGGACAAACCAGAGCCAGCAAGATGGCTCAGCACTTATCTTTCAAGGCTGGTGACCTGAGCTTGATCTTTGGGCTCTGTAGTGAAAAGAGAAAACTGGTGACTCTAACCTACATACATGCCCACCCTCTCACACATGTGATAATAATAAAATTGTTTTTCACTAAAGGATGAACCAAAGAAACGACTCAGGAATTTGACCTGTCGGAACATCATGCAGCGATTTCTCCTGGGGGATGGCTTTGGCAGTGCAACATTCTTTTCTCCATAGGAGCCGAGGGGTGTTATTCCTGAGGCAGACAGGGATGAAAGGTGTGGGAAAACAAAGATGTGGGACTGAGACTTGCCTCTGAGAGCAGAGGAAGTCAGAGAAAGATCCAGGCTCAAAGTTTCCACAGAAAATCCCACCAGCTCACTGGCCTTTTAATGCAGATGCATCCACATAACCAAGGAGGATTCCAATGGCCCAGCGTTCCCTTCTTTCATCCGAAAGATGCCTTCAGAAAGAGATGGGGAAAGAGATGGAGAGATGTCTGCAGGAAGGGGAGCAGGCTTCTCCAGGAGCTGCTTACTAAGCCACGGTGCTCCAGCTGTCTGCTCTGCTGCTCTGGAAATGACGTGTCCAGGAGGAAGCAGGGCTGTGTACAAAAGGTCTCCAAGGGTGTTTAAGGGCCAGAAAGTTCTGAAAATAGGTGGTCTCTAGAGGTGACTATGTGAACAAACTTGTCACTTTGTCAGGACCAGTTTATGAGATGCCTGCGCCTGAGACAAAACCCCCTCCCATTTTCCATACTGGATTCATATAAAAGCTTGTGGGGCTACAAGGCTAGGAGCCAGAGAGCCAGCTCACAGCCACTGGGCTAAGTAGTATGACCCAAACTTAGAGGAAAAGCTAGGGAACAAAAGGACACACTGCCACTACCTGGAGGAACACTTGGCAAGGTGGGGGTGGGGTGGGGTCAAGGTACAAATGAAGAGCCCTAAAGAATCATATATATTGCCTATACAGAGAGACCACCAGATCGACACCCAGAGGGATCTGAAGCAGAGAAAGTCAGGGGTCTCTGTCCATCAGAGGGAACTTATCTGTGGAAGAATTTGCCAGTCCCCTCCTCCCTTGAATTAGTTAACAAACAAAAATGGTTGGGCTTCCCCCAACAGTTCATAATTAGCCTATCTCACTCTTGCAGCTGCTAGGATTACAGGCCTGAGCCACCAGAAAAGAGAAGTTGTAAACTGGGCTGAGGATCAGGAAGTTCCGTAAGTTTTATGTTCAGAAAAATGGGGGAGGGGGGAGGGGCAGAGGCAGGTGGTTCTCTGTGAGTTTGTGGCCAGCCTGATCTATAGCGTGAGTTCCAGGACAGCCAAAGCTACACAAAGAAACCCTGTCTCAAAAAAACCCAAAAAGAAGCCGGGTGGTAGTGGCACACGCCTTTAATCCCAGCACTTGGGAGGCAGAGGCAGGCGGATTTCTGTGTTCGTGGCCAGCCTGGTCTACAGAGTGAGTTCCAGGACAACCAGGGCTACACAGAGAAACCCTGTCTCGAAGAACCAAAACAAAAAAAAAAAAAAAAAAAGAGGGGGTTCGGGGAGTGTAACAGAGAGCCTTGGGAGGAACAACACAAACACACACACATATCAAACACACACACAAACATACTAATAAAAAGTAAAGTAATCTGGACAGGGCACTTATGAGACATCCCCAGACACCCAGAAGTCCAGGGTGCCACTAAGATAAGCAGGTAAGATAAGCAGGTAAGTGGTGAAGAGATGGAAGTAAAAGAGAAGCAGATAGTGTTTGCACAATGAAGATAGGCAGAGCTGGAGACTCCGGGGTAGTGAGGAACAGAGATGTAGCCAGCGATGCCACCTGAGGCTGTGGTGAGGTCCTGGCCTGTGCTATTTCTGGTGGCTATATTTGGGTCCATGGTCCTGCAGCAGTGGGAGGTGTCTGTTACCACCAAAGGCCATGGGGACATCCCTGGTCTGGGATGCTACCTGGGGTCATGTTGATATCTGAGGGCTGTGCAGAGCTGGCCTCCTGTACCTCAACCAGAAAGCACAGTAGACCTGGCCCTGGTTGCAGGGGTGAGAGTGGGGAGGGATAAGGGTTACTGGTGAGCAAGAGAGTGAGTGCAGGACAACTGGCTGGAGCTCTTATCTGAACAGCATGGGAGAACTGGCCCCAAGGGTGAGAGAGCAGGAGAGCTGGTCCTGGCCTGCACCTGCTGCAGGACTTGGAAGAGTGGGCTCACACTTTGCCTGGGCAGCACAGTAGAACCTACCCTGGTGGCAGGGCCATGGGTGAGCTGGCCCCACCCCTCGTCTGATCTGGCAGAACCAAAGCTGCAAGATCTCCAGACACAGGACAACAACAGGATATCCAAGAGAGAGTTCAGTGGGGGTCTTGTACTGATAGTATAGCAGAAGCCAGAGGCCCCTGACCAGACCAATGATTCACAACAATGATCACTTGCAATAGCAGCTGTTTGGGCAAAAAAGTATGTTGTGTGACACATTGTGACACTGCAGCTTTCACAGTGAGATTTTGTGTGTTTACTTTCTTTTCAGGGAGGTTGCAAGCGTATGTATGAAGGGTCTGGGAGATGAGTGTGATTGAGGTGTGTGGTGGTTTGAATAGGTATAGGCCCCATAGACTCATGTGTATGAATGCTTTGCCCATAGGGAGTGGCAGTATTAGGAGGTGGGGGCCTTGTAGGAGGAAGTGTGTCACTGTAGGTCTCCTATGCTCAAGCTATGCCCAGTGTGGCACACAGTCTCCTTCTGCTGCCTTTGGATTAAGATATAGAACTCTTGGCTCCTCCAGTACCTCCAGTCTGCCCGAATGCTGCCATGCTTCCCACCATGATGATAATGAACTGAACCTCTGAACTGTGAGCCAGCCCCAATTAAATGTTTTGTTTTGTTTTTTTAATAAGAGTTGCCTTGGTCGTGGGTGTCTCTTCACAGCAATAAAACTTTAAGACAGGGTACATGATGTGAAATTCATAAAGAATCAATAAAAAGTTTAAAAATTAAAAAAATAAAGTAAAAAGTAAAGTCACTGGGTGTGATGACGTAACATCTTTTATCCAAGCCATCTAGAGAACAGAGGCAGGCAGATCTCTGAGTTTGATCTACATAGCAAATTCCAGGCCAACATGGACTCCACTGTGAGAACCTGTCTCAATCAATCAATCAATCAATCAGTCAGCCAACCAATCAATCATAAATTGTTGTCCAGAGTAGCAGGTTAGAGTCAAATACATGACTGTAAGAATGAGGAGCCAAGAAAAAAAGGGGGGAATGGTTGAGAGTTCCCAAAACAGAATTAGGGGTCTGTCGCTGGGGTAAGAATTCAAATAGAGAGAAACTGCACTTTTAGAAGAAAAGACTTGTCTGATGGGGGAGTTCCTGAAGAGAGACTGTGAAAGGGAAGGAACCCACAAAACCCCGCTAATCTATGGCTTATACAAAAGCTGGGTACAGTAGCCATAGCTGTCAATCCCAGCACACGGATAGCAGCAGCAAGAAGAGCTCTGTGAGTTCAAAGCCAGCCAGTTCTAGGCCAATTAAAGCTCCATAGTGAGACCTGTATCCAAAAAAAACCTCACCTCTGTGTGGGGAACAATCATCTGGGTTTGCAAATGTAACACGGCACTTTTTGTCCCCAGGTATTTTGGTGACACTGGTCTAGTGCAGGGGCAGTGAACAGAGCCACATCTTGACTCTAAACTCCTCCAACTTGTCTTGTGTGGATGTGGCAGCATCTGTGACGTGCTTCACAGGGAATTGTGCATGTGACAGTCACCAAGCGGAGGATAGTGGCCTTTATCCTTTCTATGGCTGGAGCTTGTTGAGTAAAAGTCACTTTGGTGTTCCATGACCAATGGCCTTCGGAGCCAGGAGAGTTCCTAGGGCAGAGAGAAGGAGAGTACCCCAGGAGGAAGAAGCAGAAAGGCCTGGCACTGCAGCTGAATACCTAGAAATCTAGGCATCTGCAGGTATCTGCCTATATGCTTGGGCCCACGAGTCACGTAGGAAGTAGCTTTGGGCAGAAACAAAGGAACCAGGGACTGTCGAGGCTTTAGTCATAGATCTGTGGCCCTGCTCCCCTCAGGATCTGCTTTGGACTAACATTAGCATTCCATCCTGGAGCCAAGGACTGCCCACTCTAAGGCCTCTTTGTTTCTGTTGGAAGGAGGTCCTGCTACAACCCTGATGGGTCAGTGCTGGGAAGACTCAAAATAGGGCAGAGAGTGAAGGAACTTTTAAAGTATCTGTATTTTGCCAAGTCCTAAAACGGGCCCTGGGGTTCAAGATGACTCAACCCCTCTCCTAGGGACACTTGTGTGCTGGTGAGTCCATAGACTGCTGTGGGCATGGGGCTCAGCTTGAGGGTGACCAGAGGAACCCCTACTCTAGGGGGCCACCTAACCACACCTCCCTAGACTCTTTCTTATTTCCAGATGGATGGGGCAGCTTTGAGTTCTGTGTCTGGCTGAGTCTCCAGGAGGAGACTGAAGTCTAGCTAGGGCAGGCCCTGATGGAGGTCCAGCAGGGTAAACCAGGTTTCCCACTTGAGCATCTCTCTCTCTGATTGAAGGCAGCAGCTGAGCACAGCCTTGTAATGATGCTTTCTGGAGCCTACTAGTCTGTCACTGGCCCCCAGGTGACTGCTTGTGGGTACATATGGGGTGTGACACTGTGATTCTGTCCTTTGCGTATTGGACAAGACCAGACCAACCCAGCAGGGCTTTCTTCCCTCTTATGCCAGAGCTCAGGATGCCTTAGTACTCTGGATACATCTCCAAGGACAAGCAACATGCTGAATTTCTCTGTGCTTGTTGTTCGATCTGCACTGTGTTTCTACAGAGCTTCTGTAAAAGGGGTTTCTCAGAGGCAGGAAAATGACAGCATGTGCCCACAGCACTCACCATTGCTCAGGGAGCAACTCTGACAAGTGTCACTTTTAGGGGATAGGGTCAAACAGGATCTCACTATGTAGTTCTGGCTATCCTGGAACTCACGTATGAGCCACACTGGATCTTCCTCCCATGTGCTGGGGTAGACAAGTCCCCAAGTACCCAATGTATTAAGTGACGTGAATGGGCTCCTAGTGGAGAAAATCCTAAGACTTCCAAGGAGAAGCTTTAAGAGAGACTGTAAGATACTTAGTGCCAAGAAGAGCAACTGGGGCGCAGTCTTGTGGGCTCTTTGGTTTTGGATAAGGTGAGGAAGTAGAGACTGTGAGGGTGGAGTTCAGAACTTCTGACAGGGAGAAGACAAGAGCTGAAACAGTTGCTATGAGCAATCAGACTGGAAGCCCAGACTCGGGAGCTCTACCTGGGAATATGACACTGTGGGAATCTTGGAGCCCAGATCATCAGAGCTAAAGGGGCTTAGGAGCCTGTTGCAGCTTCAGGGATGGAAAAATTGAAGTCTAAAGGGAGGGGGCATGTCTTAGGTCATTCAGTGCATCAATAGCAGGGTCCAGCTTCGAGCTGGGGACCTGTCTCTCAAGACAGACCGTTTCCCTGCCATGCTCAGGTTTTTTTGTTTATTTATTTTTGCTTGCTTCCTATCGATGTGATAAACACAATCACAGTGACCAAAACCAAGTTGGGGGGGGAAGGCTTATTCCAGCTTATAGTCTCTAGTCTGTCGTGAAGGCAAGTCAGGGCAGGAGTACAAGGAACCTGGAGGCAGGAGCTGAAGCAGAGGCCATGGAGGAACGTTTGTTATCATTTGCTCCCCACAGCTTGCTCTGCCTGCTTTCTTTTTGTAGTTATTGTTTTGTCTGAGACATGATACCTCTATGCGGCTCTGGCTGTCCTGGAACTCACAGATATCCCTGTGCCTCACCTCTTGAGCACTGGGATTAAAGGCATGTGCTACCAAACCAGGTGTCCATCTGCTTTCATACACTATCTGCACCCACTGCTCAGGAGTGGCATGGCTGCAGTGGACTAGGTCCTTCCACATCAGTTGTTATCTAGAAAATGCTCTACAGAGTTGCCTAGAGCTTCCTCTTTCTCAGATAACTCTAGCTTGTGCCATGTTGACAAACAAACTGACCAGGACCTTCTGGCTCCTCTGCCTTGTATTTCAAACAACAAAGTGAACCGCAAAGAGAAGCAGGTCTAGCCAGAGGACTCAGTCAGAGAGCCACAAAACCAGCCATCAGATTCAAGTGTCCTGACCCCTCAGCCCAGGGCTGTTCCCTCCTATCATTGTCTCCTGGGGAGAGGAAAGAGCAGTCCCATTTACAGAGTCCCTGTTATGCAACAGGTCTGTGACACACAGGCCTTTCTTATCTGAATAACCTCAAAGGCAATAGCCTCAAAAGCAAATGTTTTTGCCCACATTAACAAATCAGAGAAAACAGATTCAGAGAAGCAAAGCACCTTGTTCTTGGCCACACAGCAAAGTAAAGACTCAAGCCAATGTTTGTCCACGTCTCAAACCTGTGCCCTTCTCTTCTCTCAAACTGTATTGGGTTTGGGCCCCTGAGTTGGTAATTGTAAAGGTGTGTGGAGAGAGGAAACCAGGGGCAAACTCCAGCACCAGGTTCCAGCTGTCAAGTTATGCCAACAGCAAAGATCAACAGAAGTGACCTTGGAACAGCAGACGGTACCTCCCACTGACAGCAGGGTTTTTTTTCCTCCCTAATGTACATTGATCCTCACCTGGCAATAAAGCCACGAAGAACAAATACCTGGTAGCCTGGCTCCTAGCTTATTGACACCCAGTAGTTTCAGGTTAGGCACTCTTGGCTGAAACTTCAGCTTTGAAGACTATTTAAGATATTGAGGCTGGCATGACGGCTCAGAAGGTAAAGGTCTGTGTCATCAAGCTGGACAACCTGAGTTCCACCCAGGATCCACATAATAGAAGGAAAGAATCAACTTCTGAAAGTGATCCTTTGACTTTTACATGGGTACAGTGGCAACTGTGCACCTCTCCTACACAAATAAACTCAAAAAGATGAGAGAGAGGGGTGTAGGAGGAGACTCTTCCGCTCCTAACACAGGCAAGTTTCTTGGACTTCTGGTCTACCCAACTAGGGATAGAAATCATATCTATCCATATATTTCCAGCTGTACTCATTTGCCCTTGCTATCACATTCTTACTGCTTAGCTATAGAAAGCAGTCCTCTGTGTGACTAACCTTACTCAAACCTGAGATAGCTCCATAGTTTCCAATTGGGCCCAAAGTTGCTGTCCACATAGCCCTAGAATTGATAAGCCACAGCCTTATTTATGCTGAAGGGATAATGACCATTTGACCTGCTTTGAGTCTGCTTACCTGGGCTGAGACTGCGGTCCTGACATTCCTACAAAATGTGTCCAAAGTGCCAAAGGACAGACAGCATGAGTCACCCACTACATTCTAGGTCCTCTGCTCTGCTACACAGCCTGACACAAAATCTACATCCGTGCATCTCATTACGTTCCTGTCCTCTCAGATCTCAACCCTTTTAAAACTTGATCCCAAGTGCAGCATCTTGTATGTCTCTTTTAATTTCCTTGTTCTAAACAGTAGCAATTTGTGCAGGGTGTGGTGGCTCATACCTTCAATACCAGCACTTGGGAGGTCAGCACATAAACATGAAAACTGTCACGAGTTTGAAGCCAGTCTGTGTTACGTAATGAGTTCCAGGCCCAACAAACATGAGCCATTCACAGGGCTATGATCGGTTTATCAGCAATCCCTTCAAGTATTATCTCTTTCTGTGCTTAAGGAAGTGTGTGTGTGTATATGCCTGTGCGTGTTCGTGTGCATGTTCGTGTGCGTGTGTGTATATGTGTGTTGTTGATGTTTTGGTTCCTTGAAACGGGGTTTCTTTTTTGTGTATCCCTGGTGTCCTAGTACTTGTTCTGTAGACCAGGCTGACCTGGAACTCACAGAATCTGCATGCTTCTGCCTCCTGAGTGCTGGATTTAAAGGCATGGGCCACCATCACCAGGCCTACTTAAAGAAGTTTTGCTTGTTTACATTTTGTTTTTGAGACCTTTATACCCAATGTTAAATGGTGCTGGTTAGAGAGCTTGGTGCATGCTAGGCCATCCCTCCGTCAACTGAGCTACAACCTCAGCCTTCCTCTGTGATTAACACAGTAATGTCTGATGTGAAGGATCCTGTGGGGACTCTGGCAATTTTAGGGTCCCCAGCAACAACTATTCAGATAACCATGAGCCCTACAAAGGCAGGACCCTTGTTCTGAGGCATGACTTCCTGTCTGCTGCTCCAGAGGAGATTCAGAGCCCAGGGCCTGAGCTGTGACAGTGCCATCAGGATGCCACAAGCTTTCTGGCCTGGCCTGGATGGGTGTTTTCCTAAAGCAGAGGCTATGCAGACACTTCAAACACCCTCTCAGCATCTCTGTTCCTCAAATGTTAATTACCAACTCTCTCGGCAGAGGGGAGAACTGAGGCTCACTCCAGTAGAGAAGCTAAGCCTCTCAGATGGACTGCAGTCTTCTTTAACAAAGTCATCACAGGCTAAACCCGAGGTCTGTTCTGAACTCCCTTAGGTGGTTTGAAGGAGAAACCTCCCAGGACTGGACGCCTGTCTGGTTGTGAAGATGGACCTTCAAAGCTTAAGTGAAGTTGTTTAGCCAGGAGAATTCCAGGAAGGCTGACAGAGGATAGTAAGCCACTGGACACTGGCCTGTGAGCTTCACACCCTCTGGACTTGAAGCTAAGTTCTGGCTCCTGTCTGGGCCCAGGGAGGGTTATTTAGGAGCTGGGTCTGGCTGCAGATCAGAAAACAGGGCCCACCCTGGCCCAGAAGCTGTGCCTGCGGGTGAGTCCAAGCTAAACCACCACACAAGGGTCCATTGTGGTCTCTCCACCCGGCCCTGGGTTCTGCCAGTCCTTCCGGCTCCCGGAAAATGTTTTCCTTCTGGCAACTCCCAGGGCAGCCTGCCCTTGGCCAAGATGCTGACTGGCCACACCTCCTGCCTCTCCCACTCAGTGGAGATTCTGGGGACTGGTAGCCCAGAATGCTGGGGCCAGTCTGCTTGTCACACACAGGGTCCCTAAAGCTTGGGGAAATGAGCACACCAGGACTAGAATCAGAACCAGAACCCTGCACTTCATAGCCGTGTTTTCCAACAAGGAGGCAAGAGGGTTTGGACAGAGGGAAGCAGCTGTATCCTCATAAAGCCCTAGATGACATTCTAAAAGGAATAATGATATTCATACCTTTTCTGGGAAAGTTGGTGCCCCCAGGAAACTGCTGGGCTACCCTGTGAGTTCCCTGCTTCTTCTAGCATCCCGTCTTGAAATTCCCAACGAATTATAAAACCAGGCACCGGGTGCTGGTAGGACGGCTCAGTGGGTAAAGCTACTTGCAGCAAAGCTGAACAACCTGAGTTCGAATCAACTTCTGAAAGTTGTCATTTGGAGGGAGGGAGGGAGGGAGGGAGGGAGAAAGAGAGAGAGAGAGAGAGAGAGAGAGAGAGAGAGAGAGAGAGAGAGAGAGAGAGAGAGAGAGAGAGAGAGAGAGAGAGGATGCATTGTGTGATGGTGTGAGGAGGACAAGCAGGATTGGAATTTGAAGCTTCGTCACTGGCTGCCACGCCAGAAACTCTGGGTTCTGGGTTTCCTCGACTTTTACCCTGGCAGACAGCGCCACCTGGGGTCCAATCTGTGGGACTTGAACCTCTCTGGAGATTCCACTACACTTTGAACTCTGGGGATAGAAGGATCAAGCTGGGCTCTGGGGATAAAAAGGGGATTCCCACGACGGCAGGCTGCAGGCACAACAGTAGAGGACCACTCTACTGGATGAGAAGGCCTTGAGGAATCAGGAATGATTTGATGGGGACCTGCAGCAGGGAGGACACGGGTTTGGAGTTGGACCTTTGAAGGGTGACAGTAAATTGTCCTGCAAGAGGGAATGGTACTCAGTTCAGGAACAAGCTGTGAAACATGTGGAGAACTTGAAGCGTTGGTACATGCTGTTAAGAGCATTAGGCAAGCAGAAGAAGGAGGATCAGGAGGTCGAGTTTATAACAAGCTACATAGGAAGTTCGAGGTCAGCCTGAGCTACGTGAGACTCCTTGATGACTCAGTGTGTGAGAACACTGTACAAGCGTGAAGACTTAAGTTCAGATCCCATCACTATGTTTTTGTTTTTAAAGTAGGTCTCTGTTGCTATGATGAAACCACGACTAACAGCAACTTGGGAAGGAAAGGGTTTCTTTTTCCTTACAGCTTACAGCACATCATTGGAAGGAAGTTAGGGCAGGAACTGAAGCAGAGACCACAAAGAAATGTTGTTTCCTGGTTTGTTCCTCAGGGGCTTTCTCAGCCCTCTTTCTTATGCCGCCAGTGCCCATTTGTCCAGGAGTGGCACTGCCCCAGTGGGACGTCCCACAGTCCCACATCAATGATTAATTGCCTACAGACAATAGGACAGAGGCATTTTCTCAACTAAGATTCCTCTTCGCAGATAACTCCAGAGGGTGTTAATATGACAAAACCCCTGAATTTGGGCAGCCTATAACCTCAGTATTCTGGGAGGTAGAGGCAAAAGGATCCCTGGGGCTTGCTGATCAGTGAGAGACCCTGTTTTGAAAGACTTAGGACATTCTCCTGCGTTCTTCTCTGGCCTCCCTGCAAGTGCAAGGACATATGCACCCATGCTCACACATGCAAGCATACCAGATTAACATACTGCACTCACACGGTACTCAAACATATGCATTCTTTAAGCATGGAGAAGGGATTGTGAGGGTAAATGTGGCTGCTTTGGTTTTTGCTTTTGTATCTGTAGTACTAAGAATCAAATCACTTTGCCAAGAACTCCCACACACATCTCTCCTCCTCCCTTTCCCTCCTTCCTCTCCCTCCTCCTCTGCCTCCTCCTCCTTCTTCTCTTTTTCTTTCTCCTTCTCCTCCTCCTTTTGTTGCTGTTGTTTTCAAAACAGGGTTTCTCTGTGTAGCCCTGGATGTCCTGGAACTCACTCTGTACACCAGGTTGGCCTCGAACTCTCAGAGATCTGCCTGCCTCTGCCTCCCAAGTGCTGGGATTAAAGGAGTGTGCCACCAACACCTGGCCCTCTTCCTTCTTTTAAAATGAAAACAGTAGCTTACTTTTTTCTCCAACTAAACTGACATTTAGCTTTATAAATCTTATGCGCATACACATACCTGCTTCTCAGTATGTACATCATGTGCCTGCAAGTGCCCTCGGAAGCCAGGAAAAGCCGGGTCCTCTGTAAGAGCAGCAAGTGCTCTCAGCTACTAAATCATCTCTCCAGCCCCATACATGACCATGGTTTTTTACCTCTCATTTTCCTCTGTTCACTGAAGAAAATTAATAAAAATCAGAAAAAATTTATATATACATACACACACAGACACACACACACACACACACACACACACACACACACACACACCATATATAATCTGTCACCTTATACCTCAACTGTCCACTGCTGGTATTATGGTATTAATCATCCATCTGAATTTTCAGTTCTGCATTCACAGACTCAGCCCACCCCTTCTTTAGATGCTCAATATGCAGATGATTCTGTACATTCACAGACTTTTTCTTCTTGCCATTATTCCCTAGACAATGCAGTGTGGCATCTATTTGCATTGCATTAGGTGTCACACATAATCTGGAGATGATTTGCATTCTACAGAGGAATATGCACAGATGTATGCATGCGCTATGGCAGTTCTTTGCTGGGACTTGAACAGCTATCCATATGGGTACCTAGAACTAGTCCTCCAGGTACACTGAGGATTGACTGTATTTCTTTAAAAAATAGGAAATTACAGAGGGTCTGAAGACAGCTCAGCAGGTACATGCACTTGCCAGCAGGGCTAACAACCTGAGTTGTTGTTTTGAGAGAGGTTCTTGCTAATTACTCAGAGTGGCCATGAACTCATCCTGTAACCCAGACAGGCTCCTTCAGAACACACACACACACACACACACACACGCACACACACACACACATAGCTGGATTATAATCTGGTTTGCTTGTTTGAAACAAGTCAATTGAGACAAGATCTTGCTATTGCCAGATGTTGCTTATACACTAAGACCGGATTCCAGGCCCACTGCTATGTGCTTGTAAACCCAGGCATTGGAAGTGATGTAGATCGGTGCTTAGTTCATCTTGAAGGGACCCTAAGGCCTTGTATGAAAGCTTGTAACGATTGGGAATAATAAATCAACTAGGCATCTACTCCAGTCTCTTGCCTCAGTTTTCTAGCAGCTGGACAACAGTTGTGTTGTACCATGTCTGGCTATCACTGCTTTCAAAATAGTCATACAGAATCATCACTACGTTCAATTTTAGATCATTGTTAGAACTTCAAAAAAAAAAAAAAATCTCACACCCTTTAGAAATCACTCCCATCCCTGCCTCTCTGTTCCCTGCACCTTTTCCTGACCAATCACAAATCTATTTGCCATCTTGACAGATTTACATATTCTGGACTTTCCGTGTAAATGGGATCTTTTGTGACCCGCCTCACAATGTCAGGATCCACCTGTTTCACACCATGTGTCGCCAGGCGGTGATGGCGCACGCCTTTAATCCCAGCACTTGGGAGGCAGAGGCAGGCGGATTTCTGAGTTCGAGGCCAGCCTGGTCTACAGAGTGAGTTCCAGGACAGCCCGGGCTACATAGAGAAACCCTGTCTCGAAAAACAAAAAAAAAAAAAAAAAAAAAAAAAAAAAAGAAGTGATCACACCATGTGTCAGCAGCTCATCCCCTCTCAGAACATGTAATGTTCTATTGCTTGGGTATGCTACATTGTTCAGCTGTCCATTAGTGCACAGATGTTTGGGTTATGTCCACTTTTTGTTTTTACTATCATGAGTAATGTTACTGGAAACATTGATGTTCTTGGGGCTGGAGAAATAAGCCAGCAGACAAGAGCAAGTAGTGCTGTAAGAGATCTGAGCTCAGTTCCCAGCACCTACATCCCGAATCTCACAACTGCCTGTCATTCCAGTTCCAGGGGATCTAACTCCTTCTGGACTCCATGGACACTTCTGAACACACAAACACATGCATAATTATAAAGAAAAGAAGTTTGTAGAAAGAAAGAAAGAAAGAAAGACTGGTGTTCTGGTTTGGGGGAAAGAGACATTATTGTTTTAAGTATTTATTTTATTTGTAATAATACACACATGTCTGTGCAAGCATATGCCATGTGCGTGTAAGCATCTGCCGTGTGTGCATGGGTGCCCTTGGAGGTCTGCTGGAATTGCAGGCCGTTGTGAACTGCCTGACTAGGGTGTTAAAAACAACTCAAGCTCTCTTGAAGAGCAACAAGCGTACCTAACTGCTGGACCACCTTTCCCATCCCGGCATCATCTTTTCTTTCTCCTGGGGATGTGGAATAACTAAGCTGACTTTGACTTGTGACCCTCCTAGAGGGAACTGTTCAGCTTAAGTCTTCTGTGTTAACTGTTTGTGGACTCCTGATTTTTCTACCTCAAAGTATAGTAACCGTGCGGCGGTGGGCGCACGCCTTTGATCCAGCACTTGGGAGCAGAGGCGCGATCTCTGAGTTCGAGCCACTGGTTACGTGAGTTCAGGACAGCCGGCTAACAAGAAACCCCAAAAAAAAAAAAGTATAGTAACCGTACAGTTTTACACGCCAGCCAGGAATCTGTTAGGCTTCTGATCCTTCCTAACCTTAGCTGTTGCGTGACTGTTTCATTATGACCATCCTCAGGGGGAATAGGGTAATTTCCATTGTGGGTTTTTTTTTGTTTTGTTTTGGGTTTTTTTTTTTTTTTTTTTTTTTTTTTTTTTTTTTGGTTTTTCGAGACAGGGTTTCTCTGTGTAGCCCGGCTGTCCTGGAACTCACTCTGTAGACCAGGCTGGCCTCGAACTCAGAAATCCGCCTGCCTCTGCCTCCCAAGTGCTGGGATTAAAGGCGTGTGCCACCACCGCCCGCCACACTGTCCGGCTCCATTGTGGTTTTAATCACACTTCCCAGGTGGTTAGTTAGCAAGAATCAAACATCTTTTCATGTGTTTATTGTCCATTTGTCCATGCCCTTTGTAAATGTCTCATTGGATGTTTTGCCCATTTAAACCCAACTTGCTGTTTGTTATTGAATCCTAATAGTTCTTTACATATTTTAGATATAAATCACTTAGATATATGACTTGCCAGTATTTCCCCATTCTTCAACTTGTCTTTTTTCTGATAGCAGACCCTTTCCATTTTGTAAAGGTCTGTATTATTACTGGTGAATAGTGCACTTGGTAGGTTGATACATTGAAATAACGTATAGGTGACATCATGTCTGAAGCATGGGCAACTGAGTAACCAATTCTACTAAAAATCAGCTCACAAGCAACTGAATAAACATTTAAAATGTAGTTCTAGGAGGCTGGGAATGTAGCTCAGTCAGAACAGTGTTTACCTAGGATGTGTGATGTCCAGCCCAGCACTCAGGAGGTAGAGGTAGGAGAAACAGAAATTCACCTTCATCCTTACCTACGAAGTGAGTTCAAGGCCATCCTGGACTACTATTTTTTATTTTAAAAAATAAAACAAAATAAATGCATCTTTTATTTGAATCATCTTTTTTTTTTTTTACATTTGCTTATTTATGTAAGGTGTGTGTGTGTGTGTGTGTGTGTGTGTGAGAGAAGAGAGAGAGAGAGAGAGAGAGAGAGAGAGAGAGAGCGCATGTATGGAGGTCATGAGAGTCACTTCTCTCCATCATGTGAGTCCTGAAGATGGGACTCAGGTCATCAGGCTTGGAGGCACACACCTCTACCTACTGAGCTATCTTGACATTCTTGGGGTAGGGGCGAGTCAGCTGGTCTCTTGGGAATATATTATGGCCAATATTTTACTTTCCATTTTCTGCTAGATTAAGCTTCCAGTTCCTGGGAAGGCCAGGTTTGTGGCTTCCAGCATCAAGGCTCTTCTCACTTACCAAAGCAGACAGTGTAAATTTCCCAGAAGGCCTTAGGGGCAGAACCTGACCCATTCAATTACATTATAGATGCTTTACAGGAATAGAAGCCTCCAGATCCAAGCAACACCTAGTGTTGTTGTGTAGGGGGATTATAGCCCACACTGCTCAGTTACTCCCTGTCAGCCTTGACATTGTCAAAGGTCAAAGATGCCAGCCCTAAAAACCAAAGACAGCTGAACCATGGATCGCTGGTCTACAAATTTAACGTCAACACCACAACCACTGTTTATACCCTCCTCCTGGAAGTGAGTTTTTAAAATACAGCAATGGGACTGGTGAGGTGGCTCAATAGGTAGTGAGTACTTGCTGCACAAGCTGAACAGCCTGAGTTGAATTCCTAGAACCTGCCCAAGGTTTCAAGAACTGGCTCCACAAAATTGTCCTCTGATCTTGACATGCACTCACAATGTACATGTAACCCCATGCACATTAATACCAAACACGTTTTTGTTTGTTTGTTTATTTGTTTGAATGCAATAGTATTTCTCAGCAGTTTGGGACTTAAAAAGACGGGGTGTATATCGTTCAGTTGGTAGAATGCTTACCTAGGATGTATAAAGTCCTGGATCCCCAGAACTACATAAACCTAGGGTAGTGGTCTATTCGTGAGACATCAGCACTCCAGAAATAGAAGCAGGGGTTCAAGGTCATTATCAACTGTATAGAAAGTTCAGGACTACCCTGAACTACTTGGGATCCTGTCTGAAAAACAAAGCAAGGGGACTGGGTGTTGCCATCCAAGCATGAGGACCAGAGTTCAGGTTCTCAGAAACCTTCAGAAATGTTCAGGGGCTGTGGTGGCCCACCTATAACTCCAGTTCCAGAAGGCAGAGACAGGAAACCCCCAGAGCAAGCTGACTAGCAAGATTAGCCAAACTGTTGAGCTTTGCCTCTGATTGAGAGATCCTGCTTCAATGAGCACTGTAAGGAAGACATCAGTTCTCTCTCTCTCTTTCTCTCTCTCTCTCTCTCTCTCTCTCTCTCTCTCTCTCTCTCTCACACACACACACACACACACACACCACATCTAAAATAAAAAAGAAACAAAACATAATTTGTGGAAACGTTGAGAAATGCACCTGGATACACGGGTGAGCCTTGTCCTCATACATAGGCTATGAACATGTAGCTGAGGCTAGCCTTGAACTTTTGGTTCTCCTGCTTTTCCCCTCAAAATGCTGGGATTTTAGGATGGAGTTTATGTGGTGCTGGGGATTGAAGCTCTGTGCATGTTGGAAAACTACTCTGCCCTTTTGTTCTGTTTTTGTTTTGAGTCAGGGTCTTGCTATGTAGCCCAGACTAGCTTCAGTCTTGTCCAAATCCTCCTACTTCAGCCTTTTGAGTGATGACGTTTCAAGTGTTGACTACCACATCAGGCCAAAATAAAACTTTTGCACTAGGGAAAGGTAAACTATGTGGCCTGTCTTTGGAACAGCATGGCAGTTCCTCAGATAAATTCCTCTGATAAGCACAGAGTTTCCATAAATTTAGAAACTTCAGCCTAGCACTCTGTAGGCTATGGTGAGACCATCCTTCCAAATCACAACAAAAAGTTTAGAAACTTCACTGCTTAAGTGAGCATCCAGGCCAGTCCATGGCTCCCGTTACGTATGTAGCAGAGGACTGCTTCATCATCAGTGGGAGGGGAGATGCTTGGTCCTGTGGAGGCTTGATGCCCCAGCAAAGGAGGATACTAGAGAGGTGGGGCAAGAGAGGGTGAGTGGGTAGGGGAGCACCCTTTTAGAGGCAGAACAGAGGGGCATGAAAGAGCGATAACAATTGAAATGTAAACAAATAAAATGATTAATTTAAAAAAAATGAGCACTGGTTTTCTTCCAGAGGTCCCAGGTTCAAGTCTCAGCTCTTACATAGCAGTTCAGCCATCTATAACTGCAGTTCCAGAGAATCAAACACCCTCTTCTGGCCTCTGCAGGCATCAGGAATACAAGAGATACACAGATGTACATGCATAACAAAACACCCACACACATGAAATAAAATAGAGAATTTAATTTAAAAATTTAAATACAGTGAAACTGGGTGTCACATACCTCTTACCCTAGCACTCAGGAAGCTGAGGCAGGAGGATTGCAAATCTGAAGCCAGTCTGAGCTTCCCAATGTATATCATACGATACACTGATAAATCCTGGCTCAAAAGAACCAGGAATGAAACTCCGGTAGAATGCTTGTACAGTGTGCCCAAGGCCTTGGCTTCCTCCCCACTGTAGCCCTCAAAAAGCAAATGTCAGAGTGAGTCTGGGAATGTAGTAGTGTAGTAAAGCACTTGCCTAGTGTGCAGGGAACTCTGCTTCAATCACCAGCATTGTATAATGCCAGGCGTAGTGATGCATGCTTGTGATCTCAGCGGCAGGCAGTGTAGGCAGGAGGATCATCCTTGGCTACACAGTGAATTCAAAGTCTAGACTGCAAAAGATCCTATCTCTCTGCATATACCTGGAGTATATTTATTCATAGAAAAGAGTGAAACACTGCTATTTCTGTCCTATCTATGCCCTAGATGAAACATGAAGACGTTACACTAAGTAGAAAGAGCTAGACACAAAAGAGGGTACATTGCATAATTCTGATTCTGACTATGGGAAATATCCAGAATAGGCAAGTCCATACAGAGAGAAAGCAGACTGAGGGTTTGGGGTGGGATAGGAAAAATAACAGAGTGGCTGTTCGTTAATGGATATGCACTTTTGTTGATGAAGATGAAAATATTGTAAACTGATTGTGATGCTGGTTGGAAAACATTGGGGAACATACTGAATATCATTGGCACACACACTTCATTATTTCTATTACAATTATCATCCAATGTCCTTTTAAAAAAAATTTATTTATTATGTATACAGTGTTCTACCTGCATGTATGCTACATGCCAGAAGGGGGCACCAGATCTCATTACAGATGGTTGTGAGCCACCATGTGGTTGCTGGGAATTGAACTCAGGACCTCTGGAAAAGCAGTCAGTGCTGAACTCTGGACCTCTGGAAAAGCAGTCAGTGCTCTTAACTTCTGAGCCATCTCTCCAGCCCCCCTGTGGACCCCTTTCCAGGTATCCTTTCTTGAGACAGGATTTCACTGTGTATCACAGGATGGTCTCCAAGTCATTATGTAGCATAAGCTACCATCAAGCTTGTGGCAATCCTCCTGCCTCAGCCTCCTAACTGTGGGGACTACCATACCTGGTTTAAATTGTATTCCCTAAATGAGCAAATTATATGGCACATAGATACATACCAGTAAAACACATATATGAATAAGTAAATGTAATTGAAATACTTAAGCCGGGCGGTGGTGGCGCACGCCTTTAGTCCCAGCACTTGGGAGGCAGAGGCAGGCGGATTTCTGAGTTCGAGGCCAGCCTGGTCTACTGAGTGAGTTCCAGGACAGCCCGGGCTATACAGAGAAACCCTGTCTCGAAAAAAAAAAAAAAAAAAGAAAAAAAAAAAAAAAAAAAAGAAAGAATACTTAAAAAAACAATTTCAGTACTAAATTAGACCCTGTGTATTTTTTAATGTCCATGAACACTTTCCTTTGCACAGCTGTGCATAACTCACTTAGACTCTATCACTGAACCTGGATGCTTTCTATTTGTTCGTTTAAAAGCATTTCAAACCCAAGGGAGGTGAACAGCCTAAGGAGCCCCTGTACCATCTCCCACTTCAACAGTGACTAGCACGACTCTTGCTTTTACAAGCATTGATTCAATAAACATTCTTGGGCAGAAATTTTGCCCACATTGCATGCTGTTTCCTTCCAATTCATACTGAATTCAGCTAAGCTTAAATCACTTCCTCAAACCTTCACAATGGCTTTACAAATGGTGTGATGATTCAGATCTGGCTTTGCTCTTGAGGAGCTCCTAGTCTGGTATGGGACAGAGACACTGCATTGGAGTGACCAGTGGGGACAGAAGCTATGTTACTGGAAAGAGTAGGGCCCTATTACCCAGGAGGGAGGGTGTGGAGGAATTGCCCCTATCCTGGAAGACTAACATAGCTTCCCCAGCTCTGAGTTTCTTCCTTCATGCCACAGGGTGGCGCCAAAGTTATCTTTCCACCTTCACAGCGTTCTTAAGGTTCTCTCAGAAACACTGTAACAGACAGTTCAGTGTCTCTTCTCTGGGTGATCCTGCTGGTGATGGTCTTCTCGAAGCCCCAGACTTATCATATAGTAAATGAAGAAGACAGATTCAATGCATTCTCTGAAGTCTAGACTCCCAATGAGAATCAGCTCTATGAAGGAGAATCCACAGATCCCCTCTGTTCTGTCCCAGGAGAAGCTAATGGTCTCTCTGCCCTTTCCACTTTTTACAGAGGCCCATAGGAGCAGCTCTTTATTCTAGCAGCACACATCTATGGAAGGTGCACAGGGCTGGTTGGGGGGTTGGGGATTAGGAGGGATCCACCTAGTGAAGCTAGCAAGTGAGGACAGCTTAAGGGACGTGTCCTTGATCCAAGAGCAAAGTTATGACTGTAGGTGGAGGAAGTGAACATGAGTCACTAGAGACTTCCAGAGGCCAGGCCTGACATCCGGCCAAGCCTAGAGGAGTTTAGGTCCCCAAGGCCATTAGCCTATTGGGCACTAGGAGGATGCTTCTCATATAGCTAAGGGCACTTTGACAAAGAAGAAGATGGGGTGGGGTGTGGGAGGTGGAGGGTGTTTACTTTCCAGAGGGCTTTTGTAGTAAACTAGGTCCACTAGTCTGGCTGCTTCTAAAGGCTGGGCCAAGAGAGAAGGGCCAGGAGTGGGATAAGGGGTGGGGCAGAGTCAGACTCTGAGTATCTATCGTCAGGGTCTACTTCCCAGGAACCTTTCTGGGCTGTGACCCTAACACCTCTCCTTGGTCCTCTCCAGACATCTCTACTTAACCCTGTGAGCCAGCCAGGGTACAAGTCATTCCCAAGTCACTAGGGGAAGGCAGAGCCAACTCACACATCCTGAGAGCCTACTGGTGCCAGACAGTAGGCCTGGAATGGAAACCTTCTTGAACTCACATTTCTTCCTCACTTCACAGAAGAGGAAGAAGGAGCTGGGCAGCGGATTGAGGCCTCAAGCCCCGACGTGTCACCCTCCCTTTCCCCACACTCTAAGCTAGTTTTCTGAATCACTGCACATGACCCTTCCCCATCCTCCCAGACCTCACCTCTGCTTCCCTCCTGAATTCCTCAAGGCCACCTAGCTGCGCTGTGCTCTTGAGCTCACAATCACAAGATGGGTGTGCTGATGGACACTGGTACAAGTGGATATCACAGTTCTGTCTGCTGCTGATCTGCTGTGTGACCTTGAGCAAGCCTCTTAAGCTCTCTGAGCTTTAGTTTTGTCTATTCTTTGGAGTTGTTAAGAGAATCAAATAAGATACTAAGTATAGTTCAGCATTGCATTGTGTCACATGTCTATAAACTCAAGAGACCAAGGTTTGCAGGATCTTGACTCACAAAACCAAAAACCATATCAAAAATAGAAAAATGTGTAACATTCTCAATACCTCATCCAGGCATTGTGTTCAATAAAGGTTAGACTTTGTTTAATTTTTCTCTCCTCTTCCTCCTCTTCCTCCTCCTTCTCCTCCTCCTCCCTTCTCCTCTCTCCTCCTCCTCCTTCTTCCTTCCTTCCTCCTCCTCCTCCTCCTCCTTTTCTTCTCTTCTTCTCCTCCTCCTCCTCCTCTCTTCTTCTTCTTCTTCTTCTTTCTTCTTCTTCTTCTTCTTCCTTCCTTCCCTTTTTCTTCTTCTTCTCTTCTTCTTCTTCTCCTCCTCTCCTCCTCCTCCTCCTCCTTTCTCTTTTCTTCCTCTTCTTCTCTCTCCTTTCCTCCTCCTCTTCTCTCTCTCTCCTTTTCTTTTTCCTCTTCCTCTCCTCTTCTCCTCTTCTTCTCTTCTTCTTCATCATTGTTGTCATTGTCATTGTTACTTTGTTTTGCTTTGCTTTTTGTTTTGTTTAGGTCGTTGTTGTTTATAGACAGGGTTTCTCTGTGTAGCCCCGGCTGCCCTGGGGTGGGGTGGGATTGTAAACACGTGCTTTCCTGCCCAGCAGAATCTGCATTTTGGAAAGCTCTCAAAGCACTCAGGCAGAGAAGCGAGCAGGTGGAGCTGCTACCCTGGGTGAGAGAAAGGCCCTGATTTTGTGGCTGGTCACGGGGTTCTCCGGCCTACTCCCAGGAGAAGCTTATCTACTCTTGGATCCTCCTACACTCAATGGAGTTGGTACTAAGGTTTGACGTTATCTAATTCAGCCTTGAGAGGACAGGTTGGTCCCCTTAACCCTGTCCCAGGAAGACATAAATAGCGATACTCCTCCCTGGTACCTCCTAAAGCTCTAAAAGGCTGGCGGCTGGGACCTAACTCAGAGCCCAAGGAGCTGGCCTGAGTCCCTCTTGTCCTGTCCTTCAAGCTCCTTTGACCTGTGCCTATAGGAATTTGTGACTCTTGGCACCCAGCTTGGTGACAAGTCCTTGCTGAAGTTTGGCTGGCTTCTCTACTTGAGCTGGGTGAGACTCCATTCCTGGCACTGTGGGAGTCTACAGCTGGGGCCAGCTCCTGCTCCCTTTGCCTTGGAGCTAATTTTAGGGCCTTCTATCCATCGTCTCAGCCCAGCCTGGGTCGGTTCCCAGCCTCTCAGTGGGGAGGTCAGTTGGGGTCTTGTAGAAGTGAGAAGGCCAGACCTAGCTTTGGCTCCAGAGGTGAAATTAGAATCCTTGTTCTCTGTCCAGCTTCTCCCACCACTTCTTGAGAAGTCACCCTCAGAGCTAACTGGCAGGATGTGACAAGAGCCATCTTTCCCCAGCCTGGGACACGCCAGCCTTTCTGCAAAGAGACAAGTGAAATGCTGTTTGAAAGTTACAAGAGATCAGAGAGGTCAGAACAAAGATCCCTGGGAGACCTGATGCCTTGATACTTGATCTGCAGAGCCCGAGGGCCAATCATGGCAGAGTTAGCACTAACACTCAGGCCTCTCCAGCTGGGCTTTACATCCTCAGACCGGTGTATGACAGTGTGGAATGACAGAGAGGGAAGGGCCTTTTCAGGGGTCCTCCAAATGCCAGATCAATGAATAGTCTTTTCCTTTCTTTCTTAGGATTCTCTTTGTGACAGTGTTGCATGTAGCCCAGACTGATCCTGAACTCACTGTGTAGCCAAGAATGACCCTAAACCCCTGATTCTTCTGTTTCTACCTCCTAAATAGGTGTGTACCATCATGCCTTGCTTTGGAGGCGATGGGGGGGTGTGTGGGTATGAAGATTGGGAGACATGGGGCTCATGTAGCCTATGGGTACCATCAATTCACTATGTGGCAGAGGCCGGCTTTGAACTCCTGATCTTCCTGACTCTGCTCTCAAGTGCTAGGATTATAGGAGTGAATCACCATGCTCAGTTATATGAAGTGCTGGGGTTGAACCCAGGGCATTTTGTGCAAGCTAAGCAAGCACTCTACCAAATGAGATACATCCTCAGCACGTCTGTCTTTCGTGGGGGAAGGGTTATTACTATGTAGCCGAGGCTAGCCTTTGCACTTGCTATAATTCTCCTGTACGAGCCTCCTGAGTGCTAGGCCTTGTACATGTTAGGCAACTGCTACATCTCCAGCCCTCTCTTATGAAATCGGTGTAAGGACCACGATCCCAAGATGTATGGGAGGGGCAAAGGAGGTGAGAAGAGTTTAAAGACTATTGGGGACTCAGCATATAGTGTGCCACCCAGTGGATATGGTCCCTGTCAGCTGGAGCCCTCCCTGTAGAATCTCAAGCTCGCTCCTCCCTGACCCCAGCCTTCCCCACTCTGCTCCCTCTGGACCATGCTGCCTAGGAAAAGCAACTGGTCTTGAGGCAGACCTAAGCAGAAGGCAAGAAGCTGCAAGCAGGGGTCAGGAGGAAGCTGTAGTCACACACCCCCACCTCTGTCACCAGCCTTTGCCTATTACTGTTACTCCTTCTGGCTCCTTCCCACCTCCTCAGCTCTTCCTGTTGATCTCAGCTTGTCTCCAGTTGGCTCTCCCTTGGAGGGCTGACTGAGCAGGATGCTAACTGCCAGCCAGCCAGCCAGTCAATGAGCTGCAGTTCAATCTTCTGAAGTCTTCTCTTCCCTAGTAACCAAGGAACCCCTGAAATACTAGTCTCAAAACTTTATATCTGAATCCCCAACCTCATATATGTCTGCATCACTCAAGCTAGATGGGTCTCACTCTGAGTCCCAGCGGCCTCATCCCTGATCATTCTGGTTTCCTAAAATCCCCTATTGGCTGCCCTGCCCTCTGAACCTGCTGGTGCCCAGGCTCTGGCTTCAGGTGGGCCTAGCAGGGAGGCTCTGTGTGCATTTGACTGGCACTCAAGAAATACTTAATGATCGATCTTAAATTGTTTTGAACCAAACAATTGTAACCACCCTGACAAAATGAAGATATTTTAAAGAGACTTTGGGACTTTTCTTCTTGACTATTGTGATAATGGTTCCCAAGACCTTAGAATTTTCCCAGGACCCTTCATGCTGGGAGAAGGAAAATCATGAGATCTAGTGCCTCCCAGGAAGAGATTGCATAGTTCTGACAATTTGTTAGACCACCATGTAGGAAGGACAGAGTGGCTCCCAAACAGTGATGGGAAGGACCTCACCTTGCCCAGAACTTCTTTTTTTTTTTTTTTTTTTTTTTTTTTTGGTTTTCGAGACAGGGTTTCTCTGTGTAGTCCTGGCTGTCCTGGAACTCACTTGGTAGACCAGGCTGGCCTCGAACTCAGAAATCCGCCTGCCTCTGCCTCCAAGTGCTGGGATTAAAGGCATGCGCCACCACCGCCCGGCTTGCCCAGAACTTCTTAGCTCTTCCCTCTGTGTAAGTCTAAACCTCATGTCATGACCCTGAGGATCAACTTGGGCTTCATGGGACCTCTTGGCTCATCTTTCCATTGTGACCCTATGAAATGAACCTTCTAACTCTGCTTTCACTAAACTCACTTGTTAACTGACCTGTTGAGGGCAGAAGGCTGATTTCATTTATGAGGAACCATTGTGAAAACACACACACACATACACACACACACACACACACACCACACACACACACACCCCTTGTTTACCCAGCTCACTCACAGAGAGGACTCTCCAGATGGTTGAAAATGGAGTAATCTAAAGATAAACAGAGAGGGATTGTGGAGCAGGTATTATCTTGAGCCAAGGCTGACAATGGGAAATTGCTCCATAGCCATTGGATAGACAGGTGAGGTGAGCTGAGGCCACCAGAGCGCAGATCAGGCAGGGCCTCTGATGCCAGGCAAACAGATAACATGCATTCCCAGGTAATGGTGAGACATGGAAGAGATTGGGATCCACCTCTGGCTGCTGCTTAGAGTACGGATTGAAGGTGAACAGAGGCGGCTAAAGGAGCTGTCTGCTTTCCAAGTTTAAGTGGAAGCATGAATGTGGACAAGGCTGTGGGAAATGAAAAGTGCACAGTTGAACAGTGGACAAATTTCACAGAAGACTGGAGAAGTGAGAAAAGACTTGGCTGTTCCTGATCCAGGCAACCAGCTGGGTGGAGATGCCCTCCTTGAAACTGACAGAGGAGCAGGATGGAAAAGATGAAGAGTGAGCTTTGACTTCATCATGAGAGAATGTGTCTATTATTTATTATATTATTTGTGTGTGTGTGTGTGTGTGTGTGTGTGTGTGTGTGTGTACATGCATGCATACCATGGCACTCATGTATAGGTCAAAGGACAACCAGTGGGAGTTGGTTCTTGTTTCCCAGCAAGCTGAATTTGGGTTACCAGGCTTGCCCATCTTTATCAATTAATCCATCTCACTGGCTTGGGAGAAGACATTTAAAGGAGGTGCCTGGACTGGTTCTTTTTTTTTTTTTTTTTTTTGGTTTATTCGAGACAGGGTTTCTCTGTGTAGCCCAGGCTGTCCTGGAACTCACTCTGTAGACCAGGCTGGCCTCAAACTCAGAAATCTGCCTGCCTCTGCCTCCCAAGTGCTGGGATTAAAGGCGTGTGCCACCACCGCCCGGCTTGGACTGGTTCTTAAGATAGATAGGGAGTGAACTAAGGCTCTAGGGAATGATGAACCATGCTCAACCTTGGTTTAACAAAGACGAAGAGGAGGCTTGAGACCTCCTGGAAAAGGGAGCTCTATCCTAGATAGAGTATGGAAGGAGTGCCTAACACCAAGGTCAGGGCATGAAGTGGAGAGGGAGCCACCGGAGAGCCGAACTGGTGGGCTTAGACTCTAGGTCATCTAGCCCAGAGGCACACTGAGCAAACACATAAGAGGCCCAACAAGAAAGCATCTGTCAGGGCAAGGAGTAGGTCTTAGCTCTTGGCACAATACTCTGCCCTAGACCAGCCTGGCTGGAAGGAGGCAGGTCGATGTCGCTCTGAGGTTGGGCTCCATGGTCATGCCCAGGTGTGTCCGCATCTCTCTGATCCCATGAGTTGAAATCCTTCTTGTACAAACTATGCCAGTGCCCTGCTCCTGACTCTGAAAGCTGGGCCCAACAAAGTGATTCAAGAAATATGTGTATCAACACACATGCACTCAGGGGGGTGGTTCAGTTAGTCAAGAGCTCGTCAAATGGTCACAAAACCTTGAGTTCCATCCCTAGTACTGCACAAACTAGACACTGTATCATGCACCATATTTCCAGCATTCAGGATGTGCAGGAAGAAATATTGCCTTGGAGTTTGAAGACAGCCTAGGTTACACAATAAAACCCTGACTCAACAAAACAAAACAACAAAATCCAAACAGTATGAATCTAGAAAAGAAACTGGAATAATTAGGTTGTTGATAGAAATGTAAGGGAGAGAGTCCAGGGGAAGAGAATAATCAGAACACATTGTTTACATGTGCGAAGCTACAAATAACAAACTGAACAATAAGAAGGGCAAGAAAAGGGCTGGAGAGATGGCTCAGGGGTTAAGAGCACTGGATGTTCCTCCAGAGGACCCGAGTTCAATTCCCAGCACCCACATGGCAGCTCACAACGGTCTGTAACTCCATTTCCAGAGGATCTGAGCACCATATGTGCCGACAAAACACCAATGCACATGAAATAAAAATAAATGAAAAAAAATTAAAGTAAGGAAAAAAAGGAGGAAGGGGAAAGAAATATACATGGTTAACCCAATATGTGAGGCAGGAGAATCAGAAGTCCAAAGTCTCAGCTATATAGTGAATTTGTGCCAACCTGGGCTCCATGATATTTCGTTAGGGGCAGGAAGGAGAAGAGAAGGAAAACACATGTTGTTTTGGCATCTGGGGTGGGATCTTGAAAAAGGGTCTCCCTTCTTAGTAGGAAACCATCTATACCTGTCTTACCCTTGGGCACTTAGTATGGTCTGCTGGTGGAGGCAGGTGGGAACTCAGGTCCTCAGGAGCACTAGCCAATAGGTCTCTGCCTGTCGGTGCCTCGCCCATCACTACCTTGTGATGCTAAGTTCCTCAACCCCCTACCCAGACTGGAACATAAACAGAGGAGGGTTCCAAAACCCAGAGCTGCCAAGTGCACCGTCCCTCCTCATGCCCTTGTCAGATGGATCCTGAATGTGTCTGAGGGAGGAAGCACCAGGTCCTGTGCCCTACACAAGGTGACCTTCAGTGAGACTGCTTCTTTCAGCAAGAATTTATTAAGCACCTCCTCCAGTGCCAGGGTTTGTTTGATGGCCCAGGGATGATTTGATTCCCAGGTGGGAATTTGCAAGTGATTGTGATTGACAGGACACTAAGCCACACATAGTGTAATGTCAAGTGACAAGAAACACAGAGCAAGGCAGAGCGGGCCAAGGTGAGGAACCTTTTGAAGAGAGAGCCCTGCAGGCCAGGTTGCTAAGTGGATTCTGGTTGATTCCAGACGTTTTAGAGGGTGGCTCTTTTGAGGAGCAGCCCCACCCACCAAGGCTGGTAGGTTCTCTCCTCGTACCACCCTCTCTTGGCACCTTCCCACAACTTAGTAAAGCCCCAGGGCCTTCCTCTTGTGCTTTGCGTGCCACCTCTAGCCTGGTAGGGAAAGGTGACTCAGCTGGAGGTATGAGGATATCCAGGAAACAGTCTTGGGTGGGAGTGGGAAGCTTGCTTACACATGATGGCTGGGCCAGCTAGGGTTATTCCTAAGCTAGAGGCACCCCCTATTTATGATCTCTGCAAGGCCCAAGTTACGGCTAATTTGTTGAGGGGTGTTCCAGACCTTGCCAATGCCTGTCTCCTCTGGGCCTCAACCTCCTCCACACATACGGGATGAAGCAAATGATCAATCCCCAGTGGTCTGTGCAGCTCTGAAGTCTTGTATGTGGCAGGAACTCCAGGACCTGGGAAGGGCTCCTCGGATGAGGCTCCAAGCAGGAGGGAGTGACAGATTCTGAAGTGAGAGAGTGTAGGAAGTGTGCACGATTTAACCAATGAAAATAAAGCAAGTTCTGTTAAGCTGGAATCTGATAAGTAATGCATCTCTTGTTATAAGCACGCTCAAAGCTTACTCACTAAAGTTAGTCAATGTTTATCTGCAGTTCAGGCTTCAGTGGATGTTTGCATTCCTGCGGCTGGCAGCTTAGGTAGGAAAGAAAGCTTAGGTAGAGCTGGGACTTCAACAGAGGACAAGGATCCAAGACTCCTAGACAAACAGAGCCTATTTATTTATTTATTTGTGTGTGTGGGTGTGTGTGTGTGTGCGCTTGTGCACTCGAGCACTCCTGTCTCAGCCTCTGGAGAAGAGTTACATAAGGATCTGGCTCAGCCAGAGTTATTGCCTCCTACCTTGCTGCCTTCCAGTCCTACCCACAGGCTTCTTTTTTTGGCGGGGGGAGGGGTTCAAGGCAGGGTTTCTCTGTAAGCCCTGGCTGTCCTGGAACTCACTCTGTAGACCAGGCTGGCCTCGAACTCAAAAATCCACCTGCCTCTGTCTCCCAAGTGCTGGGATTAAAGGCGAGCACCACCACTGCCCTGCCTGCAGACTTCTTTTAAGTGTTGTTGGAAAGAAGGGGGATAAAGGAGGGAGGGCTTGGGTGAACTACAGCTATGTAGACAGGCAGAGAGGCCCTAAGGTGTCACCTGAACTCCTTTGTCCCTTTCCAGCTCTCACCGCTACCCCTTCAAGCTCACGTCTCCTGCACAGTTCTACTCCTATCTCCGCATGCTCACTTGGCTCCATCCCTGGATTGCATGCATCCTTGTGCAAACTCCCTCAGCCTCCTGCAAAGGCTCTACCTTTACCACAGTCCTCAGGGTATTATCAGTCACATTCCTTCCCCAGAGCCCCTCAGTCAACTGAGTACCTTCCCTGTAGCAGGCTCAGTCAGCAGCAGTGGTCAGGACAGACACAGCCCTGATCACCATGGAGTGTGTGGATGGTAGAAAGATCCTTCATTGCCCTTTCACAGGGACCGGCTGCTCAATGTGACTGGAGGCTTCGTGCCTTGGATCCCTCCACAGAGCACACTTCATTGGCCATGGGTGGAATAAATGAGAGTGCTTAGAGAGACCAGAGCAGGAGGGCCTGCAGGCAGTCTTCCCAGAGAGGGCTTGGCACTGGGTGGAAGATGGACCTTCCAGATGGCAATGTCAAAGCAAGAGAAGGCCCAGAGTACTCTGGGAAAGATGGGACAGTGGCTGGTATGGAGAAGGATGGGGTGGGGACTGAGAGGTCACCATGCAAACCTAAGTTAGGCAGTACTGGCATATCCTGTGGCCCTGTGACCTGGGAGGCTTGGCATGATAGCAAGTCTCTGCTTCTAAGTCTGGCATTAGAGATCTGTATTTCCTGAGGGCATGGGCTGAGTCTCCCTTTTGCATTGTTCCCTTTAGCCCTGAGCAGAGAACCTGTCACTGGAGATGAATTGATAGAGGAGACTTGGATGGGAAACAATACAGCCAGGCTCCAGAGTCACAGGGAGGACCAGTCGGGCTACATTATTCTCTTTCCTGACAGCCTGCTACACAGGGCAACTTCAGTACTAATCACACTCACCAGATACTATGAGAAAAGGAGAGTTACTTCCTACCCTGTATCGGGGTTCTTGTGGTTAGAGTTTTTGTTTATCCGGACCCCTTGACAGGCATGGGCCGGGAGGCTACAGCGACAGTAAAGACCGTGTTTACTTCCAGTTCACAGAGCCCAAACAAAGTGAGCCAGGTCCCTAGCAGATACTATCTCTAGGCTAAAGAAGAAGCAGAGGGCTGGGGTATGAGGAAATCCCTTTTTCTTTGAGAAATTGCTGGGATGTCACTCATTTGAGGCAGTTAGAAATCCACTTCAGCTTTAACTCCTTCGATCTTTGCAGTTTATGTTGCAGATGTAAACAAAGCTGTCACTTGCCTGGGAGCTTCTGTTATGACCTTTGCCCAGAAGCTGTAAATCATGGAAGGAGGGAAGAAGCCGGAAGGTGGGGATGTGCCCAGCCCCTCCTGGGGTTCATTGGCACTTTCCCTTGTCTCCCCACCCTTCCTGAAGTCCAACGCCCTACCCTGAATCATGCAGCTCCCAGCGCTCAAGGAGCAGTTGTCCTCCGTGCATGCACACAGCATTCCTCTGCAACCCAGGCTCACGCCGGGGCCCCACGCATCACCTCTACTTGTCTTGAAATGCTTTGCTGCGTCAAGTCAGAATGTGCAGTTATTGAAGGGCAAGAGGCTTCCTAGGTGTGCTGAAAGCTTCAAGGACGGCATATTTCACCCATCCTATCATCTGTGGGCTCTGTAAGCACTGTGTGCTAGGCGCCTACTGTGTGCCAAGTGCAGTCCTGGAGGCCAATGTACTGCTGGTATACACAGTCACAACAGACTGCTTGGCCATAGTCTCCCTGAGACCACCCAGTCCCCAGCTCCATTGTCCCTGGATGAGCCCTTCTATGCGTTTCTGTAGCTCTTCAACTAAAGGTCCAGAATGTCTAGCATATCAGACTGACTCCAGGAGCCCAGGCCATATCACCTGAATCTTGGAACTATTGATCTTCCCTGGCCTCTACAGGTATGTGCCTGGTGAAAGGCATGTTCTCATTGGAATGAACGCAAAGGACTTCTGTAATGATTCACCCAACTTGACCCTGCCAAATATAATGTACTGTTGGATACAGATATGCTTGAGATCTTTTGATAATCTCTTAACACCTTTTGCTTGTTCCTTTTCTTCTCTTGTCAGTCCTCTCTCTCATTTCTGTCTTCTACATCTCTGATGGACTGTGGCTCTGGTGACAGGAGCCTGGAGCCTATGTAAAGTCCTCATGTGGTCCTGGTCATGGCTCAATGTTAGTGCCAACTTACAGGTTAGGTCATGGGCAAAAGTTGAGACCTTTGGCTTATCTGATGGCTATCTCAGGTTACCAAGTTTGTTCTCTTACTCATCCAGAGATAGCCCTTTGGAACTCATCCCTGCAAAGTTCACAGGAGCAAAAAACACAGCAACAAAAGCAGATGTAAATCTCAGCAGAAGGAAGGAGGTGCATTTGCATGACTGGATCGGGGTTGGGCAGGCTTTGTATTAAGACCATGAACATGAGATGATTCAATTAAGCTTACGTGTGGAAATCCCTTATTTCCACATCAAACTGAATTCCAGAAATCACATTTGCTTCATAAACTATAAACCAGAGGCACTGCGACGTGAGCAGGGTTTGGATGGTGGTGTGATAAGACTTATGTGTTTTTTAAACATTAATTTATTGTGTAGGGGGGGCACATGTGTCACAGCACACGTGGAGGTCAGATGTCTACCCTGTGGTTCCCAGGTTAATCCCAGGTTGTCAGGCTTGCCAGCAGGTGTTAGCCACCAGGCCATCTCACCTGCCCGGGACAGTGGTTCTTCATGATGACTATGGAGTGTCGCTGACATTTCCTTTATCAGGAAGTGGTATTTCTCCATGAGGGTATTCACAGCAGATGTATGAGGTAGAATTTAACAAATTCCTGGTCTTTGTCACACTTAGGAGAGAAGAAAAGGAGGTTGAGGGTGGAGAGGCTAGGATGAGTGGGATTCAGATTCTCCAGGCCCCACCCTAACTGCTCACAGGGCGACTGGAGCTGAGCTGTATCCCTGAGAACAATTGGAGTCTCTGCTGTGTCCACACTGCTACAGTCAGAAACATTACAGAAGATTCGAACACCAGGAGAACGGAGAGCCAGTCTTCAGCACCATAAGCTATGAAGACCACCAAGCAGGGTTTAGACCATGGAAAATCCATGGAATTTATCTGCAAGTTGGACACAGTGAGAAAGAGACGCCAACCTATGCTTACAGGGCCAGTCTCCTCAATCTAACTGAACTCAAAGCTGAGAGATGCAGGGAGCTGGCCATGTGAGTCAGACAATATGTTTGGATGATTTCTTGGCACTAGATATTTTCTAAGCATGTCACACAAATCATCTCACCTAATCCTCCAATGTTCATCTAAAATAAACATCATTATCACTCTTATTTTACAGTGGTGAAAATCATGGGCTAATCAATGCTAGAATCAGGAGTGAGAATTGGAGTTGTAGCTTAACAAACCGTCTTCCTTCACCACCATTCAGACTTGACTTCCTTGTGTGTCTGAGGAAAGTACTGCTCAGAGCATCATGTGGTCCCTACTTATGATGACAGAATGCTTGCATAATAGAGAAGGAAATGACCCCAGGGTTAGTGGGTGGGAATGTACATGGGTATCATGCCAGATTAAGCTAGATCATTCTGCTGTTTACTAGGATTCTAACTATCTGTGCAGAGGCCACACCCTTTTGAGCAAGGAGTGAGGTGGCTCATCTGAGCTTCCTGGTGGACATCCCCTGGGCAAGATTTGTGACCAGGAAAACTGAGCCTCTGCAGAGTAATATGATACATTATCCTTACACAGACCCTGTACTATAAAGCATTCACAAGGATACCCCCCAGTCATGGGTCCATTAAAAAGACAATCTGGGGACTTGAAAGTAGGATGACTTCTAAAGGAGACCTGGAGAATGGTATCTGGTTCCCACCTGTTCAAGAGGTCTCACTCTGCTTCCTTGCTCTCCTCTTTGTTGGAAGGATTGTCTGTCTGTCTGAGACACAGTCTCAACTGTATATCTCTGGCTGTCCTGGAACTCACTGTGTAGACCAGGCTGGCCTTGAACTCATAGAAATCTATCTGCCTATGCCTCTTGAGTGCTGGGATTAAAGGAGTGCACCACCATGCTCAGTTGTAGAAGAATTTTTAATTTTTTTTTAAGTGTACGGGAGTTGCCTGCACAGAGAGGGTCTCTGATCTCCTGGACTGGAGGTATGTGTGAGCCACCATGTAGATGCTGGAAATTGGACCCAGGTCCCCAGAAAGAGCAGCCAGTGACACCGAACCATTTCTTCATTCCTTATTTAAGAATTTTTGAGAAGATGGTTTGTTTTGTTTTTGCTTCTGCTGGTGCCAGGGATAAAGCATAGGTAAGCATGCATTTTAAAATTTTAATATATGTAGCCAGGCATGGTGGTGCATGTCTTTGATCCCAACACTTGGGAGACAGAGGCTGGTGCATTTCTGTGAATTTGAGGTCAGCTGACCTACTAGACAGCTATTCAGTGAGATCCTATCTCAAACAACAAACAAAGTTTAACAGAACATTATAATTAATTTTTGAAAATTTCAAGGATGCATTTTTAAAAGACAATTTTCATTCTGATATCTAGGAATTCAAACAAGGACCTTGTAAGAACTCCACCAGCTAGGACAATACTTTTTCTTTTCCTCTTTCTTTCTTTCTTTCTTTCTTTCTTTCTTTCTTTCTTTCTTTCTATCTTTTTAATTAACTTTTTATTGATTCTTTGTGAATTTCACATCATGCACCCCATCCCACTCACCTCAAAGTTTCTCCATATCCACCTCTGCCCTCCCCGAAAAAAGAAAAAAAAAATCGTCGTGTGTCACACCGCATACCCTTTAGCCCAAACAGCTTTACTTGCAAATGTTCATTGCAATGAGTCATTGGGCTGGTTCACAGCCTCCGGCTTTTGCTACACCATCAGTAGTGGAACGTCACGGAGACTCCTCTCAGATATCCTGTTGTTGCCCTGTGTCATGGAGACCCTGCAGCTTTGGTTCTGCAGGACCAGCCCCTTCACACTTTCCTAGCAGTTCATAGATGGGCTAGATGTTGGAGTGGGCCAGCTCAGTGCCCAGGATCTGGGCCTGGGTGGTAGCTGAGTTTGTCGGCCAGGCAGTTCTCCCATGCCACTCCGGCAAGGGGTGGGGCCAGCTGTCTCCTGTGCCCACACCACCAGGGCCCACTGGCCCTCCTGCTGCAGGTGACTAAAGATGGAACAGCTAAGACAATTTTTAAGGCAAAATTTTAAATTAAATTTTGAAACAAGTAAGTCTTGTTCTGTTTTAAATTACGTGTGTGTGCATGTGTTGAACAACTTGCACAAGTTGGTTCTTTCCTTCTCCCAAGTGGGATTTGGTCATTAGACTCAGGTTGTCAGGCTTGACAGATAGTACCTTTATTGGCTGAACCATCTGCCAGTCCAAAGACTTTTAAAATAATAGTTTTAACAGGTACAGAAAAATTGAGGAAGTCCCTATGGAGACTTCTCATCTTCCCACCCAGTGTTACCATCTTTCAGCCTCTGTAACTAATGAGCCAATATTGTTACATTGTTATAACTCACTCTATTTCCTTCGTGTGGGTTTTAGCTTTTAGTTATTGTTGTTGTTATTTGAGCTAAGGTATTACTAAGTAGCCTACACTGGCTTCTAACTTGGTGATTCTCTTGCCTCAGTCTATTAAGCGCTACCACACTTGGCCAGGAGTGGCTAGTATTTTTACCTAATGTCTTTCTTGGGGGTCTCAGAGTTTATCCAGTGAAACACATTACATTTTATCTTAATCTCTGCTTACTTTTTTATTGGATATTTTATTAATTTATATTTCAGATGTTATTCTGCTTACTTTTTAATGGTCTGGATAGTTTAATGGTTAGACTTTCCTTGGTTTTTATGACATAAAGTTTCATTTTGTGTTTTGAAAACAAGGTCTAGCTATTTTGATACCAAGAAAATTTTCCACTAGTCTATTCTGATTTGCTTCTAATGCTAACAGAATCACCTGGATCACTAGTAGCCAGAGTTAAAGCTCTAGTATTTTCCACATCTTTTACCCAACTCAGTTTTACTACTACTGTAGTAATGAACACCAGGATTGGGCAATATAATGTAACACTCTGCTGCACTTTGCTCTGCTCAGCAGAGTCAGCTTGTAGCCCAGCAGGTACTTTTCACCTTGCATAACAAGTTGGCACCTCAACTTCATCATCGTTTTCTTTGAAGTCACTAACTCCTACTGTAGGTTCAGGGTGAGCTCCCATCCCCAAATGGAAAGCAGCCACCAAGACGGACAAGAAGTGAGCTGGGGAGATGGCTCAGTCACTGAAGTGCTTGCCTTGCAAGCTAAATTCTATCCTCAGAAGCCACATTAAAAATCCAGGGTGGTGGCATGTACTCGTAACCCAGCATGGGGCATCTGAACACTAGTGAAGGATACCTTGGATTTCTTGGTCAGCTAGCCTAGCTAAATTGAAATTGGCAAGTCCCAGTGAGACTCTGTTTCAAAATAACAAAACAAAACGGTAGGGCTGGTACATGGCTCAGTGAGGAACAGTGTTTGATTCATGAGTCCCACTTTATAGAAAGATAGAACCAACTCCTAAGGTTGTCCTTTGATTCTCACACTAACACTGTGGCATAAGCATATATACAATAAATAAATGGTTTTGTTTTGTTTTGTTTGTTTTGTTTTTAAAGAGTCAGGCCATGGTGGCCCATGCCTCTAATCCCAGCACTTGGGAGGCAGAGGCAGGTGGATCTCTGGGATCTCTATTTTGAGGCCAGCCTACAGATGATTTCCAGGACAGCCAAGGTTACACAGAGAAACCCTATGTTTAAAAAAAAAAAAATACAAATATATATAATATATGATGTGTGGTGTATGATATATATTGTATATTACATAACACATTATATATCATATAATATATACTATACATAGTATATATATGATCATGATATATAACATATGAAACAATCATTATATATGATATACTATATACCATATGCGATATGTGTTATATGATATACAGTATACTATTATACTATACACTATACGCTATACGCTATACGCTATACGCTATACGCTATACGCTATACGCTATACGCTATATACTATATACTATATACTATATACTGTATATTGAAAGCTAGAGAGATGGCTCAGCAGCTAAGAGCACTTGCTACTCTTGTGAGGAACCCAAGATGAGTTCCTAGCATCTACATCAGGTATCTCACTCCAGTTCCAGGGGATCTGACACTGTCTTCTGGACACACATACACACACACACACACACACACACACACACACTACACACAAAGGATGGCTGAAAAACAAGAAAAACCATTACACAGTATTTCTGTGTATCCCATACTGGCCTCAAATTCACTGGCCATCCTATTGCCTCAGCCTTTCCAGTAGTGGGATTTTGGGTGTGTACCACCATGCCCAGCTCAACTTTAACGCGTGATTATTGGTTTTGTAGATGGTTGCTCAATTTGGGTATTTCTTGTGAGCAGACTGAGGTTCTGACTTCTCAGGGGGAAGTTTACAGAGATAAAGTGTCAGTCTTTTTTTTTTTTTTTTTTTTTTTTTTCGAGACAGGGTTTCTCTGTGTAGCCCTGGCTGTCCTGGAACTCACTCTGTAGACCAGGCTGGCCTCGAACTCAGAAATCTGCCTGCCTCTGCCTCCCAAGTGCTGGGATTAAAGGCGTGCGCCACCACTGCCTGGCTCAGAGTGTCAGTCTTCTTACATCAGAGCTAAGCAATGTGGTATCGATATAGGTGAGGTAGACTGTCAGGTTTCTCTGGGGGCGGGGTTGGGGGTGGGAAAGGAACCAAAAGGGATTTGGGAGGGGGATTGGAGATATAGTTGATTGTTCAAGTCTTTCCCAGCACCCAAGAAATTCTGGGTTTGATTCCTAGCTTTGCAGTAAAACAGGTGCGACAGTGTACACCTCTAAAGGCAGCACCTGAGAGGTGGAGGCCGGAGGAGCAGAAGTTCAAGGTCATCCTTGGTTACATAGTATGTTCAAAACTTGCCTTGGCTGCAGAAAGCCATCTCAGAGAGGGGATAGGGTTGCTAAAGGAACGCAGTCTCCAAATGTGAAGCAGGAGTAGTACTGGTCCACAGGGTGTCAACACCTACTGGGAGAACCCACAAGAACAGTGGTTTCAAAGGCGGTATTTAAGTTCCAGGTTAACTGCTTCAACTCAGCTTTTTAGGTTTTGAGTTGCCTGGTGGTGGTGGCCCATGGCTTTAATCCCAGCCCTTGGGAGGCAGAAGCAGGTGGATCACTGAGTTTGAGACTAGCCTCGTCTACAGAGTTACACAGAGAAGCCCTGTCTTGAAAAACAAAACAAAACAAAACAAAACAAAACAAAACAAAACAAAACAAAACAAAACAAAACAAGTCTTTGGACTAATCTTGGCAGAGACATCCCCAGAATAAAGCACATGGTTGTCTGCTGTGTGATTTGTTTTTTTCTTTTTCTTTGGGGGGTGGGGTGGGAAGGGGATGTTGAGGAAGGCCAGGGGATGCAGAGTTCACCTTATAGCTCTAGCTGGCTTAGAACTCTCATTATGTATACCAGGTTGTCCTTGAATTCACAAAGATCCTCCTGCCTCTGCTTCCCATGTGCTGAGAGTAAAAGCATGCACCACCACACCCAGCTGCACACATATTATTTATAGAAGTAGCGACCATTATAATATGAAATCTATCTATCTATCTATCTATCTATCTATCATCTATCATCTATCTATCATCTATCATCTACATCTACTATCTTCATATCTATCTACTATCTATGTATCATCTGTTTTTTTAGGACATGCTTTCCTTTCAAAGCCCTGGCTGTCCTGGAACTCACTCTGTAGACCAGGCTGGCCTCAAACTCAGAGAGATGCCTTTGCCTCCTCAGTGTTGGGATTGAAGGTATGTGCCACCACCACCAGTACATGAAATTTTAAGTATATAGTTCAGAGGCATTTTCTATATACACAGATACAGCACTGTACAATTACCATCTCTGTTTAGTTAAAGACATTTTCTTTTTTTAAAGAGTTAATTATTTCTGTTTTCTGTATACGGGTGTTTTGCTTCATTATGTTTGTGCCCCTGCCTGCATGGTGCCCGTGAAGGTCAGGGGAGAGCATTGGGTCCCCTACAGCTGTGAATCACTATGTGGGTGCTGAGAACCTGGATCCTCTGGGATTGCAACCAGTGTTCTTAACTTCTGAGCCATCACTCCACCCTCCTTTTCATTGTCACAAAGAACACTCCAAATCCCCCAACAGTCCATCCTGTTTCTCTCTCTTCCTCAGTCCCTGGCAACCACCAATTTTTCCTTTACAGATGTATTTATTCTAGATGTTTAATATAAATGAAGGTTTTGTAATATGAGACCTGTTTTTGTCTGGCTTCTTTCAGGGTAGAATGCATCTGAGGGTCATCTGTGAGGTGGCATGTACCCATTCATTCCTGCAGATGGCTCATATTCCATTGTATATGCACCACACTTTGTTTATGCACTCAGCCATTAAAGAACATTTGGGTTCTCTCCACCTTAGGGCTATGTCAATAGTGTTGCGACGAACGTTACTGTAAGAGTATTTGCTCGAGGATCTGATTTCAGCTCTTTGGATGGCTGGTAATGCATGATCGAATTTTTTAAAATGGAGCTATTGCTTCAGAATCCTATTACATCTCTCAGTATGAACCTAGTCCTTCCAGAAGGGAGTTCTGTCTGGACAAAGCTCATGTGAACATCTGTAAATAGGCCTGATAAAGACATGGTGCACAAATATCAAGATCGCACATGACAAGAAACCAGGAAAGAAAGTTAAGACTCGAAATGCAAATATATAAAGAGGGCTAGATGCAAATATCTATAAAGCATCAAACTGAGTCTTGCGTATAGGTTCTTCAGAAGGTTCTCCAAGCATGGGCGAGGGGAGAACTGGTGTGTCTGTTACCTTCTCATCGCTGTGACAAAATACCAGGTAGAAGCAATTTGAGGAAGGAAAGGCTTGTTTTGGCCACAGCTCATGCTAGGGGGAAAGTCATGGGGGAGGAAGTACAAGCAGGCTGGTGACATTTTGTGTACAGTCAGGAAGAAATGACTGCTGGCACTAGCTCACGGTATCCTGTTCTCTGTCTCACACTGTAGGATAGTGCTATTGATTCTGTATTGAGGGCTGGTCTTTCCTCTTCGGTTAAAGCTCTCTGGAAGCTCCCTCAGAAACAGTCACAACCAGAGATGTGTGATTCTTTATCCGGGCAAGGTGACATGAAGAATAACTGCCCCCACCGATTTAACCACACATAGTGCAAAAAGGAGCCTGGGGTTCATACTGACCACGCACGCAGTCGAGGTGGGGCTGCCCCGAGGGTCAGCAGGTTACATGGGAGAATTGTCCTTTCCAAGTTTGTTCCTCACGACACCACATGACCCTGGATTGCTAGACCTCTCTGATGTTCAGAGTCCACTCTGAGTGAAGAGAACATGAGCGTGCCACAGAGGCCTGGAAACCACATCACATGACCAGCAAGCAGAGGGGCTGGAACAACATCTCTGTAGTCCAGGGTTCATAGGGTTGGCCCTGAAGAGAGTGGCTTTTTCCCAGCAGGGACTGAGTGTTTTCTTCTTTAGGCTGCGTGTGTGGAGCAAATAAGAGGAAGACTCCAAAGGACACCAGGATGCCTAGGTAACCCTGAGTTAGGTAACATGCCTGTCTGTGGCTTTTCAATACGGAGAAACAGACTTGGTAGGAGAAGAGAGACATCGGGACAGAAAAAATAAATGTACATGGGGTTACATTTCTTTTTTAACCCTTTTAAGAGTTTAATTTTTATTTATGTGTATGACTATTTTTGCCTACATGTATGTATGTGTACCGTTTATGCCTGGAGGTCAGAAGAGGGCATCAGATCCCCTAGAACTGGAGTTACAGACAGTTGTGAGCCACCATGTGGGTGCTGGGAATCCACATGGTGTTCCTCTGGAAGAACAGCCAGTGCTCTTAGCCACTTAGTCAACCCTGATCCTCCACCTCCCTGGTGCTAGGATTATAAGCATGTGCCAGCATGCCTGGTTTACGTGGTGCTGAGGACTCAGCCCGTGGCTTCTGTCAACTGACTCACATTCTCAGTCCCACTCCAGAATCCTAACCTCCATCATCCAAATAGATCCAAACAGTAGGAAACTTTTCTTTCCCACTTATATTTTTCTTATATTTTTCAAGAGTTCTGCCATGCAGAGATGTTATTTCTTCAGACAAGAGCAAAATGTTACCCCTTGTGAACTGCCTGAACTGCAGGACGCATGAGCTGCCAGCAGCCTGCCTGGCGGCTTCCTGCTGGGCACTGGGCTTTCTGTGGGGCTCTCTCAGCCCTCTTCTGCCTTCAGTGAACCTCTCTCCTGGCTCACCCATTCAGTCCTGCTCCCAGCAGGCATCTGGAACTTTTCAGTAATCACAGGAGGGCCAGCTTGGAGAGCTTTACAAACAAATGGTTCTGGAGAAAGAGAGCCCTGGCTCTCTCTTTCAGGTAGATAAGATCCAGGAGAAGTTATGGATACCGGTGCAGCCTGCAGAGCTGGGCAATTGCCCAGGTTTCACAGGACTGTTCTCTCTCCACCATGGGGAGACTGCTGTAGGCCAGTCAGGAAACTGCTCTTGGCTATCAGCCTGCAGGAGGCTTCCAGAGTCCTGGGGAGATGGGTTGTGTGTGGCCCATACTGTCTCCAGAGGACTCACAAGTGTACATGTCTGCTGAACTCCTCCATGGTGATACATGGGGCTGATCCTGTCTGTGCACAAATTCACTTCCTGGGGGCCAGCCTAGGCTACACTGCATGAGAAACAAAACAAAACATGGGCATGCCAGGCTTGCAAGCCTTAACCCCAACACCTGGAAGGTAGAGGGAGAAGGGTCAGGAGGTCAGGGTCATTCTTGGCTATATAAGGTGTTTAAGGCCATCTTGGTTACATGAGATCCTGTGTCAAGAAAAGAAACACAAAAATAAATAAGCAAACAAATAAAAATCAAAGAAACGGTATAGGAAGAAGCTGGTGTGATCATTCACACATAATCTCCCCATTCAAGAGATGAAGGCAAAAGGATTGCCAATAATTTGGGGTCACAGCCAGAGCTACACAATGAGTTTAAGGATAGCCTGTGCTACACAGTGGTGGAGGTTGCTGGGGAGATAAGGAATGAGAAGGGCACAAGCTAGAGTCATCCGAGAGGAGGGAACATCAATTGAGAATGTGCCTTCATAAGATCAGGGCTGTAGGCAAGCCTGTTGAGCATCTTCTTAATCAGTGATTGATGTGTGTGGGCTCAGCCCACTGTGGGTGGGGCCATCCCTGAGCTAGTGGCCCTGGGTTCTATAGGAAAGCAGGCTGAGCAAACCATGGGGAACAAGCCAGTAAGTAGCACTCTTCCGTGGCCTCTGCATCAGCTCCTGCCTCCAGGTTCCTGTCCTGCTTGAGTTCCCATCCATATGGAAGTGTAAACCAAATAAGCCTTTTCTTCCCCAAGCTGCTTATGGTCATGGTGTTTCATGGCAGTAATAGTAATCCTAACTCAGTAGAGTATCTAGCAAGCAGGAAGCTCTGTGTTAGACCTCCCTGGGACCGTATAAAACCTCCCAACACCAGGGAGGTAAAGGCAGAGCCTCAAAACCTCAAGGTCATCCATAGCTACATATCAAGTCTGAGGACAGCCTGGGATACACAAAACCCTATCTCAGAAAGAGAGAACGGGGAGGTGGGATAAAGAGAGGAAGAAAGAGAAAGCAGAAAAAAGAAAAGAAGAAAAAAAATGTAGTAGCAGTTCTAGAAGCTTGTACAATCAGGTGCGCTTAGCCACCGTTGGCTCGCTGCCTCCAACAGCCGATGAGAGTGCAGCTTCCTTCTTGTAAGTGGCCTTGCTGAGGCCCCACAGACAGTTAGGTAATATTCAAGGCCACATATTGTAACCGTGGCTTTGGAGAACTCTTGTGCTGACTTCTCCGTTCTCAGGCGTGACAGAGCCCTGCCCCCACCTCTGTCCTGACTTAAATGGGCAGGTTTTTGGCCCTTAAACAGAGAAAAGAGAACCTCAGGGAAGTCACATAAGGAAGGTCTCAGGTCCCAGATGAGGAGTGCCTAATGCAGAAAGGGTTTGTGATGAGGGTTTGAGTGACAATGACAGAGAGGCTCTTCAGCCCTCACATTCAAAGATGCTTCAAGTCTGAGCCTACTAGATATTGACTGGGGAGAGACAATGACAGGCATCAAGTTGGTACCTCTGCACTCCTAGAGCCAGATGCTTTTAAAGTCTTGGAGCACCCACTAGGGGCTATGCCTCTGAGCATTCTCATCTGGTGCCAAGAATGAGTGTAGTGTTTGAGAGGCTCCCCCGGGACTTCTGAAAGTGGGAAGACAAGCCTCTTGCAGTCAGAATGTAGCTGTCTTTGAACTAAAACTGAAACACTTTCTGGCTGTCAGGGTCAGATGCTGTGGATACCAAGAATAATGGCCAGTCCTGTCCTTGGATGGAACTAGTTATATCCAGTCCCAGGGGAGTGGTGCTAAAGTAGTAAGACACATACAGAACATGGGAGCTGAGGGAAGGACCTAGGGTTGGGAACACACGCACGTGTGTGCACACACACACACACACACACACACACACAGAGAGAGAGAGAGAGAGAGAGAGAGAGAGAGAGAGAGAGAGAGATTGATTACAGGATTATTTTCGTTTTGTGTTTTTCCCCCTTTCTAGTTACAAGAAGGATTCTAGTAAACTGTGGGGCCCACACTCATGGCCCCAGGATGTCTCTGAGTGTCTCACTATGAAGGTCCACATACACTGAGCCCTGGCAGTCAGCATTAGTTGGAAGGTGTAGAGAGAGTAGCAGAGCTTCCTAGGGCCCATAGGGTAGCTAGGAAGTCTTGGCTGCCCATTTGTCAGCATTGAGTAACCACAGGGCCTCCTGAGACTGAGACATTTTCCTGGACCTCTCCCCACCTTCCTCTTTCAAGACCACGCTGAGGTTTGCACAGAAGCCACAGCTGAATGACTGTTACTGACTGGTTTAACAGTTGCTTGTTCACCGTCTCCCCTGCTTCTGCCTTGTCCGAACACTGGGGTCCCAGGCACACAGCTACAGTGCTCTGCTTTCCCTGGTTCTCCACCGTAGGCAGAGGCTCACTGCCTGCCCTGCAGTCAAGGCAGGAATCTCAGTGTTAGGCAGCATCCGCCTGGCCTCAATCCTCACGTCCTTTCCCCGGCCCTGGATGTCTCCTGTCACATCTTCTATCATCTTCCATGGCTCCAGTTGTCCTCCTCCTCCAGAATGAGTGAAGGAGACTGCCTATCCTGTTTCTGATGAGTTCCCAGCACGTGACACCATGCCTGGTACCCTGATGCTCAAAAAACATTGCTGACTGAATGAGAAAATCCCTACAATCCCCTGTGCTGTCTTCCCTCCTGCGCACAGCAGTCTTTCCTCAGCTCCCACATTCTACCCGGACTGCTGAGCAGTCTGACTGGGCAACCGTCTACCTCGCTTCCATTCCATTTAATTCCATACTTCAGCCAGAGTGTTCATTCTAAAGTGCCCACCTGTCCTGTGCAGAATCCTTCCTTTCTCTGGCTTTCTGCCTCTCACCAGTGAATGGCAACTATATCATTTATCAGCTCGATCTGGATACCCAGCGGAGAGGTAAAAGAAGACACGCAAAACCACAAAGGCTTGCGGTGATAAACTGCAGATAAGAGAAGGGCCCAGGGTGAGGAACGAGCGATGGGATAACACATCACCCGCCCCTCACTGAGTCATGCTGAGTCTCTAGCTGACCATGAGCTATTTCCTGTCCTTTGTACTTCAGGCTCCTTAAAGACCAGGACCATACCTACTTTAGCTTGACACCCCTAGTACTTGGTACCTCAGCACCTAGTACAGGACATATCCTATTTAATCACTCAATAAATATTTATTGAAGGAAGGAATCAAGAGGATTCAATGAATTAATGAAAAGACAACCAAGTCTCCTGTGGTAGATAAAACAGATTAATTAATTATTATACATACTTATGTCCCAGGAACCCCACTGCAATGCTAAGGACACAGGCTTTTGACCAGACATCAATATATAGGATTGATCTTCCAAGCCAGTCAGAGCAGAAGAGTCTGGAGTCTGAAAGATATCATAGAGTTCTGACATAGTCAGTCATTAGCTGAGTGTGTCAGGATAAATTACATAACCTCTCTATGCCTCAACTTTGTCACCTGTCACATGGGGATTCTAATAGTACCTATCTTGCAAGGCTGTCATGAGAATTCAATTTATGTATGTAAATGTAGTTCATATATGTTTGGAGTATATCCATATACATACATATTATTATTATGAGTTAAGTCACATATACACAATATTGCTTAAGTGCCAGCTATTACGATGTTAGTGATGATGGCAATTATGGCAATTCCTCTAATCTACCCACTCAGCTTCTTCCCTTGTGTGTCTACACTGTCTAATGGTGGAGTTGAGACACTAACTGTTATTAAGCAATGCTGCACAGAGTTGAGAGGGTCAGGAGGTGGGCAGGGTGAGCTTTATTTCTTCCTGATCAAGAGCAGTGAACAAAAATTACAACAAGGCCTTGGAAAAGATCTCAAAGCACCAGGAAGAAAAAAATGGTTCTGAAGTTTCCTAGGAAAAGCTCATTATCCTGTAAATGACTTTATAAGAGACAAAATAAACCTCTGAGAAGCATTTGTCATTCTGCAAACAAACAGTCCAGAGAGCTTTGATGTGGTTATTTGCTGGATTTCCCAAGAGGGAAATGGAATTTAAATGGGTTGCTCACAGAAGGGGAATGAGAATGGCCCCTAAATCGTGTGGAAAGATGCTGGGGTTCACCCCAAAATGCAGTGCAAAACACAGCTACAGGGAGACAGATTAACCAAGCTCCCAGGGAATCAAGGGCTGCAAGACCTCCCGGGATTTTACTTGGAGAAATTCACCCCTCCCTCTCTTCCTGAGATTTCCTCCTTTCCCAGTGACCCTGGCTGCCTTAATATATGCCTGCAAAAATTTCTCTCTATCCAGAGGAGAATCTGCAGATTGTAAGGTTTCAAATGGCTGAACATACCTGAGTTTCAGGGTCTTCATCTGAACGTTGAGTGATAACAAACTTTCTAAAAGCAGGTGGTACAGACACAGATGTACTGATCTGGCAATTTGATAGTAGGAATTTCAATACATGTGCTTGGCTAATCTGAAGATTTATGTAATTACAGACTTGATTTCTACTTTCTAAATCATTTATAGATAATAAAGAAAACCCAGGAGTAGCGGCGCTCACCTTTAATCCCAGCACTCAGGAGGCAGAGGCAGGTGGATATCTGTGAGTTTGAGGCCAGCCTGGTCTACGGAGCAAGTTCCAGAACATCAAGAGCTACTCAGAGAAACCCTGTGTTGAAAAACAAAACAAAAATGAAAAAGCAAAGAAGAAAACCCCAAAGGAGTAAGTAAACCAAAAAGTGAAGCAGATGAGACAGTATCAAATATGAAATATATACACAGAAATGAAGGCAAAGATGAAAACCTTACAGTTTGAGTTTTTTGAGACAGAATTTCTCTAAGTAGAGCAGACTGGCCTTGAACTTGAGACCTATCCTGCCTTGATATTTCAAGTACCTGGAATGACAGATATGTGCCACCATAACCAAGTACTCATGTATCCCTATGTTTAAAAACAAAATTCAAGCACATCCTTTTTATTTCCTCATGTGGGAGGCAGAGACAGGAGGATCAGGAATCAAGGTCATCCGTCATCCTTAGCTAAGTCAGGTGTTCAAGACCAGCCTGAGCTACATGAGACCCTGTTTCAAAAGAATAGAAAATAAGTCGGGTGGTGGTGGCACACGCCTTTAATCCCAGCACTTGGGAGGCAGAGGCAGGCGGATTTCTGAGTTCGAGGCCAGCCTGGTCTACAGAGTGAGTTCCAGGACAGCCAGGGCTACACAGAGAAACTCTGTCTCGAAAAACCAAAAAAAAAAAAAAAAGAAAAATATAAAAAAAAAATGTAAAAAGCAATTGTATATAGTATAGTATATTCCTTTAGAAGAAATACTTACAATAGTATAATATCCAACTGTGTTAAATATATATGTAAAAAGACATGAAAGAATATTAAGAGAAAACATGGGGACAGAGGAGCTGGCTCCATTGTAGAATGGTTGTCTAACATGTATGAATCCCTGAACTCACACCCAGCACTGTAAGAGCATGAGAGAGCAGACATCTTGAAGTACAAAGCCATTTCTGATTATAGCTCAAATTCCAGAAGCCATAAAGAAACAAATTAAGAAATATAAACCAGGTGTGGTAGTTTGAATAAGAATGGCTTCCATAAGTCAAATATTTGAATGCTTAGTCATCAGGGAGTGGAATGGTTTGAAAGGATTAGGAGGTGTGGCCTTGTTGGAATAGGAGTGGCCTTGTGGGAGGAAGGGGTGGGCTTTGAGATTTTCAAGGGCCCACATCAGGCCCAGTCACCCTTTCTCTTGGCCTGTGGATCTGATGTAGCTCTCAGCTACCGTTCTGTAATGTTCATGCCGCCATGATGATATTGGACTACTGAAACTGTAAGCAAGCCCCCAGTTAAATGGTTTGTCTTGTAAAAATAACCTTGATGATGGTGTCTCCTCACAGTAATAGAACAATGAGTAAGACACCAGGGAAAATAAATTCTACAAACCCTGAGTAAGGAAGGCTTCAAGACAGATGACAAACTGAGGGGAAGAATTTTCAATTCAGTTGACAGACAAGAGATAATCTTCATGAGACATAAAAAGACCCAACAACTGGTTAGAAAGGTATCTGCCAGAAATGATGCAAAAGGACATCTCAACAGCTTCTTTTGTTAAGAAAAGATACAACCAAAGTGAGATAAATGCAAATGAAAACTACCCAGAGACTTGATTTTTCACTTCTCAGATTAAAAACAACCCAGGAGTTCTAGATCAGTGCCAGGGAGGATGTGGGTCCCTCGTGCCTGCTGAGGATAAGGCAACAAGCCTAAAAGGGCATGAACTTTCTGATCGTAGAAAGAGCATTGCAATGAAGTTTTTCTGTTATGTCGGCACCTGAGCAAAAAGTTTGTACGCAGTTTCTCATTTCATTGTTTGCAGTAGAAAAAAAATATACCTACCAATACACAGCTAAATACATGATGATGTAGCTATGGGATGGCCCTACATCCATCAGTGTACTGGTTTAGACAGATCTTAAAGACACAGTGTTACCAGGTGTGGTGGTGCAAGCCAGTAATCTCAGCACTAGGGAGGCAGAGATAAACGGACTGCAGGGTCTAGCCTGTGCTACATGCTGAGACTCTGTCTCAATGTGTGTGACAGGACTAGGGGTCAGGAGTGAGGATGTAGCTCAGTTGACAGAGTGCTTGCCTTACATCCATGAAGCTCTAGGTTTTATTTCCAGTATGGAATAAACTAGGCATGGTAGCACATGCCTATAATTCCAGAACTTGAGAAATGGAGGCAGGTCGCTCATAGGTTCAAGGTCGTTTTCAGTTACATGGTGAGTTTCAGAAAAATAAAAATATATAAAAATGAAATTTTGAACCATGGAAATATATTACTTGTTGAAGCTTTTGTTTTTATTATTTATCCTAAATTATGTACACATACATTTGTCTCTATGTGTAGGTATGTGTAAGTGTGTGAAGGGGTCCCATGGAGACCAGAGGCATCGGGTTCCCCTACAGATGGAGTTATAGGTGTTTGTGAGTTACCAGATATAGGTGCTTAGAACTAAACTTTCGGAGCAAGACCTGGTGGGACTACCTTTAATTCCAGCACTTGGGAGGCAATATCAGGCGAATCTCTGAGTTTGAGGCCAACCTAGTCTACAAAGTGAGGTCTAGGACAGCCTGGTCTACAAATAGAAACCCTAACTTAAAAAACCAACCAACCAACCAACCAACCAACCAACCAGAACCAAAATCCAAAACTAACCAATCAAACAAACAAACAAACAAAACAAAAACCCGTGAGAGCTAAGCTGGGTCCTTGGAAGAGCAATCAGTGCTGTTAGACTGCACCATTCCTCCGGCCCCTCATTAAACTTTTATTTTATTTTAAAATTAGATCTATTCATTTTACTGTATGTGTATGAGCATTTCACCTGCATGTAAGTGTGTATACCAGGTCCTCTGCAAGAGCAACTAGTGCTCTTAATCATTGAGCCTTCTCTCCAACTCCTCATGCAAAATAAATGAAAAATGTTATATGGCTTATTATGTGATGAGGGCCTCCTTTATGCACAAGCACAGACACACATATATAGACACAAACAGAGAATGTCTATATATTAAATATAGAGCATCAAAATAATTAAGAGAAAATGGAAGAGAAGGTTAATACAGAGGAAAAAGAAGTGGGAGACACATCACTGTCAGTATAATAGAGTATGAAGGTTAAAAATAAATATGGACATATATTGACCTAAAGTTCTGTGTATGTTTCAGAACTAGACTAATAAAATAACAAGAAGTAGATCCTACGAAAAGAAAACACGGATCTCCTTTAAGATAGCCATAGAACAGCTGGCGGAATAATTGGATGATTTGACAGCTAAATACGCCATCGTGGACAGGAGGAACCACGTCTCTGGACAGCTGTCCTCTCACCTCCCAGCCCCTCTGAGATACACACATCGCACACACAACACGCCATAATAGTAAATAAAGTCAAAACTGAGCAAACTCTCCACAGATCACACAAACAATAAATTCTAAAGCTAAAACATATGGAAACTGCAGGCTTAGTCTTTCCAAGGGCTGGAGACACGGCTCAGAGGTAAAAAACACATACCTAGAATATGAGAGGCCCTGGTTTAACCCTGGGGTAAAATAAATCTTTAAAATTGGGTGTGGTGGTGCATGCCTTTAATTTTATCATCTGGGAGACAGAGTTCAAGGTCAACCTGGTCTACGTGGTGAGTTTAAGGACAGCCAAGGATATGTGGACAGTAGAGAGGGATCCTGTCTCAAAACAACAAAACAAAACTAACAAAACCAAACAGGAACAAACAGCTTCTTTGCAAACTTTAATTTAACCCCCTTTCCTTACATACCTATAGAAAAACCAGAACCTCACAACACAACATTTAAACAATATCTCCATCAAAGCACACCCTGCCCCAGCACCCTGGGCATGCTACAGCCATCAAAATGATTATCTATTAGGACTTTATTGGGCTCAAGATGTTCTTGAACAAAGATTTGCAACATCTGGGACATCGTGGACAGGCTGTGCCTGAAGAGGGAAGGCGAGATGGTCAGTAGGAAGAGGGCAGTATGCAACCGTGCGACTCTCTCGTGAGTGGAAACTCCTCTGTCCAGGTTCCCTGAGCACAGTGATACAGGGATCCATAAGTGTCAGAAGCCATCACTGCAGGATATGGGCTTCTCAAAAGAAGCCTAGACTACGTGAAAGTTGACTGGGCAAGTGGGCTCAGGTAAGGATGCTTGTCACCAATCCTGAGGACCTGGGTTCAATCCCTGGAACCCACATGGTGGAAGGAGAGAACCAGCTCCTGCAAATTGTCATGTGACCTCCATGTGCCATGGTGTGTGTGTGTGTTTTGTGTGTATCACATGTGTGGTAGTATCTACGGAGTCTAGTAGGTGTCAGATCCCATGGAGCTGGAGTTATAGGAGGTTATGAGTCACCCACCCGATGTGGGTACTGGGCATTGAACTTGTGTCCAGGTCCTCCGGAAGAGCAGCTAGCACTCTTGACTGCTTAGACATCTTTTTAGCCCTTCCCACTGCTCCTGTACAGGGCTTGAATTCAGTTCCTGGCACCAACATCCTATAACCATCATAACTCCAGGAGATTTGATACCTTCTTCTAGAATCCTAGGGCACCTGCACTCACATGTGCACACACTCACACAGACATACACATACATAAATAAATTCAAGAACAACAAAAGAAAAGCCAGACCACAGTGGTACACAACTCTAATCCCAGCACTCAGGAGGCAAAGGCAGAAGGGTCTCTGAGTAGACCAGTCTGGTCTACAGGTGAGTTCCAGGACAGCCAGGGCTGCACAGAGAAGTCTTGTCTTGAAAAAAAAAAAAAAAGATTTTAATCCCAGCATTTGGGAGGCAGAAGTGAAGGCAGACAGATCTCTAACTGGGTTCAAGGCCAGCCTGGACAACAGAGTGAGTGGGACAGCCAGGGCTACACAGAGAAACCCATTTTAGAAAAGAAAGAGACAGAAACAGACAGACAGACAGACAGACAGACAGACAGACACACACACACACCACACACAAGAGAGAGAGAGAGAGAGAGAGAAGAGAGAGAGAGAGAGAGAGAGAGAGAGAAGAAAAATGTTAAGAAAATAAGCAGTTACTTTGTATCTATTACCAGAGCCTTGTTCTTGAGTCTAGAAGTGAGTCTGGATTCAAAGGGGCAAAGCTTTTCTTAGAACATCGCCTAAGCTATATAGATGATCTGGCTCTGATGAAGAGCCAGATAGGTCTGTGTCTTACCAAAGGGCACAGGGTATCTAACAAAGTAAGAGCTCTCACCAAAGGTATCCATCAAAAATCTTCACGACAAGGGATTCAAACTTGCAGAGTCCCAATCCTGACTGGCGAGTGTGTAAGATCAGGTATGGACAGCTCTCTTGCCCTGAGACACTGTTCTTCAGAAGGAATCAAACAATACCAAACAAATGAACCCAGCAGTGCATACCTGTAATCTCAAAACTCAAAAAACAAGAGGATCAGAATTGAAGGCCAGCCTTGGCTACATATGGAGTTTGGGGTTACACTGGGCTACAGAAGACCCTGCCTCAAACAAACAAACCAATAACAACAAAAAAATCCTAACATGTCTTATAGAGTATCTAAAAATGGATACATTTAAGAAAAATAATAACTTTTCCGACCTTAAAAAGAGTTTGTCTTTAATTTGAAACAGGGCCTTCTGTAGTCCTGGCTGGCCTTGAACTCTTGATCCTTCTGCTTCTATCTCTCAAGTGTCAAGACTACAGGCATGCACTATCACTCCTGGTTTAGAGTTGAATTGGTTTATTTAAATTTGGAGATAGACTATCATTTTGTAGCCCAAGTTAGCTTTCACCATTTCATTCTCCTGCCTTAAACTATCTAGTGCTGGACTCGTAGACACCTGCCACTATGCTTATTTGTGTTAAAGAGTAAATTAAAATGCAGGAGGAGATTGCTGGGTGATTAAAGGGCTTACCTCACAAGTGTGAGGATCAGTACTCCAGAGTCCATGGAAATGCCAGGCGGGCATAGCAGCCCACTTACACTTCCAGCTTTGGAAGATTGGAGACAAGGGATTTCCAGAGCAAAGTGGTTATTGAGATTAACCAATCCACGAGCTCTGGATCTGATTGAGAGACACTGCTTCAAGAATAAGATGGGAGAGCTACAGAAGATGACTTCCCATATCAACCTCCCTGGGTCTCCACACGCATGCTCACAACATGTGCCTTCACACACGCAAACATGAACATACACACAAAAATAAATAAAATGCTTTGAAAGTTAACTTAATCTCTCTATTTATAAAATAATAAGAAAAACTATGTGTTCTCTCTCTCTCTGTGTGTGTGTGTGTGAAGAGAGAGAGAGAGAGAGAGAGAGAGAGAGAGAGAGAACACCAAAACTGAATCTAGAGAGAAAAATAGCTTTAAACATTTAACATTATTTGAAAAGAACGATGATAAAACAGGAGGCAGGCCACATTGACTCAGGCATCTAGTCTTAGCATTTAGGGCATAGGCGGGATTGCTGCAAGTTTTGAGGCCAACCTGGTCTACATAACAAATTGTATGTTGATCAAGACTACAGAATGAGTCCTGTCTGAATAAATAAATACATAGATAAGTAGGTAGAATATGATAAGCATTCACCTCAACAAACCTGGAAAACGAACAGGAAATAAAACTAAAGCAAACTAATGAAAGTTACTTCAAAGCAAAGAGGAAGATGCAGCAAAGGTGCACGTCATTTCTTGGTGAACTGATAGGCCTGGTAAACAAATTCAGGTAAATTTTGTTTGCTGTTTAAAATGTATTTTTCTTATTTATGTGTATGAGTGTTTTGCTTGCATGAAGGTCTGTGTAGCATGTACATGCATGATGCTCTTGGTTACCAGAAAGAGTGCTGGACCGCCCTGGACCTGCCATTACAGGTGGTTGTAGGCTGACTGATGTTGGTGCTGACAACCAAACTGGTTTAATTGGATGCTGAACCATCTCTCCAAACCCGTTTTGTTCATTTTAAAAAAGGGGTCTTTCTCTGTAGTCAGACTAGCCTCAAATTTGCATCTTCCTACTTCCTGAGTGATGGGATTACAGGTGTGGGCCACCACACCCAGATCCCTGGGAGTAATCTTGCTGATAATGGCCTCTGCTGCTCTGGATCCCTTGCCGTTGGAACTCGGGAACCAAACCGATTCAGAAAGTGTCTGAGGCAGAACTTGGAGCTGGAATCACTGCTTTTTATACTCTTGTTTTCCACAGATGGGTGCAGTCCCTTACCCTATAAGACTTAGCTCAAATGTTGGCTACCTCCCAGCTGAGCTTTGTGGATGCAAATGACTAAACCCACAAGTCAGCTCAGGGAGAGCACTTGGAGAGAGTGGGCAAATCCAGCATTTGTGGAGGAATGGATTGGTGTGTTAGTGGCTGAGGTTAAGCCCAGCCGTGGGTGTGCAGGATTTCAGCCCACAGTCAGGCAGGAGTGGGACGCCTCAGAAGGACAGGAAAAGCACAAGACTATATGTAAAAGGACTGAGGCATGGGCAGTAGTGGGATGTCCCATGTGACAGTGGTGCCAGAGGCTTTTGAGGACTGGAGCAAGTGGAACCTGTTCAATCAAGGAAAGTCAGCCGGGCAGTGATGGCACACGCCTTTAATCCCAGCACTTGGGAGGCAGAGGCAGGCGGATTTCTGAGTTCGAGGCCAGCCTGGTCTACAGAGTGAGTTCCAGGACAGCCAGGGCTACACAGAGAAACCCTGTCTCGAAAAACCAAAAAAAAAAAAAAAAAAAAAAAAAAAAAAAAAAAAGTAAAGTCGTGAAAGGCTTTAAATGGAACGCTAAAGAATGTTTTTTGTTCCTCAGGGTGACTGGGAGTACAGAAGCCAGATTTGGAGACTGCCACTGCCCTTAATGAAATAGGAGACCATTCAATGAGTAGCATGGGGCACACTGCCAGAAAGGGGCTTGGGCAGTCTGCCCTAGTGGAAGACTGTGGATCTGGAGGCCTGGAACAGGGTGTTAGAGCCCAGGCTCAGATCTAATTCTTCTTACTGACCATTTTTCTGGCTCCTGCATTCGACCCCCAACTCCCATCCCAACTAGGAAGGGATCAAGAGGTAGCTTCCTGGCAGCTCCCTGGTTACCATGTATAGCTTCACTATGCTCCATCCACGCTTTCAGCCCAGCCCCACAGGGATTCTATGGTTAGGTCTTTGTGTCCACACAATGGCTATCTTTGTCTAGAGCAGCCTCCTCCATCTCCACTCCTCTATCAATCCCTCAGCCTCCCCTCCGCCTCTCATTTTGGCTTCTCTCACTGTGTCTCTGTACAGCTAAGTCACTGATAGTGTTGTACAGACTCAGTAACTTACTTCTCTAACACAGGCTGAATGCTTGGAAAGGAGAATAAATCTATTAGGCCTGGAGAGATGGCTCAGTGGCTATGAATGCTTGCTGTTGTTCAGTTCCCAGAATCTATGTCAGGTGCTTACAGCCACCTGTAACACCAGTTCTAGGGTATCTGATAGCTTTTACTGGCCTCTGAAGGTACTGCACTTAAATAAAAATAAGTAAAAATAAAATCTTTTTTAAATAAAAAGAATCAAGAGGCTCAGTATTAAGAGTACTTGATACCCTTTCAGAGGACCCAGGTTTGATTCCCAAAACCCACACAGCAGCTTACAACCATCTAACTCAAGCCCCAAGGGCTCTGATGCCGTCCTCCGATTTCCACAGGCACCAGGCACACATGTTGTACACAGACATATATGCAGTTAAAGTAATTATACATATAAAACAAAATAAAAATTTAAAAAGAATCAAATTCTTGTCAAGAATTCACCCACCAAAAAGTCTCATGTCCATAGGTTGGGTTGTGTGTTTGTGTGTGTGTGTGAATGTATGTGTAGGGACAGAGAGCTAGCTCAGCTCATACAGTGTTTGTTTGCAGGTGAGGGTCTGAGCTTGTGATTCATGTGAAGTTGCTGGGGCCTGCTGACACATGCTTGTAACCTCAGTGTTTGTGAGGCAGAGACAGGAAAATCTGTTAGGCTCATTGGCTGGCCAGCGCAGCCTAATTGGTGAGCTCCAGGACAGCGAGAGGCCCTGTCTCAAGAGATGGTAGAATCCCTGAGGATGACACCTGAGGTGGTCTTAGGCCTTCATGTGCATGCATACACAGTACACATCCATCCATATGCACCTGTCCACATACATTGAAGAAACGATGTCCGTGACCACTCCTAGTCAATCCTCATGCATTTACTGAGCCTCCTACTCATGTATCTTCCCTCTTCCTTATCTTATGACTACCATTAGCCCATTTGACAGATGAGGAAAGAAAGGCCTGAGAGCAGGGCTGGCTTCCTAGTTGCAAGAGCTGTACCATTAGTGCTTGTCTATTTTGTGATAGAGGCTCTCTGTTATGTAGCTCTGGCTGTTCTGGAACTAACTATGTAGACCAGGCTGGCCTTGAACTCACAAAGATCCACTTGTCTTTGCCTCCTGAGTGCTGGAATTAAAGGTGTGTGCTATCACATCCAGCCTAGTACTTGATTTAATACTTCTGTCAACATCTTAAAACTCTTAACAATTTTTAAACAAAGGGTCCACATTTTCATTTTGTACGTGTCTTGCAAATTTGGTAGCTGATCTTGCTTTAGGGGAGGTGGAAGGGATCTTTGCCAAGGCAGAAAATCAGGCTTCTTGCTTCTCAGGGCTGCCTCCCTGGAGTGCCTGTCTCCTGGCGTGCCAACAGCTGAGCTTCAGGATTCGTTTGCCATTCAGGCCTGGCCCTGGTCAGGGAAACTTGAGGAGCACCACTAGGTTCTGTAGGAGGGAGTGAGGGAAAGACTAAGGGAGGAGAAAGAACCATCCACAGCAGTCTTGGAGCAAGGCACAAGGCAAGATAGTCTGCCCAGCTCTGCAGAGTGGGAGCCAGTGTAGACCCAACACCAAGGCCCAGCCGTAATCCAAGAACTGTCTTCAGGGCCTTCCCCCACAGCAGAGTCCAGTTCCAGGGTTAGTGGACCCACAGCATACTCACTATATGAGCTTCCATTTCCCTAGATGTGCCATGGGAATGATAACGCTTAACTCACAGGGTCCTGGTGAAGACTGAGATGCCTTAACACAGTAACTAGCACCAAGAAGGGGAGCTATACAGAGTCCTTCTGGAGACTGATCGTGTGACAGGGCCAGTGCCAGTGGCTGGACAGTCAGCTGTGGGTAGGACAGACTGGGCCCCACCTTCAAAGATATCCCCATCAGAGGGGAAGACAGTCACAGCATACTGAGAGGCATAGCATCTGGAGGAGGTCTTAGAAGATCAGTGGTTGGAAGTCAAGAAGAGCAGGCCAAACAGAGAAACACAGGGGCAGAGGGAGTGGCCAGCACTCGGCAGGAGGTGAATGATGGTTCAGGGTTTCAGCCTGCCTGGCTAAAAGGAAGCAGGAGAGGAGGCAAAGATGGAAAGACCGGAAGTGGAGGCTAGGGAGCTGGGCTCCTAAGGGCAGAGGAAGCCCCAAGAGAGTGTGAAGCGACAGTGTCAGTGAGGGAGACAGAGGCACCAGCCTGGGAATAACAGAAGGTTGGAGGGCTGCGTTGGAGGCCAGGCCAGGCAGGGACTCCTCCGCTGCATCTTGGATTCTCAGAGCAGGAAGATTTCTCATGGGATATGAAAAGTCAGAGAAGGAAGATGAGGATGCCTGCCAGGAGGCAAATGCTTGCTCAGGGGTGGAGAGACAGGAAGCCTTCTAATGTGAGGTGGGCAGGGGGAGCCAGGGCTGGCACATTGACAGTCCTCTCCTGAACTCCTGTTGCTAATGCAGTTGCCCCTGAGGCTTCATTACACTTCACGGGGACCATTACAGTGCCTGGACCTTACCATTAGCCTGCTTTGGCTGCTAGGTTCAGGGAAATGCCCTCAATGCTGGTCTACCCTTCATATGGTACTTACTGTGATTCCATTTCCTGGCTGGATCAATATAGGTTCTAAACTCTTTCAATCTTAAACTCTCAAGTTGGAAGTAAGTAAGAATATGGACACAAAGGTACTCAAACTGGAACAAGATGGTGTGTGTGGGAGGGTAATGCTGGAGGGGCGGTGGGAAGTCTGCTGGACTTGGTGATCTACAAAATCTGAGTGTCGGGGAACCTAGTCTCCCAGGCTCTTCTGAGAGGGGATACTCACTCAGCAGACCCAGGAAGCTCAGGATGATGGGCCAGACCCCAAATAAGGACATTTAGCCAGAACAGCAAGAAAGGAGCATGTAATGCATTGTGCAGAAAAGAAGACAGAGAGCCAGGCGTGGTAGCTCTCAAGAGGCTGAGTCAGGAGGACCGCTGTATGGGGCCAGCCTGAGCTACATGGTGAGTTCTAGGCCAGCATGACCTACAGAGGGAGATCCTAGCTCCAAACAAACAAACAACAAAAAGAGGGCTGAACCTTAGAAAGTAGACACAGAAAAAGTGAAGGAAGACTTAAGTCTGAGTACTTAGGCCTTCTTAGGTCACCTGACATGAAAACTCAAATGTCATGTACCTTGGGAATGTAGTTTCTTTGGCTATAAAGTAAAGGAATTGGACCACAGCATGTGTATAAAGTTCTCACTCTGGACAAGGCTGCAGACAGTACCCTTTCTGGGCCCCTCCAAGGGCTGGGAGTCGTACTCTGGTTACCTGATAACACAACTAACAAAGTCTACAACCCTAGGCAGAGAGCAAGCTCCCTGGCCTGTTCTGAACTTGTCTGTTTATTTGACCACCCCAAGACTCTCTGGATGGAGACAGGAGGTAGGATCTTGAAAAGACTGACTTCATTTCACAGAAAATGGTCCCTGAATGTATCTTTCCATGCTAAAGGTGGCCTAGAACTTACACTCCAGATTCCTGAGTCAGAAATGGGAGGGGCAGACACTCATTCATCCACTCATTCACAGGACAGCAGTTGAGATGGCTGTTGTGGTCCTTGCCTTTCTGGGCTCAAACTAGGACAGGGACAGAAATGGGGTTTGTGATTGCAGAAAGTCTTCAGAGCAGGCCAGAGAGAAGAATTGAGGCAGTTCAAGATGAAATATCAAACTAAACCGGGACTTCAGGAACCTGTTAGTGACCTGAAGGAAGAACGAAAGCAGACGGAGGTGGTGAAACCGGCAAAGACTTCTCCTGGTACCAGCAGTTCGAACGCATATCCATCTGTAAGTGAGATGGGCTGGGGCGACATCGGAGGAAAGGCTGCAGGTCATATAAAGGTCCATGGGTGGGCAGTGACAGGAGCCACGCCAGCACCAAGCAAATCTTGTGAAATTTGGGCGTCTCTGAAAATCGGTGAGCGAAGGAGGTTGCCTCTGCTCAGCCAGGACGGTCGCCTTCTGCCTCTCCCTGCTCAACAGCCGTTGCGGACACGCTGACCGGCGGCGACACTGACCGACCGAGTCCCCAAGCGGTGGCAGACTGGAAGCATCTGTTTGGAAGGGTTGGGGGCGGCTCCGGCGTCTGCTCCGCCTTCCTGCTCGCCGCTGGGCCATGGGGTGCGGAGCCAGGCGGGGTAGGGCGGGGACCTCGGCGCTTCCAGGCACGTGGGACCCTGCGCCTTTCGGCATGGGACTCGGGCACCAGAAACAGTGGCGGCGGCGCCTGGAGGGGACCAGCGCAGCCGGGAGGTGAGGGGATCCGCCTAGAGGGGAACGGACACAGGGAGAGGTCGCCAAGTGCGGCCTTGGGACGGGCGCGCCGGTCGACTCAGTGCCAAACAGGGAGAGCCCATTACGTGACTCTGTCCCGAGGGCCCCGGCTCCCAGCCCTTGTACTGCGCAAAACTGGGCGGTGTGAGCCGGCTACGGGTGCGCTGTTGAACTTTGTTTCCTCTAGAGTGTGGATCTCGGTGAGTGACAGCCTGGTGTGTTTACCAGTGTACTGGGGGAATCTGTGTGTTAGTGGGCGAATACGCACACCCTTAGGGTGTGAGTGACTGAACTTAAATTAGTCTGTGTATACCCCTGGGGCGGAAGTCTGTGGACTAAGAGACCCGGGAATCCTGGAGACTTCTTGTGCTTGCACTCTTTCCTCTCTCCAGAGTCACTCTGGGTAGCCCACTCGGTGTCAGTGAGATAAGAGGCAGTGACAGCAGCGGCAGGGGTGTGGGGTGGGGCGTGGGGGTGGGGATGTGGGTGTGGGTGGCGAGTGCAGTTTCATATAAGGACAGTTAAGACTTTAATCTGTCTGGAAACTTTTAATCTGGCAGGTGGTGTTGTAGGAAGGGTCAGGCAGAAGAAAAGTGTCCACCTCACTAGGGCTACTCGTGTGTGTGTGTGTGTGTGTGTGTGTGTGTGTGTGTGTGTGTGTGTGTGTTGTGTTGTGTTGTGTTGTGTTACTGATCTCCAGAAGCTAGACCATATGTAGATCCTTCTGGGAACTAGCCTTTCCAGTTTGGAGATTTATGGGACTAGGTGACTGCTGTGCTCCAAATGGCATCCCCAGAGTCCCTGGGTCAGCAGCCTTGTTTTGGATCAAGTTTGGAATAGTGGCTTTTGAGGATCAGGCTGGGGCCGCAGGGAAGTGTCGGTTATCTGTGGGTGGGAGTGAGAGGAAGGCAAGTCTCCGAACAATCAGCCTCTACACCGCTGCCATGAGGGTTGGGGGCAAGCCCTGCGGCGGAGGCCTGCCCCTCTCCTCCCCCACGCTTTGGATTCTCCGGAGTTTTGAAGACATGGGCAGCTTGGCATACTGAGTAACCCTCAGAAATGGCTGCCCAGATGCAGAGCGGGGTTGTGGCCTTTCCAGGACCCCTCTTGCCCACCTACCCCAGGAACCAGATGAGCGTGTGAGGGCGTCATCAAAGCCTCACGGGTGACTCCAGTTCTTTAATTTCCTGGCTGTAATCTTTCTTTTTAATTACAAGCACGTATGCTACTATTGGAATGTTGTTGAACTGTCACTTGTTTATAAAAATTCCTCATCTTGTCCTCCTAAAGGCCCCATGAGAAAGAAAGTATTACCTTTATTTTGTAGATCAGAAAAGAGAGGCTCGGAGAATGTCTTGTCTAAGGTCACAAAGCCACATAAAACCTGGGACTCCTGCTTACCTGTTCCAGCTGAGGCCTCCGTGCCCAGGGACAAAGCTTCGGGATAAGGCTCTGCTGCTTATTTCTAGGCTGAGGGGAGTTTGATTACTACAGTGTCTCACTCTATGTCTTGGAAGTCACTCTATGAACCAGGCTGACCCTCAACTCACAGAGATCTGCCCATAGCCAAACTCTGGAGTTTGGGATTAAAGGCTGTCCCCAGGAGCCTTTCTTTGGGCCTTTCTTGTGGCCTAATTGCCCAGCTGTTTGTGGGATAACCGTCATTATCTCCAGGTCTGCTCACAGGACCAGGAAGATCTTGCTGACCTGCTGAGTAAGAAGTGCCGTTTGGTGTGTCTCTTCTCTCTCCTAACTGCCTTCCCTAGGCCTGTCTGTGCACTCTATAACCCACAGTTTCCTCCTGAGATGCCTTTGGGTCCCTAAGCCATCAGAAGAGCCTAATGGGAAGAACATGGATGCCAGACCTTCTTTACTCTCTAGAGAAGCCAGTTAGTTGTGTTATGAAGCCAGGCCATCTCTTTCTCACTTTGTCCTTATTATCCAGCACAGATGGGGCACATAGCAGGTGCTAGGGAGTAGTTGGGAAATGAGCAACCAGGGGCTGTGGCTATTCAGAAGAGAAAGGCTTTGATTCATTAAGAGCCACCGTAGTGGGCCCCCCCCACCCCCCGTCCCAAGACAAAGTCCTATATAGCCTAGTCTGGCCTTGAACTCAGCCTGTAGAATGACCTTAAACTTCTAATACTCCTGCCTCCAACTCTTGAATGCTAGGCTCATAGGCATGCACCCATTATATTTGATGCTGGCAATTAAATCAAGGGCTTCCTGCAATCTAGGTAAACATTCTACCAACTGATCTACATCCTAGTCCTTCAGTCTCATGAGAGAGTAGCCTCTTATAATCTATCTTCCTCCTCTTCCATGATGTTTCCTTAAGTGTGGAAGATGCATTGTAGACGTATGATTAATTGAGGCTAGGCACCCTCTATTGCCCTGTCACCAAGACCATAAGGCATACTTCAATCTTTATATAGAATGAGTAGCAATATTCTCTGATGCAGAGAGTTACATCCTAGACTCTGCTGCACCCAACTGGATCCTCCATTTTGGCGTCCCATCCCTGCCACTGAAGGAGAGAGGTCTGGGCGCTAGGCCTTCCTCTGGCTTATATAGATACAGTCTCCTGAAGAGTGCCTAGCCTCCAATTCCAGAGACTTTGTAATAGAGACTTTGGCCAAGCCTGGGCTTGAGTTGGGAAGGGGGCTGACAGGGAGTCCCAAAGCAAGAGCTAGTTCTTCTGCTTGTATCATAATAAGTGCAGAGGTCCCCTACCCTCCAAACTCCCTGGTGCTAAGCACCTTCCATGCAGTACCATCTTTGTAAACTTTGAGAATGCCTTCCCTTCTTAATCTGGAGAACAAGCTCTCTGCTTGGCATTTGAGCCTTTTCAAATGAATTCTTTGGCCCCCACACATCCCATGCCACCTAACCCTCCAAGCCAGCCACTCGTGACCTACTGGCACTTCCTCAACAGCCTGTCCCCTCGCCCACTGAGTCTGGCTTGGGCTTCCTCCCTTCTCTTCTCGTCTTCTTCACAACCCCAGGTTATCTATTAAGGTCCAGCTCCGTGGGGAGAGCTTCCCCTGACCACCTCCCCAAGATACAAGTTGTCCTGACTCAGTGGTTCCTGAGTTCCTAGTCCCTTGGTTCCTTTTTGGATATGTTTGGATCTCCCCAAATAACCTATCCATCCCTGGATCTTTTCCCAAAGCTTGACTGGGCACTCCTCAGGGGGCGTGGAAGTGTTCACCCTCTGAAGCCACACGTGTAAAGGCATTGCCCAGTGTTTGCTAGAGCTTTGTGGCTCTTGGGACTGTAGGTTATGGTTGTGTTACTCAGAGCACAAACTCCTGAGATTCTGAGGATCTTAGCCAAAGGCTTTCTGGAGCCCCAGAAACAGAACTTCGGGTGCAGCACCTGCTCCAGCAGGCAAACTGAAGGAACAGCATGGAATTCAGGCACTTGTGGGATTAGACTCTGAGAGCTGCTGACCTGGGTGCTCTCCAAAAGTGCTCTGAGGAGACAGTTTCCATCCCATAGTCTCCTGTGCATCCTGTGATGGATACCTGGATTCTCCCATCTTGTAAGCTGGATGCTTCCTGCTCCTTCCCAGACATGATCACAGGTTGGACCACAACCTCTGTCTCTATTGGAGGCCCAGGGCAGGCACCATGATGAGCAGTGTTATAAGATCCGAGAATTCAGTGTTTCCCTGCCACAACGGGAAGATACTGCCTGCAAGTCAAGACTGGACACAGCTTGCTCCCTGTAGGCCCCACCCCCATCAATCCCAGGTCTCATTCATTCTTAGTGAGCTGTCCTGTGGATCTGTAACTCTTCCAGTTTGACCAGTAGGAACTTACACTCAGAGACTAGATCTGACTAGACCCAGACTGCACAGTGTAACAGGCTCCCAGTTGGAACCTCAACCCAGGGTTTTTGCTTCTTGGGTCTCACTGGAAGCACGCAGGTGTGATTGCCTAGGGTGGAGACTGGGACCTTGTGGTTCCGAGTCCATCCAGCCCATCTCTGAAGTCCTGTGCTGCACCCAGTTGAGCTAGGCCACTTAGGATCAGTGGTTTGGAGTCCTTCCCTGGTTAGGTAGGCCCTTTCTCCTTAGGAGTCTCAACCTTGCAGCACTTGGTGCTGTCTCAGTCTCAGTGAGTGGCTCCCACAGCTGAGATCTTGGGAGGTTTAGGGAAAGCACTGTAGAGCACAGGGACCTCCTTGAAGGGAGGCCTCATAACACACACACACACATATACACACTCATACTTACACACACATACATACACATTCACACACACAGACACACAGACACACAGACGAACACACACAGACACACAGACACACACACACAGACACACACACATACCATCTGATACCATCAGAGGTCACCCCTGAACTGTGTCCCCAGACTATCCCCTGTGCTCAGTGCTCATGATATAATTAATATGCCAGGCACAGCAGAGGGGAACTGCTGTCCTCTAGCCCCTTGGAGGACATTTGGGAGGGGACAGGCAGTGACTTCGCTCAGCCACAGGGGTGCTTAGTGGTTCAGGCCATCTTGCCCAGATCTGAGCTCACTCATCTCTCCACCCACCTGATACCTACTCATTTTTCTAACCACAAGTCAGGTGATCTTTTCTCCAGGAAATCTTCCCAGACCACCAGGGCCTCCTTTCCCAGCAGGGACTTCTGGGCTTCCTTCAAGCCTGGCACCCTGACTGTCATTGTCTGTTTCTGGGTGTGCCTCCCTGACTTTGACAGTGAACTTCTTGAGATTAGGGAAGAATGTAACCTTTGAGTCACCAGGTAATTTGCACAGGGGCAATCCTGGGGACACAGGGGAATGCGGAGGGCTCTGGACACCCCCACTCCTTGCCCTCCATCCCCCACCCCCCACCTGTAACCCACCTCCATCCCCACCACCACCCCTATAATTCCTGCAGGAGTATTTGCTCTGCTCATCCTTTAGGGGTAGCCCGTCCCTCCTGTCTCTGCCCTACACAGCAACCTCCTCTCTTATTACTCTGTAGTGTGAGTGTGACTTCTTTTATTGAACTATCTCAACAGCTCATAAGCACGTTGTTTCATTAAGAGGAGACTGATGTGTGGGCTATGGGGTTGACAGCCCTGTCCAACCACCAGCTGAGAAGAGCAGAAGCCATCCCCTGCCTACCCTGTGCTCTCTCCTGCCCCTTGATGCTGTTTTAAGTCCAGGTCCTCAGTTCCTCTCCTAAAAATCTCTTTCTGACAAAGGTGGGTGGGTAGCAGGGGTCTCTGGCATGTGATAGAACACTCTCCCCTGCCAGGCTGGACAGGGTCCACCAGCCTCGCAGGTGGCACATTCCAGAGCCACCCTAGCAAAGGAGCTGGAATGTTGTCTAACCACCCAGGAAATTCTGCTGCCAGCAGAGGAGCAGCTACTTCCTCCTCTTGGTTTTTACTTACTAGCCTAGGACTAGTAAGAAAGAAGCAGGGAGTCAGGGAAGGGCCAGAGCAGGGGAAGGGGCTCTACCCACTGGACTTGGCTCTGCCTTTGACTCTCTGGGGTTCTTGAGTGAGACCTTGAGCCTCCTACTTTGTGGTCTTAGTTTTTTAACCTGAGAAATGAATACATCTTGGCTTCATCACAGTTGGGAAGTCCTGAAGAATCCGTCCCTGGTTCTGCCGATTGGGACCTCCTCTGCTGGAGATGGAGCAAAAAGCCAGAGCTTGGGAATTTGGAGTCAAAGATGAGTGGGCAGGGGCTCCTTGGGGATGGGACTTGGACCTTGCAGGGTAGGAGGTAGTGGTCAGGGGCACAGCAGAACTCTGCTATTTGCTACTTTTGTGGCTCTGGGAGGTAACTTTAGCCTGTGGGAACCTCCAGATTAAATATGAGGAGGCTTATGAAGCCACCTAACATAGAAATGGTTACAGAGAATGCTCAGCTCTCGAGAGGAGACAGATGGTGGAAGATGAGGAAAGCTGTTACTGAACGAGAGGAACAATGCGACTGCTTCAGTTGTTCTGAGAGGAGGATGAGGGAGAAGGTGAAGATGACACATCTTCAAGTAGGGTGGCAGGAACCAGTTCAGCTAGGACCTTAAGGGCAAAGTTGAAGTGCCTTGGAAGTTAACCTGATAGCACTAGGGAGCTATGGAGGGTCTGAGCTCAAGGTGGTCATGTGATCAAAGGTGGGCATCAAGAAGACAACATGACTGAAGAGTTAAGGTTGGAAAGGCAGGGCAGAGGGCGGTGAGGACTGCCACAAGGAAGATGCTGAGAGGTTCAGAGGGAAAGGTTGGCCCTATGTCTGCTTCAGGCAAGGGGCATAAAGGTACATTTAAGGAGTTGCACTGGTTAAACTGGTAGGACTTGGTGAGTGGTAGGCATCTGATGGGGTGGATAGTTGATATGGCAACCTAGAAGGATGGTGGAGGCCCTTTGGGATCACGGTGTGTTCTGCTTTAGCTGGTTGGTTAGGCACCTCCTGAGGACACACCTCAGGGAATATACCCTGGTGAGGCAAGGTGAAAAGGGGAGCTCCTTCATCTTGCCACCAAGACCTTGAGGAGACAGCCAGATAGCAACCCACAGTCTGGACCATGTCAGCCTAAGATGCCAGGGCTGGGTGCATCAAATTATCGGTGGCTGGAAGTCACTTCCCAGGCCCACTCTTGGTCCTCTCCCTGCAACCACCCATCTCCTGCTGACCTATAAATACCTCAAGCTTAGGGGCTCCACTCCCCCACTGTTGAGACAGTAAACAGATGGGAAAAGATATTCATGGAGCTGAAAGCATAGCTCAGTGGTATAGCACTACCTGTCATGCTTCAGGCCCTAGCACCAAAAAAACAAAAACAGACAAGCAAAGAAAAATCACACAGCCGGGCAGTGGTGGCACACGCCTTTAATCCCAGCACTTGGGAGGCAGAGGCAGGCGGATTTCTGAGTTCGAGGCCAGCCTGGTCTACCGAGCGAGTTCCAGGACAGCCAGGGCTACACAGAGAAACTCTGTCTCGAAAAAACCAAAAAAAAAAGAAAAGAAAAAAAAAGAAAAATCACACAAAGTGTGTGTGTGTGTGTGTGTATGTGTGTGTGTGTGTGTCTGTCCATCTGTCTGTCTGTCTGTCTGTCTGTCTGTCTTAGTTAGTAAAGCTTTCCTAGCATACCTGAAGCCTAAGTTATCTACCCCAGAACCACATAAACTGGATGTGATGGTATATGTCTATAATCCCAGCACTTGGGAGGTAAGGGTAAAAATCAGAAAGTCAAGGTCATCCTCAGCTAAACAGTGAGATCAGCCTGAGATGGATAGCTGAGGTGTATAGCTCTGTGTTAAAAGAAAAAAAATATTCAGGAAGCTTCTGGTAGGTACTAGGACCTGCTCACACAGAGGATTCCTTCCACTAGACAGCTATCCTCTCTCTAGAAAATGCCAAATGCCCTATGCCTGCTGTATGTGAGGGCTCTCAGCTCAGCTCCATCCTTGAGTTTCCTCCTCCATCCAATGAGAATTCAGCACAGGTAGCTTCCAGAGGCTGTACCAGGCCCCATCTAGACCATGTCAATATACCAACTGCGTGCACACAGGAGTGTGAAAGTGCGTGCTCTGGATGTCTCTGTGCATTTGTACCTGTGTGTATTCAGGTGTGGTGCATGTGTATATTTATAACACCTGTGGAGGAATGTCTAGATGTGGAGTGAAGAGTTAGGGAACTCTAGTTAGACACCTATCCTGCACAAAGGTATGTTACCATTCATGTGCAGAATATGATGGGCCAAGAAGGTACTGACCATTTCCTGCTGTGGGGCTAAAGTGCAAAACCAGGACCAAAGGAAGAGACACTGGAGACTTGGCTCAGCTCTGCAAGATACCAAGGGAGATCTTCCACAACACCTCCTTCCTGTGAAAGGGGATGCCAGAGAGGGAGGCTGTAACAGCCCATTCCTGGAACATATGAGTTAGCAGGGGATAGCAGGGTGTGTGGGTGTGCAGAGGGCACTGTGACCAGGCAAGCACACTAGGTCACCTTTCGCTTCTTTGGGGCCACAGTTAAAGAAGAGGAGGCAATCCGTAGGGGAAGAGAGAGAAAAAACATGGCCTGGTTGACAGAATCTGAGCCCACATTTGCTTCTTCATCTCCGGGTGTCTGCAGGAGCCCTCCAGGCAGCTACTTGCCTTGAAAAATGCTGGCGGCTGGGTGGAGGCCCAGGCCCGGGAACCTGTTCTTCCTGTTTCCTGCCTCAGTCCCAGTAGCTGGTCCAGGCCTGTGCATATGTGAGTGAAGAGCTGGAGCAGGCGCTGAGCATCCTCACCACACCAAGAGCAAGAGCTGAGCAGGTCCAGGTGTGTGAGGCGGGTCCACTGGCTGGGAGGCTGGGCATTCTGTATGTGTGTGCATTGAATTCTGCTTACATCAGTGGGACCCGAGACAGGACTCTGCTCCTTTATCCCAGACCCTGTTGAATTCAGGCTCTGGAGCCACACAGCCCTTGGTGTCAAGTCTAGTTTTTCCAATTCCTTCCAGTATGACCAAAGCAAATAGCTGGTGTAGATATTTACCAGGAACTGACTGCTGCCTTGTGGTTGCTGCTTAAACCCAATCTGATTCCTACTGAACAGGGAGGGTAGCAGAGGAGACTGCAGGACATGAAGCTGATGAGACTGAGCCATAGATGGGCCAAGTGATATATGGAGTTGCCTTAGCCTGTTGACCAGTCCCTAGAATGCATTACCAGATTGTTTCCGGGCTTTAGAAGGCCAAGGATGGCAAAACAGGGCAAGGTCTTCCGGATAGTATCAGGGTTGAACAAGAGGTAGTGTAAGGATGCCTCTGGGGCAGGAGAGGGGCTTGGGTGGCTGGGCCCCATGACTCTTGTGCTCATTCCTCTGGGTTCTCATGGCCTCCAGCACATCATTCACCCATCCATCCATTCATCCTTTCTCTCTCACAACTACTGCTTGCAGGTTGGGCTGCTTGCTGGGCAATAGGTACAGAGATCATCACATGGATCCAGCCCTCAAAGATATATGTTGAGGAGAGAGTAGAAAGACAGATTACTACCAGGGTGGAGAAAAGGCTTGAGGGGCTGGTAAACTGAGAAAGTTCCAGTGATTGAGAAAGAGCCTAGAGAAATGGATGGGAAGATCGTTCTGGAAAGGCTTTTGGGACAGTCAGTACAGTGTTAACAAAGATAATGAGACCTGGATGGGTTGATTCACTTCTCCATTAAACTGGGAGTTCTTGGGACACAGCCAGCAAGAACTGGGCATAGCAGAGCCAGTCAGTGTGAGGAGACCAGTGACCGAATTAGCCAGAGCAGTCTCCATGGAGCTGAGATCACTGATTGGTGCTAAAGAGAGGGCTAGGGGCTAGCAAGACAGCTTTACAGGCTAGTGAGTTGGTCCGGGGAAGGAAAGGACAGACAGCATCAGTCTGGAACAGGGCCATTGTGATAGAGTTCCCAGCTGGCCTGGAGGGCAGAGGCCAGGATGTCTTAAAACAGGTGGAAAGGGAAGCTCCTTGGTTCTGGGCACAAGGAAGTTCCACCCTGCCCTTTAGTGTCAGAGATTCCATGGGCAAGGAACAGCAGGAAACTAGTGATGCTGACTAGAGAGCTGGCCAGGTGGAGAGCAGTGCTGGGCAGGAATGGAGCAGCCATGCAGGTGTGACAGGGTGCGTGGATTAGAAGAATCCTCTCCCTTTCTCTAGTGGGGCAGAGCTCCTTCTGAGGGGAGGTTTTGCATTACCATTCTCCCAAACGGGGATTTGGCCCCTGAGATGGAGGAGGGCTTTTTAGCTGGGACCCTCATGTTCAGTCTGCTGTGCCCTTCAGTCCAGTGCCCTTTGGTGCCTGCTCCCGGCCCGCAGCTGAGAGTGATGTTGTTATCGTCATTTTTGCTTTGCTTCCCTTTAGACAGAGAGAATGCAGATTTATTATGAAAAAGTAGGCAAAGAATTCCCTACAGTGCTTCCAAAGGAGGAATACTACAGTTTAAAAAACACTTCTGCCGTTAAATTTACGATTTCTTGGGGCTGGAGAGATGGATCAGCAGTTTTCTTGCAGGGGACCCTGGTTTTATTCCCATTTGGTAGTTTACAGCCATTTGTAACTCCAGCTCCAGGAAACCGGATGCCTTCTTCAGCCTGCATGATGTAGCACATGTATATCCAGGCAAAAACTCATACGCATACATTTTAAGATTCATATTTCTGAGCTGAAGAATGGCTCAGTGGTTAAGAGTGATTGCTGGTTTTGTAGAGGACCCAGCACCCACATGGTGGCTCACAACCAATCCTAACTCCAGTTCCAGGGAATCTAACCTGCCTGCAGATCTCTACAGGCATTAGACACACACATGTACATAGGTACATACATGCAAGCAAGGCATTCATATACATAAAATAAATAAATCAAAGGTTTTTAAAATTTAATTTGACTCTGTCTAATAAAATAAGATTTAGCCACACAATCTCGCTCTTTGTAGCCATACTACATCATTAGCTCAGGAAAACAAAGATAAAGAAGCTAATTATTCACTGTTTACCACATCGTATTAGGTCAAGTCTTGCCTTGGGTCCCTTTGGATAAAACTTTCTACTCTAGGGCTGGCGAGATGGCTCAGTAGTTAACAGCACTGACTGCTCTTCCAGAGGTCCTGAGTTCAAGTCCCAGCAACTCACAGCCATCTGTAATGGGATCTGACACCCCCTTCTAGTGTGTCTGAAGACAGTGACAGTGTACTCATATAAATAAAATAAAACTTTCTATTCTAGTCCAGGAAGACTTGTCATTTTCTTTTTCATGCACACACTTCATATCTGTGGTGTCCGTTGCTTATTTATTTTGTGTGTATGTCTGCGGTGCATATGTGCCACAGTGCCCATGTGGAGGTCAGAAGACTACTTGGAGAGTCCCTCCTTCTACAACATGGGGTGCTTGCCTTGGCCTCAGGCCATTAGTCTTGGCAGCAGGTGACTTTACATAAAGGCTAAGTCATTTCACCAGGCCCTCACTGTTCTTAGACAGTCTTTCTATGTAACCAGTCTGTCTCCAAACATCTTCTACTCCTGCCTCAGCCTCCTGAGTTCTGGCATGGCAGATGTGGGCCTCCTTCCCCTGATCTGAAAGAGCTCTTAGTGGCTACAGGGTGGAATGCAGAGGTGGAGAGGTGGCCACCTGCCCTGCAGGCATTCGTTTTACCCTGGCTGGGGTAAAAATAGTGGCAAAGTACAAGGCACATAGACGGTGGAAAGGCATCCAGTGCAATAGGTACCAGGGAAGGCCCAGAAGAGCTAAGCTTTCTCTTCCAAAGAAACCCCCCCCTCCTTCCCTCATCCCACAGCAATCCCAGACTCCCCTGGGCTCTCCAGGAAGGTCACTGCCCCATCTGGTTGTCCCCTCAGAGGTGGAGAACAGGATTGCTGTTTGCAGATGTAGAAAGTGCCAGAATATAGCAGTAACACTTTTAAAAAAAAGTTGACCCAGGCAGTGGTGGTGCACAGCTTTAATGCCAGAACTTGGGAGGCAGAGGCAGGTGGATTTCTGTGAGTTTGAGGCCAGCCTTCTCTCCGGAGGGAGTTCCAGACAGGTGGGGCTACATGGAGAAACCCTGCTTCAACAAAACAAAAACAAAACAAAAAAGTTGAACAAGGGCTAGAGAGCATTTGTGGCTCTTGCAGAGGACTGGGTTTCTGTTACCGGTACCCACAGAGAGTGCACTGGTTTCCATAGCTTCAGTTCTGGTGAATCCCCTCACCTCTGCAGGCACCAGGCACACACTTGGTGCACAGATATAGACACAAGCAAAACACACAAAAAATATACATACAAAAAAGTTAAAAATCTAAGAAGGAAGTTGCAGAAGAAACTGGCTGATGGAAGAGGGAGACCCTAGAATATTCTCCAGTCCCCAAGGACTAGAAGATGGAGTTTAAAACTGAGAGTTCATGAGAACTTGGGCATGCTGGATGTACAGACCAGAGAAACTCAGTGGGCAGTGGGCACTGGGGTACAGCAGAGGGTCAATCTTGAGGTCACTTCCTATAATCTGAAATTATACCTCTCTGGAATCCCAGATCTCTGTCCCAAGCCTCTGAGTCCTCAGTCTTGGAGTATCTGATCCAGAGGTTTAGAGCAAGGGGGAGGGGAGGGTCATTGGGTTCAAGAGTAAATATTTTAAATCTTGGAGAACATGTGGTCTTGATCAGAACTGCTCAACTCAACAGATGGGCGTGGCTGTGTTCCAATACAGCTTCTACAAAAACAGGCTGGTGGGCTAGAGTCAGCCTTAGACTATCTTTGGCTCACCCTGTTGTGAAGTTGGAATTGTGTGATGCTGGTTTTCACAGATCTCACAAGATTTTGGGGCTTTAGGAGATTCTGGGTGTAGGAGGGGATGCAGTCACATCACAAGACAAGTCTTGATTTGGAGCTGGTCTGTGGTGGTGCATACCTTTGATTCCAGTACTCAAAAGACAGAGACAAAGGTAGGTGGATCACTGTCAGTTTGAGGCCAGCCCGGTCTACAGAGTGAGTTCCAGGACAGCACGGGCTACACAGAGAAACCCTGTCTTGGGGGAAAAAAAGCTTTGATTTGGGTTAACAAGTTTCTCTTTGTTGTTGTTTTTGTTGTTGTTGTTGATGATGATGATGATGATGATGATAATAGTCTTTGGGTTGTTTTGTTCTGTTTGTTTATTTTTCAGTCAGGGTCTTACTTACTATGTAGCTCAGGCTGCCCAAGCAAGCCTTCAACTCACAATTCTCCTACCTCTGCCTCCTAAGTGTTGGGATTGTAGGAGCGGGTCACTACATCTGGCTTAGGCAAATCTTTAGTCTGTGTGTTGATGGGGTATGAACCCATAGCCTCCTGCATTCCAAGCAAGTGTTCTATCACCAAGCTATACCTCTAGTCGTGACAGCTTTCTATCCACATCTCCCTTCCCTGCAGGGCAATGGCAGCAGACTTGGACCCCTGGAATAGTACCGTCAATGGCACCTGGGATGGGGACGAACTGGGCTACAAGTGTCGCTTCAACGAGGACTTCAAGTATGTGCTGCTGCCCGTGTCCTATGGTGTGGTGTGCGTGCTTGGGTTGTGCCTGAACGTCGTGGCTCTCTACATCTTCCTGTGCCGCCTCAAGACTTGGAACGCCTCCACCACCTACATGTTTCACCTGGCAGTTTCTGACTCTCTCTACGCAGCCTCCCTGCCTCTGCTGGTTTATTACTATGCCAAGGGTGACCACTGGCCATTTAGCACAGTGCTCTGCAAGTTGGTGCGTTTCCTCTTCTACACCAACCTCTACTGCAGCATCTTCTTCCTCACCTGCATCAGCGTGCACCGGTGCCTGGGGGTCCTCCGCCCTCTGCATTCCTTGCGCTGGGGCCGTGCCCGCTATGCCCGCCGGGTGGCTGCGGTTGTGTGGGTGCTGGTGCTGGCCTGCCAGGCACCCGTGCTCTACTTCGTCACCACCAGCGTGCGGGGGACCCGAATCACCTGCCACGACACCTCAGCCCGCGAGCTCTTTAGCCATTTTGTGGCTTACAGCTCGGTCATGCTGGGTCTGCTTTTTGCTGTGCCCTTTTCCATCATCCTAGTCTGTTACGTGCTCATGGCCCGGCGGCTGCTCAAACCAGCTTATGGGACCACAGGAGGTCTGCCTCGGGCCAAGCGCAAGTCTGTGCGCACCATTGCCTTGGTACTGGCCGTCTTCGCCCTCTGCTTCCTGCCTTTCCACGTCACCCGAACCCTCTACTACTCCTTCCGATCACTTGACCTCAGCTGCCACACCCTCAATGCAATCAACATGGCATATAAGATCACCCGGCCACTGGCCAGCGCCAACAGTTGCCTTGACCCTGTGCTCTACTTCCTGGCAGGGCAGAGACTTGTCCGCTTTGCCCGAGATGCCAAACCACCCACAGAGCCTACTCCCAGCCCACAGGCTCGTCGCAAGCTGGGCCTGCACCGGCCTAACAGAACTGACACTGTGAGGAAAGATTTGTCAATCAGCAGTGACAACTCAAGACAGACAGAGTCCACACCAGCTGCAAGTGAGACTAAGGACATTCGGCTATAGCACCTCAATCAGGTGTCAGTTCATACAGGGGAGCTGTAGGGAACCAAGGCTTGTTCAAAGGGGCTGATATCCTCTGATCTGAATCATCAACAGCTCTCACTTGGCAGGGGTTCAGGATACTCATCTTGTGGTCCCAAGAGTAACAGGACCTCAAAATCCCCAATCATTTGTGTGTGTGAGTTGGGAAATCATATCTTAAGAAAGGCAATGCCACCTGACTCCCATGCAGACAGCTGCCATTCCTGCCAAGGTACCTAGGCTGAGGTTCAGCCTCCTTAATCCAAGGGAGAAGCAGGCCCAGAGAGGACACAACAGAGTCCAGGCTAGATACCTGGATTAGGAGTGGAATCACAAGGTGACTAGAGGTCTCTTGTTCCCATGGTGATGTAGGATGGACCTGGGCACTACAACGGACTCAGCTCAGAGGAGAACCCTCAGGCCAAGGGACAAACATCTGAGAGCTAATGTCATATCCATCTGGAGCCTCCCTGAGCTGGCAGCAGGTGGAAACCGTAACTTATATGAAAGGCTGTGCCACCTTTTGGGCTGTGCTCTGGGGCATGGTCTTGGAAGCTGTCACCACCCATACTGCCTTCTTTCAGTAATAGGAAGTCTCGAACCGGGAATCCCTCCTTAGTCCCCCAGGTCAACCCTGCTTTTAAGCCACTTGTCTTCTTATCGTACTATGCCAGGCATGGAGAAGAGTCAAATCGGGTTCTAGTTCTTGGGGTTCCCAGTACACAAAACCTCACATGTGCGGTAAACGTCGAACCATTTAACTGAACTGGGGTGGGCGGGGCCTTATTTATAACACTGTCAATTGTTATGGTGCAATCAATCCCACTGTGGCCAATCCTATTTCAATTTCAAATTACCAAAACAGTGGCAAACCCATTACAAAAGTCCTGAAAAATCAACAACTGGTTCTTTTTTCGGGCTTGGGGGAGGGTGGTGTTGCTGATTGGGTAGGTCTCTGGTAACCAATGGCGGCCTTCGAATTTGCCATGTAGCTGAAGCTGACCTTGAACTCCTTACTCTCTAGCCTCCATCGACTAAGCGCTAGGATTACAGGCAGATGCCGCATCTGTCCAACAACTGGGTCTTAAAAGCAGATGCAGGGTACTTCAGCACAAGCCATGCTGACTAGCTGGGACGAGCCTTGGTCAGGAAGGGGTCCCTAGAATGCAAGAAAGTGGACTGGGTCAGCTCTACCTCCTGTATCTCCCCTGTCCCCTCTCAGCCATTAAAGCTGAGACATCCCCAGCTGCTCTCTGTGCATTTTGTTGCTTTGATTTGGGGTCTTGAGATGTGGCTCAGATACTTAGAATTCCTGGGCTCAAAGGATTGATCACAGCTCCTCCAAGTAGCTGGTTTATGAGCACAGTTTCTTTTTTTTTGTTGTTGTTTTTTCAGACAGGGTTTCTCTGTGTAGCCCTGTCTGTCCTGGAACTCACTCGGTAGACCAGGATGGCTTCGAACTCAGAAATCCGCCTGCCTCTGCCTCCCAAGTGCTGGGATTAAAGGTGTGCGCCACCAGTTTCTTTATACAGCTTACCTCCAGAGCACCACCAATGACAAGGAGCCATCACCAGCAGGACCCAACTAATTATTCTGCAGTGTGTAATTCAGAGTCATCCGCCTAGAAGAGCATGAGATGCTCACCCCACACATTCTATGTTCGTACTACAGTTTATGTACCTGGAGTCCCTCTGAGCTTTGGTAACTTCCACTTGTGGAATGTCCTGGGTTCTCTTGTAGGCCTGAACCGATCCCTCTCTAACTCTGCACAGACAGGGCTCAGACCCTTCCTACAGATAAACCCTGAGCTGTGCTGAGACCTGGAGGCAGAGATGCACATCATGACTTGAGGGGCCTTCAATGTTCACCTGTGGTAGGGGATAGGGCTGTTTTCGCCATGGATCAGAGTCCCCCTAGTTTCCACACACACCCCAGCTGCTCTAGAAACCGCAGAACTCAGCATCCACATGGATGGAGACCATACTGTGGCTTGCTCCCAGGAGCTTTCGTTAACCACTGCATGCAGATTTCCAAGGACACAGGGTCTCGGAACACTTCTTATTACCTAGCTCTGTGGCAGCCCTGGGTAGTAATGCTTCCTAGGGAACCAGGGATAGGCCTATGGTCCTACCTCCAGGAGCCAATCAGACTGCCTGTTCCCGTGGTGACCAGCAACCAGGCCACTTGCCTGGCGGGTAAGATTCTTGACCCTTCTGCCTGTGCTATTTTCAGCCCAAGTTAAGACCAAGATTTTCCACCACCCTGGACCATTGTCCAGCAGTGACGTGAGGTGACCTGCCTATGCTCAAAATATCTCCTCTTACCCTCCACCTCCCTGCCCACCCCCACACCCTCACACCACATCCCAGGGATGCAGGGTCCTGAAGGCCACTGTGAAAGGGCACAGGAGCCTCACGACCACTAGACAGGAGCCCAAGGGTTGTCCATCCCAGCTGCAGACTCAAGGCCACAGAGAGGAGAGGCCATGTCCAAGCTAGGGGCTTGGGCTGCTTCTGTTACTGTGCCACCCCCTCCAGTATAGGTCAGTGACTTCTTGAGTGTCCTGTGACCCCTGAACAGTCAGGTGCCCTCCCACCACCCCAGAGCTGGAGAATTGTGATCAGGGACTTAACACAGGGGAACCAGAAGGGGGCAGGCTGGACAAGCAGGGTAAATGATTACTGACACAGGGGAGCCAGGCTGTTACACGGGGCAGACAGGGTGAGCAGGGTAAAGGCTTACTGCTGTCTACAGCCGCTGTTCTCAGTGCACACCAAGTAACCAAGAGTGGCCCTCCTGTCTCTTAGGCCCTGTGTCCTATGAAATCTGCATGCAGTGGTTCAAAGAAAGCTTCCTGGAGCAAGTCACTGTGTGGTCTGTATCCATGTGGATGCCTGGATGGACGGGAGGGACTGTAGAGGACACGGATGCCCTTGTCCTCCAAGATCAGAAAAGTTTCTAGACAACATGTCCACTCCTGGTTGCTCCAGTCTTGGTACATGCCAGCCACCACCCCAGTCCCATCTACACTCATCATGGCAGATTTGGGCTTATGTTTTTAGAACAGGTCATAGAGGCTGGAACTCCTGTACTGGCCTGTGTCTCCTACATGACTTAGTTATCCTTCACACTCAGTCTGTGAGATCGATATCATTAGTGCTATTTAACAGCAGAGAGCAGTTGAAAGAAGGCTTGGTCCAGGTAGGCAGCAGGTAACACAGCTAAGGCCGTGTCAAGGAAGAGTTCCTATCTCCAAAGGTCCCCAGTGGCTCTCTGGCATCCCACACTGCCACAGGTCAGGAGGGTCTATCCGTGCTCTTTTCCATGATTCAGACCCAGGCAGTCCGTGTAGTGGGGAGCGGGGTCAGCACACAGACTAGGTTTGAGGATCACACTTACTCTTCCCTTAAGTACATGGCTCCATCTCACAGCACCTCACTTTTCTCATCTCAGTAAGATACAATCTCTCATGCAGGTTCTTAGGAGGCTTACCTCAGACTTGCATGTGCATACACATACACACGCATGCATGCATGTCACTTAGTCCAGTGTCTGCCACATAGAAAACTCTATACACATACTGCTAGGGAACATGGAGATTAGTCCTTGGACCTAGTCCTCCCAGAGCCTGGTCAGTAAGTAACTGGGACCCTGAGGCCAAAATCCCCACCCCTCACAAGCTGGGAAGGAACATTGCAGGTCCATCTATTTAAAATTTGGTCTCAGTTTCTACCTTGCCTGGCATTGAGTGGCTTCTAGGTGCACAGGCCTATGTTTGTGTTCAGACCCTTCCCTGAAAATGGCAACAGAAGGGGGATAGCAGATGGTGAGAGGGAGAAGAGGAGTAGAAAGATCCTACCCACCCACAGAGCGGGCTTGCCTACCATCCCCTGACTGTGTGTGCCCGCCATGGTTGTCTATAGCCGCATCTCCATTCCATCAAGTACCCTGAAACCCGGTATGGAAGCATTGATCTGGAGGTGGGTCATAGAAGGTAACACATGGGCAGCTTTTGCTGTGTGACCTGAGGTGCTCCACTTGCCCTTTCTGGGTGAGTCTGGAGGTGTTGCTTCTGGGTTCTGGTTCTTCTGTTAAAGCATTAAGGGTCCACACCATCAAGGCACAACAGCTGTTCTGTAAGGATTGCAAAGCTACCAAAAGGTAAAGGATTCCACTTGCTACCACACAAGTGCCACACAGTACCACACTGTAGACTGCTTTTGTAGGTGAAGAGGGCAGGGTAGCCAGGCTGAGTTGGCTGCAGGCTGAGCTGTCCCAGGGGCAGAGAAAGAAGAATGGAAGCCCAAGGGTCAAACCCACCTCCCTCCACCCATGTTGACAGGATCCAGGCAAACTGTTTCTGTTCTCTGGGCCTCAGTTTCCCATACTTGACAACTGGCTACGTCTAGTTTGTCTTTGTTCAGAAAGAGCTATTGGGGTTTGCCCTGGTTTCTGCACCAGCCCATCTGGGTGTCCTGTTTCAGCTCTGTCCTAGCCAGGAACAATGAGCCAGTCATTTGTTGGACCAAACCCTGTCCCCAGGGTCTCCTCCCACTATGTTGAACTATTGTCAGCCATGGAGTCAAAAAAGAACTTTCCACTTAAAACACAATGATTCCCCCCAGACTATTGTCCAGCAGTGACGTGGGGGATCTGCCTGCCTCAAAATATCCCTGTGCCCATCCTTGGGAGCTCCCTACCCTGCTCCTCTCCTCCTCCCTGACGTAATTTCCTGGGGCTGTTGACTCCTATGGCTAGCTACAAAATAGCACAAACACTTTTCCTTGTTTGGTTGTTTCAGAAGACTGCAGGCCCAGAGAGGGCTATGCCCTGTCCAAGGTCACACAGCTTCCAGAGAAGAATCTACATGCATCTAAAGCTACACAGAAATCAGAGTGAAGCCTAGAAACAAGCCCACAGCTCTCTGGGTGTTCCTTTTGTCTCAGCTGCCCTCTTTAGCTCTAGCTTGCCTTCAAGAGTCCCAGGCGGGAGGCTCCTACAAGACTAGGTGGTGAGGGATGGAGAGGTAAAGGGGCTGAATCTCTGGTTCTCATCTTTGAGCAAAGAGCTCAAAGCAAAGGCCTGAACTTCCAGACTCATTTTTTACCAAATGTGACTATTAGGGGCTAGATGTGTCCTCCCATAATCTATGTGCTGAAATTCTAATTGCCTGCCAGATGTGATGCTACATGCCAGTGCAATTCCAGCACTGGAGAGGTGAGACAGGAGGATCAGGAGTTCAAGGCCATTCAACTTAGAGAGCTCATTGAAGACCAGCTACATAAAACTGTTTCAAACAAACACACAAGAAACTTGAATGACCAAAGTGCTGATTTGGGGAGGTGAGCCTTGGCGAGGTACCTAGGTCATGAGGGTGAAGACCTCATGAATGGAATGAATTAGTGCCTATATTGGCCAGATTTCTGTTGCTGTAACAAAATACTGAAAGTTATAAACTTATAAAGAGAAAAGGTTTAGAATGCAGGAAGAGGATGAGACAGTATCTCATATAGCCCAGGCTGCTGAATTTCTGCCCCCACCCCAACTTTCTGAGTGCTGGGATTGCAGGCATACATTAAGTCCCAGTAGGAGAGGTTTACTCTGACTCACAGTAGAAGGGTCTCCAGTGCATGACTGGTTTCTTCTGTGGCTCGAGGTCACAGGAGAAACCTAAGTTTGATGACTTCAGTATGTTGTTCTCGGCCCTCTTCCACATGTGCTCCCACAACACAAACAAATGCGATTCTAAGAAATGTTCAAAAGAAGTCCTTCCCCCACTTCTGCCCAGAAAGCTCTCTCATCTCTTGGTAGTACGTGAGGGCTCAACGGGAAGTTCTGTGTCGTAACTGGGAAGAACCCAGCCATGTGAACTCACGCCACCAGCCTCTGGACCTGTGAGAAATCATTGTCCACCGTGGAAAAGCCATGACAGTAGCTAGGGGGCTGGAGAGAGGGCTCAGCTGTTAAAGACACTTGTTTACCTTGCAGAGGACCCTGGTTTAGTTCCCAGCACTCATGCAGTGGTCCACAGCCATCCCTAACTGCAGTCTCAGGGGATCGGATGCCTTCTTCTGACCTCCATGGACACCAGGCATGCATGAAGTTCACATACATACATACAGAAAAAATACTTACATAAAATAAATCTTTAAAAAAAAAAAATAAAGACAGTAGCAAGCTGGAGAGATGACTCAGTGGTTAAGAGCACTGACTGCTCTTCCAGAGGTCCTGAGTTCAATTCCCAGGAACCACATGGTGGCTCACAGTCATCTGTAATGGGATCTGATGTCCTCTTCTGGTGTGTCTGAAGACAGCTACAGTGTACGCATATAAATAAAATAAATAAATATTTTTTTAAAAATAGTAAATAAAGGTACAGACAGTAGCTTTGGTTGTGGTGCGTTCAGAATTCAAGGAAAAGCTCTAGGAGAAGGGAGTCAGCTGAGAACACAGGGCACTGGGATAGGGACAGGTATGGGCTCAGGCCATCATCATCCCCACGGGGTGGAGGGTGAACTGCAAATTCAGGCTTTTCCTCTTGACAGGCAGGGCTAGTATTTCTCTGCCAGGTTACTCAACAGCAAAGATGCAGCCAGGCCTGAATGTGAGTGGCTGTGTCCTTCCTATCCAGGCTCTGCTGGGAGACGTGTGAGTTCCCTTTCCTGTCTGTGCACTGCGTCTTGGCCAGCTCTAACACCCTGAGTCACTTTGGGTAACTGATTCATTGGAATTTGAGAGTTCAATCCCTGCTTGAATTAATGGTCAGCCTTCTGTCTGGAGCTCCCTCCCCACCCCTTTCTTCCTCTGGGCACCTCTCTCCTCAGGCCACTGGGCAGAGGCTGTCTGTGGCAGTGGCTCACAGACCAGAGCTCCAAGCTGCCTGAAAGGTTCCTTTCAGTGGCTTCCACTGAAGCGAAGCTGGGACTCTTGACTTCACTGCAGAAAAGAATTTCCAGGCTAGCAAAATGGTTATGCTTGGTTGACCACATCTCTGAAAATGTAAAGTCCCAGCCATGGAGAGGCAGAGGCAGGAGGATCTCTGTGAGTTCTAGGACATCCAAGGCTACACAGTGAGACCCTGTCTCAAGAAAACAAAACAGTTTAAAAAAAAATGAAAGGAGCTTGTCACCAAACCTGACAGCTGAAGTTTGTCACCAAACCTGACAGCTGGAGCCTGTCACCAAGCCTGACAGCTGGAGTTTGACTCCTAGGACTCACATGGTAGAAGGAGAAAAACTGACTTTCAAGTTGTCCTCTGACCTCCACATGCATGCACACACACACACACACACACACACACACACACACACACACTAAATACAATGTAATTTTAGAAATTTAAAATGAAACAGAATTTCAGAGTAAAGGAATATGAATGAGCATTAAGATTTCTTTTTTCGAGACAGGGTTTCTCTGTGTATCTCTGGCTGTCTTGGAACTCACTCTGTAGACCAGGCTGGCCTCGAACTCAGAAATCTGCCTGCCTCTGCCTCCCAAGTGCTGGATTAAAGGCGTTCGCCACCCACTGCCCGGCCGAGCATTGAGTTTTATTCAGAAGAGTTGAGTATGTGTTTAAGTGTTGGGGGCTGAGAGAAAGCCAAATCTGGAGAGACGGCTCAGTGGGTAAAGGCTCCATGTTAGACAGTCTGGGTTTGATCACAAGACCCACATGGTAGGAAGAGAGAACTGACTCCCACAGCTGTCTCCTGACCTATACATACACAGCAAGTAGACAGACAGATGCTCAGGAAAAGGATATGACACACCCAAGTGTGACTGTGGTTTTTCTCAAGAGAAAGTCAAGATTGTCTTTAAAATGACACGCATGCATGCCACATCACACACCACACCACACACACACACACACACACACACACACACCCGGAGGGGCTGGGGATACAGCTCAATTGTAGAGACTGTCATGTATAAAGCCAGGGTTTTGATCTCCGGCATCACATAAAACCCAGCCTGGCGGTACATACCTGTCGTCCCAATAGCACTCAAGAGGCCGAGGCAGGATGCTCAGAAATTCATTGCCAGCCTTGGCATCACAGTGAGTCTGGGGACCGAGAACCTCTGCCTTAAGATAGGTTTTTTTTTTTTTTTCCATTTAAAAAAATTTAAATAACTATATATACAATTTTGGTGGCTTCTGAAGTTACATCTGAAACGGTTGCCAAGAAATGTAAATAAGACTTTAGGGTGATCCTAATGTACACTTACCCTGTTATAGCTGATAGGGTAAAGTCCAATTTGCATGGAAACTTAAGATGTTCTTTACATCTTGCTTGTGAGATTCCCAGAAAATATCTGAGAAAGGAGACCATGTACACTCAGCCCTTAATCATGACTCATTGTGATTTTAACATTCTTATTTGAAAATACCTCTATATCTCAATCAAAAACAAACAAACAAACAAACAAACAAAAACACCCTCTTACTTCAGGCTTGAGAGATGGGTCAGCACTTTTGCATGACTACTGTTCTTACAGAGGACCCAGATTCAGTTCCTAGAACCCATGCCAGGCCTGTAACTCCAGCTTCAGGGAAATCCAATGCCTCCAGCCTTCTCAGGCACCTGCATTCATGTGCACATACCCGAACACTGGCACACATAATATATTTTAAAATGATAGAAAATAAAAATTAAAAAAGAATATTATCTCCATCCATTTCCATGTCAGCAACCTTCAGGGCAAATGCTAATTGTGCTGGGTTTTTTTGTGTTGTTGTTGTTGTTGTTTACAGACTTTCCCTGTGTATTCCTAGCTGGCTTGAAACTTGCTATGTAGACCAGGCTGGCCTCTGCTTCCTGAGTACTGGGATGAAAGGCATGCACTTGATTCTCAGCAGGCTGGGGGTTAGTCCAGACTCTATGGTTAACTCCCCCAACCCTTCCACATTTATTTTCCATCTTTTTATTGTGCCTTAGGATCAGCAGGCATGCTATCCCCCTGCTTCTCTGACCGTGTCCAGTTGTGCATTTCTGTGAGGAGGGCTCCAAATGCCAGCATGCCTCCATGTTAGAAACTAAATTTCTTCAGGCTAAAGAGACAGCTCCACAGTTAAGAGTGCTCGCTGTACAATATCGAGACCCGGAGTCTAGATTGCAGCAGTCATGTAAAAGCTTGTTACCTTCAGGTAGCAGAGACAGGATTGTGGGAACTTGCTGCCCACCAGCCTAACCACAAAACACATGCTCCAGGATTGACCATGGCTCAAAGGAGCAAATTGAAGACAGATAGAGGAGGGTGAGCATTCTGTATGAGCAGAGAAAAGGGAACTAAAGGTCTACAGGGGTTGGCACACCATATCTGGATGAGTGTTTGCATTTTAATGTGGTGAGGGGGAGATTAGTGTGAGATGATGGGGTCTGGGCGACCACAGATGGGATTACAGCCTGGTTAAGAGCACTAGACTTGCTACTTCCAGAGGTCTGAGATCAGAACATTGGTCACAACATCAATGATTTCTTCCTGTTCGAGACGGCTGTACTGTGTGGATACTCTGTAGACAAGCCCAATCAATCGTGATCAGTGGAAATCCGATGCCCTCTTCTGGTGTGTCTGAAGACAGTGACAGTGTAGTCACATACATAAAATAAATAAATCTTTTTAAAAAGTGTGCTGAGGGATCAGGTTGTTGGGGTAGAATAGATAAGAGAGGAGCAGATACCTGGAGATTTAGGCACAGGTGGTGCAGCCAGCTTGTGGGCATCAGAGCCTGACTTTAAACCAGGTCTGCCAAAGGTCAAGCTAACACCAAGAGGTGGACTGGGAATATAGTGTCATTGGGAATGCTACCCCTTGTGCATGAAGCCCTAGGGTCTACCACCAGCACATACAGAGCAGGTGAGGTTGGGGTTTGGGGACGGGTAGTAATGGCTGTGTGGTCTGAATATGCTTGGCCCAGGGGTGGCATTATTAGGCGTATGTCCTTGTTGCAGTAGGTGTGGCCTTGTTGGAGGAAATGTGTCACTGTGGGAGTAGGCTTTGAGGTTTGCTTCTATGCTCAGGCTCCTCCAGTGTAGAAGAGACCCTCTTCCTGGATGCCTAAAAAAGAGTCCTCTTATGTTGCCTGTGGATCAAGATGTACAACTCTAGACTCCTTCTCTAGCACCATGTCTGCTTGAGTGCTGTCATGCTTCCACCTGATGATAATGAACTGAACCTCAGAAACTGTAAGCCAGTCCAAACTAAATGTTTTCCTTTATAAGTGTTGCCATGGTCATGGTGTTACTTCACAGCAATGAAACCCTAAGACAATGGCACATACCTATGATCCCAGCACATAGAGCCAGAAGGGTCAGAAGTTCAAAGTCACCCTTGGATGCTCAGCCTGGAATAGTGAGACCATGTGCCCTGCTCCCCACCCAAAAAAGGTTCAGCAGGTAAGAGCACCTGCCATCAAACCTGACAACCTGAGCGAGATCCCAGGGACCCACATGGTGGAGATCACAAACTCTCAAAACTGTCCTCTGACTTCCACACAGTGCACACCACTCACAAATAAATAAGTGTAATAGTGATAACGATAGAGCCGGGAGCTGGCAGAAGACAGACTTTGGGGGTGGGGCACGAGGCAGGGCTGGCAGAAGAGACGGGAGTATGGACAGGATCTAACTGCCTTCTCTCCTTTTCCCTCTTCACTCCACAATCCCTCCAGCTTGCACTTCCTGTCCCCAGAATTCCTGGCAGCAAAGGGATGCCAGTGGAGGCAGTCCAATGCTTAACTTCTACCCAATTGTCAGTTCTTAGAGCTATCTCTGTGCTGTTTCACGGCTGTGCTTTAACCATGGTAGGATCCAGGTATTTGACGCTGCACTGCTGCCCCTTGGTGGTCAGATCCTGCTGAGGCACGGGGAATGGAGAAGAGACATCTATTGAGACCTAGCTGGATGGATTCCTGACCTGTTTGATAGTCAGGCTTTTGCTAGATAAGGAAGGGTAAGGGTGGGTTAGGAACGGTGGATTGAAACACAGGATCCAATATGTTTATTGTCACTTGCCAACTATGTGACAGTGGCTGATTCTGCCTCTGCCATAATGTCTGCTTCCTCACCCCCAGCCAGGGATGGAGGTCATTCTGTTCTGGGAACTCACTTGCTGTGGAAAGCCCTATCCAGTGTCAATCACAGGCAAAGAAGGTGCAGCCAAACCAACATCCAGGCGGGACACTTTCCCTTTGTCCCATTCTAGCACAGCACTCCCACCGGAGACTCCTGCCCTCTTGTCTTGTCCTCTCAGGCTGACTCCCAAAGCTGTACTCTGTTCCCTGGGAAGGGTGGCCAACAGAACTGTCTTAGTACCGCTGATGCTGGCCTTCAAAGGACAGAAGTTAGTCCTATAATTTGGATGTCCAAGCACAGAAATAGGGAAAGTACATTTGACTGATGCAGAAGTGGAGCTGAAGCATGGGTCAGTGTGATGGAATACAGTGCACAAAGGTGACGGGGAAGCCTGGGCTTGGGCTCCAGGCCACTCCTGTTCTCCCCCAGGCCTCTCATTGCTCATCCCCAAGCTTCTGTCAACCCACAGACAGATGGAAACTCCTTAAGTCCCACATCATAGAGCATTGAGCCTGAGCCCCAGCTCTTACATTCACGCCATGGCTTTACATCTGTGACATTTATATACCTCATTAATCATGTGACCTTAGGCATCTCTGTTTCCTCATTATATAAAAAGGCAAAATTGTAATCAATCCATAGTTCATCCTCACCATCTGCCTCCTCCTGCTGGAATAAAGTTCCCAGAGAGAACTCTCTGTTTCTGTGTCCAGAACAGTGCCTGGTTTGTAGGTGCCACACGACTATTTCCTGAATGAATGAATGAGTGAATGAGTAATGCACAGTTTGCAATGAGGAATGAATGAGATGCACTGGATGTGTTGATTATTTTCTGTTGTGACATAACACCTTACAACAGCAATGTAAAGGGAAAGGATATACTTTGGTCCACAGTTTAAGAGGGGACACATCCATCATATCTGATGGCCACGTCCATATCTGCAGTCACACAGCACAGAGATGAATGTTGGCACACAGATCCCTTTCTCCTGGTCATCATCCAATGTGAGACCCCAGTCCATGAGACAGTGACACTCATCTTTAAGATGCTTCAAGATGGATCTTCCCACCTCGGTTACTCCTCTCTGGAAATGCCCTCAAAGACAAGCCCAGAGGTATGTCTCCTGAGTGATTCAGTCAGGTTAACAGGGCCAGCCATCATGCTAGGTAAACTCCCACAGGTTTACTAGCACCGGACAGTACTCGTTAGACATTAATGCCCTCTTCACAAAGTAAATTAAAAAAAAAAAAAAAGCTCTGGTAGCACACAACTGTGATCCTACTTTTCTTAGTAAATATAAACTCCCTCTGATAATAATAATAGCAAAAATAATAATAACAATAATACTATATGCCATGCCTAGTGGTACATGACTTTAATCCCAGCAGTCAGGAGGCAGAGGCAGATAGGTTTCTGTGAGTTTGAGGCCAACCTAATCTACATAGCAAGTTCCAGGTCAGCCAGGGCTATATGGAGAGATCCTGTCTGAGTGAGTAAATAAATAAACAAACAAATAAATAAATGATAGATAGATAGATAGATAGATAGATAGATGAAGATTAAGAAAAAAAGAAACCTGTAAATAAATTGCTAGTGAATAAAAAAGGTCATAGATGGTGCCTCTGCCTCTAAAGGGCAAGGGAGCAATAATCAATAATATTAATTATAAACTATATGGTGTACTGTGGGAGGAGAATCCAGAGTAAGAAGGACTAGAAGCGGGGCAGAGGTGGTAGCAATGTTGCTGTTTTCTTTTCTTTTCAGACAAGGTCTCGTACATCCCTGACTGATCTCAAACTTGCCATGTAGCCGAGGATAGCATTAATATTTGGATGTTTCTGCTTCTACTGCCCTAGCACTGGGACTGCACACATGTGCCTTCCATGCCTAGTCTTATGTGGTGCTGGGAACTGGACCAAGAGCTTCCTGCCTGCTGGACAAACCACTCTACCCACGGAGGCGCATCCCCAGCCTAGAATCTGTTTGTTTTGGGACAGGGCCTCTCCTCGACTTGCTTCCCTCTAGCTCTGGATGACTTTGAACTTCTGACTCTCCTACCCCACAGACCTGCACCATAGGCATAGGCCCAGCTTGAACCCAAGATCTTGATGAAGTCTAGTGAGGTGTCTTACAGCTTATCCACTGGAAGGGGTAGAGGAGGGGTGGATGGGGCCCAAACAGAGAGAAGGCCTCCAGGTTTGAGAGAAGCCTAGACACGGTGAGGGGAGGGACTCTTATCATTTTAACTCAAGCCAGTCCCAGGGCAGCTGGGAGTTGATTTGATCAATGGCTTTTTCCTCTTTCCCTGAATTCCCTTATGATGGCCTTTTAATTGGGTCCATTTGTTCCAAGACCATGGGCTGAGCTGAGCAGACGCCAGCTTATTTGCCCCTTATTAAGTAGATTAGGAAATGGCCTCCGTCTTGGCCAAAGAAATGAGAGCGGCAGAGCAGTGTCCTTGAAGAGGGCATAGCGCTCTGCACTCAGCACTGCGCCCTCCAGGCGCTTGGTTTTCCAAACCCCACCGCACACCCGCCGGGCCCTTTTTCTGCAGGCCCCTCCTCTCTGCCCGGCCCTCCTGCAGGGTTGCAGCTAACTGCTCGGTGTTCACAGTTTTATGATGAAAGTACTGTTCCCAGCCACATCTTACAGCGTCGTCCGGTGACTACATTCTCTTTCTTGTAGAACTTTTTAGTTTTTTCTGGAGTTAATAATACCCTAAGGGAGACATAGTCTAAAGGCAAAGGGAGGTATGAATAAATCATAAATAATACTCGTAACTAGATGGCTCAGTGATAAGAGTGCCTGATGCAAGCCCGAGGACCTGAGTTTGATAGAGTGCCAGCAAGCATGTGTGCTCCAGGGCCAGTCTTCAGCTCTGAAATAAAGTAAGTTTTAAAAAAATTTTAAGAGTAAGACCTAAAGTGGACTGAAACAACACTGACCAGCTGCTCATAATTCTTTGTCCCTAAACGTAATGTAGATTCCTTTCTTGAAAACGAATGCTATGCATGATATATATACATATATAATTTAAAATCATGTTATATTTTAATACACTGTATATTTTTTATCCTTCTTGGTTTTTTGAGACAGAGTTTCTCTGTATAGCCCTGGCTGTCTTGGAGCTCACTCTGTAGACCAGGCTAGCCTTAAACTCAGAGATCTGCCTGTCTCTGCCTTCTGAATGCTGGGATTAAAGTCATGTGCTGCCACCACCCAGCTTATGTCTTTCTTCTCTTTGTCATTTTCACACAGAAAGAGCATTAGATAATCCTGATCAGGAGTGACAGGCAGTGTGAACCATCAGATACAGGTGATGGGAACCAAACTTGGGTCCTCCGCAAGAGTAACAAGTGTTCTCAACAGCTGAGCCAACTCTCTAGATGTTCTCCTAGCTTTTTAAAATGGCCAGTAGAATACGTACAGTGAAACTCACGATTCCATCCAAAAGCAAAGAGAGAGGCCTTATAGTATGTCTCTGTAACTGTAGCATTTGGGAGGCTGAGACAGGAGGACTAGGAGTTCAAGGTTAGCTTGGTCTACAATGTGAGTTTAAAGCATGCTTGGAGTATACAACAAGACCCTGTCTTAAGCAAACAAATGAAATATTTAAATAAAAACAAAACCTCACAGTACAATTTTTGATTTGCTATCATGCAAGCACATTTTTCTGCAGAGGGAATTAGAAGGAAGGGTTCTAATATTTCCCCCATTCAAAGTACAAAAGAGCAAAAAGTGATGAGGAAAGTCTAGGTTTCAGCTTCTTTGTCTATTTTTCATTTTGAGATGGGCATCTTGTATCCCAGGCTGGCCTGTGTAGCAGAGGAGGATGCTGAATCTGTGGTCCTCCTTCCTCCACCTCCCAAGGACAGGGATTGCGGATGCGCACCACTAAGCCTGTGGTCCCCAGGCTTGACTCAGAAATTTGTGCAAGGTAGGCAAACGCTCTACAAACTGAGTTACTCCCCAGACCTTTGGGGTTTGTTTGTTTAATGAAGCATAGCTGGAATGTATTTAAAGACATTTTAAAGATTGCATTTGTTGTTGAGGGCAGGGTTTTGTAACGCTGTCGGAAGATAGCTATGAATGAAGCCAGCTCTCTCCTTCACCTTTACATGTGGGGATCTTCAGGTTTCCGGTGCACAGGGCATACCCCTGAGCACAACCTTCTGCCAACCCTTAGCGCAGATTTTAAGCTTGAGGGTTAAGAGAAGATAAACGTCTTCTTTGTTTTGTTTGCTGTTTTGTTTTGTTTTTCAAGTTAAGTTTTCTCTGTGTAGTGCTGGCTGTCCTAGAACTCGCCCTGTAGACCAGGCTGGCCTGGAACTCAAGAGATCTGCCTGCTTCTCTGCCTCTGCCTCCCAAGTGATGGGATTAAAGGTGTTCTCCACCACCACCACCACCACCACCACCACCACACCCAACCTAGAACAATAAAATTTTCAGGAAGAAAGTAAGAGCACTGGTGTGGGTGGGCTCAAAAGAGTCATTTGGTTTTTTTTCCTGAGATAAGACCTTACTGTATAGCCCACACTAGACTGGAACTCACTATGTAGCCCTGGCTAGCCTCACACTCAAGGCAATCCTTCTACTGTGGTCTTTTGAGTATACATAATAATAATAAAACTAATACATATAATAATTATTGTTATACATATAATCTATGTATATATGTATATATATATATATGTGTGTGTGTGTGTGCGTGTGTGTGTGTGTGTGTAATATATGGTATATACATACCATACATACACATACATATAACATACACATGTGTATATATTATAGATAAATATATAACATTATATATTTCCATGTAATATATATTACTATTTTATATATAATACATTATATATAAAACAGAATATTTTATATATAACTATATATACAAAACAGGAAATTATTACATATAAGGCAACATTATATATATATAACAGTAAGTTTTTATTTAAATTATTTTATTTATTTATTGTCTAAATAAATAGATAATAGTAAATTTATTATTGTATTATAATACTACAATATAATATATTGATAATAAAAATTATTGTTGTTTTCTTATTATTATTCACAGTGTCTCATGCTGCCAAGGCTGACCTTAAGCTACTGATTCTCCTGCGTCTGCCTCCTCAGTGCTAAGTTACAAGCATGAACCACCACATCCAACAGTAATTTATTTTGTGTTTTTATTTCATAAAGGTGTGTATGTGCGTGTGGTATGTGTATGCATTGCATGTATGTATGCTGTGTGTATCTGTGTTGTATATGTGAGTGTATTGTGTATGTGTGTATATGTGTAGTGTGTATGTGTGGTGTGTGAGTATATATTGTATGTATATGGTATGCATGTGTGTATACGTATGTGTGTTGTATATGTGTTGTGTATGTGTGTCCTGTGTGTGTGTTGTGTATGTGTGTGGAATGTGTGTGCATGTGTGTTGCGTATGTGTGTGTAGGGTGTATGTGTGTGTGCATGTGTGTGGGTATGTGTGTGTGATGTGTATGTATGTGTGCATGGTGTATATGTGTGTATTGTGTATGCTCATAGTGTGTGTGTGGTGTGTGAATGTGTAGTGTGTTTGTGGTGTGTGTATGTGACTATGGTGTGTACATGTATATGTGTGTGTTTTGTATATGTATGGAGTATGTATGGTATGTTTATGCGTATGTATGTGGTATATGTGACTCATATGTGTGTTGTATATGTATGGAAGTTTGTGTATATATGTATGGAGATGGTATTTGTGTGTGTCTGATATGTGTGTATATGTGTGTATGTGTGTGTGATGTGTATGGAGAATGTGTGTGTATTGTATTTTGTGGATTATGTGTATATGTGTGTTGTATATATGTGTGTGTATATGTGTAGTGTGTGTATATGTATGCGTGTGTGTATGTTGTCTTAGTTTACTTTCTATTGCTGTGATAAAGACTAAGACCAACAGCAACCTAGAGAGGAAAGGGTTCATCGCTCCCTACAACCCACTGTCCATCATGAGGGGAAGTCAGGACAGGAACTCAAGGCAGGGTAGGACCTGGAGGCAGACACTGAAGCAGACACCATAGAGGAGTGCTGCTCCTGGCTTGTTCCTCACAGCTTGCTCATCTGGTATTTTTATAGCACTCAGGGCCACCAGCCTAGGGGTGGCCCTGCCCATAATGGTCTGGGTCCTTTCACATCAATAACACATGAAGAAATGTACCACAGATTTGCCTACAGGTCAGTCTTATGAAGGCATTTTCTCAGTTGACATTCTCTATTCCCTGATATGTCTTTAATGTGTCAAGTTCACATAAAACTAGCTAGAATGTGTGGTATATAGATACACACACACACATACATACACATAACATAGATACATCTATACACACACACACACACATATATATACATACATACATACACACACACACATATATATATACATACATATACACACATACAAACACACACACACACACATATATATATACATGCACACACACACGCACACGCACACACACACACACATAGTGGTGATCTGAATGAGAAATGTCCTCTATAGACTTAGGCATTTGGTCCTTCCACATCAATAACACATGAAGAAAATGTACCATGAATTTGCCTACAGGTACTTGGAACCCAGTTAATGGCACATTTTGGAAGGTTATAGGGAAATATATCACCGGAGCCAGGCTTTAAGGGCTCAGTTTGCTCTCTAAGTCAGCTTCTAATTCTGCCACCATGTCTGCCACTTGCTCCCACATCTCTCTACCATGTTGGACTTTTATCCCTCTGGACCTGAAAGCAAAAAAGAAAAGAAAAGAAAAAAAGAAAAAAGAAAGTCTCTTTCTTCTATAAATCACCTTGGTCATGGTGTTTTATTACAACAGAAAAGTAACAAAGACATCCATGCATTCAGCTGCAGAGACCAGAGATCACCTTCTTGGCTCTACAGCATAATTTGTGTCTCTGGTTCCCTGCAGGTAGAATTTAGGTTTGCAACCTGATGATACAATGTTCTTACTTATAGAGACAAAGTGATTGAAAACAATTTTTCTTTACTATGTACCTAAACTTTCTTCAAATGAAAATATACAATTGAATTTCAGATGTTTCCAAGCTTCTCTGGGACCCACTCTGGCAAAGTTAGTAAGTTAGTTAGTTAGTTAATTAGTTAGTTAGTTAGTTAGTTAGTTAGTTAGACCTGTCTGTCTACAAAAATCCAGTGAATCCCAAGCTACCCTTGAATTCACTGTGGAGCTGAGAATGGTCTTGAACTCCTGATCCTCCTACCTCTAACTCTCTAGTGCTGGGGTTACAGGAATGCTTCACCACACCCAGCTTGAACTCAGCTTCTTGTTCCCTATGTTGATTTTGTGTTTGTGCTCTCAGTGGCTCTCCAGCCCAGGCCACCAAGAATGCTGCAGAAGTCACAAGACCAACAACAGCTTTGTCACCAGATGTCTATGGGTGTCCTCTCATTTACCAAGGACTCTTGCTCTCCTTTTATGTTCCCAGAGAATGTGGCAACTTTAAAAAAGAAGAGCGCTGGTGGGCACAGGATGTGAGACCCTCACATCCACTTACATCAAGGCGGGGAGCCCTGGGGAAGAAGTGCCTGGGCAGGAGTTCCTGGGTTATAGGTGGGTGAACTGACAGCTGTGTGGGCATCTGGGACTTGGTGAGACTGTGAAGGGGGCAACTTCTAGGAGGGGTCTCCCAGTAGGACAAAGGCTGCTGAACTACAGGGAAAATGGGAGCCATCTTGGGGCCCATGGATGGGAGGTGGGGATGCTGGGAACATGCCTGTTTTTTGAAAGTGTAGTACCTTAAGTCTGGGAATGACAGGCTAGGGAAAGACTCGGGAGTTTCTGGAAATGCCAGACATAGTCTGTCCAGCGGCACGTCTTGCTGGGTGCCTGCCAACTGCTCTGGCCAGCTTCTCTAGGCTCTGAGGCAGAGGGCTGACTGGGGTGGAGGAGGAGGAAGTAAGTTCACTGCCAGACATAGTTTGAGGGAGGGCTCCTGACCTCTCCTGGGGCCTTAAGGGCTGGGTCTGACTCCTGGGTTAGCTCCTGCCAAGTTCCCCCACCAAAGCCACTCACTGAGCCTCAGTAACAGAGCTTCTCTTTCTCTTCTTACCTTGCTGGCTGCACTCCTCAGTCTCAACCCTGGGTACCCCTCCATTCCAAAGACAACAGAAGGCACCTTGTCTAGCCTAGGGAGAGCACAGGTTATCTCCCAGTCAGTGTCTTCAGTCAGCTCTACCTTGAGGTAAGTGCTGGAATCCAGCTGCTCATGAGATTCAGGGTGATCATATGTGGCAATTGGAGCTCAGCCTCCATAGAAATTGGGGTGATGCTTGGCACATCCAGGAGAGTCTGGGAACAGTGAGTCAACCAGGCAAGGAAGAGTTGGGCTAAGCATTGTAGCCCACACCTTTAATTCCAGAACTTGAGGGACAGTAAAAGGCAGATCTCTGTGACTTCAACTCTGCATACATACTCTTATATACAAGGAGTTTCAGACAAGTCTGCCAGGGCCACATGTTGAGACTCTGTTTCAAAAAGAAGGAAGGAAGGAAGGAAGGAAGGAAGGGAGGGAGGGAGGGAGGGAGGGAGGAAGGAAGGAAGGAAGGAAGGAAGGAAGGAAGGAAGGAAGGAAGGAAGGAAGGAAGAGGCTGTGGACAGAGGGAGGATGCTAGGTTTCATGGGCCCACCTGGAGAGCCAGCACTCACTCACCCCAAAGCACCTGCTGTGTGGTCAGCTGTACACTTCTACGCCAATTTCCTACCCTCTATCTTCTCAATGGGTGAGAACAGCTCAGCCTCTTCCCAGTGATGATCATGGGATTTTGTAGCACACAGGTTCTAGGATCAGTGCCACCTGTACCAGCCTGCATTGGTTGACAAATGTTTCAGCTTTCACACCCTTAATGGAGGGCAATATCCATTGTGAAGGGACATAGCAGAGACATATTCTGAGTAGCTCCTCACCCCAGAGATTCGCAACAACCCTGATCTCCAGCAGGACTCTGCTTGGTCACCACCCTCAATCAGCTTCCTTCCTTCCCCTGGATCACCTCCCAAATAAACCACTTGTACTTGAACCTCTGCCTCAGGGTTCCCAGAATTCACTGCGATCAACCCCACCCTAGGTAGGTTACTTGCTGCCCCCTCCCCAGAAACATGTCCCCTGCCTCTGCCCAGAGAACCCTAGTCATTTTAAATACTCAGCTGAAGATATTCTTGAGCCCAGAGGTCCTGTTCTCCCTGTCACCAGGCTGGGTGTCTCCTGTGCCTCTGTGCATGTCTCTTTGTACAAATAACACACCACGTCCTAGTATATTCACCACAACTCTGGGCTCCTGTAGGGGCCCTCAGTCATGAACTTCCACCTTACATAGGCAGGGGTACATCACAGGCATTGGTAAATAAGTGAATGATGCCCACAGACCAAACCTCCAAAGAATCCATGTTCATTCCTTCACTCAGACGTCTACAGAGTACCGGGCCAAGTGTGGGGAGAAAGGCTCATAAATCATAGACATAGTGGCTGCCCAGAATGTGGAGGCATTGGACCAGAGTGATAGGGGCATGGAAGAGGCTAACAATGGAGCATTTCAAGCCCTGAGGGGATCTTCATAGTATCTGGGATGGTAGGGACCAGAGAAAGCCTGATTAGGAGAGGCCTCCCTCTTTATGCAAGCCCCACCCGACCTCTTCATCCTCACAGAGTTGGAGAGTCGGAAGAAAACGCTTCAGTATCACGGAGCCTCTCCAGTCCCATCCTTTCATTCCCTCAAAGACAGTAACTACCCTATTGGTCAGGCCTAGTCATGTCTTTACATGTTTTCTGTACCAGTGTATTATTTTATATGTTTCATTTTTATTTGTTTATTTATATGTTTACTTTGAGACAATGTTTCACTGTGTAGTCCTGTCTGGCCTGGAACTGTGTAGACAACGTGGTCCTGAACTCAAAGTGACCTCTCTCCCTCCCCTGGGATTAAAGACCTGTGCCACCACGCCAGGCCTTATTTTGCATATTTTAAAACTTTGTGTGTGTAATATCACACTGTGTGTACTCTTCTCTATGTGTGTACCTATTTTTATATCATGCTGTACTTGTGTGAGTTTAGCCTTTTTGACGTGTTGTTCTAGTTGATTCACTTTGTCTGGTGTATAGCATAATATTCCATCATCTGTGTATATATGTATATAGTCACCATTAATATTGGGATATAGTCTATTCCTTTAACATTTTTATTATGCATTTGTTTATTTTTAATTAGGATTGTTTTCACTTTATTTATTTATTTATTTATCTATCTATCTATTTATTTATTATTTTTGGATGGGGCACTCATATCACCACAGACATTTGAAAGTCAGAGGACAATGTGAGAATGTGTTACCTCCTCCCTGTGGGTCTCTAGGATTAAACTCAAGTCATCTGGCACATCCCTGTCAGCAAGTGCCTCTACCCACTAAGCCATCTCAGTGACTTAAAATGACATTGTTTGTTTCAAATTATGCCAAAGTCTCAATCAATTTTTCCAAATATCACAACTCTTTAAAAATATTAGTAATCATCATTTCTTCATATTATAAAGTTACACTGTGGTCCAATATGGTATCTATAAGTCATATGAAGCAGGTTCTCTCTCTCTCTCTCTCTCTCTCTCTCCTCTCTCTCTCTCTCTCTCTCTCTCTCTGTCTCTTGGTTCTGGAGATCGATCTGCTAGGCAAATGTTCTACTACTGAGCTACATGCCAATCCTCAGGTCATTTAAATTTAAATATCAATCCTGTGCTTAGAAGTTGCATGAGTGCAAAGCAAGTTACCATAATGTACACTACTATAGTGTATACTACAGTGTATACTAGTTCTATGGCACTATAGTGTATATGACAGTGTGCATCTTTTACTACAGTACTATGGTGTATGCTACAGTGTACACCTGTTACTACAGTACTATAGTGTATACTACAGCCAGCATCCACTAGTTACTACACTACTGACTGTATACTACAGTGTACACTAGTTACTATTCTCTGTCATTACAGGAAATTCTGAAGCATTTCAATCCCTGATGACTCTGCTTGGGACTCCAGGTCAGGGGATGACATTTCAGAGACTGGAGGTCCCTTTCCCCTGGCCAGATCTTAAGAGTTAGAAAGGAAGAAGAGAAGGCAGGACAGTGACAGTCAAGAAGAACACTGACACTCAGGAGCATCCAATCTATGTCAGACACTGTCCTGTTCTGCGCCGACAGCCCTCATCTTCAGTATCCCTTCAAACACTATTCCTCCCTTTAGTCTGAGGCTGAGTCACCAGGTGAGCGGCCCTGAACAAGCTACAGTCTCAGGGCTTCTGTTTCATAGTCTATAAAATGGTTGGGACTCCAAAGTCCTGGCTGTCCTGAGCACCAGGAAGCAGTTGCTTACGGTGTAGAAAATGTGACAAACCTGCTCTCAGGCTCTCTGGTCTGCTACCTACAAGCCATGTGAGTAAGTTACTTCAATTCTGTCTCAGCTTTCCCACTTTTAAAATAGAAGTCATAATACTTCTGGAGTTGTTTTGAGAATTAAAGGCATTAAAATAACTGCCCCGGGACTGAGGACGTAGCTGTGTAGGTAGAGTGTTTGACTAGCAAGCACAAGGTCCTGGGTTGGATCCTCAGCACTGCATCAGCCTGATGTGCTCTCTGTGCTTGTCATCCCAGGAGGTAGAAGTGGAGGCAAGAGCATCAGGGGTTCTTGGAGACATATCAAGTTCAAGGTCAGCCAGGGATGCATGAGACCCTGTCTCAAAATACAGATAGATAAAGAAGTAAATGATAAAATGGAAGCCCCTGATGCATAGTAGATAATTGCAAAATTATACTTATCCTTCTCCCTTCCCCACCTCCCAACCTCACCAAGCCAGAATTATAAAAGTCTAAACTGGAAAGTTGGAGAAAATCACCATTCTCTCTTCTCTCTCTCTCTCCCTCCCTCCTTCCCTCTCCCTCATGTGCACAGAAACACACACCACAGAAAGGGGATGGAGTAGGAGAGGAAGGGAGTGGAAGCAGGAGGCAGAGAGACAAAGAGACAGAGACCTATAAAGAGGGAAACTGAGACCAGGAAAGTGCTGGAGTAGCTAGGAGATCCAGAATTCAACCTAGCAGCACGCTCCCAGCCTCGGAGTCGTCCTTTGCAGCCCGTGGCGCGCGTTTTTTAACAATCTATCACCGCCTCCTTGTCCCACCAAGGGCAGGCAGCCCAGCCCTGTCCTGACTGGGCGGGACTCCAACGCTGGGTGCCAAGGCCACCGGGCCACCGCCTCTCCGCGGCTGTCAAGCTTAGTACCGCAAGAAGTCTGGTACTCTTGGGACCAGAACTGAAGCACAACCCACGGCCCTTCATTTAAGTGGAGGTTCGCTTCCCAGAGCTGCAGCCTTGACTCGAGACCCACGCGGGCTGGTGCTGTGCAGCGCAGGTGAGGGAGCACGAAGGGCGGGACACAGAAGTGGAGGGGACCAAAGAGACTGGAGGTGTGGGCGCGGGTAAAAGGGGTGCAGGACAGGCCTGTCGACTGTAGGTTCCTGGTTCTCCACCCCTAGGGTGGATAGGGAAACAATCCCTTGGAGGAGACAGAGTAAAGAGTACGGGGAGGGGATTGTTGTGTACAGTTGGTGTGAGTGTGCTTGTGTGCCACATGACTGACAGATTGTGGGGCCAAGAAGTGTGTGGTGCCTATGACTAGGAGTGACTTTGCCTTGAACTGCAGACAGGTTGCACAGGGTAGGTATTGGTGTACAACAGTTGTGCACTACCTGTGCTGGATGGGGTTGTGAGGTGTCTGCTTTGTCGGGTACAGGGGCTATCATTGCTTAGTGCTGAGCCAGATGATGGAAGGCGACCAGCATCTGTGTGTTGGTACCACTGAAAGCCTCCCTCACTTCATTTCCTCCCCTCCCCTTCCTCTCCCAGAACCGGGGTCTGCTGTAGCTCAGAGTGGCCCTGAACTCCTGATGATCCTGCCCCATGTCCCAAAACACTAGAATTACTGCTAGTAGCTGCTGAAAGTTTTTCAGAAATCACAGATGACTCTTTTGTACCCAGGATTTGGGACAGTACAAGTTCACTCACCCTGGATATAGAGGAGGAAGAGTGTCAGAAGTCAGGCTCCCTGACCCTTTCATCTCCACCCCCTTGGTATGCAAGGGACACTTCTTTGAAACCTCATCCTTTATCTCCAAAATTCCTATGGACTTCTCGATGCTGTTTCTGAGTTTGTTTTCGTGTGAAAGCATTGGTCTGACAAGTCTTCGTCTCAGGGACTGACTTAGGCTTGGCAGTCCACTGTGTTTATCCAGTGATGGGAACCCTCCAGCACCCGCCCCCAACTGACTGGGAAGGGCTGAAGCATGTAGCTTCCCAGTTAGGTATATATGATGTGTGCTACAGGAGGATGTCACTTTCAATGCAAGGGAAGAAGACCTGGAACTGGAGGAATAAGGCTCTGTACTGTACCTGAGGGACCCAGAGGGGCCATAGCAAAGGAGCTTCTGTAACAGCCTGGGATGACCAAGGCTTCCTTATTCCAGCCTGTTTCAGACCCCAGTTCTTGCAGGAATGGGGGTGGGGGGTGAGGCGTGCCCCTCAGTGCCTCAGTTCTTTTCTTTATAGAATAGAGATATTAATAGTACTTGCCTTGTAGGGTTACTGTGAGGACTGGTTCACTTCCTATATATAAATAAGTTTGCACAGTACCTGACACATGAAACACAGGTGGTGTCAGAACTGTGATGACAGTGATGGAGGTCCCCACATGACTAGGTCCCTGCACGCTTCCAGGAACTCACTTCTCACAGACCGAAGGGGTGGACAAGTGGAATCTCAGAGCCCTCCAATTTGAGCAACTGTGGAGTGCCATTCCTGTCCCAAACTGTGTCATCTGAGTTGCTTTCTCAGCGACTCCCTGTCTCCTGGAAAGTCGAAGGCTAAGAGGGGAAGTTGCCATGGCTGAGCGTGGGAGAGATGCTGAAGGAAATGAGAGCAGCCTGGGGCTTAGATGGTACCTCTCCATTCTGAGAACCACTGTAAGAGACAGACAGATGGCCTGTGCACTTCGGGGGTAAGCTTAGGAATTACGAGGGGCAGAAGCTGGCATCCCTCTGCCTAGAACACGGAAAGCTGGGATGAGCAAGACACAGATGTTTGATCCTTGATTCAAAGCAGGTCCTGGGAACTGGGTGTAGGGGTGTGGGGGGCAGGCTATGAGAGCAGAATTGAGCAACTGGTCCACATGGGCCAGGAAACCCTTCAGGCTAGCAGTCTTTATTTCCGGGGCTAAAACATTTGTGTTGGCAGCATAAGAGCCCCTATTCCTGCTGACTTCATAGAGCCAGTTTGGAGATGGCCTTGGAGGACAAGGAGACATAAAAGGCAGTGTTGGGAGCTGTGGAAATATTTTGTGGGAGGGCATGAAAAAATATCTCCTGTGGCTGAGTGCTATGAAGGGCTGCTGAAAAGCCCAGGCAAAAGCAGGACCTGGCATTGTCTCTGTGGTACACTGTCACCAGGCAGGGACTGCTTCTTTCCTAGAGGTCCCATGAGCTATCCTCCAGGGTCTGGAGGATAGAGCCCTGCTGAGCAGCATGTGTGGCCCTGAACAAACTTAACTTTCTGAGTATCCATGATGCTGCTAGGATGTGGGGCCCAGTGATACTGGCAACACTTCTGGCCTGCTTTCCTATAATCCATAATTCTGGACATACTTGCCTAGTGTTACTGGGTGCTTAGATCCATAAATCTATCACCTCCATTTCCCTGTATTTCAAAAGAAACTGAGAAGCAAAAATTTGTAAAGAAAATGGATTTATTAACAGTTTGGCCAAACCATGGGGAATGAAGGTCTAATTTCTGCCCCGACACTCTTAAGGCTATCTTAGAGTTTACAGAAAGACACAAGAAGACCAGGTGTGGCACATGCTCTTAAGCCCCTGTGCTTAAGAGGCAGAGGAGGAGGATAACAGTGAGTTCAAGGCCAACCTGGTCTACATAGTGAGCTCTGGGATAACCAGCACTACATAGAGAGATCCTGTCGGAAAAAAAAAAAGGCACAAAAGTAAGGACACACATAAATTTAGCTGTGAGACAGGTTAATGCATCTTTTCCAGAGGCTCAGGTGACCTGGTTCATGGTTGCCCTCATTTCCCTTATACAAAGATTTTCATTCAAACTCAAAAAGAAGAAAACAGAGTCTTAAAAATCCCCTAATTTTGTTTGCTTTTGGTTTTCAGGAAGTGGGGACTTGAGACAGGATCTTGCATAGTTCAGGCTGACTGGCACCTACTATTTAGTGGAGAATAAATAGCCTTGACCTCCTGATTTTCCTGCCTCTGCCACACAAACGCTGAAATTACAGAGTGCTGGGATTGCAGATATGACAGCTATGGCCTGCAAGATCTGTCCCTCCCCCTTTTTTTTCAGAGTCTCAAGTAGCCCAGGTTAGCCATGCATTCTCTGTCTAGTGGAGGACAATCTGCAACTTCTCCTCTGCCTCCGCCCCTTGAGAACAGGGACCAGTCATGGAGCACCATGCTGAGGTTATGCAGTGCCGGTGACTGAACCCTGGGCTTCATGTGTAAGGAACAAGCACTCTACCAATTGAGCTCAGCCCCAGCTCTAAGATAAAATACTCCCAGGGATATAGTGAGGGGTAAGACTCCCACCTATTCTGGGCCTGGGAGAGTCCTTGGTTGTTGGTCTGTTCTTCAACAGGGTAGAGTTCCTTTCCCATATGCCTGTGCAAACACAGTAACTTGTGGAAGTGTAGAGAAGGTAGAGACCTCATAACCGCAGGAAGAGGCACGAGCCTCTTTCGATTGTTGTTATGGTTTCTCTGAGACCGTGTCCACAATGTAGCCTTAGCTGGCCTGGAACTCACTGTGTAGACTGGGCTATCCTCAAACTCACAGAGATCCACCTGCTTCTGCCTTTTTGCTGGGATTAAAGGAGTGTGCCACCACTCCCAGCCGATGTATAAGCGTCTCTTAGAATATTTCTACTCCCCTCCCCATCAGGGATTCAGCATAATTACCCTAGTAGTCTAAGATTATCCAAACATTCTAAATGTCTGTAACCCAAGCTCCAACTTTCTATACTCTTGACAGTAAACATGTCCTGATTCCCACTCTAATGCTCTAGGATTCTGCACCCCAACACCTCCTTGACTCCCACTTTGGCAATCTGACATTTACAAGCTACCGAGAAAGAAGCAGAAATATTGGAGTTTGGTTCAACAGAAATATTGGAGAAACCCAGGAAAGGTCCCTTCCCTTCCAGCTAGACTGGATGAAAGCTGGTCAAGTGCTATGCTCCCAGAAATGGTGAGCCCAGGGCAGCCTCCTCCCAACACACACACACACACACACACACACACACACACACACACACACACACACGGGTGCACATCAGGCAGTGGAGGTAGTCTCTTAGGGGTGATTGGACTCAGTGAAGGGAACATTTGGGTACTGCTCAGGAGGAAAGAGTTGTGACGATATTGGGTATCTCTGAGTGCCATTGAGAGAAAGACAGGAGAGAACACATCATAAGGAACCCCAAAGTCCAGCCTGTTTTTTCTGAGACATACCTGCCTCCTCCACCGAGCCTAGGTGGACAGCATCCAGCGGCGCTGCAAGAGTGCACATGCGCAGCTGGGCTTTCGCTGTGTGGCTTTTATAGTCTATCTGGTCCCCTCTCCTGGACTGAAAACCTGACAAGCAGGACTGAAATCGCTCATGCGCCTCTTTCCAGACATCTGTGTACTAGAATGTCATTGTGCAGGGCACTCCTGAGGCGATCGACAGCTGAATAATGGCTCGTGAGTATGTGGATGAGTAGAAGCAAAAACAACAACTACCAGCTCATCTCCCTCCTCTTCCAGCTCCACCCACAGAGAACTTAATCTCAGTTCTAATGCTGACAGCCTGTCATCCAGGAGAACATTGGAACCGCTGAGGGTTCGGGTGAGAGCTGGTGTCGCCCCTCCCACCTCCAGGCATTTCCAAACACCAGTCCTGCCTGAATCTTCAGACTGAAAAAGGACCTGTAGCTTCAGAAGCAGTCCAGGCAAGCAGGCAAGAACACTCTTAGGGTGGTAAATGAGTGGAGGGAGTCCTGGGTCCCACACTTGGGAGGCAGGACGAGGGTGGGAGTGGCCTAGGTCCAAGCAGTAAAGAGGGCAAGGGAGGGCCAGGCTCAAGCCCAGGCTCCCACGGTCTGCTCCTCCAGTCTCTCGGCAGGATGGAGCCCACAGGACACATCTGCCTTCATTCCCTGCTTCCTCACCTTCCCATCAAGTTATGGAGCCCTACGGCTAACTCTCCATCAGTTCTCCAATCTCTACTTACGGCACTGTTCCAGCTTTGGAATCCTCCCCAGCCTTTTCTCTGAGGCCCGCATCTGGCAAGTGACTTCTCCAGCCAAACCCACTGTCCTTTCTCTTCTTCACAGGGGTCACTGGGCTCCTCGGTGCTCAATATTCCAGTCATAACACAGTCATCCCAGGTGACCCTTCCCACTTTCCAAGTGTGTCTGATACCGACCTTCTCCACTTCCTGCTGTGCCCTGAGGCAAGAATGGTGTGGTTTCAGGGCCAGCTTTGGTCCCTTCTGGGTTATGTCAGAGACTCCACAGAACAAGGCCCTGTGGGCTAATAAGCCCTTCTGTAATTCAGCAACTGCATGCCTTGTACAACCTTAATGGGCCCCTCTGTGGAAGCCTTGACTGCCTCTCACCATGGCCCCCTCTCCATTCCTCGTGGCCGACACTGACCTTACTAGAGGGCTAGAAAGTAAGGACATCAAAAGAGAACCACAAAGAAGAAAGGCCAGTTCTACCCCGTCCACTAGTATTTTGGCCCCTGGACTCCATTCAGAGGCCCCTAAGCACTCGTGCATCCTTTAGTTCTTCCCTTAACTCCAATTCAATGTCTTGTGGGTACCTCTCTCCTGAAGGCCCCTCACTCTGTCATTCCTGCCTCAGTGACCAGGGCCTTCACCCCCAACCCCAGAACCTCAGATAGGAGAAAAAAAGGCCTTCCATCCCATAGTCCACTAACAGCCTTGTTTCCCGAAAGCTTCTGGCACTCTGGAGTCCTTGCTTGCCTAAGGCAAAATTGAAAGGGAGCCAGAGTGTTTTCCTAAAACACAGTGCTCTGATCTTCATGGGACACTCAGGCTGCACCCTCCCAGAACACGCAGACCTACAGAGCTTGGCAAAGGCAACTTTCTCTTGATGTTCTTCAGATCGTCTTTTGGCTCAAGTCAAAACATCCACCCTACCTCAATGGCCCTGTGCATGGAAATTTCACCAAACACATACATCCCTGATAGCATATTACTTGTGGGAGACTTTATATGGGTGTCTAGGAAATGTCACAACCTTGTCTTTTTATTAAAAGACTGTGGTTTCTTTGCTTCCCTCTCCCTCCCTCCTTCCTTCCCTCCTTTTCTCCTTTCCTTTCTCCTCCCCTCCCTCTCCCTGTCTGTCTGTCTGTCTCCATCTATCTCTTGCAGCCGGAGCTCACTAATGTTTAACTGATTGTGTTGTTCTCCTCAGTAAGCACAGAACGTGAAGCAGGATTATCCTAGTGATTGGCTCCACCCAATCAGGCAAATATTTGTCTCCTTTTTATCTGGCGGAGGGGAAGTTGGGGGTGGGGTGGGGAGGTGTGGTGGGGAGCCATAAATCCTTTCTGCTTTTTCTCTTTCACTTTGACTCCTAGGATGCTTGGTCACCATCTTAGTCTGGGGTTTTGCCCCTGATAGGATCATGTGGTACACGTGACCATTGCCTGAGCCATCCAGCTCTTTCTGGACAGAGGACTAAGAAATCAAAGCATACAAAGAGTAACTCTTCTGAGAGTGTCTAGTGGCTTCCTGGACTTTCTCCTTTTCTCTATTGTCTCTTCAGCCTCTTGAATCATGTGCTCAAATGTGTAGGGTGTGCGCCGGTCAAAGCATTGTGTTCAAATCCTTGATCTACTACTATGGAGCTTTAAGAGTGTCAGACAAATAGCTCAGAACTATAAGGATACCATTGCACCTCCCTTGGCTAGTGTGGGAGGGCTAGCTGGGCTAGTCTCAGGGCTCAGAACGAACAGTTCTTGGCACATTATAAGCTCTGTCCTGGGAGGGCCAGCAGGGAATCTGGTTCTGTCTGGAGTATTCAGTAGCTGACCTCCGTTGGAGATGCCTTCTAATAAGTTAGGGCGGGGCTTCAGCCTGCTGCACTGACACTTCCTAGGATGCTCCAAGGTGCAAAGTTCACGCTTTTAGCTCACTAAAATTGAGCTGGTCTGTGGCCAGGTTCATCTAATAGATCCAGAAGCAGCAGAGGAGCTTGGACTAGTGCCTGTGTCCTGATGCCCATCCTGCATTCCCCAGAGGCGGGATTCTGAGCTAAGCTGTAGACAAGCATTATCCATCTTTCTTTGTACAGACACCGAGTCTCCATATTTAGCCCAGAATAGGCCTCCACCTCCATAGTGTTGGGATTGCAGGCATGTACCACCACATCCGTCAAGAACTGTGTTACTCTTGCTCATCACTAAATCACCCAGAAGAGCCCACCAAGCATAGAGGGCAGGAGAGAACCCAAAATACAAGAAAGTGGAGGGTGAGGCTTCAGCAGAGTGGGCAAGCCTACTCTGCCTGGGAATGGTCCTGTCCCCTCTAGAATTCCCACTAGCCTACCTTCTGCCCTTTGAACTCCAAAATGCAGAGCGACTTTTCTGAGTTTTTAAACCTTACATCCATTTTTATGTTGGTGTGTGCACATGTACCTGTGCTGTGTGGAGGTGAGAGGACCACTTCCTGGACTCCATTATCTCTTCTCGCCTCTTTGAGGTGGGATCTCCCTTGTTTCTCCTGATACAGGGCATGCTCCAGACGTAGCTGTCCTGGTGAGTTTCTGTGTGATTCTCCTGTCTTTGCCACCCATCTCGCTGCAGCAGTGCTGAGATTACCAATGCATTCCACTGTATGAGACTTCTTACTCGGGTTCAGACTCGGGTCAGGCCCTGCGGTAGGAGCTTCTGCTCTCTGAACCTTTTCCCCGGGCCTAGCACATTACTGTGAGCCAGCAGCTGAGTGGTTATGTCAAAAGCTATCTTCTGAAGGACTTTTGCTTGTTTTCTCTATGTGGTCTGGCCAGGACCTTTCTAACAATGAGCCCACCATTCCACTAAGTGGCCTTAAGTGATCTGTGTCCATGGGAAACCTCGTGACCTGTCTGTGAGGGAGCAAAAGTCTAGCAGCCTTTGGAGAAAGCAGGTCTTTTCCTTCCATCTCTTTCCGTTCTGTGAGAGTCTTGCACTATCTTGCCGCTAAACTAAGCTTAAACCCTGCATGGGCTCTGCTGGACATGAGTCCATAGGTATGCTGTTGTGTGAGTGTGTGTTGTAGACATGTATACTGAGTCTGAAATGGTAGACATACTTCAGTGGGGGATATACCACGGGCACAGGCTCCCTGCTCTTCTGCTGGGTATTTGTACTTTTCTAAGATGACAAACAGCAGCCCCAGGATCCTGGTGGGATGAGTTGAAGGAGCACTGTGGCTCAGCCAGAGCACTCCCTCCACCCCCAGTCTGAGTACGCCACCCAGATTACTAGCCAAGAGCTTTAAGAGACACCAACTCCTAGGGAGGCCACATCTCCTCCTACAAAGCCTGACCAGGCCTCTCCTATTCCAGACAGAACGGAGAACGGTCTTGACCCTCTCACATCTTGAGGGTGGCAAGGAGTCACCGGATAGAGGCCTTGGGACATAGGACATACAAGAGACCACCCATACCAATGGCTCCTTCTCAGTCCTCAGTGGGCAGGAAGAGCTCTCATCTATTGCTGCAGGAAGCACAGTTCTGGAAAGGGTCGCTACACCAAGGAAGGCCAGATGGAAGACAATGAGCTGGAGCCAGCAGTGGTCACCGAGGACAGGGCTCTCAGGGTAACCTGGCTGTGTGGGAGCATCTGACTTATTGTAGGTGGCTCAGGGCAGAGAGGTCATTGTGGAAGAAGGCTCAGTGCCCATTGCCTTTCGGCCACTGAAGGTCTGAGGATAGTGGGGCTTTTGGCCCTTCCAGAGAAGCCCACACCCAGAGCTGAGCTGGCAGAGCCTGCTTAATCCCCTAAGCCTTCCTCCTCTTCTTATGCAACTGCTTTTGTTCTGGGGAAAGATGAGGAGCCTGTGGTGGCTGCCACCTTACAAATCTCCTATGGCATCTGGGCTGCCCTGGAATTGTGGGCCTGGGAAAACACTATTGTGGACTGGGAATTCTGGGGTACCCTGGAGTGAGGTATGTAGGCAGCACAGGCAAAGGCACAGATGCACACAAGCACTACACCCTATGATGTAATGTGAATGCACACCCTGACCAGCCCCACACATGTGTGCGCCCAGCATTCCTACACATTGACTTCCATGTCCGTCCTCCAGCCTGGAAGCCAACCCTCGGATACTTTGGGGCTATGTTCCCCACCCCAGTATTCCCTTTCAGGATTTTCCCTACACAGGGACAAAGGGATCTTCCTGGCATGGACCTGCTGTTGGGTGGAAGTAGAGGCTTCTTTGTTTTCTCTGAAGTCACACTTCTCGTCAAGAGAAGGACCTGCTACCAGGGGCTCTCTCAGGATCTCAGGATGTGAGGAGCATGTGATACCTTCTGTTATCTTGGTCTCCACAATGTCTTTTTGTTACTGAGGTGACCAATCTTCATGATACCACCAAGATGCGGGTGCCTTCACTTATTACAATTACTCTTATTATTATTACTATTTCTATTATTATTGTTATCATCATCATTATTACTACTGCTGCTGTTACTATTGCTACTACTGCTACTACTACATCTTACAGATGGGAGAACTGAAATCCAGAGAGGGACGGACACTGGTTAAGGTCACATAGCAAATTCAAGTAGAGCTGACCAGTGCCATCTTACCCTTGGGCTAGGGGAAAATGCCTTCTGCCTCTGAGACTTAGAGTATGAGAAACGGGCTTGACTGAGAGCCTAGGGGATAGGGCAGGCTGGGACCACCGAGCAGGCTTCGTGTGAGGACTCCTTATCTTCCTACACCTGGAGCTGCTTACGCTCCCTCACACAACTCCACTGTGAGGCTCTTTTATGTATACATGCCAGGGAAGAGGACCGAGGGACACCCCTGCCTTGCCTTATGACCCAGGCAAGGTCCCAGATCCCTGGGGCCAGAGTCTGGGGTAGGTCAGAGGGTGCATTTCCTCTCCTGGCCTGCAGAGGGCTTCAAGCCAGGCTCCCGGCACAAATCAAAGCTTTGGCATTCCAAACTGAAGCAGTACCCAGGAAGACTGTCTGGCCTTAGCTCCTGGCCTGCTTCAATCCTGTAGGGCCTGGGGTACGGTCTCCTTAGGCCAGGTAGGCTTCTCCAAAGAGAGACAGAAGGTGGTACAGGGAAAGGGAGACCTAGTAAGTCCTGTTACGTCCACCTGAGGAGACCCCTAGCTCCCTGCCCGACACACCTCTCTTAATTTTTCTCCAAAGTTCTCACCTCAGATCAGAGACTTTGCTCTGCCCCCTCGCTCATAGTAAATGCCACCAGAAGAGGAGGAAGGGGACAAGGCATAATCTGACTGACAGGGAGGGGCTGTCCAGGCCACTCACATACCCATTGCCTTCTCCTGGTCCTGCCCAAGCTCCTAGATGGACTAAGGTTAGGGAGGAAGAGAGTCACCCCTGTTCTGCCCTCCTTCCAAGCCACCCTCCTTCTGAGGAGCCATTCTTGGTCCCTGAGGAGTGGTGTCTGGACATGCATGGTTGGAGTCACAGACACAGATTTGTTAATCTTGGGGTCTGGGTCTCCATAATGAGCCTTCCAGGCACTGCTGAGAAACCAGGGTAATTGTTCCCTGTGGCAGGAATGAGCAGCAGCCAGGCTCTGTCCAAACTTGAGAGAGGCCAGGAGGAAAGCTGATGTGTAGCTCGGAGCCTCCCTGTGCCTGGCCCTGGGCCTTGAGTGCTCCTTCCCTCCATCTTCCCAGAACCCTCAGGCTAAACTGATGGTCCAATGGTCTCCAATGTTTTAGGGTGAGTGGGCAGAGCAGGGGTGGGGGTGGGGGAGTGACTTGCTCCTAGCCAGGCAGTGGCTGACTCAGCCTTGTGCCAGACACTTGAGCAAGAAGATCTCCAGATTGAGCCCTGAGATACAGTGTCACTTCCCCTCCTAGTAGTCCCAGTTACCTCATCTGCCAACTCTCAGACTCCTGCACTCTGTGGCACAAGGACGGCCTGGTGGCAGGGGCTGCTTCAGGAGGCTAGCTTACTCCAGCTCTCGTGGATTGCAGGCGGTTGCTGTGTCTGGGGGAGTTCTCAGGTAAGGGTGCTTCTCTCCTCCGGAGTTTGCCTACCGTGCACACCACTGCAGTCCTGGGTGCAGTGGGCTGAGCAGGTGTGGGTGGTGTGGGGCCTTCTCCTTCCTCTTCATTTCCTCTACCTAGTTCTGCCCAGAACTATGCCACACACAGCACAGAGGGACGAGGCAGAGAGGACTGGAGTGGAGGAGACGCGGATATGGGAACTGGCTGTGTCTTGGTTGAGGAGGTGGAATACTGAGGCAGAAGTCTGAGTTTGTCTTCTGAATGAAAAAAGATATTTTTTTCCTTTCTGGGCCTGAACTTTTTACCAGTGAATTGAGTAGCTGAGTATGTGTCTGAGTATTGTCTGTGCTAAATAATATATCATATATACATATGTGTGTGTGTGTGTGTGTGTGTCTTTAATCCCAGCAGAAGGAAATTCTGTGAGTTCAAGACTAGCCTCTTCTGCAAAGTGCATCTCTTGTGAGTTGCAGGCCAGTAAGACCCTATTTCAAAAAAATCCAAAGACCCTGTTTTATGTCAAATTTTAGAGAGTAAAGAGGGTCCCTCAGGGAGGGGCTGGGTGGGACTCTCAGAGCTGCTCAGGCGCCTTGGCAGGAACTAACAGGAAGGATGCTAAAATACAATGTAGCCTGAGGTTAACCCCACTGGGAAAACTGATTCCCTGAGTCCAGCCAGGCATGGCTTGTTAAGGGGAAGAGAAGCAGAGTAATTGAATGTATCTGGGAACCGGGCTACATCCTTCTGAGAGTTTCTGTTCATATTTGTCTCTGCTGACCCTGATAGAGGGAAGGCAGGCAGAGCCCCCTGTTTGGTACTGCCACCTCCTGAAGGTACAAGGCTAGCATTGCAGCTGACTCGCCTTCCCAGTGCTGGGATTACATGCATGAACCAGGTACTGTGCCTTCCATGGTGCATCTGCATGTGTGTGCAAGACAAAGGTGTGAATGTGTAGCTCGTGAGCATGTGTGGAATGTGTGTGCCTGGACACACTCTCCAGTGTCCAGTTGGGGTTTGCACTGCTGAGACCCCGTTTGGCTAGGGGCGAGGTTCAGCTTGCTGCAAAGCGTGCATGCAGCCCTGGGTTGGATCCTCAGCACGACATGACACTGGACACAGTGGTGATTATCTCTGTCTTTGCCCTACTCAGGATGTAGAAGCAGAGGATCAGAAATTCAAGATCATCCTCAGCTGTGTAATGAGTTCAGGCCAACCTGGAGAAATGATACCCCTATATATTTTGTCTTTTTCTTGTCTTTTATTTCCTTACTATTTGCTAGCTTACCAGGAAGCAGGGGTGTCACAGTCTAGAAACTAACACTAACTACTGTCTCTAGCCTGTCCTCTTGCCTCACCCTGGAACTGTTCCTACAGACTTCACTGAGGGTCCCTACAGGACTGTCTTCAGTGCTGAGAATCTGTCTGGCTTCTCTGTGCCACTGTTCTCCCTCTGAGGCTCAGAGCTGGCTGGGATTCTCAATTGTCCCATTGAATCTTTGTGACATTCCAATGTCTTCTGGATATGCTACTAGTATCCCATTTTATAGACAGGGAGATGGAGGTCTGTGAGGAGAGATGTCTGTCTCAGGATTCAGGGAATTCAGCCTGCTGGAGGCAATACTGGATTTCAATTCCTAACTCCTCGGTTGGTTTTCACTGTTGCAGCCTGGCTAATGTACTAGCTGTCTGGTCTAGTGAACACCTCAATGAAAGAGCAAATAACTCCTTTGATACAAAGCTGAAAGTGTGTGACTGGGGAGGTGGCGCTGTGGTTATAGTGTTAGCCATGCAAGTGTGAGGATGGGCGTTTAGATCCCTAGAACCCATGTGAGTGAGGTAGGTCACCCATAATTCCAGAACCCAGAAGTGAGAACAGAGCAAGCTGGCTAGCCAGACTAGCTGTAACGACAAGGTCTCGGCTCAGCTGAGCCCATGTCAATGAATAAAGTGGAGAGCAATTGAGGAAGATTCTAGATGCCAAACTCAGGCTTCAACACACACCCAAGTGTCCCCACACACCCATGTGTCCCATACATGTGAACATGCATGCACATACATCATAGACACACACACTTGAGAAAATTGGAAAGTAAAAGAAACAGTGCCCGTTAATTTACCGAGCACCCAGGAGGCTGCAGGAATCTCAGGAAGTGCGTTCAATCAAGATGAGCTGCGTCTTGGGGAAATTAAAGCATTGTCTTTGGCTTAGACAGGATGGTCATGGGTGCAAAGCCAGCCTGGCCTTCATAGTGAGTTCAAGGCCAGCCTACTCTATGGAGTGAGTCCCTGTTTCAGAAACAAAGCAAAAGTTTACTTAGATGAATAAAGTAATAAAGCTGGGAACAGAGGCAGGAAGATCAGGAATTCAAGGCCAGCCCTAGTGGCAGACAGAGTTCAAGCCTAATTTGAATGAGGCCTTGTTTCAGACCTAGAACTCTAAGCTGAGTTTTCCTGCATCTCTGAACACAGAGGAGTGAGTTATCCAAGCCTGTGATTGACTTTGATTTTGATTTGGGGAGAAGACCTGGGGCCAGTCTATCATGGATCTGAGTCCATAGGGCCTGGCTGCATAGCATGCTCTCACTCACCCTGGTCCTGGGCTACTTCCTCATTTGTCTGTGAAGGAGGTTTCTAGGGTGGACCTGGCAGCCCAGAATCCTACTCTTCTGCTCTGACTTCTGGTGTCTAGTTAGGGTCAGAGCCCTGGCCTGGGCCACGGGCACATGTTTCTCTTCTCCCCTGCCCAGAGCTGTATCTGATGGTAATAGCTTAGGGGGGGCAGGCACACGTTGGTCTGTGGCTGGAGCCCAGACTGCATCAGTGACATTTGTGCATGTGCTGGATACCAGAGCCCTAGGAACTAAGAGACCACTGTCCCCTTAAGAACATATAGGCTGGGGGAAAAAAACAAGAGCAGAAGTTCGAGTACAGACTGGTGAGATTGTTCAGTGGATAAAGATACTTCCTGAAGATCATGAAACCTGAGTCTAATCCCTGACCAGGAGGAGGGATGGTTAAAAAGAGAACCAACTCCTTAAAGTTGTCACCTGACTTCCACATATATTGCTGAGGCTAGTACATACACAAGCATGTGTGCACAGATAATAAATAAATAAATGTAATTAACAAAAAGAAAGGTCTGCAGCAGTTGTGAGCTAAACTAGGCATCCCATGACAACTCTAGTTTCCATGGCCTGGGACAAGGGCGGAGTTTTCTGTGACACTGAAGGCAGCTCTTAGTCCAAAGTGAGGGAACCACTGTCTCTGTCACACCAGAGAAATAGAAACAGCTGCTACAATGAGTTCCTGAGGTCCTGAGGATGGTAGAGGTGTTAAGGGGCTATATTGCCCGGGGAGAAGAGAGGCTTAGAAACAACTGGGTTGGAATCCAGGCACTAGCATCTCATAGCTGTGTGGTTCTCACACATGTTATTACACCTCTCAGAATCTTAGTTTCTCTAACTGTAAAATGGGATCATAGAACCTACCTGACCAGCTCCTAGAGCAGGTAAAAGGAGGGCATGTATATAACATGACTTGTAGGTCCTTAGGAAGGGCACCCTGGAGGAGACTTTTCCCTGGGCAGAGCTGAAATTTAAGGCAAAACACAAAACTCATAAGATATCAAAACCTAGCCTGAAGAGATGACACAGAAGCTAAGAGCACTTGCTGCTCTCACAGAGGACCCAGGCTTGGTTCTCAGCACTCACATGGTGGCTCACAGCCCTCTGTGATTCCAGTTCCTGGGTATCTGATATGCACTTCTGACCTCTGAGGCACCAGGTGGGGATGTGATGCACATACATACCTACATACATACATACGTATGTACGTACCTACGTACATACATACATACAGGCAAGATACTTATGTACATAAAAAAATAAACAAAACTTTATCATGTCAGAACCTACCCAAGATTCACAAATTCTTGACATAGTGCAGTGTCTTCCATTGGCAGCTTTGTCTATGTGCCCATCACACGACAGAGGTGAAGATTCCTCCACACAGGAACCAAAGGAGAGACCCAGAGAAGCTAATCCCTCTTTGTGAGCTAATCTAACAGTAAAGCAGATAAAAATTATGTTCAAAACACACTCTTGAACCAAGCCTCCTGGCCAAACTGGAAATCTGCCTCTCTGACTCCCAGGTTCATTGCTAGATCCACTGAGGTCCCCACCCCAGCTTTACTACAAACTCGTCTAAGTTCATACAGTAACTCATGGTTTATAAGCAGGAAAACAGGCACCAAGAGTGACAAACTTGCTCAAAGTCATATTGTTTGTAGAAGCAGAAGGAAAATTTAAACTCAGGACTCTCCCATGCCAAGGGGTACTTACTCCACAAACAATGTGAAGCCTCAGAACAGAAATATATACAATAACTAAATATACAATAAAAATGGCAAAGATATGGACAAGAACACGCACCAAAGGAACAATCGGGGAAACACAAGTGAAAACCACAACACACCAATCCACACCCAGTATTGTGGCTATGAGGAAAAAGATATAGAATTTAAAATGTCAGCAAGGCTGGGAATATAATTCAGTTGTTAGAGTGCACAGGCAGCAAGTAGGGAACCCTGAGCCTGCACACACAGAACATAGGGCACAGGCAGCATGCAGAAAACCCTGAGCCGCACACACATGGACACGGGGCACAGGCAGCATGCAGGAGCATGGGGTATACCAGCGCACACCTGTGATCCCAGCAGTTGGGAGGCAGAAGCAAGAAGGTCAGAACTTCTAGGTCATCTTTAGCTACATAGTGAGTTCAAGGCCCAGCTTGAGCTATACAAGCCCATGTCTCAGAAAGATAATAAAGGTTTCAGTGAAGGTGTGACATTAGCATTCTCATCTGCTGCTGGTAAGAACATAAAATTGCACAATTCTTAGGAATGCAATTAAACAGTTCCCCAAAACTTGAACTTAAAATCATCATAAGAACCAGTAGTTTCATTCTTAGACATACACCCAGGAAAAGTGAAAGTACCTCCATGCCCTGGGTGCGGTGGCACCAGTGTGCAGTAACTGCACTTGGGACGATGAAGCAGGACTGGCTCAAGCTCAAGGATGGCCTGAGACACAACTGTGAGACTGTTTCAAAACAAAAACAAACCAGGCACTGGGGAGGTGGTTGTAGCAGTCAGGGTGCTCGCTGTTATTGCAGATGCCCTAGGATCAGGAACCCATATCAGGCAGATCACAGCTTGCAGGGAACTTTAGCTCCAATGGATCCAGTGCTATCTTGTTCTTATCAGGCAAATAGACAGACAGACAGACAGACAGACAGACAGAAAAATATTTTTTAAAGCAACCCTTAGGCTAGAGAAATGGCTCAGGGGTTAAGAGCACTGGCTGTTCTTCTAGAGAACTCAGGTTCAATTCCCAGGACCCACATGGTGGCTCAAAACCATCAGTACCTCCAGTTCCAGGATCTTCTGGTGCCCTCTTCTGGCTTCTGCAGAAATTGCACACAGGTAATACACATACACGCAGACAAAAATCACTCATACACATAAAATAATAAAGTTAATTTTAAGCTGGACAGTGGCAACATATCCCTTTAATCCCAGCACTCAGGAGGCTGAGGCAGACAGATCTCTGAGTTTGAGATCATCTTGGTTTACAAAGTGAGTTTCAGGAAAGCCAGAGCTTTTTTTTTTTTTCTTCAAAACATGATTTATTTCTGTAGCTCTAACTGTCCTGGAACTTGCTCTGTAGACCAGGCTAGCCTTAAACTCAGAGATCTGCCTGTCTCTGCCTCCTCCCAAGTGCTGGGATTAAAAGAGAGTGCCACCAAACTAAGCCAATGTTTATAACAGCAGTATTCATAATATGCAAAAGTAGAAATAATCTAAATTCCACAAATTCATAAATGATCAAACCAAATATAGCATATCCATATATTCAGCAATAAGACTGAAAGTCTGATCTATGTTACCACAGGAGAGAACCTTGAAGACACTGTGTTATGTGAGTAAGCTAGACACATGTATGATTTCAATGCCATGAAGTATCCAGAAACAACACATCCATAAACACAGAAAGGAGTTTACTAGTTTGGAAGGGAGAGGAGGAAAGGAAAGAGAGAAAGTGCTATTGGATGCAGAGTTTCTTTTAGGACAATGGTTCTCAACCTTTCTAACATGGCGACCCTTTAATACAGCTCCCCATGTTGTGGTGACCCCCAACCATAGCATTATCTTGTTGCCACTCCATAACTGTAATTTTTCTATTGTTATGAATTGTATTGTAAATGTCTGAGATACAAGATATCTGATGTGTGACCCTGGTGGGAGTCATAACCCACGGGTTGAGAATCACTGTTTTAGGGGTAATGGAGAAATTAATCTATGGTCACTTGGTCCTGTTGGCTTTAGGCCCACAGTAGAACACAGCACCGGGGCAGGAATGCTTGGTAGAGCAGATGTAGAGAGACAGAGAGGGCAGGAGAGATGGCTCAGAGATTAAGAGTATTCTCTGCTCTTCCAAAGGTCCTGAGTTCAATTCCCAGCAACCACATGGTAGCTCACAACCATCTGTAATGGGATCTGATGCTCTCTTCTGGTGTGTCTGAAGACATCACAGTGTACTCACATACGTAAAATAGATAAATCTTGAGGGGGGAGGGAGAGGAAGAGAGAGGGGAGAGAGAAAAGGGACGAGGTCTCCAGTATTCCCTCTAAAGGCACCCTGTCTCCCTGTGATCTGCTTTCTCCAACTAGATCCCATCTCAGGAAGCTTTTGTCATCTCCCATTAATGCCATCAACTAGGAAACAAGCCTTCAAAATGCAAAATGCAGTTCAAGATCCAAACCGTACCACAGAAGGCTGAGCTGGCATTAACCATAAGACAGGCAAATAGAGAAGTTTCACTGAGTTTCCTGGCAACTGATGTGAAAAGAAAGCAGCTTCCTCCAAGTGGAGGAGCATGATGGGTCCTTAGAGAAACTAACCTTTCAGGGGCAAGAGTCCTAAACTTTGCGTTGGACATTATACCCATCCCATCTGAGGTTCTGATACTAAGAGAATCAAGAGCTGCAAGGGGCCTGTATTTTACCATACATGTAAGCCACTGTGCTAGCCTGCTCCAGCTTCACAGATGCTGGCCAAAGACAAAAATGTTAGTTAGAAGTAAAGAAACTTTGCCCCTCACAGCAAGAAGGATTTGCAGAATATCAGCCCTTGGACCAGCTCTCAAGATCCCATAGGCCAAGGGAAAGTAAGCCAAATACCTGTGTGTCTGTGGGCTGGGGACAAGAAAGGAACCTGGAGCTTAGACACTGTGTCTTTTGTGATGGGCAGTCTACCTGCCTGAATTTGTCTCTGAGAAAGACATCTTTCTTGTTCCAGACAGTCAACAAACCCGACTGTCGTTATCCTCCAAGGCTGTTTGCTCAAAGACAGCTGTCTCTGCTCATAATAAGTTCTGCCAGGCTCTGTTGAAGCAATGGTGGGCTGTCTCAGAGCATGGACACGCTGTCCAGGTCTGATAGCCTTTCTTCCCTCTTTCTGTTTCTTTTGTCGTGAGTTCATTTAAAACTACACAAAACAAAGCCTATATCCCTTTGTTTATTTTTATTTTGTTTTGAGACAGGGTTGCACAACGTAGGCTTAGCTAGCTAGAGCTTACTATACAGACCAGGTTAGCCTTGAACTTGCAGTAATCCCCCAGTGACTGCCTGCCTCTGCAAGATTATAGGCACAGGATACCACATCCAGTTTAACCCCTTTTAAATTAAAAAAAAAATTAGACTATATTTATCTTGGACTATATTTGTTTTGCTTTATGTAGATGAGCGTTTTGCTTGCATTTAAGTATTTGCATCATATGTGTGCCTGATGCCTGTAGAGGTCAGAAGAGAGCATCAGATCCCCTGGAACTGGGATCATGGATGGCTGTAAGCACCATGTGAGTGGGTGCTGGGAACTGAACCCAGGTCTTCTGCAAGAGCAGCCAGCGCTTTTACTGCTGGGCTCTCTAGGTCATTTAACCCTTCTTGAAAGTATACAACTAAGTCACATTCAGCACATATACATTACTATGCAGTAATTGCCAACATCCATCTCCAGAACTTTACCAACCAAACGGTATCCAAAGCCAAGCTGCGCCACAAGCCTGAGACCAGCCTCAGCCACACAGTGAGACCCTCGTCTCCAGTACAAGATACTCTGTACTCAGGAAGCCACGCCTCCTCACTCCCCTCCCCGCCCCTGCACGTCTATTCTTTCTCTGGACAAGTCCTTCCTGTAAGCACGAGTGGCCATTGTTTTACTTGGCAGTCTGTTCAAGGTTCCTCCATGTTACAGCTCACTATCAGAACTTCCTCCCTCTTTAAGGCTCTGGTTTGGACTCTAGGATGGAATTACAAGACTAATTCCGAAGCACGCGTTTATTTATTTTAAGAAATCACCATAGTGTTTTTCACAGTGTCTGTACCATTTTGCAGTCATGTGAATTATGTAGAGAATTTGGACTTCTCCATCTCCACACCAACCTTGCTATTTCTAGTTTATGGTTTGGGCTTTTAAAATTATGTATGTATGTATGTACATAAGTACGTACATACGTATGTATGTATGTATGTATGTGCGTGTGTGTGTGTGTGTGTGTGTGTGTGTGTGTGTGTGTGTATGTATGTGTGTACGTGTTTTTATTGTGTGTGTGTATACACTGGTATGTGGGTGGAGATGAGCATTGTCACGGCACACATAACTTCGTGGGAATCAGTTCTCTCCCTCCACCCTGTTTTGAGGCTCCCTCTCTCTTGTTTCTTGTTGCTGTGCTACATAGAAATGACCGTCCAGACCATTCTCCTGTCTCTACCTCCTGTCTTATGTGGGAGTGCTGGGACTACAGATGCATGCCACCACATCTGACTTTTCATATGGATTCTAGAAACAAGCATTTTTACCATCTCCCTCGTGCCTAGCCCCTCTTTAATAATGGGTATCTCCTGGCTTTAATTTTAATTTCTCTGATGACTAGTGAGGCCGAGCATCCTTCTAGTGTTTATTAGCCATTTGCATATCTTCTTTGGAGAACTATCTATTCAAGTCTTCCACTGACTTTTGATTTTTGTTTTGTTCTTTTGTGTGGTGTGTGTGTGTGTGTGTGTGTGTGTGTGTGTGTGTTTTGTTTTTTGAAACAGGGTCTTTCTATATACCCCTGGCTGGCTTGGTACTCATTCTGCAAATCAAGCTAGCCTTGAACTTGTATTAACTCATAACCAGACAAGCTTTCCATTTTTTGGTCTTTCTACTCTGATGATAATGTATCTTTTTACACAGAGATTTTTAGTTTTGATGAATTCTAATTAATCCATTTTACTGTCATTGCCTGTGCATTTGGTTTCATAGCAATGAAGGTTGCTTTAATTGCAAATATCTAATACATTTAATTGCAAATGTATCCAATTTATTTCTTGGTCAATAAAAGTTTAATCAGTTCATGTAAAAGAAGGTCTTGGTCTGACACTACTAGACCCAGCAATTACATCATATTCTCTTCTTTTGTTCTTTCTCTTGCCCTCTGCTGGGTAACATACACATTCACGTATGTTCTTTCCAGAAGTACCACACTTTCTTGGTCCTCACACTGATAACAGAAAATTTTCTGTGCTGGTCACACAAAACAGAAATTCCTGAGGCACAATCTAATTGGTTACCTCCAAAACCAATCATTGGTGAGGTGTCTGGATGGATGCCCTGATTGGTCAGCTCTGGGTCAGGTGGAATAAGATTATCACTGGATAGAAAGAACCACTGGACAGGCAGATAATCCTCCCAAGAAAACATGCAGGAAGCTGACGGGCATCCCGGGTCTTTCAGGAAGCTCTGCTTCAGCGAACATCCTGCATGTTGGGCTTCCCATGGATACAGGGAGATTCCTTCTAGATGGTTCTGAAAACTCCCTGATGGAAGCAGCACACTAAGAGAGAGTGAGCCTAAGGCTGCTTTCTCCACCACCCCAGATCCTCCCTAGCCCAGCCGTGGTACTGTAGTGATGTCTTCAGTTCATAGTCAGTGGCCATTCCTCTGTTTATCTACTTTGGGCTAGCTTCTGTGTCTTGCTTTCTCATCCTGAGGAGATAATGACAGTCCTATCTCACAAGGCTTAAATGGGCACATGAAGGTCCATTGTTACTTGTCTCCTCACTAATCTCTGCCTTTTCAGCCATTGTTGCAGGGACACTGATGTCTCCCATTACTGTCAAAGGCCTCATCTGGCTGAAATGCCCTTGTTCTCCTGAATCTCTTGTCTATTTCCTTGCCACTTGCTCCTTGGTGAGGTTTCCCTACCTGTAGAATTCCTTCCTCCTTAAGTCTCCCGAAGGACTCACATTGGTGTCTGCTTATGATTATGGAAAGTGTCCCTGTCCACACTGAGATCCTGCAGGCAGGACCTGCTTGTCTTCTCAGGGCATTGTCTTTCAGCAGGAGTCTGCCAGCTATCAACTCGAGAAGAGGGCAGACTGGGAACAAAAAAGAGCACAGCTTATCCCAGGAACTGAGAGCAGATCGGGGTTGGGAGCTTCTGTTTGCGTGCGAGTGGCAGGGTGGGTGCTAAGAAGAGAGAAGTCAGCAGACTTGGGTTTCGTGGAACTCGACTCTGGGAAGCTAGAGAGGGCCAGGAAGACAAGTGAGGATGTCAGATTTTTGCTGAACCAGGTCTGCTGTCTCATGGACAGAGGAGGAGCTGACAAACGGAAACATGGAGGACTAAGACTAGCAGAGATTGCGGGTTGGTGTGGAGCAGGGCCTCAACTCTCCCAACAAGAAAAAGGCAATGAGCGGGCTCCAGTGGCCTCATCTTCGTAGGATTGTAGGACATTTTTCTTTGGACAGGTTTACCTCACTCTCATTCTGCAACTGAGGATAATCTTGAACTCTGGGTCCTCCTCCTAACACCTCTTAAGTGTTAGGATTGCAGCTGTGAGCCACCATGCACCATGTACGCAGTGCTAGAGATCAAACCCAGGGCTCCATAAACACTAGACATGCAGCACTGTGCTGCATTCTGATGTCAATAGTAACTCTCTTCCCCATGCCACTCCATAGACCTTACCCCACCCTGCATAGGTCCAGATCAACCAGAGGCCAGATGCTCAGGGACTTAGTCAAGTTTGTAGGCTCTAAAACCAGAACACATGTTGCCACCATGGGGTTGGGGACACAGGACCAGGACACAGCACAACTGAGCAGTATTGATGATACATTCCACTCCAAGAGACTGACTGGGTGTGACTCTGAGCTCTACCACCCAGGAAGAAACCAGACCATGTCCACAGCTCTCTGGAACAGATGGCACAGGGTTCCTTCCTGTTTCGCCCTGTTCAGCCTGGTGTTGCAGAGACACAGCCCATCATGTGTGCCCTTGGGAGCCATGCTAAACACCAGAGCAAGGCAGGGGCCAGAGGCTGCTACCATCTGGACTCTTCTGGATCCCTGCAGATGAATGAATGTCTTTGAGATTCATGAGCCAGCTAGCTCTGACCCGCACCCCAGCAACCAGATGGCCTTGCTGTCCCAGAACCAAATGCCTTTCCTCCCTTGGACTCAATTTCCTGTCCTACAAATGTAAATGCAACGAGAACTCATGAATTCTAAGGGCACCCTCTGCTGTCATCAATGGGATGACCTATATGGGCCTGAAGGAGGACCAAGTCCTAGAATCTTCCAAGTTCCCAGGAACCCCAGCCAGTACTTTGCTTCTCCAGAAGCACCAGACCAAGTATCAGGAGTGGTGATAGGACACAGAGGTGGAGACAGTCCCTGCAGGCTGACTGAAGGCTCTTCCAGAGGGTACCTCAGAATCACCTATTGCCAGAGGTCCTGCCGCTCTTCTCTCCTTCCTTCTTCCTTCCTTCCTCCCTCTCTTCCTTTTTTCTTTCTTTGTTGTTTAGAGACAGAATTTTGTTTTGTTTTTGTTTTTTAGGGACAGGGTCTCTGTGTATTAGCCCTTACTGTCCTAGAACTCACTCTATGAACCAGGATGGCCTCCAAATCACAGGGATTCACCTGCTTCTGCCTCTTGAGTGCGAGGATTAAAGGTGGCCACCACCATACCTGGCCCTGCTGCCTCTTTCTAAGTTCCCCTCTCTCTCTTATACTGCCCAGGCAAGGGCGAGGCTCTTTCCGGGAAGCCGCTGGGTCGGCTCTCCTCCCCTGGCCCTGCATGGGCTTCAAGTGGTTCTGGGACGGATGTCAAGCCACAGCCACCGCGGTCTCTGAGCCCCTCAATCCTCCGCATGCTCAGCTCATCTGGGAGGGTTCTTTATGAGCTCCTCAGTCTCATCTTGCCAACCTCACCTACGGGACAGGGTGCCTGCTGTTCCTCTTCCCTGCGCCCTGTGCTTGACCACAGGGGCGTGTAAATTGGGTGCAGGCAGGAAGTGGAGGGCTCGCCCACAAGTTTGACTATGAGGGAGGAAGAGGCACAGCTGGAGAGACGCATGAGGTCAACGGAGAGTCTTTGTTGAGAGGGAAGTGTAGGCTGAGGGTAAGGAACCCGCATAGGGGAGCTAAGAGAGGAAGGGTAGGAGGAAGCATGGGCCCACGGGGCTGCAGGGACAGGAAAGAAAGGAGCAGACCGTTCAGTAGATGGGAGGAGGTTGAAGCTGATCCATCTGAGGGCTGCTGGGATTGAAGATGTAGACTTGAGGAAAGAGATAAAGCAGGCTTAGAAGGGAAGAGCATGAGGTCATGCCAGGTCAAGCAAAAAGCTGGAGACCGAGCCCAGAGAGGGAGACAGCAGGACCTGAGTCCAGCCATGCTTAGCAGGGTATGAGGGTGAACCAGCCTGATGGTGCCATGCTGGAGGGATACCAACTCACTAGCTATGTACACACAGGTCTGGGTCCTGGGGTGGCATGGAGAGGCCATGGCTCTACTGTGCCAGAGGCTGGGTCCAAACCCCACACAGAAGGGGTGATTTTATAAATGTTAGAAGCTGGGCGTGCTGGTAGGTGGACAGAAGCCGGTTTGGGCCGGTTTGGGTGCCTGGAAGAGCAGATCAGAGAAGACAGAGGCCCAGGGATGTCAGAAGACAAGGCAGAGAACTGAGGTGGGCAGGCAGCCTCTTCCCTGTTTCAGCTGGACCATTTATATCCCGAATTGCTTCTAAAGCCAGACAGAAATAGCTCCAGGAGTAGCCTGTACAGACACTTCATCTCTGCTGCTCCTGATCCCCCAAAACCACATACTGTAGTTCAAATGGAAGCTCACTGCACAAAGTTCAAGACAAGTTCCCTGTGTCCCCCATCAGGCTTCTGCTCTTAATGCCAGTGTACATGTGCTTGAGCCACTCCTGGAATTTAATTCTCCCACAAATACTTACTGAGCACCTACCGTGTGCCCTGCATTGTCTAAGACTGGGGATGTAGCAAGGAAAGGTGAAAACCTGGTGACTACACCAAGAAATAAGAACAGTTGCTCAAAGGTGAGTACAGCGAGGCTCAGTAATGCACACAGAGTCCAAGCACTTGGAGGGTTAAGGTGGGAGGACCACAAGTTCCAGATCAGCCTGGGCTACAGAGTAGGACTCTGCCTTAAAAACACAAACAAAATGGGCTGGTGTATAACTCAGTTGGTAGAGTGCTTGTCCGACACGCATGAATCCCTGGGCGCATCCTCAGCCTGTATAAACCTGCTGCAGTGGCACATGCTTATAACCCAATCCCAGCACCTGGGAGATGGAGGCAGGGGGTGTCAAGTTCAGAATTATATTCGGCTATATAGTGAGTTTGAGGTTAGCCTGGGCTACAAGAGACCCTGTCAGAAAGAGAGGAAGAAAGAAAAAGAAGGAAAGAGAGATGGAGGGAGGAGGGAGGGAGAGAGCAAGAGAGGAGAGAAAGAAAGAGAGCGAGAAAGAGAGAAACAAAGAAAGAAAGAGGGAGGAGGGAAGGGAGAGAGGGAGGGAGGGAGTTGCTGATGAGATGGCTCAACTGGTAACGGCATTTACCCCAAGGCTGACCTGAGTTCAGTCTCCTGGACACACATACTAGAAGAAGAGAAGGAAGGAGGGGGAGGAGAGAGGGAGAGGGGAAAGCACAGGGCAGGAGGGGGGAGAATGGACTCCTCTGAGTTGTTCTCTCATCTCCAACACTTGCATGCCTCTCAAATGTGTGCATGCACACATTTAAATAAACATTAGAAAGCACACATATAAATTAATGTAGTAATAAAAAAACTAAACGTGCTGAGGAGAAAAACATAACAAGTTAGGGAAACCCCACACATATGTAGGAGGTCGTAGTTTTAGCTACAGTGTCATCTGAGCCACACTTGAAGGGAGAGAGGCCTCTGCTCTTCACATACATCACAACTGTCCACAGCTACCTGTCATCCTCCAGCTACTTCACACTGAGTCAGGAGTCACCCTCACTTTGATAACCCCTACTGTCCCTCCTGGGCCAACCTCAGACACCTACCAAACCCCCTTCTACCTCTATGGGTGGGCCCCACTCCCACAAGGTTCATATCAAAGGTTGAGTTGCTTGATGGAAGGAAGTGTTCTGACATCTCTGGTGCTGGAACTTCAAGTGGGTACCGCCCTTGGCTACAAGGTTTGTCTTGAAGTTTTACTGTCACACGGTATGTGGCCCAGGTTTCCTGGATCTGGATGTGAGCTCAGGAATCAGGTGGTGTGAATGAAGACCAGTGGATGAATGATCTTGGAATGGTATGCACAGGATGCCTTGGGTCCCAAAGGCAGGCGGCACTGGGGTAGAGTCAATAATTAGAAGTGTATCTCAGGGCCTGGTGAGACTGAACTCATCTTCCAGGGAACTTTCTGGAGGCAGCCCATAGCGGCCTGGGGAGGGGCAAGCTCTCCAGCAAGGGAAGTATGCCAACAGGGGTCAGACACGCCACTGGAGAGACTTCAAGGTCTCCTTTTTGGGGGGTATAGGAGCTCTGAGTCAGGTGATCTTAAGACCTGTCTGGCTCAGCAGGTCCAAAAACCAGAGTCCTACAACTGACCTCTGACCCTGAGGGATCAGAGGGATGTTCTGCCTCTGTGAGGTGGGCTCGGGCCTCAGGAGATACTAGGGATGGGTAGAGCAGGACCCATGACAGGGGTCTGCTCTCATGAGAGGTGAGGGGTCCACTGAGGCTCTCTCTGGCCCAGCCTTACACATAGAGCTGTGTACAGAACCAGATACCTTTGAGCTTTGGTGTCTTGTCTCTAAAATGGGCAATATACACTCAGATGGTGTAGGTGAACAGGCCTTCCTAAGGTTGAGCCTGGGGAATCAGGCAGGTTTAAGGGTATAATTCCTGTGGTCATTCCCCTATCCCCAGCAAATATGTCATCCATTAAGATGGCTCAGTGGGTAAAAGTGATTGCCACCAAGCAACGGAGCTCACGCTCTGGGACCCACATGGTAGACGGAGAACTGACACCCAGAAGTTGTCCTCTAACCTCCATATACATGCAGTGGCACAACACACACACACGGACACACACAGACAGACACACACAGATACCACCACCACCATACTACCACCACATAGACACCACACACAGAGAGACACCACATACACAGAGAGAGATACACAAACACACACAGATACCCCCCCACACACACACAGACATATAGATACAGACACTATATACACAGACAAACAGACAGACAGACAGACAGACACACACACACAGAGTAATTGACTGAACTCAGTAGCACCAAGGATAGAGCCCTCTGGCCTATCTACATGGACTGGATTCACTAATCTAACCTTTCCCAGGATTTCTAGGGAACTGGAGACCTAAAAGCAAAGCAAATCTTGTCTCCAGTGTCTCACCGAGTTAAGAGGGAGGGAGTTACTCTGCCTGTGACCCGAGGGCCTCCTCGCTTCTATTGTTTTAACCTATTCCTAGGAAATGGTGCCACGGTGGCTCTATTGTGTGACTGGCAAACTCAGCCTCTTTGGTTTCAGGTTTCTGGAAGGGAAATCTCCCCTCTCTTCCCAGCACAGTCTTTATCATTACTCAAATCTTCATTCAGCTCCCAACTGACTCACTGTCACCTTGGACAAATCTCCACTGTGTCTAAGCCTAGTCATCACTGTACAGAATCTGTGAGACGATCATTTATGTATTTCTTTTAATTTGTAATCTGTTGGCTTCAGAGCTTTGGGCCTGCAGCAATGCAGAAACATCATAGTGGAGCGCATGGTGGCACAAAGCTGCTTCTCTTGTGGAAGCTCGGAGGGGAAGGAGGAAGAGAACAAGACTTGTCCTTCTAAGTCCCACCCTATTGATCCAATTCCTCCAACCAGGCTCTACCTCCTAATATCCCATCCAACAGGAACTATGCAAGAGCTGATTCATTGAGAAGGTCAATGGCCCAATGATCCCCTATCCACAGTGTTACCAGTCACGGACAAAGATTTTAACCTATAAGATTTTTAGGGTGACATCATATCCAAGATTCTTTATGGGCCAGTACAGCTCACACCATGTAAGGTTCTGGTACCAGAGCCCATAACCCAGTCTGGCTTCCATTGAACATCCATGAAGTTAGCAGTGAGTATCTGGAAAGACGGGGGCTCAAAGGACCTTTCTAGGACACATGGCAGATGGAGCCCAAATGGGTTCCACTGTCCTGCCAGGAGCTACTGAGATGGCAGTGGTCACTCTGAGAGCCATTCTGGCTCAGCTGTGCTCCACCAGACTGTCCCTCTGTCCCCACCTGCCCTCCTGTTCTAGTTTCCCATGCAGAGATGATGGCATTCTGGACTGAAACTGCGTGAGAAGAGGTAGAGGCCCTATTCCAGATCAGAACAGCAGGCAAGATGGCTGGTTTAAATATCTGCATTTAGAGTTGTGTGTGGTGGTGCACATCTTTAATCCAGGAGACAGAAGCAGATGGATCTCTGTGAGTCTGAGGCTAGCCTGGTCTACAAAGTAAGTTTCAGGACAGCCAAGGCTATACAAGAAACGTTATCTAGCAATTATATATATATGAGGTGTGTGTGCATGTGAGTGTGGGAAGCCAGAAGCATCAGATTTGCTAGAGTTCGAGCTATAGGCAGTTGTGAGCTCCCTGATATGGAAGCTAGGAACCAAACTCTGGTCCTTGAAAGAACCACATACGCTCTTAATCACTGAGCAATCTCTCCAGCCCCTTCTTTTCTTTCCTTCATCTTTTTTTTTCCTTTTAAATAAAGTCTCATGCATGCCAGGTTGGCTTTGAACTCACATAGCTGGGAACAACCTTAAATTTCGGGCCTTCCTGCTTCCATCTCCCCATGCCTGGGCTATGAGGTACTAGGGACCGGACTCAGGGTTCTGTGAACATTAAACAAATGTTCTAATAGAGCAGCATCCCCAGCTGCTCTTTATAACTCACTATGTAGCTGAGGATGACCTTGAACTCCTAATGTTCCTGTCCTACCTCTCAAGTGTAAGGATTACAGGCCTTCACCACTACGTCTGGCTTTGGGTGGTTGATATCAAGGGATAGAAACCCAGGTAATGGACTGAGGCAAAACAAGAACTTGTCAGCGTGTATCACTAGAATCCAGTGGGAGGTTAAAGCCTCAGGCTTAGCTGAATCCAGAAGTTCCAGTGTTCTCAGGGGCCGCGTGCTCCTCCTCTCTACTCTGCACTCTTGGATTTTGACAGTTTCCTCTCTTGTGGTTATATCTCGGGGACACAGGGCCATGCTTGGCACACAGTCCAGACAGCTGTGGCAACTCCAGCCTCACTCCTCCCAGCTTTGCAAGGCCAACAGAAACCCCCCTCTCCTTCTCAACCATTGAGCAAGGCTCTGAAATGAGGACTCCTCCAGGTCTACCTGCATGGCAGGCCACAAACTAGGCCTCAGACATCTCTTCCAACCACTCCCTGGAGCCTGGTTGTTGGAGGATAGTCAGATCTGGGACTCCAGTGGGCTGCAGTCAACTCAAGTCCTCATGGCTGAGCAGCAGGCACGTCCTGGGAGGCCCAAGTAGCTGGGTCCACAGGGAGAGGAAAGGTTGAAAGAGCCTGGGGTCCAGGCACAGAGTAGGGCACCTCCCACACAGCTCTGGGGTCAGGCTTTATTGGAAGTGCTGTAGGAGACAGGATCCCAGAAGGAGGGCTATGAAATTCCTACCCAAGGAAGCAACGGAAGGGCCCCAGTCCTGGTCTGCAGCTTCTCCTTTATACTCAAAATGAAGTTTTCAGTTCCACATGGTCCCTGGTGAGCAGAAGGGGAAAGGGGAAGTAAGAGGGGAGAATAGAAAGCAGCTGTCTGCCCTCCCTGCAGCCTTGTGCTGGCTTTGCCAGCTCTAGCCTGGTGGGACCATAGCTGTCCAAGTGGGGGATTCTGTCCCTTGCTCGAGTGCCAGGGACTGGGATCAAGCTGGATGTAGTTGGCTCCAGGACACTCAGGCTGGATAACACACAGGATCAGGGCTGGGTGATGCCTGGGATGGAGGGCATGTCTCTGTAAGGAAGGAAACACAGCTACCATAAGTTTCTCAGGTTCAGAGAGGGTGGGAAGCTGGCCCTAAGCCACACAGCAGGCAGATGGTGAGTCTCAGCCTGACTCAGAAGGAGGAAGCCAAGTCTTGACCCTGCGATCCTGTACCTTAGCTGCTGAATTCACGGGCCAGGGGTCCAGCCAGGGGATTTCCCAGCGTGGTTTCCTGGCAGGCAGGCAGCCCAAGGTTGGGAAGCTTCTTCTCAGGTCCAGTAGCTGCAGAGAACTGCCAGTAGGCGGTGACTCAAGTTTCCAGCTCCTGCCTCTGTCCTACAGGCTTCCTCGTCCCTCTAGACATGAAGGGTTATGCAAAGACCCCACGTTCTAAGTAACATCAAGAGCAGTGAGACAGTTCTTTCTGATGTCTACGTACGGTTGACAATGCTGCAGAACTGAACTCACAGCTGTCACCTGAACCGAGAAAAGGAAGAAGTATAGATTGCCCCTTGGTGGGGTGAAGGGCTGTGGTATTTTGCCGGCGGGATATCCAGCTAACTAGAATAGAGGATGTCTGGTGTCAGGGTGCTATGCCTGGCCTGACACTCAAATGGCTGCTTGTAAGTGCATTGAGAGGGTTAAGGGTCACACAGAGGCCTGGGCGTGTTGAGATGGATAAATAGGAGGAATCCTGAGGCGTGCCAGAGGAATGGGGCTAGAGACATGTCCTCGGCTTGCTCAGTACCAGACTAGCAGGCAGCCCCTGAAGCATGGGCGCCGTATCCTCATCCAGTTCAGCTGTCCACTGGCGCCATCTCATGGCTGCAGGCTCTTATTACAGGGAATACTTCCCAACCCGGAGGCGCCACAATCATTTAAAGGTCTTGCCTTCCCCAAGACCAGCACCTCATTTCCCTTAAGCCTTCAAATTTGCATCAGTCCTGGGATGGGCCCGGTGCCACCGGAGACTGTCCTGGGAACACCACAAGGAGCTAGCTACTGGGAAGAAAGCCAGGTTACTGGCTGCTTGGATTTCTTGGCACATACTCAAATTAACAGTGCCCAATTTGTACACAGCTGGCCAAATGTCTGCCTGAAGTTCAATTCTGATCTCATTTAGGTTCAAATGTTTGGCTCCCGGTCCTGTAAAGTGGGCTTGGGGTAGGCCTAGTGAGCATTCGGCATTTACACTCTACAAGCTCCTCTACAAGTGACAGAGTAAGAGTCCTCACTGTCTGTGGCATTTCAACATGCAGGTGGCAACTGTGACATTCTAGGCAGCAGCTAAGAAAAACAGATGGGAGTGGGAGCAGAGGCAGGATATGAGCCCAGCCCCCACTTACCAGCCTGGCATTGCTTCCCTGCGCTGCGCTGCCCCCACCTCTTGTCTCAGTGGCTCCACACCAAAGCCCACCGTCTTCCCCTCTGAATGCTGCCTCTGCCCTGAAGAACACCTCTCACTCTTTAGCTGTTCCAACAGCTACAAAGCCTCATTCATGTGCCCACCCTCACCCCACCCTCACGAGCCTTGGTCTTTGTGTGGAAGGGACAGTGACAGCTAATAATGGAATGTTGGGAGAGCTGACAGCATGCGGTAGGTGTTTAATAAAGGCTTGTGGTGAAAAGGGCACATGGGAAGACTGGGAAGTAGCTAGGTAAGTGGATTGTCACCTGGAGGGAGGTGAAGACAGGCATGTCAGAAGATGACCTACCAAATGGATGGAGGATAAGAACAGGAGTACAGGATCAGAAAAGTGAATGGAATCCTGGTGGCTCAAGTGTCACAGTTATGGGAAGGACCAAGAACTGTGATAACCCATCTACAGGTTCAACAGATGAGAACACAGGGGGAGGTGGGTGGAAAGCCACCTGTTGGATCTACCCATGCCCTATCTATCCCTCTTTCTGTCCCCTTGTCCCCTCCTCCCATGGCTAGAGAGAGAGTTCTGGGAAGGATGACTTTTGTTCAACTTCGTGCTCCTCCAGGCTATTTCCGCCAGGCCAAGGTGTGGGGGGTGGCAGGGAGGTGGCCCCCCCATCCAAGGGCTATTTCAGTCAGAGCTAGCAGGGCCAGGAAACAGAGGAAGCTGTTCAAAGCCACGCCAGAGATGCTACAGGCTGAGCACTGGAGTGTGGGCAGCTTTGTGTCTGAGTGTCCTGAGTGCCCCAACACACTTGGAATTATCAACCCAAGGCGATGATGGGATGCAGCATGTGAGTGTCTGTGTCTTGAGGAAATGGGCTAATATGGTATGGGGCAGGGTGGCTGGACAGTTTGACAAGCTGGGTGTTGTCTATTCAGTTGGGAACTCAAAGGACGAACAAGATGGGTTCACGAGCTTGGTGCTGTCTTAAATTTCGAGATGCTTAGGTTGTGGCTAACAGAAGTAGACTAAGAACATGTTTGTGAAAGGATATCAAGGCTGGGCAGGTTAGTGGGTCTCCGGTGCCAGTGGCTACGCAGTGTTGGGAACAGTGTAATGAGTGAGGAAGGACAGGATAAGGGGAGAGTGGAGAGGACTTGGGGGCCTTCAGACAAAGCCAGAGGTCTGGACAGAGGCCTTGAACACCAGAAGAGGGACTTAGGTGTTTCCCTAAGAACAGAGGAATCTCTTAAAAGGTTCCTACTGCAGGTAGATAGCTGGGGTCCAGAGAGAAGTGGGGATTCGAGCTAGTCTAGGACTTAGGGTACAAGAGTGGATGGCAGATATGATAGCTGACAGCAGCTGTTGCCCACTGTTGAGGTCAAGAGGTCCCTCCCTCCAGTCATCCCTGTAGGAGTGGGAGCACTCAGCCTCAGAGACAGAGTAGATGGGAGCAGACGATGCTGAGGACCACTCAAAGCTCCTTTTCCACAGCTCTCGTTATGTCCAGGAGGAGGTAGAGTCTCGGAAGGACCAGCCTCTTGAGAGTGCTGGTGAAACAAGAAAACACAGGTTTCATCCATGAGTAGCCAAAAGCTCTCTCTGGGAGTGTGGTCACACAGTCACAGGCCTCCCTAAGGAAGGACAGGGACACGGCTCCTTCCACACATGCCTGTCCCACCCTGTTCCCACTTGGGGTGTCCTTCCTCTATGCTCTACTGATGAAAACCCTCCTCAGCCACCATCCTTCTCTGAGAAAGGTCTTTTTATTTATCTGTTGACATCTGTCTATCTGTTCTGGGTATAGAGCACTTGCCATGCTATCATCCCCAGCTTGCTGGGTCGGTTCTTGCCTTTCACCATCTGGGTCCTAGGGGTTGAACTCAGGCTGCCAGCCTTAGCAGCAGACACTTTTTTCTGCTGAGTTCTTCCCATCCTGTGACTCACTCTGGTCTGTCCCTCGGACTAGCACACCATAGCTAAGCTTACAATGCCTTCTCTGCTTATGTGTATCTAACAGGCAGGTAAAAGCAAGAGAATGAAAACACAAAAGAATGACCCTGATGAATGCATGTGATTCTGTCTTCAGTGTATGTGGGTGGTGGACTCTGGTCTGACTTTATTTCTAACTCACTGGCATTGGCCCTATGGCGCCTCACCATATCTAGTTCCTGTCTCTGTAAAGCTTGGCCAGCTTATTCCTGATTGGTTCCCTTGAGGGCTGGAATTTCACTCTGACCACCAGGGAGCACCTTGGGCTCTTTTTCTTCCTTCCTTCCTTCCTTCCTTCCTTCCTTCCTTCCTTCCTTTCTTTCTTTCTTTTTTCTTTCTTTCTTTGTTTCAAGATTTTTTTTTTCTGTTTTTTTGAGACAGGGTTTCTCTGTGTAGCCCTGGCTGTCCTGGAACTCACTCTGTAGACCAGGCTGGCCTCGAACTCAGAAATCTGCCTGCCTCTGCCTCCCAAGTGCTGGGATTAAAGGCGTATGCTACCACCGCCCGGCCTCAAGATTTATTTTATTCTTTTTAATTCTGTGTTTTGCCTACTTGTATGTCTGTGTTAGGGTGTCTGATCCTCTGGAGCTGGAGCTACAAACAGTTATGAGTTGTCATGTGGGTGCTGGGAATTGAACCTGGATCCTCTAAAAGAGCAGCCAGTGCTCTTAACTGCTCAGCCACCTGCATCATGTGTGCTTGTGCAAGATCATATGTGTGCAGTTGCCCAGGGACACCTGAGGTATCAGATCCTCTGAAGTTGGAGCTGCAGGCAGTTGTGAGCCTTCGGGCTTGGGTACAGGAACAGTAGCTGAGTGACTTGAGTTGCTCCAGTCCCCATCCCCCATCGATAAAACCCCACCCCTCATCCACACAAGCCCACACCTACCATAATCTATGTATAACTCCATCCCTCACCCACACAAGCCCACCCTGTATCCCAATCCACATGGCCTCATCCCCACCCCTCATCCACATAAGCCCACCCCTACTCCATCCACACAACTCCACTCCCACCCCTCATCCACACAACCTTCCCACCCCACCCACCCTGCACACAACCCCAGTTCCCTAAAGTTCCCCGTAAGGAAGTTCCCGGAGCACCTGAGTCACCTCTCCTGTTTTACAGATAAACTGTGACTGAAAGAACATGGCTTTCCAAGGTGTAATTCAGGCTGAGGATGTCGGTGCTTCCCTCAGTGAGCCCTGCGTGTATGCACACTGTCCACAGAGGTAAACTAAGAGCCACCAAAGCTCTCTGTCCTGGACCCAACCTGCCTTGAAAACAACGAGAACACCAAAACGTACTTCCTCCTAAAACATCTTCCATCTTGCACGAGACAGGTAAACATACCATTATTGCATTCCTACCCCTCAGAGAGCTCAGGAGAAGGCCCCTGTGTGCTTCTAACCTATCCATAACGTTCCCTTACTACTCAGATAAGGAAGTCAGAAGGTAAATCCCTAACCCCCCCACCCCCAAGGTCATGCAGGCAGTAAAGTAATTGTGATTTGAACCAAAACCCATCAATCCACTCTCACAGAAGAGACATTTGACTAGGGTTCTGAGGAATGAGCAGAAGTTCATGAGGAAAAGCTGAAAGGAAATAAATAGTATAGAAAGAAATTGACTTGGGCCAGGGTGGTGCCACGGGCCTTTCATCCAGTACTAGGAAGGCAGAGTTAGGGGAGCTTTGTGAGTTCCAGACCAGCCTGGTCTACAGAGTGAGTTCCAGGACAGCCAGGGCTACACAGAGAAACCCTGTCTCTAAAAAACAAACAAAGATTCTACTTTCTCTCAAGCTCGAGCTTTCCTGGAGTACACATTTCCATGATATGAGATCTGTATGAATCTTTATGGGGCGATGAGACTAAGATGACATATTAAGGACTTATTCGTTCAGATAGTAAGATCAAAGCACGGGGCCAACTGGGTTGCCAGTGAGCTTGCCACTGAAAGGCTGTGTATTGTTTCCCCAGATTCTCCAAGCATAGGAAAAGCAGACCGCAGTTATGGAGCAGGACAACGGCACGATCCAGACTCCAGGCTTGCCGCCCACCACCCTGCGTCTACCGCGAGGATTTCAAGCGACTGCTGCTACCCCCGGTGTACTCAGTGGTGCTGGTGGTCGGCCTGCCTCTAAACATCTGTGTCATTGCCCAGATCTGTGCATCCCGCCGGACCCTGACCCGTTCCGCCGTGTACACGCTGAACCTGGCACTGGCGGACCTGCTGTATGCCTGCTCACTGCCCCTACTTATTTATAACTACGCCAGAGGAGACCACTGGCCCTTCGGAGACTTCGCCTGCCGCTTCGTACGCTTCCTCTTCTATGCCAACCTACATGGCAGCATCCTGTTCCTCACCTGCATTAGCTTCCAGCGCTACCTGGGCATCTGCCATCCTCTGGCTCCCTGGCACAAGCGTGGAGGTCGCCGTGCTGCTTGGGTGGTATGTGGAGTCGTGTGGCTGGCTGTGACAGCCCAGTGCCTGCCCACAGCAGTCTTTGCAGCCACGGGAATCCAGCGCAACCGCACTGTCTGCTATGACCTGAGCCCACCCATCCTGTCTACCCGCTACCTGCCCTATGGTATGGCCCTCACGGTCATCGGCTTCTTGCTGCCCTTCACAGCCTTACTGGCCTGCTACTGTCGCATGGCCCGCCGCCTGTGTCGCCAGGACGGTCCAGCAGGTCCTGTGGCCCAAGAGAGGCGCAGCAAAGCGGCCCGTATGGCTGTGGTGGTGGCAGCTGTCTTTGCCATCAGCTTCCTGCCTTTCCACATCACCAAGACAGCCTACTTGGCTGTGCGCTCCACGCCCGGTGTCTCTTGCCCTGTACTGGAGACCTTCGCTGCTGCCTACAAAGGCACTCGGCCCTTTGCCAGTGCCAACAGTGTTTTGGACCCCATTCTCTTCTACTTCACACAACAGAAGTTTCGGAGGCAACCCCACGATCTCCTACAGAAGCTCACAGCTAAGTGGCAGAGGCAGAGAGTCTGAAGCCCCAAGGGGAGTCCCCGAGGCACTGGTTGCAATGTGTTTGTCACTGGGGCCATGGTGTCTGAAACTTTCTCCCATCCCCAAACCATACAGAGAAGCAAAACTTGGCTCAACATGCCTGGGCCTCCAGAATTTCTACACCAACCATAAAACTAAGACACCTGTGTTTCAGGGACTGGTCAATTCCCGCTTGTTATACCAGAACTCAGGGTGTTGTGACAGGGTAACAAGTTCCAGGCCAGTCTGGTCTACATGGTGAAACCTGGTCTCAGACAATCAAGGGTTGGGCTATAGCTCAGGATGTGCTAGGCCCTGGAACAGCACTGCAAGTTCCAACAAAGGTCTTCTCCCCTGACCTTTCTTGTGTTTACAAGGTGGAAGGGACCGCTGGTGCACAGTCACGAACGTGAGGGCAAGGTCCCTTCTGTACAAGAAGCTGGGAAAGCTCACTCTCGCATCCATTTGCCAAGACTTTTGCATAAGAGAGAAATAAATGTGTTTTGTGGTTGTTGTTTTGCTTTTGTTAATTTTTAAGCCATTTTATGCATGAGCTCTCAAGCACACATACCACACACACACACACACACACACACACACACACACCACACACACACACCACACACACACACACAGCCGAGCCAAAATGAATTTTTAGTCAGATTCTATCATCCCCTAGGTGAAAGGTAGGCAATGATTTAATTGGGATAGGGGTCAGGATGTATGCTGGAACCTGCTGGGAACTAAGAACAAGGGTTAGAATATCCAGGAGGCATCTTAAAGATGGTGGGCCCCCTGGGGAGGGTCAGCCCCAGGGTATCTTGAGGCTAAGGGTGAAGAAGTATACCACCTCATATAACAGAAAACACAGATGACCAAACCATGGCAGGGATGCGCCATCCTGGCTTCACAGTGCCTCCTAAGGTTGAATCCTTACACACTTCTGTCACAACACCTTTGTCCCTGAGTCTCAGTCATGCAAAAGTTCAGCGATACCACCATCACCTGATTATCCATTAAGATAATGGATCAATACACTAGATACACATGTACCTAGAATTATTATACCAACATGAAACGTTTAAACTTAGCAGTATAATATTAAGCAACGAGAAGTTCCTCCCAATTATTTGTAATGTCCTTTCTATGAAGTCATAAGGAACCAAAGCAGAGACGCTGCCCCGGGTGTAACCACAGCAGGTGGTAGGCTAGCTCAGGCTACATAGATAGTTGGAGGTGAGCCTGGACTATGGACTTTGTTTCTTTGCCTCTAAAAAAATTTTAAATTATATTTTATTTATAATTTTATTTTTTATTTATTGTGTGTATGGAGATGAGAGGACAACTTTCAGGAGTTGGCTCCCAGGGATCAGGAGATCAGTCTTGGCAACACACCTTTTCCTAATGACCCTACACACTATTTCAAAAACCCAAAACAATTATAGAAGCTTATAATCCTAGCTACTTGAGAGATGGAGGCAGAAGGATTGAGTTCAAGGCCTCTAGGTTACAGAACAAGTTCGGGCCACCTTCAGTAACTAAGTGAAATCCTGTCTCAAAAAAAAGGGGGGGGGGAGATGTGTACTGGGGATATAGTTCTGTGCTATAGAATTTCTCTATAGAGTGTATGAGGTCCAGAGTTCAATACACACACACAACACACACACACACACACACACACACACACACACACAGAGTGAGCAACAAAACTAAACTCAAAAGCATCCAGATGGGATGTGGTGGTATATACATTTACCCAGCATTTGGGAGGCACAGGCAGTCAGATCTCTGTGAGTTTGAGGCCAACCTGGTCTATATAGCAAGTTCCAGGTCAGCCAGATCTATATAGTGAAACCCTTTCTAAAAAGCAAAGAAACAAACAACAAAAAAATCCAGATGTCACAATACCTGCCTGTAATGATACTCAGAAATCTAGAAGCTGAAGACAGGAAGTTGAGGCCAGCTCGGGCTATAGAAAGACCTTGTCTTAAAACAAAACAAAAGCAACAACAACATAACCAACATGAACAAAAATACAAAATGAAAGTACTTTGAGGACTGCGTAGAGATACAATAAAATCAAATATTGAAAAAACCAGGAGTTGGAGAGATGACTTAGCAGTTAGGAGCACGTATTGCTCTTGTAGAGGATGCAGGTTCAGTTCCCAGCACCTACGTGACACTCCTAAGTGGACCCCTATTTTGGCCTCCTCAGGCAGTAGACACACATGTACATACATACAGACAAAACACTCATGGGCAAAAAATAACAATAAATCTTAAAACAAAACAACCAGGCACGGTGTTGCTTGTAACCACACGGGAGAAGAGGCAGGAGGATCAGGAATACATTCTCGATTATACGAAGGGTTTGAGACTGGGATGGGTTAGGAGCGAGCCTATGGGGGGGCGGAGAAAGAGAGGAGAGAGAGAAGAGAGAGAGAGGAGAGAGAGAGAGAGAGAGAGAGAGAGAGAGAGAGAGAGAGAGAGAAGGGAGAGAAGGAAGGAGAGGGAGAGAGAATATGAACACTGATTGGCACAGTTCTGAGATGAGGCTGAGGCTATCCCTCCGTGGTAGGACACAGGAGTAAGACTGAAATTACTATAAAGGTCCTGGCTGTTTTGTATTTTTGGTGAGAGTCAACCGAGTAACTGACAAGACATAAGGTGTGCAAGAGATGCTGACTAATGAAATTCTGTGCACTCTTGGTCTGATGATGGGGGTACAGGTAGTTTCAGAGAGATTGTTTGGTTTGGGAAAGCAGTCAGACACCATATCTCCCCTTCAGATAGCTTCTTCCCTGGTTGCCATGGTTTATTAAGTTCCAAGGTCCATCCTGCCCCTCACCTTGACCATCCAACCTTTCCATATTGATTTTTCCAAAGACGGGGTAACCTACTGAGTTAATAGATCAGTCACCATGCTCACTCATTCTTCACAGAGGAGGAGCCTGAGGCTCACAGACACCCACATGGCAGCTTACAACTTTCTCTAACTCCAGCTCCAAGGGATCTGAGACACATACATGCAGGCAAAAGAGACACATACATGCAGGCAAAAATACCCATGCACAGAAAACAAAATAAAAATAGAGGAGGCTGGAGTGGGATGCCACTCAGCCTAGCCAAGATCCTTAAACATCCTCCCTCCCACAAGTAAGGCCAGAGGCCAGACCAGCTGACTTCAGCCAAGCATAGGCGACCAGGCTCCTGGGGTCTATGACCTTAGCCTCTATATTGTCCATTTGTTCATCCGTGATGAGGGATAAATACCTGTCTCAGAAGTGACATGAAGGTGAAATTTAAAAGTGCTGTGCGGTGGTGGTGGGTCTTTAATCCCAGCATTTGGGAAGTAGAGGCAGACAGATGGATCTCTGTGAGTTTGAGACCAGCCTGGCCTATAAAGTGACTTCCAGGACAGCCAGTGCTGTTACACAGAGAAACCCTGTCTTGAAAAACAAACAAAACAAAACAAAAACAAAAGCAAAAACAAAAAGTGTGAAGGAGCTGGAAAAGCACACATTTCGATGGTGGGGCCACTGCTCAGCAGTAGAGTGACTACTGAGCATGCCCAAAAAGCCTAGGTTTGATCCCAGCAAAACAAAGCACACATCAGGCTGTAGGAACCATCATTATGGAGGGAGACAGTGACTCCATTCACACCTAAACTTGCTTAGGGTAAAGCTGACCCACTCCTCACTCTTCAGACAAGGCAGCTGAGGCCCAAAGAAGCATAGAGGTTTGTTTACTCTGTCACCCAGCAAGGCAGAGCAGAGAGGCACAAACCCAGCAGGGCTCTCTTCCTTGCCCACTAATTTGCCAGTGGAGAGGGCAAGATAAACCTCATACACCCTTTGAGGCAAAGCTGGGATACAATGGGTGAAGGACTTGCAAAAGGTTTCTTTCAACTCAGAAGGGTCATCTCCATACCTGGAGATTCCTACAAACTAATGGGTGATCCAGAACTAAGAGAACTGCCATCTTACCCTGGGGGCTGTGTGAGCAGCGATCCAGCCTGGGGTCCTGCTAGAGAAGTGGTTGTCAACTTGTGTGTCTCAAGCCATTTGGGGCCTAGTGACCCTTTCACAGGGGTTGCCTAAGATCATTGAAAAACACATACATTTATATTGTGAGTTCATAATAGCAAAATTACAATTATGAAATAGCAATGAAAATAATTTTATGATGGGGTCACTACAACATGAAGAACTGTCTTAAAGGGTTGCAGTATCAGGAAGGTTGAGACCCACTGTGCTAGAGGCTGCCTTCCCTTATCTGCCCTCTCCCTGTCTTGCTCTCCACATGTTACTGGAGTTGAGTATCGTTGGCTGGGACCCATATGGCCCTAGGATTGGTTGGGTAAAGCATTCACCACTGACCTTAAGTGCTTACCAAGTGAACATTGGAGGAATGGGGGCCTACACATAACAGAGTTGGGTGAGTTTGAGGTAGACTAGACTGTCCTGTGTTCCCAAGGAGGCTGAGTTCTGCTCACCACCCACAAAGAGAAAGGCTGCTGGAACTTAAAGGAGACAGAACCTCATTCTTCATCAAGATGTCTGAAGGAGCATAATGATTAACGACTTTAAAGTCTGAATTTGAGTCACAGCAAAAGCTGCCCTTTCCCTCTGACTTCTGCAATGGTTATTGTGACTTCTCTAATAGTATCTATCCCCAAGGGTGGCTCGAGGATTAAATAAAATACTTAAAGTATTACCTGTATGTCCTAGGCAGTCCATGTATTTTCATTCATTTAGATGCAGAGCCCTATATTTAAACCTCTGGGCAAAGAGAGACGTAACAGAGGTGGGAAGTTGACATCCCAGTAACCAGAACAATTTTAGACTTGCCAGACTGCGGCAGGGGCGGGAGGGGAGCTCTAGGGTAGATCATTGTTGCAGGACAGACACCTTCCTGGTTTTGAGGGTGGAGCAGCCACAGGTAGGAATATAGGTTTGGCGGTGGGAAGTTGAGGGCGTTCCCGTGCAAACACCTTTAGTGCGGGAGGCCAAAGAAAGGGCAGACTGCTTGGTAAAGAGGGAAGGAAACGCCTGTAAGCAAGTAAAACCTTCCTAACTTTTCTATGGTTGGTTGTGGGTGGATGAGCGGAGAATCCAGCCCGCAGAGGGCGCAAGAGCCACGTACCCCGATCGCAGAAAGACGAGGGGAGCCCAGTCGTAGAGATTAGAGGCCGCCAGGCCTTAGAGAGTAGGGGGTGTGGCAACTGGAAAAATGGCGGGGGAAGTTGTGTGTAATGGTCCTGAGTGGTGGGACTTCTAGAGTAGCATTGGATGGGTTAAGGGACAGTCAGAGAGGGACAAGCCAGAGGGAGGTGGGATATAGGTGGAGCGTTTGGGAGAGGGGGCGGGACATGGGCGTGGTGCGGCGGGATTCGCCGCCGGAGGATGAGTAAGGGGCGTGGTCTGAGCAAGGTGGGGAACCACAAGCGCTCCGGTGGGCCTGCCCCACCTACGTCTCCCTGGGCCCCACCTCTTTTCCGGCCAGGAGAGTTTCTGCGTGTACCTGAGTTTCGGTGTGTACCTGAGTTTGTGGGTCTCCATATTGGAGCCCCTCCTGCAGAGGTTCCCGCGTGAAAGAGGCTGAATTGAGGGGACTACGTTATGTAGAGCTGTGCACTCTCAGCTCCTGTGAGTCTGAACGAGTCCCCAGGGAGGATCAGCCCTCGGCTCTCCCAACGGACTGCCCTAGAGGGTCGTTTAGGTCTACAAATGTTCTTGCATCCTGTTTCTCCTTCGGCTCCTCCCCGATTCCCTCCCCCACAGTGTTCCCAGCCTCGCGCGCTCCCGGAGCCCACCCCCTCTTTTGGGCGCCAGGCCCCGCCCCCCGCCCCCTTTCCTCTGCCTCAAAGTTTATTTGCAACAAAAGGGAGAAGAGAGCTAGCTGCTTAGGGGGAGGGAAAGGGAGCCGGAGCGGGAGCTTGAGGGGAGCCAGGCCGGCCGCCGGGCTTGGCAGGCGGATTTTGAGTGCAGGAGCCGAGCCTTAGGCCCTTTGCCCGCAGGACCGTGATGCCCCTGGCCTCTCCCGCAGAAGCTAAGGCTGGGCCTGGGGTCGCCGCAGGGGCAAGAGGGGCCGCCCAGGATGGACCTCCTGCCTCCTGTAGCCGCGGAAACTTGATCTTCGACTGATAAACCTCTGCTCACGTCTCCGCACTCTCCTCCACAACCGCCGCACGCTGCGGGTGCAGGACCCAGGCTCTCGGACGGCGGCCACTGCGCACCCTCGGAGTGGGGGTGCAGGGGGGGTTGGCCGCGGCATCCCGAGGCCAGCCCCCCCGGAGTGACTGCGACCAACCATGGCGGACGGGTCACCTCGGCCCCCACTTTATCGCAGCGTCTCATTTAAACTGCTGGAGCGCTGGAGCGGCGGACCCGGGCCGAGGGAGGAGGACGCGGACACCCCTGGGTTGCGGCGCCGAGCTTCGTGCCGGCCAGCCGCGGCAGTCCCGGGCCAGCCCTCCCGGCGCGTGTCCAAGCTGGCGTCGGGGCCCCCGGCCGCCCCCGCGCAGCCGCGCCCGCTCCGTAGCCTCTCGCCATCGGTGCGCCAGCTCTCCCGGCGCTTCGACGCGGCGCGTCTGGACGACGACTCCACTGGTGCCGGGACGGGGGCTGCTCCTCCAGCACCACAGAAGAAGCAGCGGAAGGCTCTGAGCGTGGGGCCTGGCCCAGCGTCACCGAGATGCGCAAACTCTTCGGCGGTCCGAGCTCCAGACGACCCAGCGTGGACTCTGAGGCCCTGGGGTCGACCAGCCCCGACAGAGCTTCATGGGAGCCCCCAACTCGCGATCCCCGGCAGCCTCCGACGCCTCCTCCTCGAACGTGCTTTCCTCTGGCTGGCCTGCGTTCTGCGCGGCCGCTGTCCGGGCCTGGGATCGAGGGGAGGCGACGTCGGCAGCACCAGCAACAGGAGCGGGCGCAGCGTCCGGCGGATGGTTTACATTCTTGGCATAGCTTCTCCCAACCGCAGGCCGGGGCCCGGGCCTCCTCCTCCTCCATTGCCTCCTCCTATCCTGTCAGCCGCAGCCGAGCTGCTAGTTCCAGCGAGGAGGAAGAGGAGGGACCGCAGCCGCTGCTTGGGCCTCAGAGTCCGGCCTACTTCGGTGGCCACTCTTCGGCAGTGACGAGGACCCAGATGGTGAGGATGGCCATCGCTGGAGAGGGAGAGGTCTGCGGCCTGGAAGCTCTCTGTTGGTTCACGGCTGCAGCCAGGACAGTGACGAGCTAAATCCGGGGGTCTTGGGATCAGCGGGGAGTGTCGGGAGCCCCGAACCTCCGCCGTCTCCAAGAATCTCAATGGAGGAGTGGGGTACTGGTACACAGTCCTGCGTCCCAGGTCCCCAAGAGAGCTTAAGGCCTATGTCTGACACTGGGGGTGCACCTTTCCGTGTGGCTAAGGTGAGCTTTCCCGCGTACCTGGCCAGCCCGACTGGCTCCCGAGGTAGTAGTCGCTATTCCAGCACTGAGACCCTCAAGGATGATGATCTATGGTCAAGCCGCAGTTCTGTGAGCTGGGGTGTATATCGATCCCCAAGTTTTGGAACTGGAGATGGACTCCTTCTGCGGCCTCAGACTAGGTCCCGCAGTAAGGGACCTGTAGGTACCGCCAGGCCGCTGAGGGATGGAGGACTGGAGCTAGATAAGAACCGACAGCGCAAGTCCCTATCGAATCCAGATATCGCATCTGAAACCCTGACGCTGCTCAGTTTCCTGCGTTCAGACCTTTCAGAGCTGAGGGTCCGAAAGCCCAGTGGGGGCCCTGGGAACAGCTCCCAAGATGGCAGAGACTCACCATCAGCAAGTAGCCCAATGGAGCAATCTGAGTCCACGCTGTCTCAGAGTCCAACATCACCCACTACCCGGCCCACCCTCAAGGACCTGACAGCTACCCTGCGCAGGGCAAAGTCATTCAGCTGCTCAGAGAAGCCCATGGCCCGGCGCCTGCTCCGCACCAGTGCCTTGAAGCCCAGCTCCTCAGAGCTCCTACTGGCAGGCTCTGGGGCAGAGGAGGATCCATTGCCACTTGTGGTCCAGGATCAGTATGTGCAGGAAGCCCGTCAGGTTTTTGAGAAGATACAGCGTATGGGTGCACAGCAGGACGATGGAAGTCCTGACTGGGCAGGAAATATGACCCAAGGGCAGCGGTCTCAAGAGGAGCTCTCTGGCCCTGAGTCCAGCCTGACAGATGAGGGCATTGGAGCAGACCCTGAACCTCTTGGTGCTGCCTTTTGCAGCCTAGATCCTGCAGGAGTGTGGAGACCCCTTTCCTCAACTTCAGCTCAGACAAACCACCACCGTGGGGCAGGGACAGAAGACAGCCTGAGTGGGAGGGCTCTTGTGTCTCCTGAGACCCCTCCAACACCAGGTGCGCTCCGCAGGAGAAGGAAAGTCCCACCCTCAGGCCCTAATGGAACCGAACTAAGTAATGGGGAGGCGAGTGAGGCCTACAGATCCTTGAGTGACCCTATTCCACAGCGCCATCGGGCTGCCACCTCCGAGGAGCCCTCGGGGTTCTCTGTGGATAGCAATCTTCTGGGATCACTGAACTCTAAGACAGGGCTTCCAGTGACCCCAGCAATGGATGAGGGCCTGACCAGTGGCCACAGTGACTGGTCTGTGGTTAGCGAAGAGAACAAGGACTATCAGGAAGTCCTTCAGAGTATTGTTCAGGGGCCTGGTGCTTTGGGGTGTATGGGAGAAGACAGGGTTGCTGGCAAGACCCCCAAGAAGAAATCTCTGAGTGACCCTAGTCGCCGTGGGGAGTTGACTGGGCCTGGATTTGAGGGCCCAGGGGGGGAGCCTATTCGAGAAGTGGAGCCCATGCTGCCTCCCTCCAGCAGTGAACCTATCCTTGCAGAGCAGTGGGCAGAGCCAGAAGATCCTAGTCCTGCCAGGGCCAGGGCACAGTCAGAGAGGTCCCTACCTGCTCCACCTGCTTCCTCCACTGCCCACCATGACTTCCATCTTGACCCCAAGCTGACCAGTGTTCTCTCTCCTCGGCTCACCCGCCGAGGCTCCAAGAAGCGCCCTGCTCGGAGCAGTCACCAGGAACTTCGGAGAGAGGAGGGCAACCAGGACCAGACTGGTAGTCTAACACAAATTCGGTCCTCCTCCAAACATGTTCGCCATGCCAGTGTGCCTGCCACCTTTACACCTATTGTGGTGCCTGAGTCTGTGATGTCTGTGGGACCCCCTGTGGCTGTGCCAGAGCCTGTGGGCTTTCCTGTTAGAGGCCATCCCACGTTGCAGGCACCATCACTTGAGGATGTCACTAAACAGTACATGCTGACCCTTCACTCTGGTGACGTTCCTGCTCCAGGTCCTGTGGACCTACCCTGCTTGCCTCCCTCTGCACCGCCCTCCACTGAGACCAAGCCCTCTGGAACTGCCAGGGCAACTCCAGATGAACCTGCCCCAGCCAGCAAGTGCTGTAGCAAGCCACAAGTGGTAAGTCCTTTGGAAGGAGATTGGGGGAAGGTCCAGGAGAGCCATGGGCACCAGCCTGACAGGAGCTTTTGTGAGTACTCATTAGACAGGTTTCCAGACCCAAAGGTGCTTATCTGTCCTGGAATAGAGTTAATGGCACCCGGCTCCTGTTAACTCAGGACCTGAAGAGGCTTCAGAATGCTGCCAGTGTCAAAGGGTCTGTCTGTCTTCCCCAAGGTGTTCTGGTGGTGGTTGCAAAGGCCCTTGGGATGTTTCTCAGAGACTTGTTTCTGAGATTCCCATGGTTCTTTGTTAGAAATGCACCAGAAGTATGGATGACGGTGATAACATTGAACCAAGACTCCGGCCTCAATGCCCAACTCCTGGCTGATCTCATTTTAGGCCAGTTAACATGCTCTTGCCTTTAAGTCTATTCCAAGATCTGGGAGACTTAGGGACCAGCCTTACTTTAGGGAGCAGCAGAGGGCTTCAGGGGGTCTAACCCCAGTTTTGTTCTAGTTTTCTGACATTGGCCTTTCTTGTGACTTAACCTCCTCATTTATAAACCTGGGTCTGAGGGATGTGGATGCTGCAGACCCACCCAGGTGGTATTGTGCAGAACTGGAAGAGTCCATGTTGTGAGTTTGGATAGTCTCCAGGACCAATGCCAACACACTAGTCTTCAGTAGAGGAGCTTTGAGCTAAAGGTGCTAGGGAAGTGTGGTGACAGGCTTCTGCTGAGGCTCAGTGGCAAAGGGATCTCAGAGGGATTGAAGGCAGATCTGGACCGTGTAGACAGGGCTGCCGCTGTGAATCAAATTGGATGCTCTGGCCCCTCATCCTGCCTGCTGGCATCTGTTCACCTTCTCACCTCCTTCCTGTTAATCCCAGGCTCATTCCCACCCTCCACAAAGCTCTCCCTTCTCTTATCTTGCATCAGCTATGCCTGAGTTTGGCTGTGGATTCAGACTGGCTCTAGGCAGCATCTTCCCTGGCATGGGAGAGTTGCAACAAAGTTTGCAGCTCTAGGCTGGAAGCTGAGCTCAGGGATGGCCTGGGGTTATGTCAACTGTGGCCTGCCTCAGCTCCCACTGTGTTGCTGACTTCAGAAGCTGGGAAACCCTACACTCTGGACTAATTTGGTCACTTGGCTTTTCAGAGCTCTTAAGGGCCCCTCTAACTCCCTGACTCTGTTTCTCTCCTCTCCTTTCTGTTTCCCCTGTCCCAGCTCTGCACTTCTTTGTGGAGAGGGGGAGGAATGGACAGAGAGGGAGTTGGCAGAGGGGACTTTTGGATCTGGCTTTCCTTCTGAGACCCCATTAGCAGAGCCTGAGCACCAGGGCCAGTTCTGTGCTTGGAGGATGGGAGAAGAGAGCCCCAGCTTCCTTTTCCATGTAATGGGGTCCTATGGGAGTGTAGTGAGAGTTGAGGGACTGCCTAGGGCGTTTCGAGGACGGGCACCAAGGCCAAGGAGGAGTTTACCAGGACTGGCTTTTGCCCTGCTTCACATCGTCCAGCAACCTTCCTTCTTGGGAGCTGTGATACGGAGCTGGCCCCTCATATATCAGCTTCTCCTGGCCCTACAAGAGGCTTTCTCTGACATTTTAGGTCCTCCCACTTCTACAGGCCCAGTTGGATGTTCCCTCTCACCCCGTAGAAGAGAGAAGGGTGAGTCTGTAATTAGAAGAGTCAGGCTGGAGATCCACAGGACTTGTCCCATCCTTAAGTGGATTGCTCTCCCTTTCTGTAAAATGGAGATAATGGGGTAATGCCCAGAAGGCTCTGTAGGTGGGTAGTGGTGTGACCATTCCCTCCTGGGGTCAGGAGGGAGGACAGGACAGGCTCTGCTGCCTCAGCTTCTTCTCAGTGGCCAGGTTTGGCTTCGTACTCCCCTACTGCTGTCTAAGCACTGGTCCTAGGGTCACCTGGTGGACTTTATTAGGTTCAGAAAACATTTGCCATGCCTCATTCCTCACTCCCACATTAAGCCTGGAAGTTCTTCCATCTGCTACCTTGAATCTCTTCTTGCTATCCTTGTCCTTCTGGCTTCAGAAAGATGGGGAGCAGCTGTCCACTCCCTACTTCCTGCTGGCTCCTCTTGAGCAGACAGCGTTCTCTTGTCTCAAGCTTGGAGCTCCAGTCACGATCCCTGCACTGTGGGTGGAGATGGTGTGGCTTGGTCTTCAGAATGAGAGGGGACAAGAGGAGTTGTCATGTTCTGCTTGTGGAGTGTAAGCCAATGTAAAGAGCTCAGAGGGCTGGGGTCTCAGGGAAGCCCAGACTTGATCTTGGGCAGAGGGCAGTCCCTCATGCTCAAGTATATCTCTCAGGTCAGAACTTGCCCACATTATAAGGAATCAGGAAGCTTGGGTACCACACACCACTTAGCCTCTGACTCTTATCTGGACCTGGGCAGTCAACTTTAGGACTTAGTTTTCCATCTTTGCACTGAGGAACTGGGAAGCCTGATCTTTGAGGTTCTGTAGGCGGGTCTCATTCTGCAGCCTGGCTATGGGAATGGGGTAGGGAGACTCAGTGTGACCAGAGGAGAGAGAAAGTCTGCTCTCTGTGTACTACAAATGCGGGCAGCTCAGCTTGTGGCTCACCAAGGGCCTTCCTGTTTCTCTTATTCCAGGTCTCTGGCTTCTTCCAGTTAGGTCCATAGTTAACACTGTGTTGTCCATGGACCACCCTTTGCACCAAGGCATTCCTCTGTTGGGCTTCAGAATAATCTTAGATAGTTCATTTCTTCTGCCTGGTACCCCTTGACACTTGAACCATCTGTAGTTCAGAAACAGGTAGTGACTTGCCTCCAAGAATTGTAGATAGCTGAATTCATGAGACTTTGGTATACTGAAGCAGCTGTTGTTCGTTGAGTGTCCATTTTGTAGCAGACACCAATGGTTTCTTGTCATGTGAAAGATTGAGTATTGGAGTCTGTCTGAATCCTAGCTTATCAGTGTCTTAAAGAGACTGGATCACGGGGTTGTGCCCAGTTTCCAAGTGGGACTGGCCTGCCATCTGAGAAGGGGCATAAGTCAGGAACAGTTGGGGCATCACTTACATGTTGTATTGTAACAGGCTGAATGTGTTCGTGGTGGTATTTAATTCACCAGGGCCTGGTGTTGGGTAGGAAGAATTCTGAGACCCAAAAAGGGAGAATGCTGAACCCAAGGTCAACCACAAGGCCAGGCAGAGCTGGACCCAAGCCCTAGAACCTCTGGCCTTGTTCCTCTCCACTCAGCAGCAGCCCTGGCACCCACCTCAGCCTGCCCAGCTGCCCCTGCCTTCTGCAGGGCTGGGGCAGCCTTTCCCACCACTTTTTTCTGGCTGGCTCCCCCTTGGCGGGTACTTGTGGAGGCAAGTTTGCCTTCTGCCCCTCCTTGGCTCTTTACTGTGATTCCCACCCCCCCGCAACCCTCCCCTCCACGAAACTGCTTCCGTGGGGAGGGGATGAGGTGATAAGGACTTTTGGAATTCTGAGTAGTACCAAATATCTATAATTAAAGTCTTGTCACCCAGCAGGAGGGTGGAATGGGGGAGGACAGGCAAGAGAGTTGCCCTTTTCAGGGCTTGTTCCCTGCCCCCTTCTGTCCTAGGACCCTGTGGTACTGGAGGAGAAAGGGGTGCTCTCCAGGAATGAGCCCACCCAGCAGGGAAGAGTTGGGGGAGGAACCAGAGTTGAGTGTGACATTTTCCAGCCCAACATTTCTGGAACCAGCTGGATCTGAGACGCTGCAGCTAATCCTGTCCCCAGCCCCCTCTTCCAATGTAGGGACTTGTCCCTCCTGCTTTCCTTCCTCCCATCTGATTGCTACTACAGTGGGATGGAGCCATCCCCAGGCAGCCTGGGAGCTGAGGCGCTCATCTGAGAATCTAGAAGGATTGTCATCTAGGATGGTCATCTGCTGGCTGGTAGAGGAAGCTGGGGAGGCGAAGACGTGGCTTGCTTGCATCTTGGAACCTGGGAGAAAGGGCAAGTTATAGGAGGAGGGCATGACATGAGCAGAGGCCAGGAGGAGGCTTTCCCGGACAAGTTGTTGCAATAGAAGTTTGGATTTAGCATCTATGCACTATATATAATATCCCAAGCACCCTGTGGGTGAGTCAGGCACCATTCTAGTGTAGAAAGACAGCAGTTCCCAAAACAGAGGCCTGCTTTTATGGCCCTTCCAGACTGGTAAGGACACATATCTCCAAAGGAGGACACAGTCAGAGAACAGAAGGTTCGGGGGAGAAAAATAAAACAGGGTAAACAATTTGAAGATGACAGGCTGGGGTACTATTTTAGATCATGGGGTCTAGAGAGGCCTGTGAGCGGAGGTGGTAACATCTGAAGCTCAAAAGAAATGAGGGAGGAAGTCAGGTAGCTTTCTTGGGGTCCGGGGTTGGAGTGGAGACATTTGTGGAATGAAAGGAACAGCAAAGGTTCTGAGGGATGGACACGGGGCAGTGTGGCTAGATCTTGTAGGCCATTGGGAAGACTTGGCATCTCCCTGCAGTGAGAGCCAGGCAGCGTCAGAGGGCTCTGAGTAAGATAGTGACCCAGGATGCTGTGTGGAGCTAGATTGCAGGGTCAAGCATGGAAGCAGTGAAGCCAGTCAGAAGGCCACAGAATGGTGCTAGCCTGGGCTAGACACAGATGTGGAGGGGGTGTTTTCAACTGAAGCCCAAGGAGTCTAGACATCTAGTACCTAAGTGAACAAGGTGCTAGATGTAATGGTGGTCTGTGCCTTTTATCCCAGCACTCAGAAGGCACAGATCTCTGTGAATTCAAGAGTAGCCTGGTCTAATAGCGAGTTCCAGGCTAGACAGGGCTATATAGTAAGACCCTGTTTCAAAGGAAACAAAAAAGTAGTGAACCCTACAACTATTGGAGGGCCATCTGGGGATTCAGATGGCCTGCATGATATGAACTTGGGCTTAGAGCTAAGCATCCTGGGACTGTCCATCCGGGGAGGCCCCAGTGTAGACACTGAGTAGAAGCTATTACCTTCTACCCAGCAGCTGATGAAGTGTGAGATGGGCTCCTGAGGAGGACAAGATGACAAGCCCTACAGGGGCTTACCTCAGGCCCCAGTGACGCAGGTGGTAGCATCATGTACAGCAGGTATGTGATGTGCACTGCAGCCACTGTGGCCCCTACCCAGCTCTAACTTGTGTCTCCTGGAACAGGGAGCTTTTGCCAACAATAGCCCTGGCCCTCCCATCTAGTCCAAGCTGTGTGAGGTGAAGAAGTAGGCTCAAAGTCAGCAGAGTTTTGCCCAGGGCTCCATAGCTTACAACTGATCTAGCCCTAGGTGTCCTGCCTCCAGGTCATACATTGGCCCAGAATTCCCAGTGAGTCAAGTTGGCAGAGATGGTGGTGGCAGTCCGGGGGAAGGGGGAGCCTGTGTTTCCCAGAAAGACTCGTAACCCTGGCACACTCATTGGGAAATGTGCCCAGGAAGCCTGGCGCCTTGCTGGCAGGCCCTGAAATGGGGGCCCTGGGTCCTCTGGGAAGCACAAGCTAATCATAGAGGATGCCTTCCCCACAGGACTTGATACCCCACCACTTCTCAGGCCTCTGAGGCCTCCCAGGAGTGGACAAAGCCAGAAGGACAGTGCCAGACTGCTAGGCTCTGAGCCCCAGTTCATGACATGCAGGCTGTTTGAGCTCCCAGATGCCCCCCAGTAGCTGTAGGGTTCACTGGGATGACCTGGCAGACTGCAGGAGGTCTGTCCAAGACGTTAGGATGCATACCCTTGGAGACACAAGTTCATTTGTGACCTTGAGCCCCAAGATTAAGCTTCTCAGGGATGCTGGGGCTGCAGCAGCTGTTCTGTGCAAGAGCATCTCTTGCAGACCAGGAAGTGCTATTAGGCTGGGCCATAGACTGCTGAGGGCTGTGCCCCACTCTAGCAGCTTCCCCTTAGGTGGCCAGATTCACTTTTGACCTCTCTGGCCACCAAAAGGGTCTTTTCTCTTATGTGGGATGTAGGCCGTGGTGCTCTCTGAGGCCCGTATCCCAAATAGTGATGCTTCTGTGCACAGGACAGTAGTACTTCTAGCTCAGCTTTGGAAAAACAGACTTTTTGTTATTTTTTTAAAATGTTTATTTTATGTGTATGAGTGTTTTGCTTCCATGTATGTATGCATGTGCACCATGTATATGTATGCCTGATGCCCAAAGAAGGCAGAAGAAGGTGTTGGATGCCCTGGAACTGAAGTTATGAATGCTGTGAATCACCATGTGGGTACTGGGAGCTGAATTCAGGTCCTCCGAAGGTGCAGCAAGAATTAGTTCCCTTGCTATTTCTAGTCACAGGTGGGAGCCAGTGCTCCTCAGTGCGTGGCCTCTAACTCAGTCTCGTAGCATCGTCATCCCTCCCTCACCAGACTTTCCACCTTCCTCCTTAAGGACTCTTGGTGATTACATCAGGCCCACCTGGGTGGCTCAGGACCCTTAGTGGCACTTGCAGAGTCTCTCCTGCCTTATAAGAAATCATATTCACCAAGGTCCCCTATAGGAGCCGGTCCTGGGGATGTCCCAGGCCTGCTGCATTCAATCCGACCTTCACTTCTTTGCATGTTTCTTTGTCTTCTACTCATGATGCAGTCAACACTGAATCCTGTGATGGCCAGTGAGGACACACAGGAAGGTTTGCATTTGGGGAGCTTTCGGCAGGGTCCTGGTTCCTGAGGTGCATGGGCCTCAGAGGAAGGCTGAGCCCAGGCCTGGAAGGGCAGGGACAAATATGTTAGTGAGTCCTTTGGGATAGGCTTGGCCTCTAGAGGTGGCTAGCCTGAAGTTTGTTGACTAGACATCGAAGTGAAGCATCTCCCAAGAGGGCAGTTTGCTGAAGAGCTCAGAGCCAGGGAAAGCAGGGAAAGTGGGATCCTTTGGAGGGAACAGAAGCCATGATTGGGCCCTCACCAAGGGCAGAGCTGGGAGACACGTGAAAAAGTGGGAGTGTTCACATAATTGGGTTTAGTGCCTTGCTTGTTCTTTGACTATTTGTGTTTATTGTATGCTTGTTCCTTGACTGTCTGCATCCATTGTATTGCTAGTTCCTCAACCTAGAACTGACCTTAGTACTTGCATGTAATTAAAATGGTATAAAAGCATAAAGGAGGAGGGGAATGGGATAAGGGGTTCTAGGGAGGGAAAATGGGGAAAGGGAATGACATCTGTATTGTAAATAAATAAAATATCCAATAAAAATTTTTTTTAAAAAGAAAAAGTGGGAGCTATGTGCTAGAGATCTTAGTTTCATCCCGAAGTTAGTATGTGGTCGGAATTAAAACAAGCACTTAGAAATTCTTGCAGTGTACTGGACGAGTCAAGGTCCGCTCCAGTGTTATACTGTTACCTCGTAATGCTCAAGAGATGTTAGTTCTGCCAAGCTGGCACGCTAGCTCAGCAGGTAAAAGTTCCAGCCACTAAAACAAGCCGTGCTTGATCTCCAGAACTCACACTGTAGGAGAGAACCAGCTTCTACAAGCTCTCCTCTGACATAGATAGGTGCTATGTGATATACACGTACACACATTCATGCATGTAATAATATTCTGAAAAGCAAAAGCAATCTTAATCTCTCCCTTCGTGTCTAAGATACTAGGATATGGATCTGAGAGTCTATGCTTCAGCCATGGAGCAGAAGACAAAGCTCTAGACAGGAGACCACAGTGCCTCAGCAGCTTGGACATTTGGAGTTGGTGAGGAAAGAGAGGGACCAGACTGCAGATCTGTGGTCTCCTCTGGCTCTGACTCTTTTCTTCCCACCAGCCCCAACTACAGCTTGCCTGAGATGGCTGAGTAAAGTTTGGAAGGCAGAGCCGAGCCAAAGCCTTCTCTGGGTCAGAGCTGCAGGCCCCAGGGGCTCAGACCCTTTGCTTCCTTTTCTGGTCCCAGAGTCCAAGAGCCTGGTGGCCACCTCTGCCTTGCTCACTGGGTAATATTAACAATGTTAATATGTTAATATTTAACATTGGACCTCAGCTGTGAGCCTCAGCTTCCTGCTCTATAAGATGGAGGTACTGAGGAATTATGAGGACAAAAGGGACTCCGAGGCTAGACCGCTCTCAGAAATATGACCGCGCATTGTGTACTCTGAGTTGTCACTCAGACAGAGGCTAGAACCTTTAGTTATGACTGAAGCATTCTGACCACCACCGTCCCCCAAGAACCCCGACCTCTCAACTTGATTTTGTTGGTTGATTTGAGATTGATGTCTTTGTCTTGAGATTCTGGAGGGAGGGAGAGACAGGCAGGTCTGGAGCCGTGGTAAGGCTGGAGGACCAAGGCAAGGGGCAAGTGCAAGGTTGGTGTCAGTTTCCTGTTTATTGGTTCCCAGGGGGTGACAGGCCCTGCTCTTTGCAGCAGTGTGGAGCAGGAGAGAAGGAGGCCATGCTCCTGGCTGCCAGCCAGCCCCAGAGCTGGGCCTCCTGGGACTGCCGAGACCCCATTCCCCCACCCCTGGACAAACATTCAGTTCTTTCCCAGGACGGGGCACTGGAGGTTAAGGAACAGATGTGGAAGGGAAGATGAGAAGGACCCTCCCCCACCCCAATAAAAGTCCTGTGGACTCTGTCTTTCTTGGCTGCTGGTTTTCATTCTGGTACTTGGTTGTCCCCCTGGATGGGTGTGTTGAGATGCCAACGCCTTGACAAACCAGGAGGTCAGAAGAAAGAGAAAGAGGGGTAGGGCCTTGGGTGCCAGAGTTGCCCATCTGGAAAGACTCTAGACATCAGCTTTGCCTTCTCACCTCTCCCTGCCCCTGCTTTATTAAGAAAGTGAAAGTCTTGATATCCTGTGATAGTGAAACTGATTCAGGAGTCCTCCTATGGCTCTCCCCATTGTTCCAGTCCAGCCTGTGGCTCCTGCCATTGCTCCAGCCCAGCTTGTAGATTGCCAGCAGGGAGTTGGGGGCAGTCACCGAGAGTTCTGGAAGGGAAGTGATGGGGTCCACTGGCATTTGAGGGAATTGGTCAGAGCCAGGGCAAGAAAGGAAAGCCATTGTATGCTCAGAGGCCTATGGAGAACAGAGGTCTCGTGTGGCCAGCACATGCAGAGAAGCTGTACGTGCTGAGGGCAGCTTGAAGGCCTTGGGTGCTGAGTCTCACCCCTAGACAGTAGGAGCCATGGAGGATGAGGAACTGAAGGGGCATACTGCCAACTTTGTTTGGTGATGGTGCCCTGTGAGGTTCAGCTTGGAGGAAGGGGTGATGGTGACAAGCCTGAGCCCAGGTTGTGGGATGTGCCAAAGAAGACTGTGTAGAGAATTTGGAGATCCAGACTGAGTTGAATTTAGGTTCAGAAGCTCTAGAAGAAGGTGGGATGAAGGAGCGGGACTCCCTCCTGTCCCTGAGTCAGAAGAGGTGGAAGTGGGGCAGGGTGAGGGGGAGCCATGCCGTTCTCCCAGGCAGAACTTCTCTCTGGAAGGGTGAAGGCCCCTGAGCCCTGACTCTGAGTCCAGTTTACTACCCCTTGTCCAACTTCAGGCTCCTTGCTGGGTGGAGGTACCCTGCCACTCATAGGGGTTCCCAGGAAACAACTAGGCTACACCTCCAGTTGGCTCTTGGAAGAGGCCCAATGAAAGCATGGTTTGAGAGCAGGTTAACTTAGCCTGTTGACTCTGATCCAGGCCAAGTCACCCTGCTTCGGTCTTCCCACCTGTGAAGTGGGAATCCTAGTTATGGTTCTAGAATATTTAGGCTCTCAAGAGGTGGGGTGGAGTAAGTACTGTGATGATTAGTAGGCAGCCTGGTAACACTATCCACAGTGGGACCCATGGTCAGAGCTAAGAATCCTTGTGATATTTGTCCCTCAGCCCCAACAGTGCTGGACTGTGGCCCTGAGGAGGCCTTGGGAGAGAGCTGGGCAGAGACGAAAGGGAAGAGAGTGTGTTTCCCCATCAGATGACTGTGAGCCCCCTGCAAGCTCTTTGCTGCTCATATGGCCTCTTCTCAGCTCCAGCCTGGACCAGTCACTTCCAGGCCTCTCCCCAAGGCCAGCGGGGGCGGTGCCTGGGGCGGGTGCGGAATTTCCGAGGGAATGGCTAAATTCAGCCCTAGCTAAAAATAGTCCCCGGGCCCCAAAGCTGGAGGAGCAGGAGGAGGAGGAGGAGGGAGGAGGAGGGAGGAGGGAGGCAGCAGCAGTTGCTGCAGTCCAGAGTAATTCCCAACTACCTTCTTGCCCTACCTACATCATCACCTGAGTTTGTGCCTATTGTGGCCTCCCATGCACCTGCTTCTTTCTCCTTACTCACGTGCACATAGGCTTTCTGTCTTCTGGGGTTCCTCCCCCCACAACCTCTCATCCTTTACCTGCTCTGATTCCTGAGTCTTGTACTATGTTCTGTTGAGTCCCCACCCCTGGAGGGGGAAAGGCCTCTAAAGAGTCCTCTTATAGGACTGCACCCCTCAGCTTCCTCTGGTATCTGCATCCTGCTCCAGGATGCTTCTACCATGCTAACTGGGCACACTTGGAACACTCTGGGGTATGAAGATGTGAGTGGGAACTCCTGGATCCCCCAGTGACTCAGGATTAGTTCTGACAAGTGGCCGCCCATGCCAAACCCTCCCGTTCCTGGCACACAGTGGAACCTCACTGTAAATTTATTTATTAAATACATGATGTTGAGAGACCCAAAGAAGCCAGCAGAGCCCTGCCTGCCCCAAGCTTCCCTGAAGCCCTCTATACCTGTGCCAGCCTTGGATTTGCTCTTTGTGCGACCAAGAAGTAGAAGCTGGCACAGGAGCCATAGGACATGGTGGCAGTCAGACCCTGGGCTTGAGGCAGAAAGACGCCAGGCTCCGATCTCAGAGGCCAAGTGGTGGGGTGTGTAACCTAGGTTGACCTCATGTGAGGCATGGCACTGTGAGTAGCCTGCAGGTTGGGACAGCTGAGTACCTAGCTGAGGAGTCCACACTCATGGCCCTACAGCTCTAGCATCTCTAGGTATTCACTTGGCTCCTGACTTTCAGAACTGCCATTGCTATGGTGAGCTCAGGATGTGACAAGATGCATCCATTGGATTCACGTCCACTGGATTCACGGTCGTGGTCCCGGCTCCAGGAACTAGCCACAGCAGTTGCTTGGTAAATAGTAGTGAGCGACTGCCTTGCACTGACAGGTTGATTACGAGCTGCAGAGGGAATGTGTGTTTCCTGTATTTGTTGAACCAGGGACTCTCTCGTTTTTGATGCTGGGGCAGAGCTGAGTGGTGTGGAGCTCCTGCTGGTGGAGAGGTCTGGCTCTGGAGTTTGAGAAGGTGCTGAGATGGCCAGGAAGGGGAGCTGCTAGGCCCAGCAGGGCTGGCGCAGTTCTGCCTGCAGTATCTGGAAAGCAGATCTCTTGGGCCATGGCCGGGGTGACTCAAATGGAGACCAAAAAACCTTCCATATTTGGATAAAGAGCCCAGAGAGGCCCAGGCTGACTCCCCCATCCAGGCCTCCTGCCCTGGCTTCTTTTGGGCCCCCAGCCCTGAGTCCTGTCTCTCAGATTTAAGTCCTGGGTCCAGGCAGCCATGTACTCCCCTCTCCTTGGACATCAGGCTATACTACCTTCTGCATAGCCAGGCCTAGGCTATGGGTACCAAATCCGTACTAGGGCTGGACCTGAAGAGAAGAGCCCGAGCAGAAGCCACAGCTGGAGGGCAAGCATGTACCAAAACGGTTCCCTCACTGAGGGGTAACTTGACAGCAGATTCCCCTCCCCATCCAACACAAATAAAACCAGAGATAAACAGCACACATGCATCATGTACACATCATACACACTCCTTTTAGGTCCCCAGCAGGTTCCCATATCCACAGCCTGTGCTAGCCTCAGAAGGGAGACCCAGCCTGATTCGTCTCAGACCTTCCTTCCTCTGACAGCAGCAATATTTTAAATAGATGGAGTAATGTCATGTGAGCAAGTGACATAAACTGCCCTTGTCCTTCTGGAGGATGCATACAGAGTAATCTGTCCCTATACAGAAGCCTCTGGACACCTGACAGGATACTGGGCTGTGCAGTAGACTCCAGAACCAAGACTGTGGGAAGAGGTCCTCATTCCCACTGGGAGCCCGGCATGCTCATTGTGATTGGTGGGCTGTCTCACGGCTGACTGCACTACCACTCCTAACTTCTCCTTTTCTCCTGTTTTTGACATGAGATCTCACTATGTAGGCCTGAAACTCTCTAGACCAGGCTAGCCTCAAACTCACAGAGATATGCTTGTCTCTGCCAACAGAGTGCTGGGATTAAAGTCATGAACTACCGTGTCTGGCTTACTCCTAACTTTTCTAATCAGTCCTGGTAATTAACTCTGGGATCAGCTTGAGGTGAACCTAAATAACCTAGGTAGCCGTTAAAACTCAGTTTAGCTGCTGTCCACTGGGTTAGCCTGTGGCTACTTCGTGAATAAGAAGGGACTCAAAATTCAAGGAACCTGAGAACTGTGACTCAGGAGACCAAGGCAGGTGAAGGTCAGGGAGACTAACTTGGGGGAAACAGGCCAGACGGTCTTGCAAGTCAGAAGTATCCAGGGCTCTCAGAGCAAAAAGCACTGTGAAGGCAGAGATCTAGGATGGAACAGCCCTGGTGTGTTTGGGTGCTGTGAATGTTCCCTGCTCTGGAGAAGAGGTCTGTAGTCCCTCAGAGACTCAACAGCCAGGCCTGAGTTTTGGATTTGATCCCGGGCCAGTATTCCTTAGTTTTCAAAAAGAATAAAACTCTTTCTCTACTGGAGTCCTGGCACAGGACTGTGAGACAGGCCAGCCACTTAGTTGGTGAGGATGGGGGTGTGTCTCACTGCCTGGACCACTCCTCCCCATATAATGTCCCAGAACTGCCTTAGGCTCCATGGGAAAACCACACTTGTTAGGGCAGAGGGAATCCCTGATTGGGGTATAGAGAGCAAAGCAGTCCTGAACTCAGGTTCAGCCAGCCAGGGGCTGTGGGTAGGAAGCATTCTATGGGACTAGGTCTCCAGAGGAGCCTGACAGAGTACTTCACTTATCCTTGGTGATACACCCTGCCCAGGCCCCCTAGAGCTAGCCTGAGCTAACTGGGTCAGGAGGACAGTCTTGCAAGTGATGAGAGTCTATCTGCCTACTACTGCCACCTGCAAAGAAGGCCTTTGTGGGAAGCAGGAGTTGGCATCAGGCCACACTTTCAGAGCAGGTAAGTCACCTTAGTACAGGTCAGGGGATAGGTAGTGAATAATGCATTCTTTAGAAGCCCTAGGAATCTTGGCTTCTCTCTGTGAGGTGATTTAGGTGAGAATCTGGAAGAACTTCATCAGAGTTGAGTGTATCAATGAAGGTTTCTAGGAACAAGCCTGAGGGCTGGCAAGCATGTGGGTCTTTAGGGCATGGCTGTGGCCCATACCAGCCTACCTGGTTCCCACAGAACCAGGCCCCCACTTCTTTAAGAACAATGGATGAGTTTGGGTATAGTGACTTATTCCTGCAATCCCAGGACTCTGACGGTGGAAACAGAAAGATCAGGAATTCAAGGTCATTTTAGCCAGTATTGGAAGGTTCAAGTCCAGCCCGGGCTCTAGAGACCCTGTCTGAAAAAAGGAAAGTGCTGGAGACACGTGGCCTCCTTCTTTTTCAAATCCTGCTCATCTTCACTGTGTGACCATGAGCTTAACCTCACTGTGGTTCAACACATGGCGTCGGTGCATATGAAATGTGGATAATGACGGCACTATTATAGGGTTGCTCTGAGAGGTAATGTGATAACGTCTGGCGGCTGGTCTGGAGGTCAGCGGCGAGCCATAAAGCAAGTGGAAGGGATGGAGAGTGGTGACCTGCCCTGCCTGAGGAAGGGCCACAGAGATGGAGAGGGGGTGCTTTGAAGTCCCTGATGCAGCGTTTCTAGGAAAGGGGCTCAGATCGGGTGCAGAGCATGGGTGGGACCCTGTGGCCTTGGTACTCTGCCACATTCTCATTGGCAGGCATCCCCTCCTGTGTAGCTACCCATTCCTAGCAGGACAGCTGGCCTACACTTCTTGCTCTGCAGACCCAGGGCCCAGAAGTGGATGTAATTGCCAGCATCGCCCTGTCAGTTCTGACTCCAAGGCTTTCGTGCAGGGTGAGGACTCATTTCGAAGCACCGGCCAGTGGAAACTCAGCCCTGAAGCAGATGGGGATGGCCCTTTGGTCTAAAGAAGTGCTCTACCTGCCTCTAAGAAAGGGCAAAGGCAGGCCTTGGTCTGCATGAAAAGTGAACAACTGGACTTCCTGGAGAGTTGTCACCCGAGAGACTAGAACCATTGGAGAGGGGACCAGAAAGAGACACCAAAGACAGAAATGGCCTGTTTTGGGTCATTCTGGTGCTCATTGGTGGCCACCTCAGGACCTGGTTTTGTGTACAGGTTAGAGGCACAGCTCTGTGCCAAGGATACCAGGAAGTGGTCTGATCCAGGACAAAGATCCATTAGACTAGATCTAACCAAGTAGTCCCTGCCCAGGGGGAGGAAGAATAAGGCCGTTGACAGCAGCCTTCCATGTTCTTTTTGTACTGCTAGTGTTTTTACTGTGTGATTCGCCAACTGTGTAGTCCACAGATTAAAGGACATGTAGTTGTGCGTGGTGCATCGTGCCTGTGATTCCAGCACTCAGGAGGCTGAGGCCAGCATCATCTTAAATTTGAGGCCAGCCTGGGCTATATCACAAAACACTGTCCCAAAAACAACAACAAAAACAGCAACAAAAGCTAAATAAGGCTGACCTCAGTGGGTAAAGGCACTTGCTGGCAAGTCTGATGACCTCAGTTCAGTCTCCAGGAGTCACATGATAGGAGAGCTACAGGTTATCTCCAGCAAAACATACACACCACACACACACACACACACACACACACACAGAGAGAGAGAGAGAGAGAGAGAGAGAGAGAGAGAGAGAGAGAGAGAGAGAGAGAACAACACAGTAATAATAATAATGTTAAAAACACAGAGTATTTTCAGGTCTTTTGATGGTAAAACAATAGTGCAGCAAGGAGCTGTGCTACATCCTTTCATTGTGGGAATGGAGCCCCTCGGGCATGAGATTGCTGAGACATTTGGTGTCTGTGATTTGCATTTTGATGTTTCCTTTGCCTCTAGTGAGGCATAGCCTTACTAATCTGACACTTGGACAATTACCAGTCCAGTAGGTATCTGTGATGTCACAGGTACCCATGACATCACTGTCACTCTGTCCTAATTCACATTTTTCTCATATTTTTCCCCTGTCCCCCTCTCTTGGATGTTGGTGCCCGACTTAGCCGTTTCTAGGAGCTTTTAAACTCTGGGAAGGCGGATTTCGTTCTTTAACTGAGTTATGAGTTGCAAATGTCTTTTCCTGATTTCTCACCTGATTTTTGTCTTTTGTACAGGGTATATTTTTGTTCAGCAGAAGGCTTTGTTTTTAGTTTTGTAAATTTTAAGAAGCTTTTGTCTGTGTGTGTGAGCACACCCACAGTGTGCTATGGAGTCAGAGGGACTTTGTAGTATCAGTTTTCCTCTTGTCTTCTTCGAGTGGGTTCTAGGGATCAGCAGGCTTTTGGCATAGCAGACATTACCCACGGGCCATCTTGCCGCCCAGAGAGGTTTTTTTATTGTTGTTTTAAAATGTGGTTCAATTTATCAAGGTTATTTTCTGCCTGCTAGCTTTGGAGCCCTGGTTTAGAAATCTCCCATCCCTCTGATGCATTATGGTTTTTGTTTTACATCTCAATGTTTGATCTACATGGAATTTATCCTGCTGTGCAGTGGGAGTGACGGCACCAACTCTCAGTTTTCTTCCTCCTGTGGCTGCTGTTTTGACCTGAGGAATCATAGTTGAGTTATCTTTCTGGAAGGGGCTGTGAAGGTCTGTGGGGGAGTGAGACTGTGACTTTTGTGGGTCAGGGAGAGAGAGAATGAAGAAGGAGCTGAAATGGCACCAGAAAAATTTGGTGGCATTTGGAGGTGAGGGCACGAGTTATCATTGCAGCATTCCCAAATTCTCTGTGCTGTGTGACTCTTGAGAGGTTCCACCACCTCTCTGAGCCTCCAGCATTGTAGCTGGGAGGGAGACAGTGAATAGCAGCACCCTGACTGTTGGACTGACAGGGAGGGAGGAGGTGGGATGCAGAGGGTGGCTTGCGGGAACTAGTTGGAAGTACACAGAAGGCTGGCAGCCGACCTCATGTGTTCCTGGAGTGGGCAGGTGGGAAGGCCAAGGGGCGGGTGCCTGTATAAAAATACCCACTGCAGCCTGGCATAGCCAGGCAGGCGGGGCATGCCCTCTGCTCACTCTCCAGATCCAGGAATGGCAAGGGTTACCAGGAGCAGACACATTATACTCTATCTCAGGAGAGTGCTCTCAGTCCAGCCATAGCCAATTTTGAGGAGTTCTCTTGCCCCACCCTGAGCAGGTACCCTCACCCTCTCGAGATACAGGGATACAGGGTGTGGACAGGTCACATCTCAGAAGCTAACTAAACCTGCCACTGCTGTGGACTTGGCTTTTGATTTCTAGTAAGTCCTTGTCCCTGGGAGTCCCTAGCTATCTATCAAAGGGCACAATTGGCCTCTCCTCGGCTGTCTCCTCATCCACCAGTTAGAATAGAAAAGGGAGATCCTGGGAGCTGTTCCTCACTCCCTTTATAGATGGGGATACTGAGGCCATGGAGAGGCTTTGGGTTGCTATCTCCTGCTTCTGGGCTTCTAGACCTTTCTCCCTGTCCCCAGCATGGCCTATACCAACTCCCCACCCCCACTCCAGGGCCCCAGTGGTCAAATTCCAGGGCTGCCATTGCCATGGCAACAACCAGCTCACAAGGCCTCTCCTCTGGGGTTTTCCACAAGGCCCTTGTCCAGGGAGGAGACAGAAGGGCCTCCCACCCTTAGGGACTAGGGAGTCAGGAGAAGGCTAGGGAGGAGGTCAGGCCCAGCTGGTTTCTCATTTGTTTTCCAAACAAGAAAATGGAAAAGGCCTGTAGGACTGCCAGCAAATGGTTCTCTGCTGAGGCACAGAATGGGATGTACAGAGGTGACCATTTAGGCAGGGGCCTTGGGAACCACCAAGAAAGCCTCCTCCAACCTTACTGGAGAATCACCCCCATAGAAAAACCCTAGACCAAAACATTTTGGAACGGTAGGTGGGGAAAGATTCTCCTGAGGTCTCAGCCTATTGGTCCCAAGGCCAATGGGATCCTTGGTCTTGGCAATCTGAGCTGGTACCCAGAGACTGGAGGGTCCAGCACGTGTTGGCCCTTCTTCTGTAGGGTAAGCTGTTCCCAGAGTACCAGTGGAGGGAGTGTGCAAGCAAGGACTTCCAGGGATTATCTTGGAGGAGGCTGAACTGGTCGTTCTTAGACACCTGCCTCTCAAGAGTCTCTTCAAGTCTCTTCCTGATGTAGAGATTCAGCTTTCTTTTTAACAGCCAGTATCTGTTGCGTGCCCGCTTGATTCCTGGTGCTGTGCTGAATAAGTGCTTTCTACTCTCTGCATTATAGATGAGAAAAATCGAGGTACAGATTGGTCTTCCTGAGTCAGTTAGCCATCAAGAGTGCCTGGCTGTATCTTCTTCCAGGTGTGCCCCTTTTCTCTCTCTGTCTTTATCTCTGTCTCTCTGTTTTCAAATGACATTGAGACAATACAGTATGCCAATATGAGTGCCTTTTGTCTTCATTTGATAATGCAGTGGACTCCTTCTCTGTAACGTTCAGAGATCTTCATAAGGGCCGTGACTCGGGAACCCTCCCTGTGGTTGGAATTGAAGCAGGCTGTGTGGGTGGAGTCCCTGTGCTGAGAGCCCAGGCTGGCACACTCAGGCTTGCCCCTGGCTGGAAGAAGCCCTTCTCCTGGCACTCTGAACAGATGTAACTGTCCCAACTCTTTTCTTCTACCCAGGGTCCCCTGGGACTGGAGTCTTGTCTGCTTGAGAGATCTTGAGTCCTGCCTTGTCTCTGTGACACAAGGTAAATAATAGGGCCCACCCAGGAGCTTATTTTGAGGTTAAAGCCCACACCTGTGAGGTGCTTAGTCAGCAGAGAGTGGAATCCCTCCATAGATAGAACTCCTATTTTTAGATCTTTGCTGTCTTCCTGTCCTCGGGCTCTGTAAAGTTAAGTGATTTATCCAAAGTCCCAGCCACTTAGTGGTCAGTGGCAGAGGGAGGATTTGGGTCCAGCCCACTGCCTAGTCTTGAGAATCCAGCAAGTTATGACTTGTGCTGAGTCTCAGTGTTGTCGCTGAGTGGATATGAAGTCTTAGGAGATTCAGTGCTCTGTTTTCTGCAAACTCTGTGGTACTGAGTCAACAGCGCTGCCGCTTACTCTTGACAAGTCGAGACTCTGAGGACTCAAAGCTACAGCAGCTTCAGGAGTGGTCATCTGAGCTGTGTCTGACACCGGCTGACCTTCAGATAAGCATCCTCTAGGAGCTTCTCTCTTCAGCCTGAAGGCTGCTCACTAGTTGATGGGAAAAGCACAAAAAGGACTAGAAGCACAAGCTGCTGGTGGTTGGGCAGAGGCAGAACGTCTGCCAGTGTGACCCAGGCCTAGTGGTAGCCCTTGGCTTGCAGGGATCTTTGAGTCCCCACTCGGTATGAAGCTAAGCAAACTGACCTGGTATGATGACGAAACTTCCGTGGGGTCTGAGCTGAGCCAGGCACACTAGGATTAATGTAACCAGTTGGTAACAGTTTGCCCTGGGGTGCCCTGGAGTGAGGTGAGGCCATGTACATCCTTAGCTGCTTGGGTTCTTCTGGCCAAGAGACCCTAAAACTCTAAGGCCCTACCAGGCTGTGGTGACACATGCCTTTACTCCCAGGAGGCAGAGGCAGGCAGAACTCTGAGTTCAAGGCCAGCCTGGTCTACCAAGCTAGTTCCAGGACTACACAAAGAAATCCTGTCTCAAAAACAAACAAACAAACAAACAAAACCAAAACAAACAAACAAAAAAAAAAACCCAAAAAACAAAAACAAAACAAAAATCAAAACTGAACAACAAAAACAAACAAACAAAATCAAAACCCCCTGAGGTCCTGAGACACTTCGTGTTGGGAAGCAGTATCATGCGTCCAGCCGAAAGGAATGGCCCCAGCGGAGAGGTGGCAGTGCACACCTTTAATCCTGGCACTCGGAAGGCAGAGGTTCTGTGGGAACTGGTCTACAGAGTGAGTTCCAGGATTGACAGGGCTACACAGAGAAACTCTGTCTCAAAAAAACCAAAACCACAAAACAAAGAGAGAGAAGGGTGTGTGTGTGTGGGGGTGGCTGGTCCCTCTGCCCTTTCACTTCAGGAAGTTGATCTAGACATGGAGGCCTCACTGTGCCTATTCATCTGGCTGATACTTGCTGTCTTTGTCTGCTTTTTCACACCTGTGTGCTGACTGTATGCCCTGTGGGAACTGGGCTCTAGGCCTTAGTGGTGCCTCTTCTATCCTTCTAGAGCTCCCAGATCTTGTTACCGTCCTCTGGTGCCCTGGGTAGCATCCTCGACTGGCACCTCAGAGGTCTGTAGCCTAATAAAAAGGATAGCCTGATTTGGGGGTCATGACCAGGCAGTCGGCGCCTGTCCCTGTCTGAGGTGAGGTTGGTGAGGGAGAAGATTTAAGGCTCCCTGGAAAAAGCAGAACATAGATTAAATGAGACTTGACCAGTCAAGAGCAAGGAGCACGTGGGGATAGGACCCGGTGCTGAGGAGGGAGAGACCGGGCTGGGAGGGCACAGCAGCAGGTGGAACTCAGGCACCTCATTTTTGGGCCTTTGGTGGCCTGAGCAGGATTTCTGGCATTGTCAAGGTGGGGAAGATGGACTCTTTTGGCTGTGGGGCTTTGAGAGGCCCTAGGATTTATACACAGCCCAGTCAGGCCCTGTCCTGTACTCCCTGGGGCTCTGGCCTGAGGCCGGCTTGGCCTTTCCCAGGGTGCCTGGCTCAAGGCCCAATGAATCATCTTCCGCCCTACAGGCAAGACACCCCATCTCTATCAACAGTGTGCAAATGGAGCCCCCCCCCCATATGTGCCTGGTCTGAAGGAAGGAGGGAATTGGAGGAGCTGGAATCAAACCCTAGAAACTTCCGTTCCCACGACCCTTCACCCCAGCCTCCCTCCATGCTACCAAAATGGGTGGAGATGGGAGGAACCCATTCTTTCTAGAGCAGCCACTTGAGTTGTAGTTCTGGCATGTTCCAGGTAAGATATTTACAGCTAGATGAAGGTAGTGGTTGAGGTTCAGACCATGTGGGGCCCTGGCTGGCCTGGGTAGCATTCTGAGCATGGTTTGGATATTCGAATGAAGTTTTAGAGCTGCTAGGGGAGGTCTCCTGGAAGTCATCACATCCTGGGGCTTCAAACCAAGGCAGGGCACAGATGTGTGTGCAGGGCTGGCAGGTATATCCTAGGAGCCCCTAAAATGCAAACTTACCAGATTTATTAGCAAGTACCGCTCCCTCCACCAAGGCCTCAGACTCAGTCATGACTGGCCCCTGACCTGGAAAATGGGGGCACGAGGGAGAAATGGGCAGAGAAGGTTGAGTTCCGCGTGGACTGACTCATCAGGTGCTTTTCACATCTGCTTAGGTCTGACCTACCCTCCAGCCCCCATCTCCTACTTCTGTTAGCTGGCATAAGAAACTTTCCCTTCAAGGCCTAGAAGGTTCAGCTGTATCTTCTTGAAACTGAAGGGGGTGGAGTGACAGGAAAAGAAAAACATAAAAAAAAAAAATCATGGCAGTTAAATTCAAACCACATGCCCCACAATCCCAGTCCTGCAGGCTTCTGCTGCCACCTAGCTGTAGTTGGTGGAAGTGCAGTCCTGTAGCCCCAACTTCTTCAGGCAGGCTTCATCAGCCAGACCTTTCTCCCAGTATGACCTCATCACCCTCGGGGGAACCTAGTGGGGAATTTAGAACCCTCTTGAACTTTCCCACCTCCTCCATCTGTTTACTGAAGGGGAAACGAAGTCACAGAGCAAGAAGGCCAGTCATATGATATATGTTATGTACCCAGTGTATGTCTATTTTAAGCTAATTCCTGTTTTTATTATTCTTGTAGTCCTGGGGCAGGCAAACATTGAGACCTCCCTTTATCTCCATCTATTTCTTAGCCATCCAGGAAAAAGAATACAGCTGTCACCCCCACTTCCTAATTGAGGGTGCCCCAGGTTTGGCCTGACTTCTTGTTTCTGTGCTCTGCAACTTGGTGAAGTCATTCACCTGCTCTGGTATGCCATTTGCTTGGGGTTAGATCTCAGCTTGGGTCACTCCACTGAAGTTCTTAGCACACATCCTGTGGGAACTGGGTCTCTCCTAGACCTTGCTGCTCCTGGGAGGTCATAGAGGTGCTCCTGGATTCTGTCACTCTCTTCCAAGACTGGCAACGTGTAGATCTGTAGCGTGTTGAAGAAGAATGGACTGCGGAGTATCACAGGGCACTCAAGAACAGTGTGAGGCCTACATAGTGCTATGAAGAAAAACTACCTCAAGTCCCCATTGAGGACCTGGCAGTGTATGCTGCACCCTGGGGTCTGGGATGCGCCAGGAGTGTTGTGGTCAGGGATTTTCTTCTAGGCTGAGGGAAGGGCCAGCCAGGTTTATCCATCAGAAGGCAGCTTGAACCCCAGCCTGGGGAGGAGGACTACCTCTTGCTTTTCTTACAGCCAGTAGATCTCTGGTTTTTTTTTACTACTGCCCATTCTGGAATCCCAGCCTGACCCTCGGGGTCAACAGATGAAATGTGGGTTCATGCAGAAATCATCCCGGTTTCATTTCCCTGCCAGTATAGCAAGAGCTCTGGGTTCAAGCACTGTCTCTTACTGTCTGCAGGGCCCTGGCGTCCTTGTCTGCCTCACTGGGCTTCTGTCTCCTTTTCACTGAGTTTCATGGCAGTCAGGTGGTGCCTGGGCTAGATTCTTTCCTCTCAGACTTAGCAGTTAATATGGATGTTTGGCCGGGGCCTCGCCAAAGCCATCAATTGGAATACCTATACGTGGCATGTGGCCCGGGCTCCCTCCCAACATATAGGCCGGTTTTGTGAATAAGCAGACTGCCAGGCCTCATGGCACAAGCCCATAATCCCAGGTACTGGGGAGGCTGAGGTAGGAATGTTCAGGGCCTATTACAGCTAGCTCAAGGGTAACTTGGGCAACTTAGTGAGACCCTGTGTCAAAGTTAAAAATATCATTTTTATAATGTCTAGAGGGAGCCAGGTTTTGTGACTCATGCTTTTGGTCCCCGCACTTGGTAAACAGAGGCAGGAGGATTTTTGTAAATTATAGGCTAGCCAGGGCTACATAATGAAACAATCTCTTAAAAAATAAATGAGCAGGGGCTGGAGCCTGCTCCAGCAGTTTAGCACCTGTTGCTCTAGCAGAGGACTTGGATTTGGGTTCCAGCACCTACATAGCTCACAACCATTCACAACTCTAGTTCCAGGGGATCCGAATACCCTCTTCTGGCACTCAAGAGCCCCAAGCATGCATGTGGTGCACATACATACATGCAAGCAACATACATACACATGCAGGCAACATATACAAGTGAAATCTAAAACTTTTTAAATAAATAAAAACAAACAACACCACAATGGTAGAGTGGTTGCGTGACCTGTGAGACACCCTGGGTTCAATTCCTGATGCCACAAAAAGGGGGTGTTGGTGGAACAAGCCAGAAGAACAAGTTTTAGGTGTCATGTGACTTAACCTCTGCCAGTGTTCTGTGTCCAAGAGAGTAACAAAAACCCACCTAGTCTGAAGGGGAGGGCCCTGGGCCTCACCATGTATGAGAAGAGTGTGGGCACAGTAGTGAAGGAAGAGCCTATGGACAGTTTTGTGGGCACTAGCTTTCACAGATACCACCTGACACATCGACCTGGGGTGACTGTGAGGAGAGGAAACAGTAACGAGAAGGACTCAGTCCATGTCTAACACACAGTAAATGCTTTGTAACAAGGGCTAGCAGTGTGTTGCCATTTTCTATTTGGGATTATTTTGAATGTAGCTGGTTTCGATCATTATTGGAAGACCCTTCAGTTTTGAACCTCTGCCTAGAACCTCATGGTTGGTTACCGTGGATTGCCGTGCAGTCATGGCTACAGATAACTAAGGAGCCACACAGATGGGACATTGTGTCACTCACAATCCCATCTCCAGTTGCACACAGGACTCTGCTTCTGAAGCAGGAAGGTGCTTTTAGCTCCTTAGGCCCCGGAGCTCTCCCTCCAATGCCCAGGGCTCATCCGCCAGTGACAGAGCTCCACCCGGGGCAGCCAGTCCCCAGAGATCTTTGTGTCTTGGACGTTTCCCTTCCAGCTGCCTATGAGGCCTGGGAACTGAGAAACCTTCAGAGGCCTCTCCTTCCAGGAAGGAGGGTCTACTGAGAGCAGGAAGTGATCTAGAGAAACAGGGGGAGTGGATGGGTGATGGAAAGGGTGGCGGGAAGCAGGGGCCCCAGGAAATGAAGTGTCTTACCCAACCCACACACTCAGTGGCATAGTGAGGATTTGAACCTGAAATACATGGCTCCATAGCCAACCATCTTGGTCTCCATACCACGAAATCCTTTCGTAACTTTTGTCCCCTTGGTGACTGAGGAGACAGTAGCCATTGGGGAAATAGATGGCCTATTAGGCTGGGACTATGTAGACTATGGGACTCCACTTTTATGGATTATGGGTGGGGCAGTACATCTGAGTTGCCAGGAACTGTTGTCCTTATCCTGGCATGACCTGTGGCAACATTGGGTTCATCTTCAAAAATGTTCCAATTCGAGGAAACCTGTTTATATTATTTACTCGGAAAGAAAAGACCAGAGAAAGGTGACTCAGGCAGCCAGTGTGTCTAGGAAGTGCAGGAAGCTTGCAAGCATGAAGACAGCCAGCTGGGTCCTAGCCCTTACCAGCAGGTGGCCTTTCTAAACTTTCCTGGTTTATAAAATGGGAGAGTTATAAGAAATAGAGCTCTGATGTAGGTTGGTGATTAAGGAGCCAGCACTTACAAAGCAATGTTGAGTCTTGGTACCGAGACCTGTGCAAACAGCATTTGTCATGGAGAGAGACCCTCCAGGCTCCACGTGTCCCAGTGTGGCCAGCTCTGGGGTCCAGAGATCTTTTGACAAAGTCAAGACAGCTGGGCAGGTCTGGAGACCCTTCCCATGAAGCCTTGTGAGACTCACTCTCCAGAACTGTCTGTCTTGGGAGCTGTCTTTGCTCTTTTTGATACAGGGCCTCCTGTGTTCCTCCCTGGTCTCTACCTTTCTTATCAAAAGTGACCTTGAATTCTGATCGTCCTGCCTCCCCAGTGCTGAGATTACAGGCTTGTGCTCCCATGCCAGGTATATGCGGTGCTGGGGATCCAGCCCTGAGCTTCATGCTTGTGAGGCAAGCACTGTATTAGCTGGCCTGCACCCCAGCTGCCTTTGTCTTTGGGCTCTAATGATTCACTGCCTCAGCCCCTGAGCTGCTGCTCCTCTCCTTGGCATCCTTTCACTTCTGCACTTCACCGGCATCCTCAGTGCTATGGCAACGGGCGTGGATCTAAGTATCCATTGTTTTAGTTAGGGTTTCCATTGCTGTGATGAAGAGACACCACGACTCTTATAAACTCTTACAAAGAAAACCGTTTAATTGGGGCTAGCTTACAGTTTCAGAAGTTCAATTCATTAGTATCATAGCAGGAAGCATGGCAGTGTCCAGACAGACATGGTGCTGGAAAAGCAGCTGAGAGTTCTACATCTTAATCAGCAGACAGCAAAAAGAGACTGTCACTAGATGTAATCTGAGTATAGGAGACCTCAAAGCCCACCCCTACAGTGACTCACTTCCTCCAACAAGGCCACATCTGTCCATCAAGGCCACACCTCCTAATAGTGCCACTTCTTATGCAAGCATTCAAACACGTGAGTCTTTGGGGCCAACCATCCTTACTGAAGCTGCACAGCACTCTGCCTTTGGCATTAAGCCCTGCCTGTAAGGGGCTGGAGGCTTCCTGGGAGTGTCTCCCTGCAGCCCTGTATTCCTGTGTCTCCTGACCTCCATGCTGTGTTCAAGGCCTGGCCCCTCTCCGGGAGCCTCCTGTGAGTGCTTCCCCCAACCCCACCCCCATGCAGAGGTAACTTTTGCTAAGCCTGGAAGCCAGCAGGGTGGAATCATTCTGAATTTGGTCCTGCTGGAACTAGTGAGGGATGGATGGATAGGTGAGTTGCACCTGGCCAAGACCCCCAAACTGTGTACTGCCTCTCAGCACTAAGAGATAATCAGGTAGTTTGAGAGAGGGCCAAATGGAAGAGGTACTTTGATAGCCAAAGATGGCTACAGGGACCAAGCAACCAGCCCCCCAGTCCATGGGCCTCTGCGTGCATGTGCTTACCTGCCTGAGACCTGGCTGCCCTGCCCGTGGACATGGACATTCTTTCTGTCCTCCCCAACATACCCATCCTGATGAGAAAGAGGAGGAGCAAGCTGTGGGGAGGAAGTATGGGCAGGGCAGTCCCTTGGGTAGGGAAAAGGCAGGTGGATTCAGCTGGTTTCTGGCTCTAACCTTGGGTTTGAGATGCTTTGGGGGAGAGGTGACTGTGATTCTCAGCACATTCTTAGGAGGTGCTGGACTCTCAGGCCAGAGTCCAGAAAAGAGCCTGTCACACTCCTTCCTGGATTCATTTCATTCAACAGACTGAATGGATGGTTATTTTGATCCAGCGAGACCCAGTGGACACAGTGAGTCCATAGATTGTCCCTTCATTGATGCAACACAAATTTATCAAGCACTACCTAGTATTGGCTGTGACCTGTCTCTGCTGTGCCTGCTGTCCTGGGATCCTAGCCCATGACCTGCCCTTTCAGGAGTAGTTGATACAGAATTTATTTGTGCCAGGCACAGGGGTGCATGCTTGTAATGCCAGTACTCAGGAGGAGGCAGGAGAATCACATATTTTTTGTGTGCTGGTTTTCAGTGCTGGGAACTGAACCTAGGGCCTTATACTCCAGGCAAGAGCTCTTCCAATGAAGTGTATTCCCAGACCTGTTTTGTTTTGCTCCTGAGACAGGGCCTCTTGTAGCCCAAGCTGGCCTTGAACTTACTCTATAGCTGAGAATGACTGAACAGCTGAGCCTCCTGCCTCCACCTCCCAAGTATTGGGTTTATAGGTGTATGCTATCTTGGCTGGACAAAAGTTACATGCACTTTTTTAGAAAGTTCTGGGAATTTGACCCATAACCTCACACAGCCTAGACAAGCCCTCTGCCACTAAACTACATCCCTAGCAGGATCATGAGTTTGAGGCTAGCCTGAGCTGCGTAGGAAGACTCAGGCTCAAACAAACAGCATCACAGGAAGAAAGAAAGCCCACCCACCCCTTGCTTGGCATTCGGAAGGTCCCAAGTTCATTCTTTAGTACTGGTAACAAAACTTAGAGGTGCTAGGGACAAACTAAGTTGGTGGATTGCTTGCATGGCATACATAAGACCCTGGTTTCAAGCAAGGGCATGCTACAAACCAGGCATGGTAGTGCATGCCTGTAATACCAGAGCTGAGAAGGTGCTTACAGAGGAGTCAGATTCAGGGTCATCCTCTGCTACATTGCCAGTTAAATGCCACCCTGGGCTACATGAGACCTTGGAGGAGGGTGTTAAAAACAGTTCCTGGGTTGGAGAGGTGGCTCAGCAGTTAAAAGTACTTGCCGCTTTCACAGAGGGCCCTGATTTGGGTGCCAGGATCTAACACCCTCTTCTGGTCTCCCTGGGCACCAAGCAGGTACACATGCAGGCAAAATACTCATACACATAGATTAAAAAATATGCAAATATTTTTTAAAAGTTCCGTAGAATGGGGTGTGGCATTGTGGCTAAGGAAGCAGGGCTGGAGAGAAGGATACACGGACCTCCATGCTAAAGAGATGCCCAAAATGTACCCAGGCTGGCTGGCAAAGGGAAAAGCAAAGCTATTGGGACTAACTAGTCTGTTAACCAACCGACTGTTACATGTGTTCAGTGCCTTGGCTTATGAAGGACCCTTACCTCAGGGAGCCAGCAGTCTCCTGGGAGAAGGTGGGCATTGATCCAGACACTGCTCAAATCCATTATTACAGAGTGTCTGTGGTTAAGAAAACTGGAGATCTTGGAGAACACAGAACAGGCACACAACACCTACTCTGAGGACTCAGAAGGGCTTCCCAGAAGAGGTGACATTTGTGTAGAACAGTTTTAAGTGAAAAGAAAAGGCATTGATTGCCAGGGGAAGGAAAAGGCTTAGGTGTCTTTTCTAGACCGGGAGAGTTAGCTAGGGCGAAACAAGGAGGGTGTAGGAGCTGGAACAAGGGTGAGCCTGGCTTTGGTGATGGAGGCTCATAATCCCATTGCTCAGGAGATCCAGAGAGAACAAGTTGCAGAGAGGGAGTCAGATGGGAGCTTGGTGAGTGTGGGAACCCCCAGTGTTGAAGGAAGTGGAGCTAGCAAGGGGTAAGGCACAGCTGCAGAGTGTATGGACCTCCTTCCTAGTGCCCAGTGGGATTTGGTGTCAAAGTTGTTCCTCACCACATCCTAGTCCTACTTAAGTGGGTCCTGGAGTAGATTCTAGTTTTGTCCTGGCATTTGAGGAAGGAGCCTGAGGATCAAGGATCACATTTAAACAAATGCCAAGAAGTTGGGGGGGGGCAGATGGGGGTGGGGGTCAGAGGCCCTCCCCAGTGAGGGTCATGGGGAGAGGCACTGGAAGGGAACAGGACTGGAGCCAGGTATAGAACACTGACTAAGCTGGGGGAGATGATGATAGGGATGGGGTGACTTAATGTGCGTGACAGCCTTTATCACCCAAGTCCCTCTCTCACTGGCTGGGGCCAGTGAGGTTTTCAGCCATCCGAATTTGATGCCTACATGGATGGGTATCTGCTTCTGCCATGCTGTATTTTTTGATCAAGAAAGTTATCATTGTGAGAGATAGTGGATCAGGCTCGTGGGAGTCAGGATTTGGGGATCTGTATTTGAGAGTGCACTTGACCCTACCCTACACCTGGGCCTGTTCTATACTAACTGTTCATCCGTGGTTCCTGCGTGTAAATCTCTGTGCTCGAGCTACATACACTGTGGACGCATCTTTGTCCGCGGGTGTGTGTGACTTGCGTCCTGAGGCGGGGGTGCGAGGTCCCGCCGCTCTGACTTGTTGCGGGAGAAGGGGCGGCGCGCAGAGGGCGGGACTCTCCCCTGCGACGCCGCGCGCACTCCCTGCGCGGAGGAGGCCGCAGCGCCACCGCGGACTGCGCCCTCACCAACGCTGCTACTAACGCCGCCACCACCACAGCGGCGGGGCTGAGGCCCCGGAGGAGCGCGGGTGGGAGGGGGCCCTCCGACTCTGCGCAGTACCCGCCCCGGCGGCAGCCCGGCCGCATGCTTCAGATGGTGAAGACCCTGGCCCAGTTCACCATCGCGCTGGAAGACATGCGTGATCTGGGCCCGGCCGCCGCCTCCGGGGAGTCCGCCGGGGGCGGGGACGGGGGTTCTGACACCGCGGAGGAGCCGGGGAGGCCCAGGTACCGGGAGGAGGAGGGGCAGCCGGGAACTTGGGTCTTGGCCTAGGATGCCGCAGACCCAGGAGATGGGGGAAGCGTGGGCAGATGCTAGAGAACAGGGCCTGGAACTTGGATCAGGCACCAGGATTCTGCCTGCCTGTCAACGCTGGGCTTAGGGACAGCTGACCTCAGAAGAAGCCTGAGGTTGATGAGCTTCCCATGACCAACCAGCATGGCCAACTCTGCGCTGATTGGATTGGCAGGGCACTATAAGGGCCAAGGCTCAGGACAGTACTCTCTTGTCAAATGGGTCAGGTGAAAGAAAGCAGATTTGTTCCTGGGACATCTTGGGTCCCCAGGAAAGCCAGATTTCCAACCTCCCTCAGGGTTGATGGGCCCCAGCTGTATGTATGTACTGAGGGTAGCCAGAACTGCCACTTTGCCACTGGGACCACGGTGCCTAGAGATGCCGTGCTGTGGTACTGTAGGAAAGGTGGTGTCCCCATTCCTGCCCCCAGCGGCCTTTCTGGAGACTGGAGGAGGCAGGGACCAGAGATGCTGCCTTGTTTTGTGTTTATCTGGGCCCTGACTCTGTTCCATACTCTGGGCACAATAGGGACTAGGCCTAATCTGGGTACTGTACTGTGTTATGTGTATGTGTCTCCAATGCTCCAGGAGTCTGGGCAGGAGGGCCTACCTCGCAGCTGGATAAGCAGGCTTCATTTTTGTCTTGATGTGGGGCATCTGGCCTTCATGGCCTCTCTGTGTGTATGTCTTTCTTCATGTTTGGTACATAAGGGTCTCGATCTTTGGGTTTAAAGACAGGAGAGTTTCCCTTACCAGGTTTCTGCTGTGTCTACCTTCCCACAGGTCCCTTTGGTCCCAATGCCAGGGGCCTGTCTGTGTAAGGGGTAAGGGGATCCGAGGGAAGCGGGCTGAAGGACTGGACAGCCTGGAACAGGTGGGCCTGCTGATCTGGTTGACAGCTGCTTTGTCCCTCCATCTCCTGCTTCCCCTGTCCCCGCCCCACCCCCCTGCTCTGCTCCCGTGTCTGGACACGTGCAGAGGGTGCTCCATGCAGTGATGAGGAGCTGGCCTTGTTTTCTGTGCTTTACCTGACAGCTGAATGACAGCCCACTGTGCTCTGCAGCAGAGAGGAGGCTGGGAGAGGCGGCATTGCAGCGTCAGCTCCCTCTGCCACCCCAGCCTCCCGGCCAGCAGGCCCAGTGCCAGCCCTCCCTCTCAGGAAACGTCTGACCATGACCCAGGTTGGGGATGACTGGCCAGTGAGTATGGGCAGGGACAGTAGCGTTGAGGCCCCAAGCTTTGTCTGGCTGTCCTATCATTCAGAAAACTTGCAATGAAGTCTCGGGGAAGCGGAATGAGAAGGGACAGTTAGGGTTGCTGTGTGTGTGGACACCTCCCTGTTCCCCATTGCTGAGCGTAGAACTTTATGGTACCAGGAACAAAGGGTTTTTATTCCATTTCATGAAGGAGTATGGCAGCAGGGCCACCAAAGTCACATGGCCAGGAAGAGCAGATCTAGGGAGTTCTGTGGCCTGAGGTCCCTGATAATGGGACCCTAGGGCTCTACATGAGGTGTCTGTCACTGACCACATGATCTTGGACTTGACTCATCTGTGCAGTGGGTGATGCCTGTGTTTTGAACCTTGGACTTGCTTGTGAGGTACTGGGGTGTTCTAGGAGCTGCCAGCAAAGGCATGAGCGGACATGAGAGACCCAAAGTTGCTTTAAGTTTTTAAGGTCTCCAGAAGCACCCAGTATAAATGGCCTACTCCTTGTTGGGGTCTCTGAGGTAGAGCCTGAGGAACACAGCCCAGAACAAAGCTTGTAGAAGTGGAGTATGCTGGCCTCCTAAGTTCCAAGGAGATGGCACCTGTGTCTCAATAGAGCTCAGAGTAGGAGCCCACTTCTGAGTGTGCCTCCTTGTTAGCTATTGAGGGACCAGGCTGATCCCCCAGTTCCAGGGTCAGAGGAACAGCAGCACCTGAGGTAAGCTTACCATAGCCAGCAAAGTGAGCAATAAGCTGGTCATGGTAGCCTGTGGCTTCTGCACTAGAGAGACCAAGGAATCCTGGGCTATGTACTGAGCTACAGAGTAAGGCCTTGTCCCAACAAGCACACATATACTAATAGAGCACAATACTAAGCAGCCCAGGGACCGTGGGCAGAGCTGTGGTGATGGCAGGTCCCCTCGCTGAGGCTCTGCAGTAAGGGGTGTTGGGATAAGAACTGGGGAATGCCCAAGCATAGGCATCCATTCTGGAATTTCCACACAGAAAGAGTGTCTTGAATCTGCGGGCCTTGATGGCTGGAACCCCAGGCATGGCCCAGACAAATACGTAGGCCCCACACCTTGCCTAGGGCCAGTGTAGAGACCCAAGTGTCAGTATGGGGTCCTGGAGAGGGGTTCTTGCCAGGTTATAGGCTGGCGGGTGGGTGCTGTCTGGAGGGTTTCCTGATAAGGTTGGGGTCTATGGAAGTTGGCAGCAGGTGACATTTCCAAGTAGCTTCTAACAAAGTCTTAGGGGCAGGGACCCAGTGCCTTGTGATGTGGGTGCAGGTGCTGAGCAACCCTCAAGGGACTCTTGGGTCCTGTTTATGGAGCATCAGTGGTTCCCCTGTGCTGAGACTAGGCTGCGTTGTAGCTCGGTGAGCACAGGGCTTGCCTAGCCTGTGCACCTGTTCTACAGCAGTGCATAAGCCAGACGTGGTAGGAAGTACCTGTAACCCCTAACACTAGGGGAGGCTCCACAGCCTGGTCTATATAAGACCCTGCCTCAGAAAGAGAGGGAGAGCTGGTGAGATGGTTTGAAGGGTAAACATGAAGGCCTGTGCTTACACTCCCAGAGTTGTAAAAGCTGGACATAGTAGTGTGCATCTGTGACCCCATCAGTGTGTCTGCAACCTCATCAGTTTGTCTGTGACCTCATCAGTGTGTGTGTGACCCCATCAGTGTGTGTGTAACACTATCAGAGTATGTCTGTGACCCCACCAGTGTGTGTGTGACCCCATCAGTGGGTGTGTAACACCATCAGTGTGTGTCTGTGACCCCATCGTTGTGTGTCTGTGACCCCAGTGCTAGAGAGCAGAGACAGGCAGATCTCTGAGCTCCTTGGCCAACCAGACTAGCTGAAACAGTGAGCTCCAGGTTCAGTGATAAAATAAATAGATAAATAAATAGATAAATAAATAAAAAAAAAAATAAATAGATAAAATAATGTGAAGAGCAGTAGAAGAAGACACCTCATTGACCTCTTATGTCACACATACTGCCTTGGTGACTGAACCGGAACGCATGGGCACACATGCGAGGGCACACATGCACGTGCGCGCACACACAGAGACTAGGAGTGCCTGGAGCCGGGCCTGGTGTAAGTAAAGCTCTGTAATCTTTTAACTGAGACCTGGGACCCAGCCTTGTCAGAACCCTGATGCTTCCAGCACCAACTTTACTTCCCTCGGCCGCAATTTCTTCTATAGCAGGAAGTGACAGCGTCTACTCTGAGGGATGCTGTGACACACAGCCAGGTCAAACATGTCCCCTGTCCTCATAACAGCAAGCTGGAACTTGGTATTTTCAGAGTAAGTCTCTAGAGTGGGCGTAGCCCAGAGGCATCTTCCTTTGTCAATGAGAGAGTTTATTGTTGTTGGTTTTGTTTTGTCCAGAACCTGTCTGGTAGGAGAGCAGGGATCCACTAGGAAGGGTGTGTTTGAGACTCAGGGGAGCGTTCCCAGCAGGGAATACCTGAGCGAAGGGCTGGCAGAATGGAGGTCCAGGATGCTTTGGGAAACTGGGGAACAGGAAGCTGGCATGGAAGGCCCAGGAAAGGATCAGATGGGCTTTCTCTGTGTGCAGGTGTGCTTGAATGTAGCTGAAGGTGACAGAGGCTAAGGGGAACAAAGGGCAACTTACCTTCTACTTCTGTTCCTGCAGGACATGAGGAAGCACGTGACCATGACCCTGCTGGACACAGAGCAATCGTACGTGGAGTCACTGCGCACCCTAATGCAGGTGAGGCCATGGCCTGGGCCTGAGAGCAACCTCCCAGTGGGGGGGGCAGACAGGAGGAGTCACTTCCACGAATAGGGACTGAGACCAAAGAGCTGTGACCCTGGATGTTGCCACTCCTGCAGGGTTGGTGAGACTAGAGGATCCAGGTAGAGTAGGAGTCTCTACCCTAGAGTTACCACATCCCCTCAGCAGTCCTGGACCCAGTTTTGAGCTGTGCACCCTTTTCCCTTTCTGTGACTAGAATTAAATGCTAAGTATCTGCTCAGGGCAGTCCATGGTCCAGATATGGGAAGCTCAAGGACGCCGGAAAGAAGAGCCTGCTGAGTGCATCGGAGGCTCTAGAGCAGTGGCTCTCAACCTTTCTAATGCTGCGACCCTTTAATACAGCCCCTCATGTTGTGGTGACCCCCAACTTTGCTGCTACTTCATAACTAATATTGCTGCTGTTATGAATCGTAACATAAATATATAATATGCAGAATATCTGATATGGGACCCTTGTGGGGGTCATGACTCACAGATTGAAAACCACTGCTGTAGAGGCATGGGAGGTGCCTGACCACTGTGCCATCGGGGAAAGCTCCCAGAGAAGGTGCAGGGGATGGGTCTGTTCTGCAGAGGGCACGCACATTTAGGGAGCTATGTGGTGTGGAGTGTGAGGGGCTGGTCCTTGGGTGATGTGGGAGCCAGCAAGGGTCATGCCATGGGGTCCTTGAACCCCAGGAGAGAGATTTGGACCACAGTGGGTTCCTGGAGGGTCATCAGGGTTTTAAGACAGGTAGGCATGTGGGTAGACTTGTGCTTTGGGAAGTCTGCATGACTACTGGGTGGCAGAAGAAGCTGGCCCAGGGCCACAGGGCTCCAGTAAGGGGACAGACCGTGGGAAGGACAAGGGGGGACAGACATTAGGAGGTAAGCTGCTCAGGTTGGGGGGGAGGGGTTCCAGGAAGTGTGGGGAGTGGGTGTGAAGTGGGAAGACAGGTCTGTGCCTGGGCCCCTGGCCTGGGAGAGGTGGAGCACAGATGGGGAGGGTGCATCTGTGACAGAATAGAGCCTGGGTGTGTGTGCTGCAATGGGGCCCACAAACACAACTGAAGATGAGCGTATTCAAGCCACCACAGCTCAGGGTGTCGTAGACTCCAGGAAATATCCAGAACCACTCACCCTTTCTTCTTCCCCCTCCTCCCCTTCGACATATCTACACAGAGCCCTACTGTAGACCAAACCTAGTCTCTGGGCAGTGCAGGGTCTCCATTCAGCAGTGAGCCTGAGGGACAACAGTCTTTCCCCTGGAACTCAGGAGAGTCTCCCGCACCAGCCAGCCAGGTCACACTGTCACCACCAGAAGTGACGGGTGTGGTGACACAGAATTCAAGAGTGTGGACATATATGGCTAGTACTCCACTAGAAAAGGAGGGTGATTCCAACACACGCTACAACACTGACGAACCGGGACGACACGGTGCTAAGTGAGGGAGCCACCACAAACAGCCAGTACTGGACGGCGAGTGTTCAGGGTGCCGCGGTAGTTAAGCTTTCAGAGACAGAAGGCGGAGTGGAGGCGGGGGTCCCCGGGAGGCTGGGGCTGGGGAAGGGTGATGTGAGGAGTTAAGTGTTCAGTGGTCCAGAGTTTTCAGCTGGGAGATGAAGTTGCCATTTACACCACAGTGTGGATGTATGTGTGCTAATCTGAACACTTAATACTGATTAAAGTGGGGCTAGGAATGTAACTCAGAAGAGTACTTACCTAACATGAAGGGAACCCTGGTTTTGATTCCCAGGCCTGATAAGCCAGGTTTGGTGGTACACACCTATAATCCCAGCACTCAAGAGGTAGAGGCAAAAGAATCAAAAATATAAGGTTATCTTTGTCTAATAGATAATTCAAGGGAGTTCATGGGGACCTGTTTCAAAAACATAAAAGAAACTAGTTAAAGTGACAAATTATATAAGAAATACATTGCCTCTGGTTTTATCAAAATATTCAATGAGCTAAGAACATAGAATAAAGATGTCCTTGTCGTGTGGGCTCAGGGAATGTGACTCTGGGTTTGGGGTGCCCAGCAGAGGCCTGAAGGGTGGGTAGGATTTTAGCAGAGAGCCTGTTGAGGGGAACAGGTAGAGGACACAACAAAAGCAAAGACCAGGACAGTGGAGAAGCCACCGTCACCACCAGAAGTGGCTGGTGTGGCTGCCAAGGAGAAAGGCAAGAAGCAGCACAGGTCTAGGGTCTCTTCTGGCACAAGGAAACCTGAGCAGGGATCCCCAAGATGTCAGACAAGAAGAGAGTAATCATGCAAGGACCAGGACCCATGGCCATCCCCTGGTGAGAGCTGGAGGCCGTACAGTCAGACTGACAGACAGGCTTTGAGTCGTTTGTCCCGTGATGGGGACGGCAGTTTGACTTCTTCACTTCTCTAAGCCTTGGTAAAGTGAGGCTGTTCATGTATTTTCCCGAAGGGAAGATGGAAAGATGGTGGTGTTGCCTCTCATGCCTGTCAGCAGGGAGGAGGAGCCGTGAGACACAGAGCAGGCAGGCCTGGAATCAGAATCCTCTGGGCTCTGTGAGGCAAGCAGGCCTGGAGTTGAGATTTCTGAGTGGAAGTGGGGAGGTAGAGGTGAGCAGGAGGGTATCACCTGAACCCAAGGGGGGTGGGTACTGCAGTCCAGGAGTGTGAGGGGAAGACGGCTCCCTCCAGGGTTCTGGAGCCTGGCTCTAGTGCTCACACTTGGCTGCACACTTGGTCAGCTGTGTAACCTGAAACAGATCATGGACCCAGTTGTGCCTCACCTGCCTGGCTGTAGAGGGGGATCATGAGAGCACCTGTCTCAAGTGCATATCTTAAGAGAGATGGGTGTAGCATCTCACATACTGCCTGTATGTGTATTCATGTGTGTGTGTGTTGCTGTTGTGTATGTGTGTTGGTGTTGTGTTAGTGTGTATATATGTGTGTGTTGCTGTTTGTGTGTGTATGTGTGTTGGTGTGCGTGTGTGTGCGCGCGCGTGCGAATGTGTGTGTTTATGTGTGCATGTGTTTGTATGCGTGTGTGTGTGTGTGTGTGTGTGTGTGTGTGTGTGTGTGTGTTTGAGCTCAGATTAAAAACAAACAAAACAACAAAGGAGTCACATACCAAGGGCGGCAGTCAGAAGGAGGTGGGATTTGAACCCAGACCATAACTCTATACCCTTTTCCTGGATTTCACCCCCATTCTTGAGTCCTGTCTTGAACCCCAATGTTTTCAGCTAAGACACTGTGTTTTCCTAAGCAACCTTTCTCCCCTAGGCCCCCTACACCCTCTACTCTCCTGCTTTCAGAGTTCTTACTCCCTCCTGGCTTACTGTGGAATCACTTGTTTATTTTTTCTATGAGTTATGTGCCCCTGCTCAGCTTCTGGCTCTCTGGTGTGGGGCTTCATGGCTCCTACGGTGTGCCTGCTAGTCTTCCAGGTGACCCAGAGGTGAATGGTGTCACTTTTGCTCTGAGAGGAGCCACAGATCCTGACAGGTCATACTGGCCAGAGAGCCCTGTATAAGGAGGCCAGCTGCTAGCTATTCTAGTTACCCTGAGTGTTTTCAGATTCTTCAGCCAGCCAAGATTATTCTGTTAAGCCTTGACTTTTTCAAGTTTATTTTACAAAACAAGCCAGATTTTTAAAAAATGTTTAATATAAATGTTATTTTATAAATGTAACATCACATATGTCTTTCAAAAAAACCCTTCATTTTTTTGGCTTGCAGTTGCATCATGGGCCAGTAGAGGGTGATCTTGCCATGCAAATGCCAGTGGAGGGCCATGCTGTTCGTGCTTTGGAAACACCATTAAATGTACATTTGTGGTGAAAAACAGAATTTTAGTCACAGACTACCCAGGAAATACAAAAACTTTTAAACTAGTCTTTAGTACAGGCCGCTAGTAATTTCAGAGATAGCTTCCAGTGCCCTGCCTACCACTGCTTTAATGTAGAACCCAAGAAGGCCTTCTCATTTCAATAAATTCCGAATTTATTATATAGTAGGTAGCATATCATATAAGCATATCATACTTTAATTGGCTTCAGTTTTTTTCCCCTAGAAGGTAACTAAAAATAACAGTATATCTTAGATATACCACATTTGGTGAAATGTGGTTTTGTTTTTTGTGTGTTTCATTTGACTAGATGTAAGCTCTGTTATACCTTTTCTTATGCTAGGTTTGTTTGTTTGTTTTTTGAGAGAGAAGGTCTCACTATGTAGCCCAGGCTGGCCTTAAACTTGTGGTAATCCTCCTGCCTCAGTCTCCTGAGTACTGAGATTACAGGTGTATACCATTGTGTTTATCTTTTGGATCTTCTTATTCATTGCTGTCTTCTATCTCTTAAAACAGTGCCTGGCAAATCAGTAAATATTTATTGAGTTAACGAGGTGGGGCTGTCTCCTGGAAAGCATCCCACTCTCCCCATCGTCTTGCTTTCCTCCCTCCAAGATCTTTTCATGAATCTATCATGCTCTCCCTGTGCTCCTCCTTTGACAGAGCCCTGAGCGAGGCATATGATAGGTAGCATTTAGGGGACAGAGTCTTCCTCCCACTGCTGAGCTCCTGGTCTAACCAGGGAGGCACAGTGGCAAGTCACTGAGCTGCAGGCCCGGTGATTCCCTGTGAGGTGAGGTGAGGTGAGGTGAGGTGAGGTGAGGTGAGGTGAGGTGAGGTACCGATGGAGGAAGATGGACTGACCCTGTGTGTCCTCCAGGGCTACATGCAGCCACTGAAGCAGCCAGAGAACTCGTGCTGTGTGACCCATCTCTGGTGGACGAGATCTTCGACCAGATCCCCGAGCTGCTGGAGCACCACGAGCAGTTCCTGGAGCAGGTGCGGCACTGCGTGCAGACGTGGCACGCCCAGCAGAAGGTGGGAGCCCTGCTGGTCCAGTCGGTGAGTGCCCCTGCCGCGGGGACTACAGCCATAGACCTTGACTGGGACGTGGACGGGGGAGCTGGCACTGCTGCTGACAAGGACCTGGCTCCTTTTTTAATAACCACAGTTCATACCCTCTGGCGCTTTTTGCATGCTGGGCACTATCCTGTGTAGTATATGTCCTAGGGCCCTGGCCTTGCCTGTCATCTGCCTCATACTCCTCGTCCCACGAACCACAGCGTCCCGTGAGCTTCTCAGTGCTGGGTCAGAATTCCAAAAGAACCACAAAAGCAAAGTTAAAACAAAAACAAGCAAACAAAACACAACCCCAAACAAACAAACAAACAAACAAACAAAGCTGGGCGGTGATGATACACGTGTTTAATCCCAGCACTCAGGAGGCAGAGGCAGGTGGATCTCTGTGAGTTTGAGGCCAGCCTGGTCTACAGAAGGAGTTCCAGGACAGCCAGGGCTACACAGAGAAACTGTGTCTCAAAACAAACAAATAACAAAAACAAAAATAAAACCTACAAACAAAACATTTCATTTTATAAAAATCCTGCAAACATACTATAAGTTTAATTATATTTGAAAAACTTTTAAGTTACATTTTTGAATTCCCAAGAATTCTTGACAATGACTGAAAAATCATAGCTGAACTCAAATAAAGTATTAACTTAGAACCACATAGTTACAAAAGCAAACTGTAGAGAATCCTTCCAGAAAAGTCCATGAGCCAAAAAGAAGAAATGGTCCACATAGCAAGTTTAAAGCCAGTCAGGGATACATAGTGAAACTGTGTCTTAAAATTAAAAAGTCCTCTCTCCTTTGGGCTGTGAGCGTGTTTAAATGTGCTTACTATGAGGTAGAGTGGAGCCTTAAGCTACACAGGTGTTTAGTTTGTCCTTGCTGCTTAGAAACTGGTGCCACCAGGTAGGATTAAGTACTGTCGCCCTCTGTCACTTACGCTCAACATCTGTATGGACCTGGATGCTGTCTGTGGGCTCACCAGGGGCTCAGTCCAAGGCAGGCCCTCCCAAGAGAGTTGTCCTCCCTTGTCTACTCAGGAACACTTGGCACCTTAGAGAATCAGGGACTCCAAGACCTGTATCTTAGCCTGTCCTTGGTGCAGCTGAGACAGGAACCCAGTTGTCCTCCTTTGAAGGAAAGTCACCTGACCTAGCACCTACCAGCGGCCGACCAGCAGGATTAGCCACCAGCGTGTACCCTGTCCTGAGCCAAGCTTCATTCTGCCAGGAGCAAGCCCCTAAGTCAGGCAGCGAGCACAGGCCATAGACGCAGGCTGCAGCTCAGTGCCGGGGGGGGGGGGGGGGGTTGGTTGGGCTGAGAGGGGTGTTCCTCATGGAGGAAGGAACTGCACAGGCCGAGGCCCAGCAGCTAGAATGGGTCACTCCTACTCATGTTACACAGACGGAAGCTAGGACAGGGTGACGTGGGTGAGGGACCCCTCCACCTGCCTAACCTGCCTCCTCACCCACAGTTCTCCAAAGACGTCTTGGTGAACATCTATTCGGCCTATATTGATAACTTCCTTAATGCAAAGGACGCTGTGCGTGTAGCTAAGGAGGCCAGGCCAGCCTTTCTCAAGTTCTTGGAGGTATGTGGACTGGGGTAGGGGCGAAGTTAACCTCGCATCAGGCTAGCTCTGGGCATCCCAGGAGCTCTTGACCAGAACACTGTGCTGCTAGCAAGTGTGTCAGCTTCTGCCCTTGGGCTCACCTGGAGGGACTAGGCGAGGAGCGTGTCGCATCGTTCCTCACATGGAAACCCCTCCATTCCGCCTTGGTTTCAGCAAAGCATGCGTGAGAACAAGGAAAAGCAGGCGCTGTCCGACCTCATGATCAAACCTGTGCAGAGAATCCCACGCTATGAGCTGCTGGTGAAGGTAGGCAGGGGTTGGTTGGACCGGGAGGCGTGGAGTGGGAGCACGTCTCTTCTCAGACTCCAGGCAGGAAAGAAAGTCCTCTTCGATGCCTATACCGTAGTCTCTTGTGCTCTAGCAGTCAGTGCCTCAAGGGTGCTAAGCGGGTCCCCATTCCCACCCCAGGACCTTCTGAAGCACACACCGGAAGACCATCCAGACCACCCGCTGCTGCTCGATGCTCAGCGTAACATCAAGCAGGTGGCTGAACGCATCAACAAGGGTGTGCGGAGTGCTGAGGAGGCGGAGCGGCACGCCCGCGTGCTGCAGGAGATCGAAGCCCACATCGAGGGCATGGAGGATGTACGTGCCCCACCCTGCCATGCCCCATCCTGTCCCTGACTGTATCTGCGTCTGTCACCAGGGTTGTCGCCATCCACATCCAGGTCTGTGGTCTGCTTGCTTCTGTGACCACAGTGCCCCACCCTTCTGTGTCCTCCTCCTCCTCTGTCTGACTCAGTGTTGCAAGAGAAGACAGGATGTTGCTCTGGCCGACCTTGTTCGTAGAGTGGCCAGCCGATCACTGCAGGGTTAACGGATTAATAATTAGTTCTTAAGACCCCTTGTTTCTGCTACCCAACAGCTCCAGGCCCCCTGCGGCGGTTCCTGAGGCAGGAGATGGTTACTGAAGTGGTAAGGGGTCTCCTAGTCTCTGCTTCCCCCATGTACTGTCAACCCACCCAAGTTCACTCTCTAGTGCCTGCTCCCCACCACCACTACAGCGGGAGCCTGCACAATCCTGACTCCACATAAATGGGGGAGAGCCCTTCCCCTCCCTTGAATTTGCGGTCCCTGTGGGCACTGTGGTAATATAGGTCGGCCTCTAGACTGCACACTCAGCCTGAATGCCACTTTGGACCCTACAGAAGGCAATCGGAGGCAAGAAGGACCGATCCCTCTTCCTGTTCACAGACCTCATTGTCTGTACTACCCTGAAGCGGAAGTCGGGCTCCCTGCGGCGCAGCTCCATGAGCCTGTGAGTGGCCAGGGTGGGGCTGGGTGGTGCAGGCAGGAGAGCCGCTCATCTGTTGCGGGCTCTACTCCCTGCCCCAGCCAGAGCACCCCATTGGCTACCCACAGGTACACAGCAGCCAGCGTCATTGACACGGCCAGCAAATACAAGATGCTGTGGAAGCTGCCCCTGGAAGACACGGACATCATCAAGGGTGAGGCTGACTTGAGTCTGTCAGGGTTCTGGTGTTGGTTTCCTCTGAGTCTGGCTGCTTGTCTATCGATTTTTCTGCTTGGCGACTGATTTTTCATCCCATATGAGGGGCTAGTTTTGAAGAACCAGGTTAGTTTCCATGCACATATCCATCAAATCATCCTCTAGTGCCCTAGCAAGTTCTCCAAGTGTTGGTCGCTCTGTGCCATGTGGCTCTAAACCAGTCCCAGGCCCCTCCTCCCAGGCCTGTTTGATCTCTGAAAGCTGCCTGCTGACCTTGTTTCTGAGAGCTTGTCTGGAAGCTCTCCTTTTGCCAGACCCATCCCTCCCATGTCCAGCTGAAGGCTGCGCAGTAAGGGAAGTGTGTCTGTCCAAGCTTGACCTTGTCTTATGTGTCCATGGCTTTCCTCTGTCCTCGCCAGGGGCATCTCAAGCCACCAATCGGGAGACCATCCAGAAGGCCATCAGCCGCCTGGATGAAGACCTGGCCACCTTGAGCCAAATGAGCAAGCTCTCCGAGAGCCTCGGCTTCCCCACCAGTCTGTGCCCTGAGCTAAGGCCGTGTTGGCTGGGACTCCCCTGACCTTGTCTGAGGGAGAGACAGTCTAAGCTTTTGCCTGAGGGAGCAGTTGGTCCTGTCACTTAGCTGAAGGGGAAAATTATAGTCTTGCTCCCACTTAAGGGAAGTGACAGGCCTGGGGTCTGAGGGAGGAGACATCTGAAGGGGAGAGAGGCCCAGCCCTGTCTGTGGCAGAAGAAGGCTCCCTTCCACTGTCTGAGGGGAGAGACAGGTCCCTTCAGCAGGTGCCCAAGCGGTAAAGACCTTGGCCTGAGGCCTGGGCTCTTTTCTCACAGAGTCTGGATGATGCGTTGAAAGATCTCTCAGCTGCCATGCACCGGGACCTGTCAGAAAAGCAGGCGCTGTGCTACTCCCTTGCCTTCCCACCCACCAAGCTGGAGCTGTGTGCACCCGACCCGAGGGCACCGACTCCTACATCTTTGAATTTCCCCACCCCGATGCCCGCCTGGGCTTTGAGCAGGCCTTTGATGAGGCCAAGAGGAAGCTGGGTGAGCCAGGGTTCATGCTGGTGTCTTCTCTCAAAGTCCCTGGGCAGTCCTGACTGTAGAAGCCAGAACTCTGAACTGGCCTCCCGATCTCCAGCAGCTGATAGGAGGGGAACTGAGACTTCCACAGTGAAGCAGCAAGCTGGGCGTTAGCTCTGGCTCCCAGCTCTCCCTGGCAGGGAAGGCACTCCTGGAGAGTCATTTTAGAACAGGGCCCCCAGCATAGGCCTGAACCACTAAGACCTTCCTCTTCCTCAGTGTAGACTCAGCTTCGTCCTGGAAGTTACTAAGTCTATAGCTTAGAGATCCAGGGCTATTCATTGTACAGAAAGGAACACTGAGGCCAAACACAAACGGAGTAATCCATGGTCTCTCACTCTAGCAAAGCTGGCACCAGGCCCTCCCTAGTGAGACTGGGATGGGTTGGGAGCAAAGCCAGAGTAAGGTGGGTGCTAAGCAGGGTGTATCTCCTTTTGCCCTGTCTCCCCTACTACAGCATCCAGTAAAAGCTGTCTAGACCCTGAGTTCCTGAAGGCCATCCCTATCATGAAAACTCGCAGTGGCATGCAGGTGTGTGTGCGCGCGGGGGCCGTGTAGATGTGTCTGTTCAAAGCTATATGTGTAGGAGTTTTTGTTCTGTGTACCATCTCACATATGTATTTTAAACATTGTGATTGCTCCCATGTCTGAGTAGATACTCGTGCACATGGCGTGTGTAACGTTATAGCATGTGCATATGAACAAAGGCTGTAGATTTGAAGTCTAGTGAAAACACCTGTATGAGTTTTCACACCTAACCAATAGAACCAGAATCACATATTAATTAAATGCATACATTCATGGTCCTATTTGTAGTACATGTACGTGCTCATACAGGTTTGGATGACTTATCAAGCATTGTGCATTTGACATGTAGCATGGTGTAGAGATGTGTGCAAACCTGCCGACCCTCCGGTACTGACACAATTCTAAGTTCATCTTTCCCTGTGCATTGGGGTTTCCCACAGTTTTCGTGTGCTGCCCCCACCTTCAGCAGCTGCCCAGAGCCGGCACCAGAGGTATGGGTGTGCAACAGTGATGGCTACGTGGGTCAGGTGTGCCTGCTAAGCTTGAGGGCAGAACCAGATGTGGAGGCCTGCATCGCTGTTTGCTCTGCCCGCATTCTCTGTATCGGAGCGGTGCCAGCCTGCAACCACGCTGCCCGAGGTAAGGCCCTATTGGTGAGACTACAATGCCACTAGCTTTTGGCCCAGTACACACAAAATGTGACCCTGTGGCGATGGGCGGGGCCGGGAGGTGGGCTGTCCGTGGGTGGGGTCGGATTAGGATGCCATCTCGGGCACCTCCTAGTGGCATCCCTTGTTCCTTTTTCCTTTGTCTCTAGAGAGCAGCCAGAGCCCTTGAGGAACCCCCCAGAGACCACACTGGAGTCCACTGGACCAGAGCTAGATGTTGAGGCCACGGCTGAGGAGGAAGCAGCGACACTGGCTGAACCAGGGCCTCAGCCTTGCCTACACATTTCCATCTCAGGATCTGGCCTGGAGATGGATCCAGGCCCTGCCAAGGGTGACCCCCAGCCCGAGTTGGTGCCCTTTGACAGCGACTCTGACGATGAATCTTCACCCAGCCCCTCTGGGACACTACAGAGCCAAGCCAGCCAATCTACCATTTCCTCCAGCTTTGGCAGTGAGTGTGGGTGGGAATCGAGAGGACAGTGAGTGAGGAGACACCAATGGAGGCAAAGGCTGGAGTCGGTTCATTAGGTATTAGCGTCTACCAAGTAGGGGACAGGGATATGAAGACTCAGGAGGCAGCGAGACAGATGCATCGGGTCCTGGAGACCTTGGAGTACAGTTAAGGAAGACGGGTATTGGGTAGAGCGGCTAGTCCCTCCATCTAGACCTGGCTGGACTTAAGATAGCCAGACGAGGACTAGGAACCTGTAGTGAGTGCTGAGAGTGAGCGGGGAAAGGCCTTAGCAGATAGATACAGGGACCAGGGTAAGAGGGATGTGGACAGGAGGGACACACTGAGACCTAGAAAGATGTTGGCTCTCTGCCCGGTGGAGGGGAATAGGGATAGAGATCTTTGTCCCCTCAGATGAAGAGACCCCAAGCTCCAAGGAGGCCACTGCGGAGACAACCAGCTCTGAGGAAGAGCAGGAGCCTGGCTTCCTGTCACTCTCTGGCTCCTTTGGGCCGAGCGGTCCCTGTGGTGCCAGCCCAATGGATGGAAGAGCCCTTCGACGCTCCAGCCGTGGATCCTTCACAAGGGGCAGCCTTGAGGACCTGTTGAGTGTGAACCCTGAAGCCTACCAGAGTTCTGTGTGGCTGGGCACTGAGGATGGCTGGTAGGGGCAGGGGAGTCCTAAAGCAAAAGTGAGGGGGAGGAGGCGGGTCGAGTCTCGGGGGCCCTGCTAGCTGAGGATACCAGAGAGCCTGAAACCCGAGAGAACTAGTACCTGTGTCAGTATCTGGTGGAGGGGAAGTGGAGGCAAGAGACGGTGGAGCCAGGTGAAGGGATGATACCTGGGGCTGGTAGATCTGACCATTTGTCACAGACGCTCTCCTAACCCACAGTGTCCACGTCTACCAGTCCTCTGAGAGCATCCGTGACCGCAGGAACAGCATGAAGCTCCAGCACGCTGCATCTGTGACCTGCATCCTGTAAGGCCCCGGGGTGTCCTTCCCACCCAGAGTCTTCTTGGCCAGCACATAGGCCGCCTCTGTTCCTCTGCCCCAGCTCTGAGGAAGATGCAGGACAGAGGCCTAGACCAAGGCCAGCTGTGCATCTTCCAAACTGTTAGCGTGGGTGTGTCAGTGTGGCTTCTTGGCCTCAGGTTCCCCCGACTTTGATAGTAGAGAATAAAATAAAAAGGGTGATCTCTTAGGAGCCAGAGCCATTTTCCCCGTGATTCCCTTGGCCTCGGGATGCCCACTTCAGCCTCAGGAGGTGTCTCAGTATTTCCTTTTTCTCAGGTATCTGAATAACCAGGTGTTTGTGTCTTTGGCCAATGGAGAACTTGTAGTCTACCAAAGGGAAGCAGGTATGGACTCACACACTGCCCTCAGCCCTTGGTGGTAACTGAGCCATCACTTAGATAAATGGGAATCTGAGCCATCAGGCCTAGACATGTATGAGGCTTTGGGAGATTCCTAGGGCCCCGTATCTTCTCTTATAAATGGGAGGGGGATCCACATCTCTTAGGGAAGACTGAGACATAAATTCAGGACTGCACTAAAAGTTTTGTTTTACATTTTCTTCAACCTATTCCTTCTCCAGGGCGTTTCTGGGATCCCCAGAACTTCAAATCGATGACCCTGGGTTCTCAGGGGAGCCCCATTACCAAGATGGTGTCTGTGGGTGGACGGCTGTGGTGTGGCTGCCAGAACCGGGTCCTTGTCCTGAGCCCTGACACATTGCAGCTGGAGGTAGCAGGAGTGGGGGACAGAATTGGTGATTTGGGGTGAGCTGGGATCACAGGAGAGGGAGATAAGACCAGAGGGACAGAGAAGCATCCAGCATAGGTGTTAAGATCTTTTACTGAGCCCTGACTCTTACCAGGCCAGTCTCTACCCTTCTGTCATCCTCATTTCTACTCTAGCTAGTGAGGAAGACAGCAAGTTCCCATAAATGTTAGAATTCCTCAGTTATGTTCCTGCTGTATCCTCTCTGTGCAGTATTGGGGTCCTGTGGGACAGAGGGTCCTTCTTGATGTCAGCATCCCCATAAGCCTCTGGTCTTTAGTCCTGCTTCGTTTACATGCAGACCATAAGCTTCCAGTCTGGACAGAACCTGGGGCCACAGGTTTCCTTGGGTTTCATCCACTGAGTTGAAGGTTAAAGCCTGGGGTCAGGCCCTAGCTCTATGAGTAGTCCGATATGTGACCATGGGTCTTCTTAGGGCATGACTTTCCTCCTAGGCTAATACTTCCCCATCTGTCCAGAGAGACACCAATGACTGGTCTAAACCCACACAAGCTTTAGTCACTCAAGCGTCATAGGGAAAGGGCACCCTTTTTACTTCTGGAGGATTAAGTGGGCAAGCTTTGAAATTGATCAACCAGACCCAGGACCAAGACTGCCTCGGCTCTCAATCCGGGCAGGTATCTAGAGAAGTTTGTGGGTAGCTCTGCGTGGGATGGGCAAGGGTGGGGCTCAGGCAGGAGGACCCTGGGCAGCTTTGCTAATACCACCTGGTCTCTGCCCTCCTTCCCTACAGCACACATTCTACGTGGGGCAAGATTCCAGCCGAAGTGTGGCTTGCATGGTCGACTCCAGCCTGGGTGTGTGGGTGACCTTGAAAGGTAGTGCCCATGTTTGTCTCTATCATCCAGACACCTTTGAGCAGCTGGCGGAGGTAGATGTCACCCCTCCTGTGCACAAGATGCTGGCAGGTACTGACTTCGCACTCTCATCCTGGAGGAGGCCTTGGCAGGGTCAGCCAAAGGCTCAAAGATGCTGCTTTCCCCCCAGGCTCAGACGCCATCATCCGGCAGCACAAGGCGGCCTGCCTGAGGATCACGGCGCTGTTGGTGTGTGCAGAACTGCTGTGGGTGGGCACCAGTGCCGGGGTTGTGCTGACTATACCCACCTCTCCAAGCACCGTCAGCTGCCCACGAGCACCTCTCAGCCCGGCTGGCCTGTGCCAGGGCCACACTGGCCATGTCCGCTTCCTGGCTGCAGTCCAGCTGCCTGACGGCTTCAACCTTCTCTGTTCAACCCCACCACCTCCCCCAGACACAGGTGGGTCTGCACATTCCACTCCCATCCAGGGGCTCTGCCAGGGGAGGGTTTAGGAGGGTGGAGAACCAAAGAGCTAAAAGTGAAGCCTGTTACAAGAAATAGGCTGCAGAGCCCTCAAATGAAACTGTGTGGGCACTCTTGTGTGTGTGCATGTGCTGAGTGCATGCGTGTGTACGAAGTTTTTCAGGGAAGTGTCATAAGAGTCAGGAAGTGAGCTATAAGCTAATCAGGGACAGATATTCATGAGAAATATATCCTGTTGTGTGTGCTTCTTAAATGTATCGGGAAGTAAACCAGAACTAGAAATGAGGTATAGGCAGGAAATGGACTTGGAAGTGATGTCCAGAACAGGAAGTAGAAAGAGCACCAGAAAAGAGGATAGAGAATGGACAGGAAGTAGGATTAGAAAGGGAAACAGTAGGAAAATGAGGCCCTTCTCGGAGGTCACAATGCTTTTATAGGACAAGAAGCCTTGTTCCCTAGAGGAAGTGATGGAATCAGGAGACTGTGGAGCCTAATGTGGGCCCTGTGTGGATCTAGAGAGGAAAGGGATCGCGTGCACGTAGGCACTACATAGTGACAGCTCATGTTCTGAAGGCTGTGTGTTCGGATGATTGCATTGCTGTGTGTGTGTCATAGGTCACTTACAGACACCTAGATGGTGTAAGTCCACAGGGCTGTGCTATGTGATATATATAAATGGTCTAGCCTGTTGCTCTTAGAGACGTCGTGAGTAAAGCACAAGGTTAAATCATGGACAAGAGGACATGATGCAATAAAGAACTGCAGTAAGCCCAAGGTAGACCAGGCTGCTGCCAGTACACCCTGCATGGTGTTTACAATAAGGTTGTTTGTTTGTTTGCTTGTTTTTATTTTTGTTTTTTGAGACAGAGTTTCTCTGTGTAGACCTGACTGTCTTGGAATTCACTCTGTAGACCAGGTTGGCCTGGAACTCAGAAATCCAGCTCTGTCTGCATCCCAAGTGCTGAGAGCAAAGGTGTGCGCTGCCACCACCTGGCGAATTTTAGTCATCTATGAAAGCAACAACTGCTCTTAACTGCTGAGCCATCTCTCTAGATCCTCCTCCTCCTCTTCCTCCTCTTCCTCCTCTTCCTCCTCTTCCTCCTCCTCTTCCTCCTCCTCTTCCTCTTCTTCCTCTCCTCTTCCCCTTCTTTTCCTTCTCTCCTTTTCCTCTTCCTCCTGCTCTTCCTCCTCCTCCTCCTCCTTTTCTAAAAATAGTTCAGAGTCTTTGACTGAACCAGGAGCTCATCCATTAGGCTAGGCTGAGTGGCCAGTGAGCCCCTGACTCCTCCTGTCTCTGCCTCCCCAGTACTGGACTTACAGACACATGCCCACTGCACTCAGGACTTTCACATGGGTGCTGGGGACGTGAACTGTCTCCAGTCACCCCACCTCAACGTTTCTAATCAGGAATGACATTAATTTCTTAGCCACTTTCCGTCTTTATTACTGCTGCACATATAAGGTCCTCTTTATTGTAACTACACAGTGAATTTTGGCCAATGAGTCTGCAAAATCCTTATCACCTAGGGAAGAAGCTGTGGCCATCTTACTGGCAACGAGTCACACCACTTACATGTCAGGGTATAAACAGACCTACTGTGCAACCAGGCACTTAAAAGTGTAGCACATTCACTTACGTGCAGAGCATATGTTGTGTGTAATACATATGTTGTTTATTTATTTTCTTTTTATCTTTTCTGGACTTTTGTTTTTGTTTGGGAACTGATCCTGAGCAATGTGCATGCAGAGACTTTTCCTACACCATGAATATGCTAAGCTTTTTTAACTGAGTATACACCTACTACTTACATTAAGAAAGTTTATTAGAGCCCGGTGGTGGTGGCGCATGCCTTTAATCCCAGCACTTGGGAGGCAGAGGCAGGCGGATTTCTGAGTTCAAGGCCAGCCTGGTCTACAGAGTGAGTTCCAGGACAGCCAGGGCTACACAGAGAAACCCTGTCTCGAAAAACCAAAAAAAAAAAAAAAAAAAGAAAGTTTATTAGGCTGGAGAGATGGCTCATCAGTTAAGAGCACTTGCTACTCTTTCAGGGGTCCTGCGTTCAATTCCCAGCACCCACATGGGGGCTCAAAACTATTTATAACGAGTTCTGATGCCTTCTTCTGGTATGCCGGTGCACATGCAGATAGACCACCATACACATAAATAATTAGTTTTAAAAAAAAAAGAAAAAAGAAACTTTATTAGCCAGGTGCTGTTGGCACATGCCTTTGCTCCCGGCACTCAGGAGGAATCTGATCTGGAGGCTAGCCTGGTCTATGGAGTGGGTTTAGGACAGTCAAAGCTACACAGAGAGACCCTGTCTCAAAAAAAAAAAAAAAAAGGCCAAAGTTTAGTTCCCATGACTCAAATCAGATGGCTCTCCAGTACACACACACACACACACACACACACACACACAAATAAAAATAAAATATATCTATAAAAATTATTTTTAAAAAATAATAATAATGTAGATCCATGCAGCAGGCAGTGTGACATACACCTTTAGTCCCAGGACTCAGGAGGCAGAAGCTGGAGGATCTTTGGGAGTGAAAGGCCAGCCTGGTCTACAGAGAAAGTTCCAGGACAGCCTGGGCTACACAGAGAAACCCTGTCTCCAACCCCCACCCTCATTCCCCCAAAACAGTAGAAAGCTGAGGGTTGTGACAGCTTCATTCCCAGCATCCAGGAGGCCAAGGCAGGTGGAACTCTGCAAGCTCCAGGCCAGCCTGGTCTAAGGAGCAAGCTCCAGGCCAGCCTGGTCTAAGGAGCAAGCTCCAGGCCAGCCTGGTCTAAGGAGCAAGCTCAGGCCAGCTGGTCTAGGAGCAAGCTCAGGGCCAGCCTGGTCTAAGGAGCAAGCTCCAGGCCAGCCTGGTCTAAGGAGCAAGCTCCAGGCCACCCTGGACTACATAGGGAGATCCTGTTTCAAAACAAATAAACAAAACCATATTGATCAAGGAAGACATCCATCCAGTATAGACGTCTGGCCTCCACACGCTTGCACGTACACTGTAAGATGCACACCCACATGAGTATGTGTGCACACCACACAGAAAGAGCACAAATGCACGTGTGTGTGCACCCACACACACATAGGCCTACGAAGTGTGACTGGCAAGTAAGTAGACTTTTTCAATATGGAAATTCTTGGTTAACAGGAAGTAGGAATCCCCCACAGGAAGTGTGTGTCTTACGATCTTCTGGGAGGTAGAAATTCAAACAGTGATAGGACATGAAGCTACAAGTTGGCTCAGGCTGACCTGTCTCTCTCCTTGTTCCCCAGGCCCTGAGAAGCTGCCATCCCTGGATCATCGGGATTCCCCTCGGCGCCGAGGCCCTGCTTCACCCAGGCCTAAAATGTTGGTCATCAGTGGTGGTGATGGCTCTGAGGACTTCCGACTCAGCAGCGGCGGTGGCGGCAGCAGCGAGACTGTGGGCCGAGATGACAGCACAAACCACCTGCTCCTGTGGAGGGTGTGAGCCTGTCCTCTGTGACCCGGGACTCACCTGTCTGCCTGCCCTCAGCCTGCCTGTCTCTTCCCAGGCCACATGCAGACTTGAGCAGAGTGTCCAAGCAGGGGCATGCCACATGGACTCTGTCTCATCTTTGTGGAAGCATCCTGGTAGAACGCCACCAGCTAGGCCGAGGCCTCTCTTACCCACTGACCACCCTAGTGCTCCCCTTTGGGGACAGGGTGGAGATGTGGGGGCTGCCCAGGACCTCTGTCCCTGAAGCTTCTACCAAAGACACAGCCGGGCCTGGACCCCACAGGGCTGGGAAGGCCGTGTGCAATATGTGGAGAGCTTTCTGGGGCAGTGTGAAGGCTAAGGGGCAGCACCCTTTCCTGTGTACAGTATTTATGTTACTTTTTAGATGAATACTTTCCAAAGCACTTATTTATACAGTGACCTGGGGCAGGACATGATGTGAGGAAAAGACAGGAGGATAAAAGCCTGTTCCTGCCTGAGAGGCCACCCTGGAACCCTAACCAAGCTGTCCTGGAAGGACCAATGCCCATCCATTACACACAACACACACACACACACACACACACACACTCAACACACTCACATTCACTCTGCCTGTTCAGAGCACTAAGACACCATCTCTTAACATAAACTCCAGCCCTCCCTAATTGGGCTGCCCATCCTAATCCAGAAGCAAAGTTGGTTCAGTTACTCTCACTGGGGGCTTCCCAGGGTTTAGCGTTTCCAAGGTGATGCCTGAGGTTCCGTAATGTGGGAGCATTGGGAGGTCTGGGACAGGGCTCTCGGGTAAAAGAAAGGGGCCTTCACTCCTCACCGCTGGCCCAGCTCCTGCCTCCCCATGTTTCATGCACTGGCACGATGGTCACCTTGTGGGTGGACCTATGAGTCCCCTCTGACCACTGAATCGAGTCCCTCTCTGAACACCCACCCTGCCAAGGGCAGCCACTTCAGGAATGACCCCCACCCCCACCCCCCAGAGTTGAGGGGATAGGCATAACCTTTTCAACTGAGAAGGTCATCCCTCACCGCCAGGCTCCAGGGAGCCACCCTGACCCTCAGCCCCTCTCTTCAGCTACAACTCCAAAGGTCTGGTTTCAGATAGAGTTTGTTTGTTCTGTTTGATTTTGTTTTTCTTTGGGTTGGGTGGGTCATTGTGGTCTTAGATGATGTTTCTCTTGCTACCAAACAGCCATGTATTAACTCTCCTCAGATGATGAAATTTAAAGTCAATAAATAGAAACACTAAATGACGGCCCCCCCTGGCCTTGAGCCATCATGGCCTCCTGCCAGCTGTCTCCCCAAGGACGAGGGCTTCCTGACTCTAACTCACTTGGGCCAAAGGGAGGAGATAAAGAAGTCCTGGGATGATGGGGTTGACTCTGACTTGCTGCGTTGTCACGGGCGGACTGCCCCTGTCTGGGCTTCAGTCTCCTCACTAGAAGAACCAAGGAATTTTGAAGGTTAGAATTCCTTACAGCTCATATGCATATCAATAGTGCATCAGTCTAGAGCTTCCAAGTCAGTCTAGGTTTGGGCTCAGAAGTCTGACAGACATGGAGCCAGGGCAGTAGAGTTCCTCTCTAAGGTTCCTCTGGAGCAGAACTACCACCCAAGTCTGGCTGATCTGGTCCAAAGACACGTGTCATTAAATTAGACTGCAAAGAATTTAAGTGCCCAGCAGCATGGAGCCGCTCTTTGGGACAAAGAGCCCCTCACACCATGGTGTCCTCATGGGACTTGAAGTGGCCTTCACAACAAAGGGCAGGTTATGCCTCATCTCTGATTGGTTCAGCCCAAATGACTGCCTTAAAAATTCAGTTTCCTGGACTGGAACAATAATAGCTTAGTGGTTAAGAGCACTGACTGCTCTTTGAGAGGACCCAGGTTCAGTCCCCAGCAGTTCACAGTCATCTGTAACTCCAATCCCAAGGGATCAGATGCCCTCTTCTGGCCTCCAGGGATACTGCATGCATATGGCCACAAACATCCATGCAGGCAAAATATCCATACACACAAAATAATAAATTTTCAATTAAAAAAAATATGCTATTTTTGCACTGAACACATAGTTCAGTTGACAGACTGTATGCTTGGCATGTGGGAAAACTGAAGCAAGGTGTTCTTAAGTTCAAAACCAGCTTAGACCAAGTATGATGGTATGTGCCTATAATCTTAGCACTTGGGAGTCATTGGCTAGTGGATCTCTGAATGAATTCAAAGCCAGCCTGGTCTACCTGGCATGTTCTAGGTAAGCCAGTGCTGCATGGTGCATTTCAAAACAAAATGGTCTACATGGCAAAACACAAGCAAAAAAAAAAAAGGGAGAAAGTGTAGGTGTGTGCTTTATTAACTCACATGCATCCCTCAGGGATCTGCTAGGTCTTCAACATTGCAAGATGTGTATAGGACATCTTGCTAACAGCATTTTCATGAGGATATGGTTGTGCTTGTGTGGAATTCTGGATGAAATGGAAGGAGCACAGACTTTACATGGAACAGCTTCTATTTCGAATCTTGACTGATACCAGCCTAAGTTAGTTCTTTCTCAGTAATGGGCTCTGATAACCTCTTCTCCCCTACAAGATGATTGACTAGTGCATATAGTTCTTGGAATGCAAAGAGGTCCATTCTGGCCCTTAAATCTAAAGGGTGCCTGTGATTGGAGACCTGAGCTGGCAATCAGAGCCCAGTGGTCTTGATGTTGAAGGCCCACCTCAGGCTCTTCCTCCCTGCTACTAGTCCAGTTAATTTGCATTTCTGTCAGTGGCTGTCACCCTCAGTGCTTCAGCCATTTCTGCCACTCCAGGATTTCTACCCTCCACAGAGGCCCAAAGCAGACTTCACTTTCAGGACTAGATACACAGTCTGCACCATCCTCCCAGTCAGTGCCTCTCTGGGAATAGGGCTGGCACCTTGCACTACCACTGAGAAGACCGCCTGCCAGGGCATGGGCTGGCCTGAGGACAGGTTCCCTTCTGGGTCAGGCACTCAGCCTGTGCCAGTTTGCTGTGAGTAGGGCTGTCCTGAGGGGACAGGCCTCGGGCTCATCCCCAAGGGAGGCGCCTGGAAAAATTACAACCTGGGCTATTCATTATATTGTCTGGGGGCACAGGCCCCGCAAAGGCCAATTAAATTAAAACCTTAGCTAGGACCCAGGTACCAGTGTTTTTATAGGAAGCCACTGATATGTAACACTTGTATGAGAAAGCACACACTGTACAGCTCAGTGGATGTATATAAAGGCCAAGAGGCGTCTATCACCCCAACAGCTCTCCTTATACTCATGGCCGCCCAGGCTTCAGACACCATGGGGTGTGGTTTTCCCAGACACCATAGAGAACTGCCTTAAAGGGCATGGTCGTGGGTGAGAGGAAGCAGGACCAGGGTTTGCTGTGAAGCAGGAACATGCAAGGAGGGGTGTAGCATGCAGTGGGGGTGTAATGTGCACAGAGGGGCGTAAGAGCCTGATGTGTTCAGATAGGAGAGAAGGCTGAAGGAGCTAGGATGAATGGTCTGAGGGCAGGGTATGGCCTCTGCTTCATCCCTAAGCCTACTTACTGTAGCACTCACAGTAAAATAAGTGCTCAATAAATGTTGAATTCATGTTTAATGAAATAAACGTTGGAGAATCCAGTTGAGACACAGCTGTATGTCTTTTTTGCTTTTTGAGACAGTGTTGTAGCTGAGGATAACCTTGAACTTCTGATCCCCCTGCCTTGAATGCTGAGATTAGACATGAATGCCACCACAACTGGTTTTATTTAATGCTGGAATCAAACCCATGGCAGTGCTCATGCCAGGCAAGCATTCTGCCTCTGAGATACATCTCTGAGCTGTAAGTCTTACACACTGGGGAACAGTAAACCCAGTTTCCTTTGGCTGCTTGCTGAAAGCCGCAGCTGGGCTCCTCTGATCCTTAAAATGGTCCAGGAAGGTTGTTGTCACTATTCGCTTTTCTGATGAGGAAACTGAGGCTCAGTGTCTTCTTCCTCAAGGCCATTCACCTATCAGAACTGGATTCACCCCTCAAGTCTTAATACCTTGTGGGAGAGAAGGAGGTGGTCAGACAAGGTATCTGGGAGAGCAGAGTGGCCAGAGCCACATGTAGGGCTGACATTCAGAATGCTTTGAGAAGTAATTCCTGTTGGATCCCAGAGGAGGGAGAGAGTCAGGGCCAAAGACCATCTCTTCAAGGAGCTGCTTCTGCAGATTCCCTTGAGCTAGAGACAAAGGTTTTGCAAGGTTTTGTTTAGGGACCAGGACTTATTAGTGATCCCACAGAAAGGCAAGATTGACACTAGGGTAGAGACTTTAGGCTCAAAAGTTTCTCATGGTCAGAAAAGTCAAGAAATGTCTCTTAGGATGAGAAGAAGCAAAAGGCTCACACTTGGGGGGAGCCTCAGCACACTGGTCTGTAGGTCTAGGGAGCTTGGTAGGAGAGCAGAAGTCTGGCTAATGCCCTGTCTTAGTCTTGAGCTGAGCCTGGGGAGGGGAGGGGTTACCCAAAGATGAGAAAGCAAGCTCCAGCCCTGGCCTCTGCTCACTGGCCCTGACCTCTGAGAGCCCTTCACATCTGCATGCTTGCCAAACACCAACTCTCTGTCTCTCTGTCCTTAAGCCACAAGATGGTTGCAGGAAGTGGCAAAGGGAAGTGCTATTTTGGGCCCAATTATTGCCAGTGAGGAGCCTTGATGGGCACAGGCATCCAAGGGTGGTCAGGGGTAGAGTGCAGGACGGACCTGCAGAGGAGGCCAGGGAGCAGGTTGGAGATAAATGTGGGCAGAGCACAGATGCTGTGTTTTGGGAAGGTGCCCAGAGCAGGTGCTGAGGCAGAGAAGGTGTGTGTGTCAGAGGAGGGGGCAGACTGGGGGCTCCAAATTCCAGTGTCCCTCTTGAAGCTGATGCTCCTAACATGGGTCTCTGCAGATACTATACTCAGGGAAATAAAGTCACTTGCTTAAGGCTATCCAACCTGTCACTGATATAGCTAGAACTTGACCTTTATCCATGTGACACCAAAGCATGTGTTCTTCGATTTCCCCTATTCCTCTCCTCTAGGCCACTTAACCTCAAACACTTTAGCAAAGCGAGTTCCCTCATAGGCATGGCCCAGCACTTCAACCCTTGATCTTTCCATGTAACTGGGTGCAAGTCTGACCTAGATAGACCTAACCCCACCAACCCCATGGCCTACAGTCAGTTCAGGGTTCCAGATTCCTCTCAGACTCTCCCACCCCCCAGGGGACAAAGAGGCCCTCTTTTACTTTTGGAGCATAGTCAGGCCCAAGACCAGAGAAGACAGAACTGAGAGTGCTGGGACTCCGAGGGAGTTGGTAGGTAAGGGAGTATTAAGGACACAGTCCTACCCAGTGGGTTCCAGACATGGCTTAGACTTAAATGTAGGCTGAGCCAAGTGAGTCCTCGGACACAGAGAGCCCCAGCTTAGCACCTGCCCAGCACTGGGCCCTGGTCTTAGCCCCAGTTCTCCCATGGCCTGAGCCCCTCTCATTGGTCTAGGGCACATTCACAGGATCTAAGGCATGCCGGGTAAGGTAGGACAGGGCCGACTGGGGTTTTGCTAGAGCAAAGCATTGAAACTTAAACTTGGGGGCTAAAGGGATGGTTTAGTAGTTAAGAGTATTGACTGCTCTTCCAGAGGTCCTGAGTTAAATTCCAGCACCCGAATGGTGGCTCACAACTGTCTATAACTGTCTGTAGTTCCATGGGATCCTATTTTCTCTTCTGTTGTGCAGACGCATATGCAGGAAAAAACCCCCCATATACATAAAATACAAAAATAAGTACATTTAAGAAGTAAATAATAAATAACAAGTAATAAATTAGCCTGTAACTTTAGTGTGGACTTTGGTATCCATGACTTCTGTGTCTTCCAACTCAACCAACTATGGGATGGAAATTTATTATTAATGTTTTGGGATTTTTGAGACAGGGTCTTTCTATGTAGTCTTGGCTATCCTGGAACTTATTATATATACCAGGCTGAGTTTGAACTCACAGAGATTCTCCTGCCTCTGCTTCTTGAGTGCTGTGATTAAAGGCGTGAGTAACCATACCCAGTGGATGGAAATTTTAGGCTTTACAATAGTCGCATCTGTCCCAAGCTGGTCCAAACTTTGCCCCTGTAATTATTCCCTACATCATATAACAACTGTTTACACAGCATTTGTATTGTGCTGTGTATTACAAGTAATCTAGAGAGAATTTAAAGTATGGGGGAAATTGGACAGTGAACATACAAAAATACTCTATGCTTTTTATACAGGGACTTGATATTCTGCAGTTTTTGCAGTTTTCTGGAACTGGAAATGTAGTTTCCGATATAGCCAGCAGGGGGCGCCTGCAGCCACCTGTTCCAAAGCTACCAGAAAGTGTGACACAAAGACTTCTACCTCAACAAGACTTGGAGTCCCTACTCCTTCCCCTGCTTGTGGGTCACTATGAACGCTCATTCCAGTTTTCTGAGGTCTCAAAGTCCTGCGGTACCTACGACGCAGTGCAGCAGCACTAGCCTTCCCCAGTTGCAGTGTGCGAGGCTTTACACAAGATAGTTTCTGAGGCACTCAGGACTGAGTGCCAAGATTCGGTGAGGTCACCTGAGATGCCAGGATCTTAGGGAACCTATGATTTTGAGTCTGTTCTGGAGCTGAGTGACTCTCCAAGCAGCATCAAAAGCCAGCCCCAAATGTGTGGCTGTCACCCTCCCTTCTCTGTCTCCAGACTGCTGGGGAGGGTTCCTGTTGGGAAAGACTTGGGAGTCATAGGCAGCTAGACAAAGAGCCAGCAAGTTCGACCAACAGTAAATAATAATTAGGCTCCTTCTGAACCAAGGGTGCAGGAATGGGACACGTGTACTCTGGGAATCTGTGCTTGAAGGTGGCTTCCATAGAGATGGAGAGTGACCTTCAGAGGTTGGGTACCCCTCGTTTTCAAAGCTTCCTAGAGAGTTGTTAGTAGAGATGTGTCTGGGCTGCCTTGGAAAAGTCAGATTTGCTGTCAGTTCAAAGCCTACATCCCTACTGGACTATTAAGTGGGACTGGAAATACCATTATTTGGAATTTGAAAATTGGGAAATAGAATGTCCTTATACCAATAAAAACATTTCAAAAAAAGCTGAGAGATGGCTCTGCTGATAAACTGTTTGTGACCTGAGGTCAGTCCCTAAAACCTAGGTTTATAAATAAACAAATAAACAAAATAAGATAAAATGAAGGCTGGAGAGATGGCTCTGGGGTTAAGAACACTGACTATTCTTCGAGAGGATCCAGGTTCAAGTCCCACTCTGACATGAGGTTAACAACCATGTGTAACTTCAGATGCCCTCCTCTGGCCTCCCTGCGCACTTGGCTTTCAAGTAGTGCCCAGATATACATGCTCACAAAATGCTATACACATAAAATATAATAAAAAATTAAAACAAAATAAAATTGAAAATGGGCATAGCGGAGCACACCTTTAACTACAGCATGCAGGAGGCAGAGGCAAGCAGGTCTCTGTGAGTTTGAGGTCAACACAGTCTACATACATAGCTATGGCTAAATAGAGGGGCTGTGTCTCAAAAACAGAAAAAAAAAACATTCGAAAGTAGAGAACATTCAGGCAACTCTGAGAACTTCACTGTTCCCAGTGGGTTTCCTCCATGGACTGTGATGTGGGGATGTAGACCCCATCCCCAGATTTGGGGAGCACAATTGACATTCAATATATTGGGGTCTTTTTTTTTTCCCAGAACAGGGTATCACTTGGTATCCTTGGCTGGCTTGCAATTCACTATGTAGACCAGGCGGGCACAGAACTCACGGAGATCTGGTCGTCTCTGCCTCCAGAGCTCTGGGATCATAAGCACATGTCACTAGGCCTGCTGGGCTCATGATTTTGATACCAGTAACCTGGAACTTTTTCTGCCCTGTCCCCAAAACCTGGGCTCAGCCCAGGGAAACGGAAACTCTTCCCTCCCTCTCTTCTTTCAGGTGTCCAGTTCTCCTCCTGGAATTTCCCAGACTCTGGGGACCTGACCTTTCCTTTCCTTTCTGTGGCTCAGATTCTATGACTTAATTTGTTTACCATCCCACCCAGCCCATCTATTCTCAACAAACTTATTTGCCTTCCTCAACCTCTTTCATGAGCTGTGATTATCCTGATTCCAGCCAGGCCTCTGTCTCCAACTCTGGGTTCCTCTTTGCTGTCCGAGTTTCTTCTCAGCTCTGCTCTCCTGGCCACCTTAGATCCCTTGAGTGATGTGGGGGCGGGGGGAGAGATGGAGAGGAGGCTGTGGGAGCTAAGCTGCTACTTCTATTACCGACACACCGTACCACACCTGGGCACAATTTACAGAGGCAAGAATGCAATGGTTAGTGCCCTGGCTTCCACAACGATGTCTCATAGTGTTGGGCATTCTTTGTTGTTACTTTTGTGTTTGCTTGCTTGTGAAATAAGGTCTCCATATGTAGCCCAGGCTGGCTTGGAACTCAGGAGCTTCCTGCCTCAGCCTCCCAAGTCCTGGCCTCCCGGCCTCTTACTTCTGTCCTCCACTGGGCACTGTGATGGCTGGCTTTGGTGATAGAAGAGTGGAACAGCTGGTGATAGTGGAGAGGAGTGTCATCTGTCCTACCTACTTGGGGGAGGGACCAGCTACCTTGGAGGAGGAGGTATTTGGGCCAGGTTCCAAAGGAATTCACCAGGTGGGCATTCCTTATAGACTCTCTTATTAACTAGGTGGGAGATTCTAGAAACCTGTCTGGGTTTCATCCAAGACACTGAGGTGGTTCTTATCCGCAACCAATTCCAAAGTAAGAAAATTCTCAGGAAGTGGCAGCTGTGGCCCTAGTTAAGCAGGCAATGGTGACAGGATCTGAGCAGCACTCATGTCTCAAGCACCTTTTCACTGCAGATTTCTTGGTTTGGAGACCCACACACACCAGCCCCTCCCCGCCGCGCCCCAAGGGACGCATCGGAAGAGCATCCTAGCCCTGCAGTTCCTAGGAGGCTCGAGAGGTGGCGATGCGGAGCAGCGTGGCCTGGCGGGAGAATCGTGAGCCCTTGGCCGGCTGAGGCGCGCAGGGTTAGGGGCCGCAAGTCCGATCTCTGACGTCGGGGGCGGGGCCAGAAGCCGTGACAGGGGGGGCGGGGCCGCGCAGCTTCCCGGCTGGGTCGGCGATTCATTCAAAAGGCGCGCAGGCTGCGCGGCCGGCCCGGAGCGCTCGCCTAGCGGGGCCCGGGCGCCGCGTCGGACGCGGAGCGAAGCTGGTGCTGCCGGCCAGGTAAGGAGGGCGCGCGCGGCCCGCGGCCCCGCTCCGCTGCTCTGAGGAAGTTCTCCGGCGCGGCGGATGCGTCAGCCCCACTCTCCTGCCCCGTCCTGTCCCATCCTGGTGCTGTCTACGCGTCCCGGAGCCCCCCGGCTGCGCGTCCTCCCGGCACCGCGCGCGGCGCAGTCTGTCAGAAGGTGCGCGAGAGGAAGCAGCGGAACTTGGAGTGCTAGGGGTCGGTGGAGCCCGGGAAACTTGGACTGACACCAAGGCCGGCTGCGGGACGGGACGGCGGCGCCTCGGTGCGGCTGCAGCGCGGGGCGGCCGGGAAGGGGGGTGTTCTGAACGGTGTCAGCCCGTGACTGTGGGTGACACGGCGCATGAGGCGGCCTGGCCCAGGCGAATGTGTGGCTGGGACACTGGGCGGTGACGCCGAGCCTAGCGGGCGACACAGAGGGGCTCTGTGTGTGGTGTGTGAGACAGGCAGAGTGTGTGTGATTGTGTATGTGAGAGACCCCAGGTCACTGGGGTCACTGTGTGTGGCCTGTAGTGTGATCCGGGCTAGTTGTGAGTATAAGGTGGAAGAGCGGAACCCTAAATAACTTAAGCAAGCCCTGAATCACGGGTCACTGGGTGCATGTGAGACCACCAAGGAGAGAGGAAGGAGAGAGAGAGAGAGAGAGAGAGAGAGAGAGAGAGAGAGAGAGAGAGAGAGAGAGAGAGAGAGAGACACAGACTGTTTGCCTACTTAGAACAGAGTAAGGCGACAAGGAGAAACCTGACACCTTCCAGCCTTTGAGGGGGCAAGGAAGATCAGGAGTCTAGGGAGTAAAGATCTCTCTCCAAGATAACCTTAGGAGTTCGGTTTAGTGAGTTGTTTGCACCCAGACATGACCTAGAGGAAGCCAAATCTGGGTGGGCTAGCAACTCGGGCACAGAGAAGACCTGAGAAGGTCTCAGTCTCCACTCCACACTCATACACACACAAACTCAAGTCCCCAACATCTAGCAAGGCACACTGTGTATTCTGTTTTGTTATCAGAGTCTACCCCTGCTGAGCCTCAGTCTCCCAGTCGGCAGAGAGGTGTGAATAGCCTGTGAATCATCACTTTGGGATCCTCTATTGTTTTTGGGTCAGTCTTCTCCATTCTCCTCTCCCCTCCAGACAGCAAGACTGCAGTGGGGGTGGGGGCAGGCTTCTGCCTGTGACACAATGGAGTGGTCCGAGGTTCCCAAGTGCTGGTGAACAGTTGGAAACAGTCTTGCCCACAGCTGGTCAAGAAGATGTCAGGCTCCCACTCAAAAGCCACCTGGTCCTTTAGATACTGACACCTCAATCCAAAGACACTTCTCTACTCAGGTCTCTTTTCTTCAGCCCCCTGATTGGAGAGAGAGGGAATATTTGTTCTCCAGCAATGAATGGTCTGGTCTGATCTGGTCTTGGAGTTCTTGCTTGATCTCTGAAAAAGACCATTTTGAGGCTCTTGCTCCCAAAGCGGGTCAGTGCAGTACATGTAGAATGGGTGGCATCTGGGCTTCCTAGCTCCAGAGGTGGCAGTAACAATGGGTACCAGATCTGATATAAGTAGTATGTGGCGGTTCTGCTTTCTGTGACCCTCTGGAAATGGGTTTGACACTTGGAGGGGGCAGTGACAGGCTCTACTTTTAAACACTTCATAATGTGCTGTTTTATTGAATCCTTACAGTAGTTCTAAGATGTGGTGACTATTATAGAGAGTAACTGAGGCCCAGAGAACCACAGTGGCTTGTCCAAGGTCACATAGAGTCAGGACAGTTCAGGACTGGAATTCAAGCCTTCTGACTCTGTGAGGTGCTTGGAGAGGGTCACCACCTTCCTGGTAATTGCTCATGGCATATCTGAGCTCCCATCTACCAGGCTTGGGCTGGCAGGCCTGGCACAGGTGCTCTGTTATGAGTTTGTAGTGAGATTCGCATGCACACATGGCTAGCAAATTGCAAGTGGGCGTTTTAGTTTTCTTGTTCCTTTTCCCCCTCTGAGCCAGAGATCACCAGAAAGACCTATCTCCTGCCTTTTAGAGCCTACAGCTGGCCTTGGAAACAAACATGTAACCTGCCTCTGAAGTATCTGGAGTTAGCAGCACAGCCTGGGGGTAGCAAGGTATCATACTTAAAATGTCCCAACCCCCTATCTTGGACCCTTTCATTTGCTGTGGTAGGGAGCAAATGGCGTGACCTTGTGCTTGTACCCTACCCAGTCTGGGTCTCTGTCTCCCCATTCTTCCCAGACACCCTTTCTAATTCTGATCATTGCTGATGCTTGGCCTAGAGCTGGGGCTGGGGATCAGGGTGTCCCTCAGTTCTCCCTGGAATGACTGGAGCTGTGTGCTTTTGGGGCTGATGAAAATAGCTGTCTTGGTCTCCAGGGGCTGAGCCCAAGTTATTTCCATCCCCAGCATAGAGGTAGAAATAGCTCAGAGCCAGGAGGGAGAGAGGGGAGAAGGGTTAATTAAGGGTTAACCTTCCCTCTGGCCCAGCCTCTGTGGAGCCCCCCAGCTCTACTGTATGCCCCGCCCAAGTCAAACCATTCTGGGAACTTGGGCCTCTGGGGATGACAGTGGGGCCAAGCTGGGTTTCTGTTTGGTGTGGTTGCTAGAGGGAGGTGCCTGTGTCTGCCATTGGTAGGAAGCATAGAGGGACCCACCTTATAGAGCCAGGGGCTCAGCCGCTCCATACACAGGGAGAGACTAAGGCTCCAGGAATGGCAGGGCACATAGCCCCTAGCATTGTGGGTGTAGCTCTCCTGTCCACTTTCCATCCTGCCATGTGATCCCTGGACACTTGGACAGCAAGGGCAGCAGGTCCTATCACAACTTTTCAAACTGCTGTTCCAGCTTTGGCTCTCTCTGTGTGCCCAACGATTTTTTTTCTAAGTTTTGCTTTTTCAGTACTATGGATTCAACCCAGAGTCTTGCCCATGCTAAGTTGATAGGTAGAGACAGCAGTCAGCACTGCATCCCTGCTGTGTGCTCAGCCCCTAAGGCTGTCAGATCTTTGCACCTGTCCTCCAGAGAGTCCTCAGTCCTTGTAGACATAGACAAGGAAACCAGGAATCAGAGGAGAAGGCATTTTTGAGACCCTAGTGCCACTGGGATCCACACAAGGTCTATGGCTTTGAAGTTCAGACTTCTTTCCTGGGCCACCCTGGGAAAGACAGCACTCTATAAATAAACTGCCCATGTGTGCCTGGGTGGTTAGCACAGATGGAGGGGGATGGAGGGGCCTTGTGTGGCCAATTAGCAGCAGGGTCCAAGTGTGAGTTTGAGAGAAGGGACAAAACTTGGCCCTATGCATACTCAACTGTGAGAGGGAACTCAGGGCCTATGGGCCCTGCACTCTGCCTCCTCACTGCTGAGAAGGGACAAAGGAGATGGAGAACTGATGGCTGAGTGGGTCCCCTGATAGGCCAGGGTGGGGGCTGGGCCCAGGCCTACTTGTAAAGAGTTGCTGTTAGTCTGTGTATTCTGGATCTTCCCCCACACCATGAGGTCAGCTGAGTAGGCACAATTGCCCCAAGTTATGGGCTACATGTGAACTGTTGAACTTGTCTGCTCAGTCCTCTACTTTCCTGACTCTGTGGTCTCAGCTTGTGTGGAAGCCAGCACACACAAGCCTCTATCAGCATGGGTACCCACATTCTTTCACGATGCTGAGACTTACTTTGGGTTCCTCACAGCGTGCTTTCGGCACCCAAGCACCTGGGTGGCCTTGACTGGACACTATTTGTTTTGAGCCTGAGTTCATCTGTGACCCTGGTGAGGCTGTACTGTGAGAACATGCTTCTTGGCCACCATTGCTTAGGTGAAATCCCAAATATTCACATCCTATGAGCCCTTGAATCGAAAGAGAGGGTCTGTTCAAGGTCACAGATCTACTTGGTGACAGAGCCAGAGCTTTAGCCTAGGTGGGCTGTTCTAGAGCCTGGCCCTGCCCTAGCTGGCCCAATAGTCACACATATGCCCACCCAGACCTCGGCACCATTCCTCTGGGTAGAGCCTCAATCCCCGAGCCTAAGGAATTGGAAAGTGAACAGGAGTTCTGTGGTTTCTCCTCAGTCTCTCCCTAAATTTCTGCTCCAGTCAACCAAGTTGGGATGATGGGGTCAGGGCTTCTGCTGAGCAGTCTCTAGACCATTCTGGCTCATTGTCAATTCACTGCAAAGTGGAGGTGTGTGGTCAGGACTGTAGCCAAGGGAAGTAGCAACAAGAATGAGGGATGAACTGAATGTTTTCCAGCACTTTCTGGGCACTTGCTGTTCTGTCTTAGGGCCAAAGGAGGTAGTCCAGGTATGGTCATGGTTCTTAAAGGTTGGTGGGGGTTAAAGCAGGCCCTTGAAAGCAGTGGAGTGTCAGGTGTGGGTGACATGGGCAAGAGCTGACTGTTGCTTGTCTCCTCTCCAGGGTTGGTAAGCCGTGTTACCTTTCAGACCTGTTTTGTTTTAAACAATTATTACATATGTTTGTTTATTCTGTACTGACAGGGTGGTGGTGTGGAAGTCAGAACAACCTGCCACAAACAGTTTTTCCCTTCCACCATGTGGATTCTGGGAATAGAACCCAGACCATTCAGTGTTGGTGGCAAGTGCCTTAACCATTGGGTTGTCTTACTGGCCCTAGACCAAGTTCTTACAGGTTACTCAACTATCTCAGCCTCCTTTGTGCAAGTACAGGTCATGGAAGCCTGTCCTGAGAGATCCAGTGGGACTCAGCCTGGAGAGGAGATGGGATATGTGAAAGAGTCCTTGGGGAGCTGCAGACCTGTCCCAGGGGTGACTGCCTAGTCTCAGACACTCTATCTCCGGACTTGTCCCAGGCAGGAGGGAGAAGATTGCATTCATCTCATACTCAGACTGGAAGAGCTAAGAGGGCCTGATCTGGCTGCCTCAGCCCTTTTCTTAGCTTTAAGGAGCTAATTAGCCCTTTCAGCCCCTCCTGCCCCCTTACCACCAGAGCTGCCCAAATGTGGGCCCAGTGGTAGCCAGGAGGTCTGAGGAACAGAACCATGCCCGGTTTCTGCTGCTTGGAAGTGTGAGCGGCTTAGAACTCTGAGGGGCCACACTGGAGAACACTCTAGTGAGTGATCTGTGTAGTCATGGCTGCCCAGAACTGGGAAGAAAGCAGGGAGTGGGGATGCCCTTCTTTCTACATAGCCTCTAGACAGCTTTTGTTTAACTCTGGGCCTTCAGCCTCAACAGCAGCCCTGGAAACTGCTCTTCCTGCCTCTGGGAATTCCCAGATTTTCTGTCTTCTTGCTTCCTATAGTTTCCTGTGCTTTTCTGTATGATCTGGTACAAATTAGCACACTCTACAAATAAGCATGGTGCAGGCAGTTCTCAGAGGCCCTGCGGCTGCCAGGTGGAGAACACACCTCTTCTGGGCCTTGCCTAGGCCTTTCTAGTAAACCTTCAGTGGAACCACACAGCCCCTACACTAGCCTTCCTGCTACCAGATTGGCAAGCACTCTTGAAAGGGTCTGCCTGCAGAGTCAGAACTAGGCTTCAGAGTTGGAAAGGCAGAGATGAGGCAGTTCTGGCCTCCATCCCTGCCTTAGTACTTACAGGTTGTGGGACCCCCACAGGTGACTTCCCTCAACCTGTTTACTAAGGTCTGAAAGGGAATATTCACTTCTGTGGGAATTGAGGTGAGCCAGGGTGAGGGATAGTCCCCAGCTGAGGTCGGCCCTCTTCTGTCAGGGAAGCCAGCAATGCTTAGCAGCCTTAACTGGTGCCCAGTGTGGGCACTGCCCTACTTCAGCCCCAGTTGCCAGGGAACCACTGGGTCCTTTACTAACCTGGATTTCTCTATTGATGTTGCCTTTGTTGCTGCCTGGTGCAGCCACTGCTGAGGAAGGGCTGTGTCCAGCTGTGTTTCCAGGCAACCCTTGCCTCTAGAGGCCACAGAGAAGGCCACAGGCTGGAAAGCAGAATCTGCCTTCTTACCTGCCGTACCCCAGGTGGGCCCTGATCCCACCTCCTCCCTCAGTGCCCTCACTTGGCTGGCAGCCTAGATCACCTGCCTGCCTAGAGGCAAATCACTCAGTGTTTTTGCTTCCTCTGCTTAACTCTTGAGGATTCCCATAGGCTCTGGGAAAAGTACAAGCTCAGCAGGACTGGACTCCTCTTGCCAGTCTCCCCAGACTCGTCTCCTACACCTCCCAGCCATACCTTACTAATCACTGATCCTAAATACAAAAGAGAACGTCCCTGTGCTGCACACTTGCTGGTCAGATGTGTGCACTTCCCTTTTAAATGTTTAGACATGGGGAAACTGAGTCATGGTGAAGTGTAGTGTGTACTTCCAAGAGGTTGCTTTGTGCTGGTCCTATGCTGAGAACTGGATGCCAATCCTCTTTTCATGCTCACATGAGGCCTGTGCACCGACTCCACAGCCTCACAGACAGTGAAGAACAGAGGAGGGCAGGCTTGTCTTCATTGATGTTTCCGCAGGTTAGCAGAGGGCTTCAGAACCCTGCCTCTGGACTCCTTTACCAGAGTGTGTCCTCTCTGGCCCTCCTTCTCTGGCATAACTATTCTGGTCTGAAGACATCTCTTCTGCTTCTCATCTCCAGTACAGCACACACTCAATACAGCACTGGGCATAAAGGACAGCTTGTGGTGAGAAAGAGGCTGGGCAAATGGCACCATAGCTGAGGGGAGGTAGTGGTTGGGGGAGCCTCCAGGAGGAAGTGACTTTGAACTACACTCTGGAGGAAGAGTAGGTGTTGGCTTAAAGTGGTAGGAGGGGTTTCAGGGCAGAGGAAACATCAGGTAACTCATCTCTGTGACTTGAAAGAAGCTTCACGGAGCTGAGAAAGAAACCTAAGGTGGTTGGCGTATATGTGCGTATTTGTGTAAGGTTTCCTGAGGTACATTGGGAAGCCATTCTGGGGGTGGGGAGCTGGCGCAGGGCATTACCCACATCTGTCAGGACAACTAGGCTGCAAGTAATGTTATCCAGAGGTCAGAAGAAGAGGACAGAGGCCTTGGGAGATCTCTGGGAGTGTTCTTGGGGGGCCTTAGCTGAGGCCAGGGGTAAACCCACAGATTCGGTTCTAGGAAAGAGGAAGCAGGTTGGGGCCTGGGCAGGCAGTACAGCTTCCTCTTTCTGTGAGGCCTCTAGGACTGCTCCTCCCTTGGGGAGCTTCCACTGGCAGCTTCTATGGCAGCTTGGATCCCTGTTGCAGCTTTGCTAGTTGGCTTGTACTCAAGGAATTTCTGTTCTAATTGTTTGGGCACTTTTCTAGAGGGTTAGGTTTTAAAAAGCCCCTCCTTTCCCCAGCCTCGGAGCCCATGTGGTAGAGGCATCAAGTGCCATGCCTGAGATAGGTGCTGGGCTTTGTGGTGGATAAAGCAGACATCTCTGCCCTGACTGCTGTCTGGTTGGGGGACACGCTGTGAACAAGCCAACAAATACTTAATTACCACCCCATAGGGATGTGGGGAGGAAATCCCGTGACCCACTTGAAGCCCATTACTTGGATTAAGCTTCATGACAGGCTTCTGCACAGGAGATAAACAACCCGTCCTGTGGATGAGGAAACTGAGGCTAGGGAAGCTGAGGGCTCAAGTGTCACAGGGAATTAGTGGCTTTGAGGATGTTCAGGGCTAGGAGACTTGGAGGAGTGGCCTTTGGGCTAATTTCCTTCTCTGCAAGGACCCTGCCTCTTCAACTCTATGTGGCTTCGATGCCTCTCCTCCCTCAGGTACCCTGGAGCTGGAAGGGCTTTGTGGGCATTACCATTTCTGACATCTGTCCTCCAGGAGGTGTTAGGCTTTGGGGTATCACTGAGTGTCTGGCCTTCTAGACAGGAGAAGTATGGGAAAGGGCTCTACTGACCCTCCTAACCCATAGTTTTCCCATGGGTTTCCAGGGCAGTGTTTTGGATCCTAGAGGACTAGGAGGCAGAGGCAGAAGCAGCAGGTGTGCACACGTGTGCATGTGCCTGAGCAGGCAGAAGGGGGGTGGGGATAGGGGTTCAGTCTGGTTAGAGAGGGGGCATGCAGCCAGACTGCAGTAAGTGCCAGTTTGTGATAATTAGAAGGTGCATAATTAGAAGGCAGGGGGTGCTGGGCGGCGGCTGCCGGTGGATGTGCCTGAGTGGGCCCACTCTGACTTTAAGACTGGGCCTCTGGACCCTCACTTTCCTCCAGGAAGTCTCCAGATCACTTGATTTCTGGCCTGTCTGCAGATGAACAGCCACATAGCCTCTCCTGTGTCTCAGGTCACCCAGCAGGTGCAGTTAGGGTCCGGGTGGTCTTGGGCCCCTTGCCTCTGGGGTTTTACCTCTTACTTTTCACCCCTTGTTCTAGCCCTCTAAACTGCCTGGGGTATGAAGGGCTTGGGGTTTGTGGTCAGGTCTGTGGTGATGAGATCCTTTGACGAACTGGAGGGGCCATAGGAGATGGTCTTGAGGGGACACAGAGCCAGGGAGAGTTAAAGGACACTGGTGCTGGAAAGCAGTTTTGTGTCCGAATTTGAAGAAAGACAGGTCAAGGGATGAGTCAGGAACGCACCTGTGGAGTGTTGACTGCCACATGTGGCCTTTACCTACTCTGGAGCCTGGCCTTCCCAGTCTCTGGTTTTCCCCTTAGTTGGCCTGAAGCCCAAGAGGGGCCTGCTGCCAGTGACCTGGAGAGTCCCTGGATGATGTGACGGCAGCTCCTCCCCATCCCCTGGGTGTAACTCAAACCCCTGGCCCTGTTAATGTCTTTGTGGGGCCAGGCCCAGGTCAGGTGGCAGATTGGTTTCTTCTGCTCCACTCTTATTTCCAGCTGGGAAGCCTGGCTCCAGCAGAGAGGAGGCTCTGTGACCTGGGACTTCCTGCAGGTAATAAGTCCTCTGTCAGGCTTGGCATCAAACATCCAGTGACCCCTCCTCCAATGGTGTGGAGGAGGGCTAGGCCCGTGAGCACCCTTGGGTTTCAGAGGTTGCTCATAGCTTGTGTTGAGGCCTGATGAACACCCTATTCTAGCCTATGACCCTGAAGCCAGGTCTCTGGGAAATATACACGAACTTTCTAATCTGAATTCTTTCTGCCATTCCAACCTTGTCCACTAGCTAGAGACTTCTCTAGAGGTAGTGCTGTCTGGGCATCAGAGGGAGTCTCACTCAGCCTGGGGCCAGTGGGATAGGGAGCTAAGATGGTTCTCTGAAACATCTCAGAGTGAGAACATTGACTCTTAATGTTTGCCATAGTGTCCTCTGTGGACCTTGGTGTTCCTAATTTCCTAGTGCAGAGACATGTCTGGAATATAGGAGTTGCTGCAGAGGCCCCAGCAGACTGAATGCTAGCTATCGTGACACTCCTAGGTTTGCCATGACACATGGGCAGGTAGAGATGCAAGCACATATACCCCCCAGGTTTCCTTGGGAGAGGTATAGAGGAGGATCAGGTGACAGAGGGAGCAGGGGTTACAGCCTGTGAGCCAGACTTCTAGAAGTACTTCCACATAAAGGCCTTTGAGCTGGGAGTGAAGGATGGGGCCTTCCTGTAGCAGAACCTGTAAGAAGGCAGTGTGAGTGGTCTGGGAGTTGTGAGAGTTGGGGCTAGAGGCAGTAGCCATCTTAACCCCCAGCTCAGACCTGCCCCAGCTTCTTTCCTCTTGGCCCTCTTTGATACATCAGGCACCTGGCTGTATATGGAAGGGGAAGGAAGCACTTCCTCCTCTGGGAAGCCTGAACCAGAGAGCCATCAGCTTCCCTCTAGCCTTGGTCTGTAAGGCTGGTCCTAAACATGTCAGTTCTACCTCTGCTCAGACCTGCAACCCACCATGTGGGACAAATGCTTGCCTAGCACCCAGCAGCAGTCCTGTCATCGTGAATGTGGCTAGGAGGGAGATAGCCGCTGCCTGCCTGGTCTGGTTGCTCTCTTGAGCTTCCTTTATCTACCCTAGGTCAATGTCACTCCAGGACCTGATGATGAAGCGGACCTTGCTGTGCTGGCCCCTGTCTTGCCTCTTTGTGGTGAGTTGGGGAAGGGCCCAGAGAAGCTAGAATAGTTGGAATCTGAGCATGCAGTCCGCACTCCAAGAGGGGAGGATGCAGGTTCCACTCCAGAGCCTCAGGGGAATTTAAATGCTTGCCTCCTTCTGGGAAGGCTCCAAGGCCTTCAGACCCGATGAAGCACCTACTAGTACTACCTGGCATTCAGTAGTGATGCTGTAGAGAAAGACACAATCTCTTCTACTCATGACATCCAAACTAGAGAATATAGCTTTCCCAAGAAATTTGTACATGGGCCAGAGGGATTTCCTAGCATTTTCAGGCATGGCTGAGGGTGAGGTGCTTGCCTCCTGCAGGTATGGAACAGGGCTAGGAGGACAGGTAGGGGACCTGGAAGAAACTGAATAACTCATGTGCTGGATGTAGGGTCTGTATCAATTGAAGGAAGCCCCGATTCTGCAGCTGGAGTCAGAGCACCTACAGACTTGTAGCCTCAGGCAGCACCTTGAGGTCTGATCTGTGGTGGTCTTTCTGCTGTAATTCTGGAAGCTTAGGGAGAACAAGCCGAGGTTTCCAGGAGGTAGCCTGCGGCCTTAGCAGGTGCTGGGAGCCAGGCTGACATTCTATCTTCAGAGTAACTGGCCCTGGAGCCTTCTAGCCCTAGTAGCTGGGGCCAAGTTGGAGGACAGGCTCTTCCCTCAGCAGGAATCAGGGCAGGAAGTCCATTTGATTGAGTGGAAAGCAAAGGGAGGCCATCAGAGAGGGGCTAGTAATCCTCATGTAGAAGAGCGTTCCTTTGGACTGGCTTACCCTGTTTAGGGGCCAGGTATGAATGGTGTGGCCTTGGCACAGGGGGGAGGTCACAGAGAAGGATGTGGTCTCAGACTCAGCTCCGGGCCCAGAATAGTAAGTAAGCACCAGCTGCAGACTTGGCTCTAGGCATGATAAACAGAGGGTAGTTAATGACATGCCCAGCTTAGGGGTGAGGGGAGGCGTGCAGCAGGAAGGGAGACAATCTCAGAGGAATTCGGAAGCATTTCCTCCTCATCTGTCTGGGGTGAGGAGGTGTAACTCATCTGAAAGGGCTGTAATTCAGAGGCTCAAGGGCTTGAGGTCCTGATCCTGTCTGGGGCTTTCCAGTATTTTCCAGAATCAGATATAATTCTCTTTTTACCTAGACACTGGCAGTGCTACAGAACTGGCTGAGGCAGGCCCTAAGAGTACCCCTGAAGCCTGTGTAGAGAGCCTGTGTAGTCTGTGATTCATGCTCTGTTCAGGAAGAAGGTAGTGAGCAGATGACCCTGCAGGCCCCATGTTTTAACACTGTCTTCCTCTGTCACCATGTCCTCTGTGCTCCACCTGCATTCTTCCAGCTGCTGCCCTGGCCCCTGGCCACTCCAACACCAATAACTCCTTGGCTGTGTCCACCTGGCAAGGAGCCTGACCTGGTGAGCGATGTGCTGTCCTGTCCCAGGATGATTCCTGAGGGCAGAGGGGAGGCCTCGACCTGGATGCCCAGGGGCTTCTGGCCTGGCTTCAGGCCTTGTAAGCTTCCTCCTCTCCCACAGGATCCAGGACAGGGCACATTATGCAGAACTTGCCCCCTAGGCACCTTTTCGGCCTCATGGGACTCCTATCCATGCCAGCCTCATCACCGCTGCAGCCTTCAAAAGAGGTTGGAGGCCCAGGCTGGCACAGCAACCCAGGATACAAAGTGTGGAGACTGCCAGAGTGGGTGAGCGCAGGGTGAAGGTGCTGCTGGGCTCTCATCCCACTGCTCCCTGAGTGGGCCTCTCTTCCCATCTGTGACGTGGACTGGGGGGTGGGGACATTGAGGGCACTTGGCAGGAAGGAATCCAATTTTTCCTAAGGACATGTTTTTTTTACTTCTGGACTTCAGTGACATCTTCCCTCCCTGCAGGTGGTTTGGGCCACAGGGAGTTCCTCATGTTCCATGTCAGCCATGTTCCAAGGCACCTCCAAGTACTGGTGGCTGTGATGGTGAGTGGTAGGTGGTGGGCTAGGAAAGGGGGTCACTGAACCTGCGCCTAGGAGTCCGTGCAGCATCCATGTAGGGAAGTAGGGTCCTCTTCCAGCCTATAGGAGAACAGGCAGCCAGAAATCATCCCCAGTATATGGCCAGCCACCTTACTGACTTGGGTAGTAGAGACAGTCCATCATCAGGCAGCTACCATTGTTAGGATTGGGGGTTCATATCCTGTTCGGTCCTATTGTCCCTATCCTTCCCAGAAGAACCTTAAAGATGCATGTGAGCATGCACACGTGCATTTACACCTATCTGTGAACACATACACGTGACCTTTACCACTGAGCCAGTCACCCGTTGAGGCTACTAACTCATGTACTGTTCTGAGAAGATGAAACCCTGTGTTCCTTTGCCTACAGGTGTAGCCTTTGTCTTCTTAGTGTGGCAGGGTCCCCCAGCTTCATGCTCAGATTCTTGGACTTGCTAGGAACCATCCCTGTTCCCAGCCCCCTATCCAGACCTATCCAGGGCTCCCAAGGCAAGGCCAAGGCAGATCATCAAGGCAAGATCACTGTCTTGTCTGTGGTGAAGTGGGCAGACACAGCAGGTCAGGCAGACAGCCTCTCTGGGGCTGAGAAAGCCGCTACCAGCCTAGCAACTTCTTTTTGTTTTTCTCTGCTTCCTTGCTTTCATCCTCTGTGCTATTCAGAGTCAGGGCGGAGGGCCCGGCGTGGCGTCGAAGTGGCAGCAGGTGCCAGCAGCAATGGTGAACCTCGGCAGCCTGGGAATGGCACTCGGGCAGGCGGTCCTGAGGAGACGGCTGCCCAGTATGCAGTGATTGCCATTGTTCCTGTCTTTTGTCTCATGGGGCTTCTGGGCATCCTGGTGTGTAACCTGCTCAAGAGGAAGGGCTACCATTGCACAGCCCAAAAGGAAGTCGGGCCCAGCCCTGGTGGAGGTGGCAGTGGTAAGACCTGGCTGGGTCCAGGTGGGGAGACGAGGGGCTGTGGAGGGAACCTTCCTGGTTTAGGGGTCTGACAGGAGAGAGCTAGTCAGGAAGGCCTCCTGGAGGTGCTGTGCAGCAGCCTTGATGGCAGCAGTGCAGGATGACAAGGGGCTGAGCTATGGCAATAGGCAGAGGTAAAACGGCGAGTGGGTCAAGTAGTGTTGCTAAGATTCCTGCTGCTCTGGGTGAGGCCCTGCTTCACCATAGGATTGGGACTCTATAGGGGCCACAACTACAGCTGTTTGGTTCAAAATGACCTGTGGCCTCTGGTGTGAAGCACGAGAATGCCCGACATCAGGTGGAGCTGGCAGAGCCACTGCTCTGACAAGCATTACACAGGGTTCAGCTCCACTGTAGTTTGAGATACAAGTACTGGAACCAGAGGGAGAGGGCCTTGAGCTCATTTCTTCTCTTGCTTACCAATGCCTCGGAGTGTAGAGATCTCATGGGCATATATGCATGGCTCTGGGCCGTCAGGAACCTTCTGGCCAAGTCAAGAGTAATACAACATTTCCCATGCTTGCTTTCCAGGGCCCCCTCCAGCTCCTAACACTGAATCACAGAGTGAGTGGGTAGGAAGGTAGCAAATTGGGGCCATTTTACCTAGGACTGTACTTTTGCTAGTCTAGTGACTTTAACTGCTGGCTGCTGCCTAGGTACACAATTTTGGAAATATGCTTACTGGTTTAGGACCCATCATAGCCGCCCAATCTCACACCCTTGAGGTTTAAGCCCAACGCTGTTAAATAGTTTCATGGACAAGGTGGTGTGCAGAGAGGTAATAGGCCTGGAGGTGTCAGGAGTTCTGAGTGTAGAGAGCCCATAGCTCCCTGAGGCCAAGAAAGGCCCAGAGAGTACCTGGAAGAGGCTGGCGCAGTATCCAGGGTGTGGTTTTCAGATGGTCCTGAGACCACTGAGCATTTGTAGTTTCTGGGTGCAGGATAACAAAGATGACAGCATTTTTGGGTCTAGGTAGCCCACTGGTGATGGACTTAGCTGTCTTGTCACCTGAACGCCACAGTAGATTCTGCTGCAACTCAGTGCAAAGTCTGTGGCGCCCTCTGCCAGCAGATCCTGGTGTAGCTTGGAAGCCCTGAGCCCCATCTTGCCTAGAATCATGGATTCCTTTTCTTTTCTCCAGGGATCAATCCCGCCTATAGGACAGAGGATGCCAATGAGGACACCATTGGCGTCCTGGTGCGCCTGATCACAGAGAAGAAAGGTGAAGAGAGGGTCTTTCTGTTTTACCCTGTGCCTGGGAGTGGAGGGTCTCCTCCTAGAGCATTAGATAATGCTTGGGGGAAATCCTGCCCAGCTCTGCCTCCAAAGCCTCAGTTTGACAGGGACTCTGACCCTGGGTGCTGCATTTTTGCCTTTGATCTTGACTTAAGGGATGGAGGAAGGGCACATAGTTTGGGCCCTGGGACAGGGATGTGGGAGTAGGCAGCGGCTATCTACTGAGGTAGGGTGGGATGCTCCTTCAGTTTGGAGCTAGGTTCTGACTCCACCTGCCCACAGAGAATGCAGCGGCCCTGGAGGAGCTGTTGAAAGAATATCACAGCAAACAGCTGGTACAGACAAGCCACAGGCCTGTACCCAGGTGAGGGATGGGGCCCTCAGATAATCAGCTTGTCTCCTGGGATCTCCTCTTGGGTCACCTTTGTCCTTTTTCTGGATGGGGCATCCTTTTCTGGCTTGCTCCAGTGACCATTTCTGCTCTTTCTCCTGCAGGCTGCTGCCAGCCTCCCCTAGCATGCCACACATCTGTCCACATCAACACCACCTTCACACTGTGCAGGGCCTGGCCTCACTCTCTGGCCCCTGCTGCTCCCGTTGTAGCCAGAAGTGGCCAGAGGTGCTGCTGTCTCCTGAGGCAGCAGCTGCCAGCACGCCTGCCCCCACCCTTCTGCCTACTGCATCTAGGGCTCCCAAGGCTAGTGCCAAGCCGGGACGTCAGGGCGAGATTACCATCTTGTCTGTGGGCAGGTAAGGTGGGCAGACATAGCAGAGCTGTGGAATAACTTGATGGCCTGGTGATAGGCAAGTCTGTGGGTCAGCTTAGTGCTGACTAGTCTTTCCAGGGCATTTCTGGGTAGTGTAGGTGGCCAAAAAAGTCATCCTTTTCCAGCTGTGCTATCTCACATGGAGTTTTTGGGTCCCTGAAGCATGGTCTTGGTGTTATCACACCTGGGACTTCTAGGTCTTCTGTACCCCTCTAACTAGATGTGGGGTTGCTGGGAGCTGGACACAAATAGCTGGAGGGCTGAGGACTCTTGAGTAGTCTAACAGGCTCGACCTGTGTGTGATCTTGGAAATTTCAGGGTGACCTAGTAGGTGCTGCCTTCTCTGGCCTGGGATTCCCCTCTGATGAGGGTGTTGGTCCCACCTATCCCTTCAGGTTCCGTGTGGCTCGTATTCCTGAGCAGCGGACCAGTTCGTTGCTATCTGAGGTGAAGACCATCACAGAGGCTGGGCCTTCAGAGGGTGATCTCCCTGATTCCCCACAGCCTGGTCTTCCCCCTGAGCAGCGGGCACTGCTGGGAAGTGGTGGAAGCCATACTAAGTGGTTGAAGCCCCCAGCAGAGAACAAGGCTGAGGTGAGTGCACCTGGGTCAACCCTGACAGAAGACAGGCCCATGGAGGCAGTATGGGGAGCTCTGGGTAGATGCTACTTTTTTGAAGCCCACGGTGGTCTCTTGACTCAGCTCTGACCCTTCAATCCTGAACCCTAGGAGAACCGCTATGTGGTCCGGCTGAGTGAAAGCAACCTGGTCATCTGATGGGCTGTCTAGAATCAGACTCTGCCCTGTCCTGGGAGGCTCTGAAGGCACCTGCAGGAGGGAGAGCTGCAGCTGGGACTGAGGACCAAGATGCAAAGGCCTAGCAGACAAAACAGCCAAGGCCAAGTCCTGGAGGTGGGGCCGTCCGCCCCACTGTGGAGGCAGCCTGCGGCACAGCACGTGAGCAGGAGATCAAGAGCCCACCCTATCCCTGCAGCCCCGGTTACTTCCATGCAGGGTGCTGTAACCCTGTGCCTGCCCTGAACACATCATAGGAGCCCTCTGTCCCTTAGGGGTCTGGTTTGGTGGAGGAGTGGTATCTGTACCTGGTTCCTACTTGTGCCTTGGGAACTAGCCACTCTTGTCCTTGTCCTGGACCCTGGATGTGACTCCCTCTCTTCTGGCAGGCCCTATAAAGGGAAGGGGTAGCAAAGAGCTGGTGGCAGAGTACCTGGGTTCCAATCCTGGGCTTATCCCTAGGTACTTACGACTGTGACGTTGGGAGAGGAGAACTCAGTTCCCAGGACCTCTCCAGCTCTTTGCAGATTCTGGACTGAGTCCTGTTGGGGGGAGCTTGACTTTGCTACCCTCCCATTAGTAGCTTTATCTGGCCTGTTTTTGCTGCTTCCTGGGCCTTGGCCTTCATGGCTCCCATGGACTTATTATGGTGATGCCTACAGAAGGGGCTTAATGCATGTGCCTGCCCCTACCCTGCTATTTTTAATGAAACTGAAAAATGACTTGGACAGAGCTCTCTGGTGCAGAGCCTCAGTCCACCCTGCTGCCCTCAAGCTCTGAAGCTGTGGGAAGAGGAGACCAGCGGGCTAGAGAGTGCCTGTGGCCTGTGGTTTTCCATGCCCCTGTGGTACAGTGCCTGAGTTTTGGGTAGCAGGGGTGACTGCCAATCCAGCCTGTCTTAGTCTCTGCTCTGGCTCAGTGCCTCATTATTTATGTGGGGCCGTGCAGGCGCGGGGCCCACTGCCCATCCCATTTCTTATTTATTAAAACCTGCTGTTGCCCTGGCCCTACATCTCCAGCCCCACACACTTGAGTAATAAAAGGTGGAAAATGTTGTCACAAGGTGCTTCCTTTCCCTGTATCCTCTCTGAAAACTGCTCCCCTCATGCTTCCAGGGCTCTGCCAGGTGTGGGACACATCGTCCTCCCCCTCATCGGCACCTTCCTCTGAAACCAGGGAAACAGGCAGAGGTGGCTCCTGTCTCATTCTTACCGAGGTCCCCAGAGGCCAGGTTTCCCAATAGAAATACAGGCTGAGCCATATGTGTGATTGAAAGTGTTCCCATAATCATTCCAAAAAGTTTTCTAAAAAAGGGTAAACTTAATATTTTTAACCCAGTATATCAATATTTTCATTACAATATAAAATCATTATGAAAATTATGAATGAGCTTTTTTTTCTGTTTAGAATCTTATGTACTTTACACGTCTTGACATGAACTAGTATATTTCAAGGGCACAAGAACCATGTGGTGAGTGGCCACAGCTCTAGAGGAGGCAGCGGGTACGTGGAAGCTCCAGTGTGGGAGGGGAATGTGATCCATGAAGTGGGTGGGAGCAGCATGTGCAAAGGCCAGACCAGTGAGCGGCTGGAGGGTCCCCCACAGCGGCTAGGAAGAGGCAGAGCCTTGGCCTGTTTGGCCACAGTGTAAAGCACAGAAACTCAGAACAGGAAGTTGTTATAGCTGTCTGGGTAACAAGTGACAGAGAAACAGAAGGACCTAAGATTCCTAGCAGACCTGCTGGAACTCCTTATGGGATGTGAGGAAGGGAAAAATCTTAAACTCAGATGGGCATTTAGACTGGGCAGAGAGTAGACATAAAAACCCACCTATCCCTGCTTCTCCCCACATCCTTTGGGTACAGGATACTCTGGGACTTTTGTGAACCGGGAGTAGACAGGGTCTCATGTGTATTCAAGGAAATGACCCTATGGCTGCAGGGTGCAGCACACCTTTACTTTATGTATCTTAGGGTTTGGCTACTCTAATTTTCCTATCCCTTTAGCCAGCCAACTCATGGACCCCACTTACTACTTAGGATTTGGATAACAGCCACTTGGGTGGCATGTGAAGATAAGAGTGTGTCCTGGAGAGTAAGGCAGGAGGTGGGACCCCAGCCATTCTCTGGGAAGGCTAGATTAGAGACACATTCAGATACCAGTCAGGATGGAGACACCATGTTCAGGCTTCTAGGCTGGCTAGGATACTTCTATCACTATAAACACTTCTCTTGCCTGCTCCAAGAATGGCTTGCTTCATTTGCATCTTGTGTCATCAACCTCTCAACATCAAGGCAGAGATATGATACAGATGTGTGACATTTTTGGTCTCCACAGCCCCACCTCCCCTTGGAAACTTTCCTACAAATCCCTGCAGCTCTTCTCAGTGGGAGTTGGAGGGAAGAATAAGTAGGAACCGATCTCTAGATCTCTAGCTCTCTGCCCACTTGTAGAAAATAGCCCTGCGGCTGTGACATGGAAATGAGCCTAAGATGTTCTATCCTGTCTCAGATAAGATATCCTCTCCTCCCTTACTCAGGTTCACAATGGATCATGGTCAGAACGAAAGGGGAAAGGATGTCAGGAGGGCAAGTGAGGCTTGGTGTACCAATTTCCACTGTAGCATGGGCCAAAGTAGCACTGGTCCATAGGGGCCTCTGGTTATCCCTGCCCTGTGGAGGGTTTTACTGATCTTCCAGCATTAGGGATGGAACTCAGGCAGGGCCTTACCCAAGCTATGCAAGCTTGGTGTCTCTGTGTTGCACCCCCATCCTTGGGAAGTCTTAAAACACTGAACCTAATACAACTGAGTTGACTAAACACAGGGTACACACCTAGCTTCAACTTCTGGAGTGATCACTTTTGGCCACTTTTATTACAGTTGAGTATGCTGAGCCTTTGGCCTATTAGCTGTGGAACGTGAACTGTGAGGGCCAGGCCCTGGGAAAGAAAAGTGGTTAGATGTCCAACAAGTGTGTAGTGGTTTGAATGAGAATTATCTCCTTAGGCTCATTTATTTGAATGCTTAGTCCCCAGTTGTTGCAACTGTTTGAGAAGGATCAGGAGGTATCGCCTTGTTTAGAGGGCAGGCTTTGAGGTTTCAAAAGCCTATGCCTCACAGGGCATGGTGGTGCACACCTTTAATGTTAGTATTCAGGAGGCAGAGGCAGGTGGATCTCTGAGTTTTAGGCCAGCCTGGTCCACAAAGCAAGTTCCAGGACAGCCAGGGCTATACAGAGAAACCTTGTCTTGAAAAGCAAAAAACAACAAAAAAAACCCCAACAAAACAACAAAACAAAAAACAATATGCCATTTCCAGGTAGCTCCCATGTGCATATTCTCTGTCTCAGTGGTACGGACTCATCCTCTGAAACTTTAAGCCCCAGTAAACTCTTCTATAAGTTGCCTTGGTTATTGTGGTGTCTTCACAATAGAAAAGGAACTGAGACAAATCCTGAGCAGCATTGGCAGTGGCATTACCCTGAAGGAACAGGAAACAATGTACAGGAGGGAAAGGGGAAAAAAATGCTGGGCAGTGGTGGTGCACGCCTTTAATCCCAGCACTTGGGAGGCAGAGACAGGTGGATTTCTGAGTTCGAGGCCAGCCTGGTCTACAGAGTGAGTTCCAGGACAGCCAGGGCTACACAGAGAAACCCTGTCTCGAAAAACCAAAAAAAAAAAAAAAAAAAGAGTCCGTAATGACAGGCTTGTATGAGGCCCTGTGGATTTGTCATAATGCTGTAATAAGCCACCAAGCTTCCCTTGGTTTCCTCCCTGACACTCCCTCACTGCTCTGAGGAGAGGAGGAGGTCCTGTCTTTTAAGAAACTACCTCCTCTGAGATGGGCCTGCATTCTGGAACCAGAGCAAGGATAAATTCCAACTTCACCTTAGCCAAGGCCCTTCCGTCTTCAACTGCCCTCCCACATAAGACAAATAGCAGAGCTTCCCTTGCAGCAAGCACCAGCCACAAGCCACTTCTCCCTCTTTTTCTTTCTTTCTTTCTTTTTTTTTTGGTGCTGGAGGTCCCTGCCACACACCACTGAGCTATACCTCAGCCTCAATAGAGGTCAGCCCTTTAACAGCTTCCCTGGATTTCCACCATGTTATATGGTCCAGGTGCTGAACCTGCCACTCCATAGCTCCCATCCACTGTGGCCCATCCCAGTCCAGACAAGACATGGAACAGAGCATTGCTTGTTTTCTTTTTTGAGACACATGCGCTCCTATATAAATGTGCATGAATTTTATGTGTATGAATGGTGCTCCCAAAGACCAGGAGACAGCATGGGATGCCTGGAATTATGGACTGTTGTGAACCACTATGGGTCCTAGGACTCAAACCCTGGCCGTTTGTGAGCGCAGCCTGTGCTCTAACCATTGGGCGTATCCTCAGCCTTTGAGACACAAGCTTTTGAGTTGCAATCCTACCCGAGCCTCTAAAGTACTGGGGTTCCATCCAGGTGTGTACTCAGAACAGGTAAAAAAGCAGCTTAGAATTCCCTGAGGAAGGAGAAGCGCAGGAACTCACTGGCTGGAGGAGATCTGTATCTCCCTCACACAAGAACCACGTTTTGGTTTTTGTTGGTTTTTTTTTTTTTTTTTTTGGGAAACTTTCTTTTAATAGTTGTTGAATGTTCTACAGCTTACAGTAAATATCATAGTTACAAACTCTTGGCTTCAACCATTCAGAGTGATCACTATCTGATCTTCAAAACAAAACAAAACCCAAAGGAATCCAAAACAACAAAGCCAGATTTACACTTCATACACACAAGCGTGGCCACAGGGCTTTCCAATCTTTACACTCCAGGCTGTATTTTGAAAACACCTATAAATTATTTGATCAAACTACTTGGAAGACACTGGCCAAAGGTTTATTATTATAATTATTATTATTTTTAAATGTTTTTTTATTTGTTTTAAAATGTGAGTTCCAATAAAATTTAAAAATTAGATTCCAACCTGTAGGTTAAAATGAATTAAAAAATACAAAATCATACACAATGCTCTCTTCACAGGGATAGTACATGCCATGAGAACAAGCGTCTCTGTCATGTGATCTGAAAGAGGGGTGCAGATGCCTTGAAGACAGGTAGGGGACAGGCCCTGGGCCTTCAAAGATAAAAGACAACTCCAAGGTGCAGGAGGCCTGGCCTTGCATCACCTTGTAAGGAGCTTGTCACAAGACAGATCCAGTCGATCTGGCTGCCCTGAGGTCTCTGGGCCAGTCCTATTCTTCATTTAGTCTGACTTTCATGCATGAGGAGGATGGCTGAGCTGGGATCAAGGACAGAGGATGCTAGAGTCAAGCCCAAACCAGATTCCTGTGGACTGCTGTTATCTGTAAAGCTGTTCTGAATCTGTTCTTTTGGGAAAGAAAATTGTCCCTCAGGCTGGAATGGATAAAGGGACACACTGCCACAGCAGGGCTACCTAAGGACTACTGAAAGTAGCAGCCACAGTAAAGCAAGTGCTTCTTTGTCTTCTGTGTCCCTCAGGCTCTGTGGCAACCAGTTTCAACTCCCATGTTCTTAGCTGGCTTTCTGGCTGGCATTAACAGTATATAAAGTAGGAAATACCCACAGGAGAAACTGAGGGAGTAGGACCCAAGTCTAGGTCAGGCAAATTTGGCCATGAAATGTCGAAGCTGGCCTACTGGAGATTTTGAAAGCTAAGTCCTGGAACCACATAATACCAAATTTCACAAATAATTTTTCTAGGACAGGGAAGAGGGGTAGGAAAAGGACAAACCTTGCTGCCAGCCTAGCATATCCACAGAAGTCTGTCTAGAGGCTCAGGTGTTGTCTGACAATGAACTTAGCTAAGTTTCTTCCACTCATTTGCTCCCCTTTGTCCACCTCAACCCAGGCTGCCCTTCTTTAGTCTCCCAAGCTTGACAAGACACGTGGGGCCACACACTCAGCAGTGATATAGTTAACTCAAGATGGAAAGGCAGAGCTGACTGAACATGAGTCACACATGGATGACAACTGATTCAGCCAGAACGAATGCTGTGAAGACCAGAGCCCATAGGAAGGGCAAGGTATCTGATATGCAGGGAACTAAGCTTGGTTCAGCCAATGCCTTATTTGATGTGTCATGTCTGCACAATAAGGATGCCAGAACTTGGTGACCAACGGGCTTGTGCTATTTGTATGCTCCTCATGACTCATTTCTGAAAGCTATTTAGAATAGAGCATCAAGCCTTCCAAAGAAACACAGCTAGGTCTCAAACTGTCTAGATGGCCAGAAAGCACTGGGATACATGGGACACAAGTTAGTCTCTGGTTCTCAAGTAAGCCTGGTACTCCAGTTCAGACATGCTTTCAGTAGTTCAGGCATATGCCAGCTCCATTAAAGTACCTTGTTGGATCTGGACAGGATTCAGATGGCCAGAGTATGCAGACTTCCCAGAAGCAAGACTCTTTGTTGAAAGATGGACAATACTGTCCTCAATTATCTTCAGTACTGGGCAGTTGTCACCGTCAGTGTTCTGAGTTAGGTCTTTTGTGGCAAATTCCTATCTGTGCTACCAGCTGGATCTACCTCTAGGTCTCCAGGGCCCATTATAGGTCTTGGCCTAAAGCAGAAATTCTTAAAAACCTGCTCAGGTGATAGACCAGAGCTCCCCAAGTCTTCATAAACGCTTCTGTGTGGGGTATCAAGTAGCCCCTTCCTTCTTCAAGCAAGCTTACACTTAAGAGATCCAGTAGGAGGCAGCAACAAGAACAGAGGATCATAAGAGTTTAAATCTTGGCTCTTTCACTCATGAGCTATGTGTCCTTTGGCAAGTCTCTGACCCCCTTCATAGCATCATGATGCATACCCTGCCTCCATCTTTAAAGTAGAGGTTTTGGCAATCAAAGTCAAAGTACTTTACATACAAAAAGAGGTCTGGACAGATAGATGTGTGTGTCCCTGATGAATATTCAGGGAAAGGGTATGCACTTCAGGGCATTGCTGGGATAGCAGGAAAGAAAAGGTGTTTTATCTTATAGGAAGAAAAATAGGGCTTTTGCTTGTTTTTAAACTGTTTTGTTTGTTTTAAGCACGACAAGAGACTCTCAGGCTTTCAGTCACTGGGAGTAAGTAGTTCAGTTTTCAGACTTCCTGGCCTGGGCCGATGAAGATGATCACATGTGATAAGGGAAGCTGGTGAACAGAAGCACCTCTTCCTCAGCTCTGCACTGGGGAGAGGAAGGGGTGTGGACAAGGTGTCTGTGCATGGTGCTATCAGTGTAGCAGCTCATGGTGTCATGTGCACACCCCTCATCCTATGGTGAGGTGACCTTTCCAGCTCTGGCCTCTTCTGTCTTGACCACTGAGCCATCTAGAATGTTTAGATGATACCTAGAGCACTCTTGCCAGCTACCTGTCACCTTGCAGGAAGCTATGTTCACCTAACCTGAGGCACACACCACCCTGTGCCCTAGGGCTCAGTCCCTTTGCTATGACTCTCTAAACTTGGCCAAACTTGTGGATCTGTCAAACAATAGGGCGAGGTCAGCTGAATGGGGGTGGGGGGGGGGTAAGGGCTCTTGTGCTCTTACTTAAAAAAAAAAAAAAAACAGTTAATGGGTCTGGTTCTTCTAGACTACAACCTGTCAATACTTGGTTTTCACCTTGGGGCTTTTCTGATCTTGAATCACAGACAAGGTCTAAGGTGGGGTGCAGAGCACAGATGCTTAGATCAGAACAGGAGCCTATTTTTGGATCAGGCTTGGAGAGAATAGAGCCAGCAGGGGATTCCTTACCAGAAAGTCCCTGTACTTTTCTGAACCTTGGATTCTCTATGAATTAAATAGCAGACACCATGCCTTCATCTCTTAGGGCTAACCCACATGAACAGTGAGGGGTGCAAACAGCTTTTATTTACTGGTGTGGAAAGAATAAACGTTAAAAGGCCATTCCTGGGTCTGTTTGTTTTTTTTTTTCCTCCTCCACCAGGTCACCTAGAGGCTGTAGGGTCTAGGAAGCCTGCCAGGATTCCATCATTGAGCTCACTTTGGGCCATTTCATTTCTTCTTAGACTCTACTGCCTCACTTGTCAAGTGGGTGGAATAACTGACCCTGTCGCTTGCTTTCAGGGTCAGTATATTAAAGGTTGTGAAGTGCTTTGAAACTATGAAGCACCTGACAAAGGTATCCTACAATTATCACCACCATTATCAGTTTGGCATTCTTTTAACATGTTAGACATGATCTCTAGCAACCCTCATCCACCTCTATAAACCCACAGTGGGCAAGGAGAGATGTTATAAAATCAGATTAACACTGGAAAACTTTGTTTTAAAATGAAACCTTGTCAGCACCCCAGAACAGCTGAGTTTTCCTGGTCCTGAAGTTCCTGGAAGACCAGGAAGGTAGAGCCTTAACTTCTGGCTCTCTGCTACAGATGTTGAAGAACTCTCACTTCCTGGAGACAGCCAGACTGTTCCTGAGGTCATTCCAGATCAAGGGTTTCCTTTTTTTCCTTTAGGGGAACTTGGGAAATAGGAAGGTGATGTCCAAGTTTAAAATGAATTTAAAGTGAAAATAATTCAAGTCTGAAATATTACCAGTGATCCAATTTTACACTGTAAGATATTTCTGTTCCACCCAATGATGATTTCGGCTCTGCTAGCTGGACACAGGTGGGCGGCTGGCCAATCCATTTCCTGTCTGAGACTAGGAAGAACTTCCTTGTCCCAGGGGTACCTCTTCTTCTCCCAGATGTGACTGTATCTGCTTGGCCTCAGCCATGTACACCTCTTTTGATGGCTCCCATTCTTCCTCTCTTCTTGGGATAGAGAGCCACAGTCCTAAGTGCACAGCCTCTCCTTCCAGCCAGCCCACCTACTCCTTTTCCTGGAGTGGAGTCAGGTTCAGGATGAACATTCCAGATGTCTTCATAGGTTTCCCAAGTGTAATTTCTATTTCTGCCATCTGCCCTATGTGGCCTCTGCCTAAGTCTTCAGCCTCCACCTTTGGAGTCCGTGAGGGAAAACAGCAGAAACACGCCCAGAGGTCATTCCAGAGCTCACCAGATGTGGGCACTGCTGACTTAATTTTTACAAAGTCAAGCCAATCCATCCCTAGCAAAAACTTTGTAGGTAAAATGCCAGTAGGTAGGAAGGCTGCATTTAATGCTAATTTACAATGAGGTTCAGAGAAGTCTTTTCTGGTTCTCTGGGCCTCAGTTTCCTCATGTGTGAGATAGGGGAATGGATGAGATGATGGGTGCTAAGGGCCCTTCAGTTCCATGAGTATGAAATGATTATTGCTATTGTTTTCCTTCACTATCCTGACCTTCAGAACCGCCAGCTCCCCCCTGGAATGTGGTTCCTTCACTTTGGCCGTGACATGGCACAAGATAACCAAGAGCTTGGCCTGCCTGCCAGCCCCACAGACAGACGTGTGTGCCCCGGCACTGGGAAGGGCAGAAGGGCAAGGGAGAGAAAAGCCACCAGTTCCCACTCTCATCAGGAGGAAGCTCCTCGGAGTAGGTCCACGAGGCTCAGGCTAAGTGTGGGATTATGCATACACCTGGTCTTCAGAAGCCTCCAGATGCTGGGATCCCACCACCATGCAGCTGCTTGGCAGGTTTGAGGTCAAAGCATCTCTGAAGGAAGTGCCAGGTCAGTTAACATCACTGTGCAAATCAGAAGGTCCAGGCCCAGCAGTGTGGGCCTGTGAGACCTTTCACCAGAGCTGAGCACCCTCCTGCCCTTCTTCACACTATTCCCCAGTGTCTCCCCTCCCTCCACCCTTCCCCAAATTCTCTGCTTTCCCAGGTTCTGAGCCTGGGGACATGAAGCTGCTAACATTCCTACATAACCAGGTGGGGCTGTTCATGGTCTGTTGTGATGGTTCTTAGGAGATATTTCTTGTATCTGAACTCATCTTGCTTCAGAAAACAATCTGACAGAGATGTGGCCTTCTCGACAGCTCCAAGTTCCTACTCCACAAGGAGGGCCACATCTGTTCTTCAAACGGACCTAGCCTTTAGATGAACCATCGCAATAAACCTCACTCTCTGCTTGCTACTGGACTGGGATCCCAGGGACAGGATGCTCAGGGAAGGGGCGAAGTGCAGAGAGGACTGGGCCTGGTTAGTAGGAAGAAGGGCTAGAGCAGAAGGGCAGTGCTAAGAGGGAGGCACGAGGGGAAGCTCCTAGGAGATTAGAAAAAGCAGCTTTTACAAAAACCAAAAATAAAAATCAAAACCATTAAAGATGCATAAAGTGACCCTTGCACTTCCGTTGTCTCTTCTTGCAAATAGAGGTGGTGCTGCTGGGGACTGCTCAGCACCGGTAAGACTCGAGTAGTTGCATACACTGTGACTCCAGATCTGGGGAAGAAAGGAACACCATCAAAGAGAGTGACACTCCACAGGCCACTTGAGAAATCACTGGGCTCTCTCCCTCCAGCTTGGGAGCCCTAATTGGAGCTCCCCATGCCTTCCCAGGGGAGCAGTGGGCTCTTGGTCCATGAAAATGATGTTGAGCTGCTGAGGATAGTGAGGGAGCAGGGTCTCCACGAGGCTATAACCAGAGGTGGCACATGATTTAGGTTAAGACTTCATTTGAAGAACTGAACCTCTAGAAGATTTCACAAAGAACCCAGAATTCAACAGCAGAGGACAAGCATTAAAGCCCCACCTCAGTTTTAATTAGCCAAGTGATTTTAAACTGTTTACCTAAAATAATAGAGCTGAAGAACTACCATGAGAACTGTGACATCTATAAAGGGACAGCTATTAAGAGTGACATTAAAGAACCTGGAGCAGGTAACAAGTGATGACTATAGCCTGCTTCTAGGACACTAAACCCAAGTCAGGTCTTTTGAGGCAGTTCCTACATGTGTACCCCCACCCAACCCCTTCTCCCCCATCCCTGACCCTACTCACTTGGATGGGCTGCAGGCTTTACCAGTGCGGGGCACGTAGCTGTACGCAGGGGTTCCTTGGGCCCTGTATGTGGGCATGGAGACAGGGTGTGCCCCAATTGCAGTGTGCTGGGGTGTGGTCAGCAGGGTACCTGAGCGTGGAGAGAGAAGAGGAAACCTGAGAGGCTGTAATCTGGGTACAGGGATGGAGAGGAGGAAAGCAATCTTTTGCATGGCTGCTCTTCCTGTTCATGTCCCTGTCACCCTGGACTGCCTCTGAGCAGTTAGGGTGAGGGAGGACAGAATCATTATTTTAAGGACCCCTCCCTTTTCCTTGCATGCTTATTTTATTGCATACTCACTGAGTAGTAACTATTAGCTTTCCTGCTTCTGTCTTCTTTCTAAACTCACCTAGGTTTTAAGGGCAGGACTTTGTTCTGCCTTAAGGACCCTAACAATACGCTGGCACTGACCAAGTACCTAGGAGATTGCTTCTGTACTGAGCAGCCATGGTACCCCTCTTTCTTACTTCAGATGGCAACTTAATTGGTTCTTTGAAACTTGGGTTTCTGTAAGGCGGTCACAACCCTCTGGTCGTCATGCCCTTCACGGGAACGGCCACACTTCTAAGGCTACACTTCCCACCTTTATCCCAAGGTTCCCCAGGGGCAGGACAGATCACCAGAAAGGGTCTTCAGGGACTCCTATTTCTCTGGCTCTTACAATTAATTATGGGAAAGACCCTCTGTGAGCTCCTTCCTGCTAATCAACAGAGTGCTTGTGTGCTCCTTCCTGGACCGCTGCTGCTACTGGAGGCAAATTCCTCCCCTAAACTCCTTTTCTCCTGATGCAGCCTACAGCCAGGCTCAATCCCATCTCTTCCTAGGGAAAGCTGTTAGTTCTCTCTCCTGAGAATTCAAGCCTTTCTACAATCCAGCCTCAGCAGTGGTGCAGCCCCCTCCACTCATCCCATTTCCTACATGCCTTAAATCCTTCCTTCCTGAGAATGTACTGCTTGCACTTCGCTTCCCTTTCATCTCTGCTTCATCCATTATTCTAGGCCTTGCTCAATATGCCCATCTTGTATGTAATCTTTCTCATCCCTTTGAATAGTTTAGACTCTATTCCATGACTATTCTCAATATGAGGGATTCCTGAAAGAGAGCGAAGGATGCTTGGGCAGATATCTGCTGACATTGCCCTTACCTGCTGACATTGCCATGGTGGTACCTGCCACCATGCCCATGGCCACACCATTGGTCCTGGGGGCAGCAACAGGAGCTGGGTAGATGGCAGAGGGAATGCTGTTGGGCTGGACAACGGTGGTGTGGTGGATGACATGGGGCTGGGCGGCATACACAGGCTGTGTGTAGTAGGCTCCCTGGGAAGAGAGGCTAAGGTTACATGGCTTCCTGGAAAGGGTAGGAAGCATGGGAGGAGATGGGGGGTGGGGAGCTGCTTTTCCCAGGCTTTAGGCAACCAGGTAAGAGAAGCTCTGGCCTAGAGACACAGGTCTAGACTGGGACTCTGCTGTGTCTCATTCTGCAACTGATGTCAGTTCAGGGCTATGGCACAGCTTAGTGGGAAAAAGTAAGGCCCTCTTCACTCTATCTTGCTGCACTCCTAGAGTTGCTATGACAAATTGCTGAGTAAGAGATTTTTCTCCTTTAGCCCCAGTGCTAACATTTTAAATTTTTAAAAATATGATTCCAAGGTGTTACCTTGCCCCTTGTTTAACAGTAAGGAACACAGTCAGTTTCTCAGCATGGAGACACCAGAGCACTGCCATAGAGGTGGAAGAATTATTAGTGGCATTCATACATTGGTGCATATATTGTTGTTTATGCTCATTCTGTCTTTATTGGTGGCATTTCCCAAGATGTCTCTTCCTAGTTCCTCTTAGAGCAAAAGTGAGGATGGAGACAGTAGTCTGAAGTGATGTCCACTTCCCAGGTCGCAGGGCTGCCTTCTGGCCTATACAGTTCACGGGCCTGCTAAGCCCTGGGAGCAGATAGCAGCATCTGAGATTAATCCTGAAATTCTCTGATTTAATCATAAATAATAAGAGCCTTACTGTATGTAACTTAGAGGTTAGAGAGCATAGGCCAAGCTACTCTGTCATTCTTGAGAAAAGTTGATTCAAGCCTCCTGTTTTCTCCATTTATTTACTTCTTCCTTATTTATCTTCCGGGCAGGCTGGCCTTCTCACTATGTAGTGAGGATGACCTTGAACTTCTTCCCAATACTGGGATTAGAAGCACCAGTCATGCCCCAGTTTTGCAGTACTCTACAACATAGCTACTTTTTAGAAAAATGCTTTATATTAGTTGTTTATATTAACATATGTGTGACTGTGTGTCTGCCTGCATATGTCTGTGTACCACTTGCATAGAGGCCGGAAGAGGACACTGAATCCGCTGAAACTGGAGTAACAGATGGTTGTGAGCTGCCAAGTGGGTGCTAGGAATTGAACCCAGGTTCTCTGCAAGAACAGCAAGTACTCTTAACCACAGAGTCATTTCTCCAGCACCAACACAGCTATTTTTCACCTAAGACAGGGTTTCTCTGTGTGGTATCCAGTGGCTGTCCTGGAACTCACTTTGTAGACCAGGCTGGCCTCAAACTCAGAGATTGGTCTGCCTCTGCCTCTGCCTCTGGAGTGCTGGGAATAAAAACGTGTGCCACCACTGCCTAGCAGCATAGCTAGTTTTTAAACTCAAAAAGTACTTTCCTTACTACTTATACCTCAGGTAGAATTGTCACTTCAGAAGAATGTGTCATGGTCATGCTGCAGCCTTATTCTTGTCTCCTATCAGTTACTCAGTTACACATATTCTCCAGCAGAGGAAATCCAAATGGGGCCAATAAGGCACACTAAACAGACAGCTTGTAGCACACACAAAGAAAAATAAAAATATATGTGTATATGTGTGTGTATGTAACATATACACACAAACACACACATATTCTTTGCTACTTTGTTCATAGATTTTATAAAGGAAAGTGTAAGAGGGGAGATCAAGATGTGTGATACCATAGCCTTACCCAGCCAATAACTCACTGTGAGACCTTAGACAAAACTTTCTCTGTTATAGTCTCAGCTTCCCGACTTGTTCAACAAAGGAGCTATGCTAGATGATTTCTAAAGGCCTCTGACATTTGGGGCTCTGTTAACCTAAGGACCTCACATTTTACCCTTTGGGAGTAAGGCAGAATAGGCAGTCTTGCAGGAATATTGCTTCAGTGACACTACAGTAATAGCTGGCCAGGCCCATTAACTCTGTTTTTTCTTCCTCATCTCATGCCACTCCATCCTGGCTGAAGACTCCTGAAAAAGAGGTCCTCCATGTGTACCTACCTGGGCGTACAGATTCTGCTGGGGATAGGCACTTCTGATTGGATACATGGCCGTCTGATAGGGGTTGGGTGATGGGGAGTAGGGGGGTGGAGCAGTATTACTCTGGGTCGGTGGGACCTTGTATGGTGTCCTGCAGTATATCCTGTACCAAGGCAATAAAAGAGACGTCTAGTTAGTTGGTAGAATGGCATTGCTTGAAGGCAGCAGGTCCCAGTAACAATTCCTCAAATAAGCATGGGTTGAATCCAGCTGGAAACACAGATAGGACAGACAAAGAGATCAGGGTTCTACCCTGGCCCCAGATCAGAGCCCGGGCTCCAGGCAGCTCCCTCAGTCCTTGTGCCCATGGGGTACAAGTACGATTTGGGTTATGTTTTAGTTCTCTGGGTTCCAGGGTTCTCATCCAAAAAAGAAGTGCAAACAGTCTCTCTGGGGCCCTTCCAGCTGACAGACAGCCTGCGGTTCTGAGTTGCCTGTATGGAAAGGCAGGCATACACTTAGAGACGGGACCTACTCCCTCATTTCTTATTGCTCTGTTCTCATTCTGGCTTCTTACTCAGCATCTCAGAACATCTTCTGCTGGTTTTATCTTTATCTTGCTTCCCCCATTCTCTCCTAACCCTTTCGTTTTTTTTACTCAGGGACTCACTATGGTGCCCAAGATGGTTTCACAAGTATAACAACTAAGTGTGTTCCCCCTCCTCCTCTCTCTCCTCTTATCTACCACTATAGGCTATAACAATAATAGTCCCTTCCTCTTCATCAAGTCTGAAGGTGAAAAACCCCATTAAAAAAACACCACTCAAAGGCCCTTATCTTCTAAGATGTTGAAAACTTTGCTCTGTAGAGCTGGCCTTTCCCTTCTTCCCTATGGCTTGGAGAAGGGCCATCCCTGCACCAAACACCTGAAGTTAGGAATTAGACAGACACACATTGACCTAGAACCCACGCTATGTCTGTACCTCAGAAGGATGGACAGAGCGAGGCTCAGAAGTCAGGCCCAGAGCCATTTACAGAACTGTCATACTGCTGCCTTTTGTCAACTTAAGTAAGAGCTTATTTCATGGAATAACTTAGATCAGCATGACTGTCTTCTTAAGAATCACCCTATGGAGCGTGGTGATCAGCAAGGGCCCCCATCTCTCTTTTATGCAGAGAACCCAGAGGTTCAGTGAAGCAGGTCTTTTTGGGACTCTAAAGACTCTAAGTTCTTCTATGGGAGCCTGAGCTTTAGAGCCCCACTGGGGAGATGTTGTCTTTACCCCTTGGTTCTATCCTAGTCGTATCTGGCTGCCATTCCTAGACTTTTCTGGGCTTCAGCTTTGACAGATAAGACACTTACCAAAGACCCTGTTAGCTCCACACAGCTTTTCCTACAAAAAGGGGCAGGAATGGGGAAGGTACAGGGTGGAGCAGGTTTTTGTTGGAAGAGAAGAGATGTGGACTTAGGTCTAGCTTTCCTCCAAACTTGGCTAAACAATGCCAAGTCTCTAGATCTTAGTTTTAGGAGGGAAAAAAAGAAGTCTTTAATAATAATGTAAATAGTGAATTTCTAAGATAAGATATATACAAAACTTTACTTTTCAAATTTGTTTTACTATAGAATGTGTGACAATCATTCTCTCTCTCTCTCTCTCTCTCTCTCTCTCTCTCTCTCTCTCTCTTTCTGTGTGTGTGCACCCACGCGCGCGCACGTGTGCACACATGTGTACCTAGGGTTTCCCACATAATAGACATGTACTCTACCCCTGGACTATATCCCCAGCCCTCTTTTTAATCTTATTTTGAAATAGAATCTTATTAGATTGGTCGGGCTGGGCTTGAACTCACTTTATGACTAAGTCTAGCCTAAAACCCTTAATCTTCTTACTCCAACCTCCCCAGTAGCTAGGATTATAGGCTATGCCAACCACCAGGGTGGACCAACTGTTCCTACCAAAATGGTAGTTACAGAGACCATATGACCTTTGAATCTAAAGTATCTATTATTTGGTTCTTTATAGACACGTTTACTGACCCTTAATTTAAAGGTTTAAAAAACAAACAAACAAACAAACAAACAAACAAACCAGCTGTGAACGTGCTAGGGATGTAGCTTCAGGGGCAGAACTTGGACAAAACTATGATCTCCAGTACAGCAAACTAGAAAACAAAAAGACAGCCAAAAACAAAAGCCAAAATCAAGATGTGGAGCATCCTGCCAGAATTAATTGTCTTTTCTATACAGGTCACCATGAACCAGAAGCCACCTGTCTCCAAGTGCACTACCTACAGAGTGGCAGTTACAAGCAGCATGGGGACCAACTAACTGAATGACTGACGGGGTCCATATAGGCTAGCTCTTACTTTATCTCTCAGTGTACAGAGACAGTAGGAAGTGTCTTCTCCTCAGGCACACAAGCACAGACTGCTCTCAGAAACTACAAGAGGCAAAAGCTGGACTGTGACTAGATCAGCTCAACTTGGAACACAAGTTCCAGAATGCTAAGAGTCTAAAATTTTACAATTCTTTAACAAGCCAGCAATGAAGGCAGCTTTTGTTTATGTGACTAGAGAACATGCTCTGGAATTTCTAGCTTTCCCAGGGAAGGTGTATCACCCCATCTAAGCAACAAAAGCCGTCACATTACAAAGTATCAGGGTTGCCCCTGTGCAGAGAATCAAAAGATTCTAAGAGACTGCAGTAGAATTTGGTTTATACATCTAAGAATAACCTTGTAGAAGAATGTTCCACCTTCATGTTATGAAACAAGACACACACACTCAGAATACAAATCAGTATCTAAATACCCTTGGCAGTCAATGAAAGGCTGGCTATAGCTTGCTTTGCATCTCTAGAAGTTTGGGATGAGAAGCAGAACCACAGAACTGGAGGAGACCTTGGAAATCTCTAAGATGAGAACTTCACAGATGAGAGATGCTAAGCAGAAAGTGACCTCATAAAGAAGCACTCAGTAGCCACAGTGCATCTCAAGGTTACCCTCAGGGGCAGGGGCATCTTCCCTGAGGCTGCAGAAACCATGCAAGCTCAGGCCTTTTTCTTGAGATACTTTCCAGTCAGTCCTGCTTCAGGAGTATCTTCATTTGGACTAGATCATTTCAGAGGGCTTTTCTGATGCTGAGATTCTAAGTCCTGCATGTTTCAGCAGACCTCTATGAGGACATCATCTATATCCTGTCCACGTCCTGGGGATACTGAAGACCTAGGGCTACTATCCAAGGCTTAGGTATCCTAAACGTTAGGGTTTATTATTTTGTATATCTAAGTAAAAGAAGTTGTTGGCTTATTGCAAAATCATCTCATGGAGTTTTACTCAAGTAAATTTAGACCGAACTCATTGCTTGGAGGCTTAGCTACTTTCAAATGAATGCTAAATCTGAAGGTCACAGAATGGGAACTTTGGGATGCTATACCCTTAAAAGACATTTGAGGCTTACATTCAACCTACTCCCTTTCAGAGGAAGAACCTGTAACTTAGAAATCCAGTAATTTTTCCAAAATCGCATGGCATATCTATAGTCATACAGTTGGCTCCAGAGTTCAGAGCTGATGTTGTCCTGGGTAGAGCTGTTTCTGAATTAACCATCTCTACAGTACAATCTCGGGCATCCGGTATATTGGCCTTTATATCCCCATTTCACTAAAGGCGTGTCATGCATGAGACAAAGGAGTTCTGCTACTAGAACTGCCAGCTCTGTCTTATAAAGAGGTTTTGTTTATGATGCCTGCCTGCTGTTTGTCTTGGGTTCCTCGCTATAGTTTTAGGCTTTATCAAATGGGAGAATATAAAGACACGGTGTGCATTAGCAAGATAAAGCCTTTGTAACCCTTTCTTAACTCTGCTTCACTGTCATAAATCTTTTTCAGTTGTAGATCCCCGCCTACATTCAAAGACATTGATCTTCATATCAAGGATACCTTTTACACTAATTGGTTTATTGATCAACAGACTCATACATCTGGACAAAGTCTAGACAAAACACTGTATGTCTGAATCTTGCTTTGACCTCTATGTCTCCTTGTTGGTAGTTAAACAGTAAAGCACTGAATAAGTAAGAGGGATACTTAATTATGAACAGGTTTTAGCATGTATTGGTTACATTGGTATAAATTTGTCAAAGTGCCCTGAATGTAAAAGCAACAAAATCTGAATGCTTGGAGGAGCCTTTGTGAGCCTGCATGAGTCAGTCAGCCAGTCAATCTCAAATCCATTTTAAAAATTACATCCATTTATGTATTACTTGCTTGAAAGTGATACATTTTGGTCCTATGTAGAAACTTGACAGCCTGTCTAGGAGAGGAGAGCATGTAACTATTGGACATTTCTGTTGGACTTCTAGAAGACTTTAGCACAGAAGGTAAGACTGCCTAGCTGTAGGAAGGGCAACCTCTGGAAGGAATGAGGCCACTATTTCTAAAGACATGTGAGGAAAGCCTTGAAGGCTAGCTTACTGATGAGGGCAGCTGGGTGGCGGGGGGTGGGGGGGAAGGTATTATGGGAAGGATATAGGTAATAACTGCCAAGTGAGAGACCCAAGGCCACCACTGTACAGTTCAAGAGACTAATAAACAAATCATAGCTATGAATTATCCAGAGTTGTATAGAATCAAGTCTAGAGTCCTGTATTTTCCACCCTAGGCCTCTTTCTGCTGCACTGTATTAACTGTGCCTTTATTCATCTAGATTTGTGAAGAATGTACAAGTCAATTTACATTATATAATTTTACATATGTTCATTCAGTTCTACTTGAAGCACCTGGAAAGACTCCCCACAGCTGCTCTTCCTCTCATCTCATCTCTTTTTGAGATCAAGTCTCATTGTGTAGCTCAGGGTGACTTAAAACTTACTATGTGTCCTAGCTTGGACTTGAACTTGTGATTCTTTTGCTTCAGCCTCATGCGTGCTGGGATTACAGGTGCTGAACTACCATGCTCACCTCATTCATTTTTTGAAAGAGTAAAACCAGCCTCATGAAAAATCAGGAATAAAAGTCCTAGCTCAAAAGTTATCTTTTTATAGCCATGCTGCCATATTAATTATACAACATCAGACATATTACCTTTTTGAAATTCTGCTTTCAAAAAGGGATGAAAGTCCATCCAAACGTCATAGTACTATAATTTTGAATGAATGAGGGGCTGATTCTGAAAGCAGAATCTACAAAAAGGTACGCCACGCTGAGTCAGTAAATGCTGACAGGTAAGGGCAATGACAACAGGGAGAAATGATGTTTGTTGTTGTTTGTTTTGTTAAAGACAAGGGCTCACCAGGTAGCCTTGGCTGGCCTGGAAATCATTATATTGAGCAGGCTAGGTATTATCTTACAGAGAGATACATCCACCTGCCTCTGCCTCCTGAGTGGTAGGCTTTCAGGCATGTGCCACCATGCCAGGCTTGACATTGGATATTCAATTTATTTATTTTTAAAGATTTGTTTTTATTTTATGTGTATGAATCTGCCTGTGTACATATATGTGTCCCACATTCACGCCTAATACACAAAGAGGTCAGAAGAGGGCACTAGGTCACCTGAAACTGGAGTTACTGGTGGTTGTGAGCTGCCATGCAGGTGCTGAGAATTGAACATGGGTCCTTTAAAAAGAGCAGGCAAGTGCTCTTAACTGCTGAGCCATCTCTCTAGCTCTAACTCTGGATATTTTACACTTGATTTCAACCAAAAAGCTGAGAAGCAATGACATTGGATATTTAAAGGAAAAGAAAACAAAGTCAATGAATTTTCTTAGCCTACCTACTAAGTTACTTTCCTACAACATCCTAAGTAAGGGCTTGTCCAGGGCCTGCTGGCATAAATTCAGACATTAGTGCTCCTCATATCCAAAGCTAACCATGCCACATGGCTGACAGTTGCCACTGGCATAAACTCTTCCACTTCGTACTTTCTAAATGAGGGTCCTCACTGGAATCATTTGTGTTACTAATCAGCTGCAAAGGTGACATCAGTTACCCCACTGAGCCTAAGGATGAACATGACCAATCTGACTGCTGGCTTCTGTTCATGTCATATCATGTCCCCGTAGTGTAGCTTACATGAACTAGGGCAATGTTTCCTCTACAGAAGACACTTTTCTTCTCCAGAGGAATACTGAGCCATATCTAGAAACATTTTTGGGTGTGACAATGGTGCTGTTTCTGGCCTCTAACAGAGAGAGGCTGTACATACTACTGAACATCCTACCACACATAGGAAAGAACTTATCTGGCCCAGATGCCAATAGTGCTAAAGTCAAGAAATCCAGTCAATGAGAAGATCCGCCTCTGTTCAAAGATACACAAGTCTTTCAAATGGGCCCTGGTCCTTTCCCCTAAAATTCAGTAACAGTCTCTCACAAATCCAAGTTCTTGGCCCAGAGATGTTCCCCTCTCACTGCTGTGGGATAGTATCCTAAAGCTAAAGGTATGGTCAAAGATGATCAATTTTCTTGAATGTCAAAGTCCAATTTTCTTGCCTGAGTAGGAGGGAGAACCTCTTAAAACAGTGTTTACATTAATAATGTCACTAAAAAAAAAAAATTCCCTTTCCTTGCTTGCTACAAACAAATCAGTCCCAACCAAGGGGAACAAGGATAGGAGGAGACAGGCTGTATTTACTGAAAGCCGCAGAGGATGCTTGGTAAGTTCGGTTTTCGGTCCCGGTGTCCACTGGGAGGTGGAAGGTGCCTTCAGTGCCACAGGAAGATGAGTTCTGTGGCCAGGCTTGTTTCATCAGCAGAGTGGCTTAAGGGAAGACACAAGAGTGGCATTAGGCAGAAATAAGAAGCGGGCATCACCAATTACAGACACAAAAGCAAGGGTCTTGTGCTAGACAGAAACATAACTCAAGGGGCCTGCTCAGACACACAGAATGAGTCAGCCTTTTTGAGATGGGAGAGTAGGTTGGAAGGAATGCTGAAGTGAGCTTCCAAACGACATAATTCCAAGGAAACCTACACTTAAATACTCAGACTCTGGATTTTTCTACCTATGATAACCCATGAAGATGCCCTGGAATATTACCATTTTCCACCTGACCTTCTGGTCTAAGACTTAGGGTCTATTCCTCTACCACCTTCTCATTAACATGAAGCAACTTGGAAGTCTTTGACAGTGTGGTGGGCCAAATTAACTGAGTCTTTTAAAAAATTCCCTGTAGTCTGAAACTTATCTGAGGTATGGTTAATAAGTGTGAGTTGCTTCCAAAGAGAAACCGACAAATAACTGCCATTTCAGATGAGCTTCCCTGGGACAGCATCTCTTCTGGGATAGCATCTCTAATGGACTGAGTTGTGCATGGCAGCCTCAAGGCCTGCGCACGGTGGGTCTGCTATCAGTCACGCACTGGGCACTCCTTGTCAACTTCTTCTGCATAACAGCCATGGTCAGACAGACATACTTCTTGCATATGTCTGAATATCTCCTCATAGGCGGTACTGGATGTTCCAACTGAGATAGCTCCTCATGAGTTAGAGATGATCTTTTGGCCATCATGAAAATACATGTCAAAATTGGGGTAGGTATGTAGTATGTTACAGAAATTAGTTTGAGATCTGTAGAGACTTTCCAGGATAGCTCAAAGCTCAGCTTGAGAAATTTCATTAAGTGTTCTAGAAGTGGGGAATGACTCAATAACTTACCGTCATGATATCCTGAGGGGAAGGAGAGAGGAAATAGGAGGAAAATGCCTTTTAAAAAAGAAGGAAGAGAAAAGGAGAGAAAGAAAGAAAGAAGAAGAAGAAAGGAAGAAGGAAGGAAGGAGAGGAAGGAAAGGAAAGAAAGAAGAAAGAAAGAAAGAAAGAAAGAAAGAAAGAAAGAAGAAAGAAAAGGAGGTAAGGAGAAAGGAAGGAAGGAAAGAAGGAAGGAAGCAGGAAGGAAGGAAGAAGGAAGGGAAGGAAGAGAGAGAAAGAAAGAAAAAAGGAAGGAAGGAAGGAAGAAGGAAGGAAGGAAGGAAGAAGAAAGAAAGAAAGAAAGAAAGAAAAGAAAGAAAGAAAGAAAGAAAGAAAAAACTAGCCTTTCAAACACCAGGAGACACATTTTTGATCCAAATTTCTATTTTAAGGTTAAAAAATGATTAAATTTTTCTTTATAATATCATTTCCATTCTAATAAGATGTTGGGAGTTTTAGACACAGAGTGTTCTAAAGTATATTTACAGTAAGGGGGCTGGACTGACAACACTCAGATGAACCTGAAATATTTTAATAAGTGGGTAAGGAAAGGCAGGGAAGCATAATGAGAAAGTATGCTGGTCCTGTAGATTCCTACAGGGTTTGCTACTTCCAGAGATTCTACAATGTCTTTGCTGCCTGGTTCACAACTCACATCTCTGTTCCTTCTATCACAGCATTATAATGGTTAGGGAAGGTTGTGGATTCTGCTGGGTTTTTCTGAACTAGAATCAGACTGTAGCTCCATAGGCTGATTGCTTGCATTAATGGCCCGCGATATATACAGCAAATGCTGAGGAATGAGAAGGAAATCATGGGCAGGAGAGTGACACTAAAAGGAGAATCTGCCAAGAAAAATGGAGACAGCACAACTCCATGCAGAGCCCAGAGCCCTTTCGAGACAGCCAGCACAGTGTGGGGCTTCTGCATTGGGGATCTGCTTTAAATAAACACCTTAGGTGTCTATCTCCAGAGGGTGGGATGCTAACATGAAAGGAATCAATAAAGGATCCAATTGGTGTCAAAAATCTTATCACAATGTCTCCAAATTCAGGGACTGAGATTCAATGTGGCTGGAGGCCACAACCATCCACAAACAAATTACTGCTGTGTCAAATACGCAGCTCTGAGAAGTCAAACAGAGCAATCCCATGCCCTAAAGAGCTCAATGGGCCTCTATCAAGAACCAAAGGGTCTCAATTTGGCCGTAACAATTTGGAGAATTTAAAGGTCCTGATTTGTTCTGTTCTGGCTTTTTTTTTCCCCTTCTTCTTCTTCTTCTGAGTGGAGCATAGTTATAATTTTAATTATAAGCCAAGTCTGACAATTGCCTGAAGGACTGTGTGACAACTGAAGTTAAATCAAAATCAGCCACAGAGTACTGAGACCTAACTGCACTCACACTGAGGGGAGTGCCACGGTGGACAGGGACACACGTGGGTTACGTCACTGCACACAGGGTACTTACGGTCTACTGGGGATGCAACTCAGCCACACAGCAACCAGGGAGTGAACAAGACAGCATGTCACAGTGAAATAATGTTGCAGATCAATCAGGAAAGAAGCAAGTGTCATTCTGTCATTGATTGTCTTTCCTAAGCAATCACTTAGGCTAAACTTTACATTTCACTAATGAACCAGACATTTCTTCTGGATTTATTATACAGAAAACAAACAGCATTTTCTGTAGTTTTCTTTAATGCTTGAATAGTTATTTAATAATTTTAAAAAATTAGATACATGTGAAAACTAAATGAAAATAAATTTTTAACAGTCAACTTAACCTCCTCATTAACTGTATGCATCTATATCTCTTTACAGCTCTACAGCAATCCTTTCTGATGGTGGTAGCAATGCAGAGCTCAGCTGTTGGATGAAACCAATGCCAACTGAAACTCTTGGCAGCATGGCAGTAGAAAGAGCTCTCTGTCGGGCAGCTCTGTTTTGGGATGCCAAAAGGGAACTGCTTCTTTGATTTTTTATCCTTTGATTTTTTGATCCTTTTTTTTTATCTTTTGATTAAGTGATCATTAACTACAGGTGTATCACGTGCAAACATTATTAAGCCATTCACTTAAGACTTTATGTAATTACTATAGATGTGTTAAAAGGACAGAGAGGAGAAAAGTAAAAACAAAGCAAAACCATGTGGAGGCCTATGAGCCTGCAAGATCTAGCTGCTGAGTTGTTCACTTCTTGGATTGGGACCCTCATGCCCTCTGACACTAGAACGATCTGTTAAGCACATTTACAAAGAGAGGCAGCAAGGGACCATCATCCTGAACCATGTACTGAGCTGGAAAATGAGATCTAGCCTGGGCTCTGCCACTTACTAGCTGTAAGACCTTGGGCAAGTCACTTAATTGTCTAAGCTTCTGTTTTGTTGTATTGTAAACTGGCAGTACTAATCAGTCCTCGGTTGCTTCACAGTACTGTTAATATCATCAATTTTGATAGTTTCTAGTTCTGGCAGCTATATGCTTCCAGCCCTACAGTTGTGGCCAACTCCAATTCAAGCTCTAATCTCCTCTTACTTAGCCACTTCAACTGCTTTTTAATGCTCTGGGTCTGTTCTTTTTAAGTTGTCTCTTCTAACCTCCAAGCAACAGCCACACTGGTCTCTTAAAAAATTCCATGGTTCTCTGTTACCATAGGCTACAGAGTCAACTCTTTGCACTCAAGACTCCCCTGATCAAATACCGACGATGTTTTGTGGTTTGAACTGAAATATCTTGCACTGGCTGACAAGTCTAAACACTTGGTCTTTGGCTAGAGGTGATATTCTAGAAAATAGGTGGCACAGCCTTGGCAGAAGTAAGTCACTTCAAGGGTGGGCCTTGAGACTGAATAGCCTGGTCCTACTTCTCAACCACTCACTTCTTCCAACTCACAAATCTCCCTCAATTCTCTAATCATCTCGACCTCCAACCCACACCATTGTGCACAGACTGCTCATCACGTTCAGAGTCTGCCAAGGAGCTTTACCCGCATGATTTCGTCTATTGTACTAGCTCTCTCAGCATCTCTCTGTCCACACTCCACCTGGCACACATGTATTAAGTAATCAATCATGAGCTAAGGATTCGATCTATTATGAAGTCTTTTCCTCTGCCCACTCTCTGACCACATCATCCCATATAACTGACTATCCCAATTCCTGTGAGTCTTAGAGGTTCCTGTCCCTGGTTGAATGTTTCTGCAATAAATTGCGAGTTTCTAGAGAATAGGAAGCATGTCTTACTGGTCTTTGGATCTTCACAGGGCCAATGTAGGGCCTGGCACAGAACACTTTGTGAATCACTCCATCCACACTTCTCATCTTAGATGTTCTAATTCAGAGGTTCTCAACCTTCCTAATGCTACAACCTGTTAATATTATCTCTAATGTTGTGGTGACCCCAATCATAAAAACTATTTCATTGTTACTTCATTACTGTAATTTCGCTGTTATGAATCACAATGTAAATATCTGTGTTTCCTGATGGCCCTAGGAACTCCAGCACAGGTTGAGAACCCTTGTTCTATCAGAAGGGGGAAGAAGCATAGAGCCTTCTCTAACTTTTTAGGGTCATTTGTGTGAGTTCACATACCCTGCAATAAACAAAAAGCAGCCTCACATAAATGGTAAGTGAAACTGTTCTGTAGCTAGCACTATTAGAATAATAAAAATTACAAGAGAATGGAATGTTGGCATGTAAAAGGACCTTGAAATCATGTGACATGAAAAACTTTATGGCCTGGGGACATTAGCAAGTTGCCCAAGATCACACAGCCCACAGCAGTAGCAAAAGAAATTTCACAGCTCATCTTCTGAAAGATGTGCCATGTATAAAAAAATTCACTTTCCAACAGTAAGATTGAAGGTTGAGAAAATATTCAAAGATTTTACAAAAACATCCTAAGCAGCCCAGGTGAGTGTGGTAAAGGTGGCAAGTCTCTCCTATGGTCCCTTACTGTCTATGACAAGAAGGACCTAGTCAAGTTACACTGCTGGGACCCTCACAGGTGCCCACAAGTTCCTGTGGTGCCTTGGGCCTGGAGTCCACACTGCCCAGAGAACTCAACTCGGATCTCTCACCCACTGGCACACTTGGCCCGTACGGTTCATCATCCAGAAAAATGCTCCAAAAGTGAGACCAGAGCTCAAGATCTGGATGAAGGCAACAGACCGTATCTAAAGTCAACCAGGTCTTCAAACAAGTCAGACTGCTAATGGCAATGAAAAAATCTGATCCTGGGGCCATCTGACTGGTGTTTTAGGGTCTAATAGGCATAATCAAGGGGCTCCTTAGAGCCTACCATTAAGCCAACAGAGGAGCCACATACAGGTCTTAGAATTTTCCTTCATTTGTTTGAATCAGGCAGCCAGGTTAGGGTGTAAAATACCTTTTAGTGCCATGATCCTTCATTGCTGCCCTATGGGAATGGTTCGTGTGTGTCTCCAACCCATGATTTTGCACCATCAGACATGTTCCTGCATGCTATAGGAACTGCTGCTAGGCCACCTGGGGGAGCCCAAGCCTAGGAGATGGGATTTGGGGAGGAAAGGAAAGGGAATCTACCATTGTTACAAGATAACACATTCATAGGCCATAATACAGATGAGGAAAAATAGCTCTCCTACCATAAGCTGAATGCAGGAACTGAAACTCTGTTGGATAGAAATGTTAGTTGAAATTACCACTAAGAATTTGTGCAAAGTTGTACATATTGCAGTTCTATAACAGACGTGTTTCTAGATAGCAGTTTCCCCCAGGCTGCATAAGAAGCAGAGAATGTGGAGGATAGGAAGAATCTCCCTCCCCCTGGAAAGGGTGACAGACTTGCCATCCAGGAAAGTTTATTTGTTGCAGAGAAACCTCTCTGGATGCTGCAGGATCTTCCGGAGAAGTGACCTGAAACTACCTGGATATGAACGTGCCTAAGGTTCTGTTCTTTGCTTGTCCAATTAAGATGATTTCAATTCTCCCAAGAACTGTGGAGGGATTTCAGGCATGATGAAGGCTTTACAATGAAGAAGAAATGAAGGCTCAGGAGATATGGCCACCATAAGTCTCTCAAAGAATTAAGTCCAATGCAGAGACACTCCATCTAGGACAGTGTTGTACTGTAGAAGGAACACAGGCTATGGAGTCAGACAAATGGGTTTGAATCTCAGATACATAGCATTTTAAATTTAATTTTGAAGGTTATTCAATTCGCTCTGAGCTAAACTGGAGGCAAGAAACTCTAGCTTACAAGGCAAAGGTAAAAAGGTACATATATAACTTGCCTTGCACAGAGATTTTCCTCTACTTTCCCCCAGGTTTGTAATTTCCAAAATGGGACTGGGAAAATTTTATGTATAGTTAATATAATTTAACTCTAATGAGACAAGAGATGAGAACATGCTTCTTATGAGAGAGTTTTGACATTATTTTCCTATTTAGTCTTCTTTCATTTTCAAGTTACATTATCAGGAATGTGTTAAACTCTTTGTTCTCTGGATTCTGAAAAAGATCTCTTGGCAAGCTCTTGCCTCATGTGAGGCTAAATACCTAAATATAATCCCTAAAATTGGTAAACACTTGGGAGGAAGCCCAGGTAGTACATTGCTTTTCAGAACCAATGAAAGAGTGAGCTTTCCCTGTATCCTGGGCAGATGAATCTAAGGAGCACAAAGGCTGCTAAAAATAGGGTCTCTCCAAGCAATTGCTTGGTCTCCATGAAGTAAGGAAGGAAATTTAAACCTGAGTGCCTGACTCCTTGCAGGCACCGCCCTGCATCACAAACGGCCAGCTCTGGCAAGAAGCTGCGAATCACCTACACTGTTCCCTCTGACCTTGAGCCTCTGTGACAGGAACTTCCCTGTAACAGTCAGACCTACGAAGGAAGAGGTAAGTATCACACAATATGAAACAGATGCAGCTCTGAGTGTGTGAGCATGAGTGTGTGTGTGTCTCAAAATCACACAAACATTTGAAAGAGGGTTAATTTCAGCTTGATACCTCTTTTCCCCTCATCCCCTTCCTTCCTGTTTTTTTGTGTGCCTCAAGACAGGGTCTCCCATGTGGTACAGGATAATCTTTAACTCAAGTGTAGCTAAGGATGGCCTTGAACTCTGATCTTGTCTCCAACTCCCAAGTGCAGAGATAATAGGTATGTGTCAGCATGCCTGGCCAGTGGGGGCTTTCTAACACAATGCACCAGTACAATCCCTTATTGTGGATTTTGGTTTCTGAGTAAATGGTCTGGTTTACTTTAATCATAGCTTAGAAATGTCTTGACTTTTTAAAGCACTAATCCTTAGGGTAGAGGCTTATTTTTTATTTTCATATTGAAATGTAATATTCTTCACACAGCAGCAGTTTTCCAGACTCTCCATGGTTTTAACAGTCTCAGACTCCTCTCTGCGCTGCCTTCTTCTCCAGCCTGGCCACTCCTGTCTAACACTTCAGTGTCTGCGCACTGCCTCAGCAATGACGGGCGGCTAGGAGTTCTGGTGCAGCGCAGGATGCCAGAATGCAGATCTAGCTGCTGAATTTCAGTAAGTTTTTGCTTTCCCAATTGGAAACTGGGAAAAACCAAGTCCTCAGTTTGTTGTACTATAAAACAAGTTCATATCCACAAAGAGTTTCAAATTGTTGCTGACACAAAGGAAACACTGAATTAATTACAGGGTTTTTTTTGTTTTTGTTTTTGTTTTTTTAAAGTAGGGTTTCAATTATGTACCCCTAGCTGGCCTAGAACTCACTGACTATATAGTCTAGGCTGGCCTTAAACTTAGAGAGATCCACCTGCCTCTGTCTCACAAATGCTGGGATTAAAGGCATGCATTACCATTTCAGGACTAATAGCAGTATTTTATTCCTTGTCCTGTTACTTGCCAAACTGATCCTTAAATAATCCTAAAATCTCTCAGCACAAGTGCTGAATACTCTTGAGGAGGTAGCTTACTACTGAGGTTCCCCTTCAACTACCTCTAGTGCTTGTCCTGAGCTGCCCTGCATTGTAGATATCCTACCTCCTGTCACTCAACTTTCCCAAAGAGGAAAGAAAATGAGCATCAGAGCCCTTGCTGCCACCGCAGCTGCTGGGAGGCCTAGCTCCATGCTACTCTGGCACCTCTGACTTGTCTTGTTTTCCCTCCCACCAGTGCACACTTAGTCACACTTACATACACCTGAATGCCCCTTCACCTGCACACCCCTTGTACACTGTGCCCTTGTTTTTCTTTTCCTGGTAGCTGTCTCTGGAAAGCATACTACCACGCTATACATCGCCTCTCCTTTCTCTGTCACTGCATGCTGCCTCCCAGGCTCACCACCTCCCTGACTACAGCCAGTGAGGTCACCAGGATTCCTGACTATGAAGACAATAACTTTTCTGTATTCGTGACCTCACCAGAAGGTCTGCCACAGCTCACCTCCTTCTATTTTAGGTTGGGTTACAAAGCCTACTCACAGATTTCACAGTATTTGGATTGAGATCATTTATGTACTGTGATATGTTATAATTTTCTCTTAGTTTTTAAGATAGAACTCACTGATTTGATTATTTTATCAGATAAGTAGTGTAGTTTTTATACTGTTGCTGCCTACTATTACAGACTTGTGGCAGGAGAATAATATATCTTACTTATTAAAGGAAATAGAAACACTGTCATTAACAGATATCAGTTCACATGTCACTGTAACTCTTTCAGGACAGTAATGGCAGCTTTTTCAAGTGAGCATCACCTACAGTACCTTCTAGAATGTGTAAGGCTTGTATAAACTATTTAATACACCTGTGATGGTGGTTAATTTGGCTGACTTAAGAAACATCTAGAAACCTGATAACGCACACATCTAGGTGTATATGTAAGGGTGTTTCTAGAGATGACTGGGTCTAGAGCTTTGACCTAATGAATCACTTAATCCACTTATGTGTTCCACATTGGAGTGGACTATGAGGATGTGGTACAGCCAACACTATCTATGTGGACAGAGGAAGCAGGTCATGGGTGTGCCCTGTGTCTTGTAGCATGTCAGGGTTGTATCTTGCCCTGGCTTTTTACATTACCATTCCCTACTTCCCATCAGCAGGAAGTGAACAGCTCCCTCTGCCACATTTCCAGTGCCATGATGTTCTCCCCAAGCAAATGGGACCAAGACATCATGAGCTGAATCTTGTGAGACGGTGAACTGAAACGTATCTTTCTTCTCTGAGTTGTTTTCTCAGGTAGTTTGATCACAGTTGAACAAAAGTATTAATGCTGGACATATCTATCATTATTTATTATGCATAAATAAGTTCTCTTTGGGGGATGGCAGGGTCTCATGTAGCTCAAGCTCGCTTTGAATTTGCTATGTAGCAGAGGCTATACTTAATTCTTGATCCTCTGCTACTATCTCCCAAGTACTGAGATTATAAATGTGTACCACCACGTCTGCCTAGAATAGTTTGTGACTGTACAAACAAGACAAAGAAAAATAAATGAAGGGGCTGCCTGTAACTTCACAGCATGTGTGTAATATGATGGTAATTCCTGGGCTCAAATATAGGTCTATACATATAGCCCATGTTCTTTTCTGCCTTAAATACCTCAGAAGAAGGAGAATAATTGTATAGTGGATTCCAAATTGTCTCAGAAAAGCGTGGACAGGAAATCTGCCAAAGGCTCTAGTCTATAAGTCACTGTCAATTAAAACCGGTAATGTGGGACAGAACAGCTCTTTTCCAGGATGTCCTGACCACAGGGAGCTTCAATTAAAGAATTCCTGGGGGGCGGGGGGTGGTTCAATCCCATAATACTCACTAAATAAGAAAATAGAGGAAGGAGGATGTGACATTTAAGGCCTTTACAAATTTGTTCCTTGTAATATGTGGCTCAGATTCATCCAGTCCCTGTCAGTCTACTCATTCCCACTAGTTCTAGACTCAGGGTGTCACGTTCTTCACCACCGTGCCTTTACCATGCTCTGCCCCTGTAACTTACTTTCCTTTCCTGTGTGCTGCCAAGGGCACCTCCTACTTCTGCCTCAAGTCTCTACTAATAGCTCCTTTGTGAAGTTCCCCTACTCTTACCTCTAGGTAGAATGTGATTCTGCCTCTGTTCTGATGATACAATAATATTAATATAGTTATTAATAACATGTAGTACATCTATTAATATGCCAGAACCCAAAATTAACTATAAATGCCTTCAGGCAAAGACGACAACTTTTACTTTTTCTATCCCAGTATAGAGGATATTCAATAAATACTTAGTGAGTGAATAAAGAACTTACATAAATCACTACAACCCTGAGGTAAGTACCTACATCTTGGAAAAGAGAGGTAACTTGTCCAAGGCTGTACATCTAGGGAGAAGGCTAACAGATATTCTAGGAGGGGGAGGAGGACTTCCTAACCATAGAGCCCATTCTTTCCCTGATCATGTGTCCTGGGTGTTAACACTGACTGAGCCCAGGAATTAGAACAGTGGTTAAAAAAAACCAATAATGCTCCTAGTCCCAAAACAAGAGGGAAAAAAAATCTTTCCAATATTTTCTTTCTTTAGGTTTGTTTGTTTCTTTGTTTTATTGTTGTTGTTTTTTGGTTTCTTTCTATGAACTCAAGATGACCTCAGGCTGTGGCCTCAGCTTCCATGTGCAGGGATTAGAGGTATATACCATCATGCCTAGCACCTCCTCCTTCAGGATTTCAACCCCATGTTTAAGTGCTATGTGTCTTCTATTTCTAAAAAGCAAGCAACTTGTCTCAGCCTGAACACAGGCTCTTTACTCTGGTGGCAAGTCTCTCACTCTATTCCAAATTTATACCCTAGAGGGACAGGGAGGGAAGGAGAGGGAAGGGGAATGGGGAGGGACAAGGAAAGAGAGAGAGAGGGTTCCCAATGGCAGCCTCAGGCTCGAGAGGGATGAAGTGGTTCTAAGACGTGGAGGCATGTCTCATATATTCCAGCAGAGGAGAGAGGGGCCGCCCGTAAGTCCCAGAGAGAATAAAGGAGATTCTTCTCCTACTCCCACCCAGACACTGCTCTGCCCCAGTTCCCAGAGGGGACTCCAAAGAGAATCAAGCCAGAACTGGCTGACTCCAGGACAAAGTAAAGAGAAGGGTCAACTGGTGACTCTGTCGTTACAAATGGAAGCCTACCTCCACCCTCTCCGCCACTGCTGCCCCACCTGTTGCTTACCTGGAGCATAACTGGGGCTGTTGGTCGGGTACAGGCTGGGATTGTAGGCAGGAGCAGCTGCCGGGTAGGCTGTGGGGTAACCTACAGAGACATAAGAAAAGCCTCAGTTAGTTATACAAGGCGATAGGAAACCATCTAAGTCACAAGCTTGGCTTTCAGTCTCTTCACAGACTATTTCTGACAGTGTACACGAACAGCTTTCAAATTTCAAGAGAAAAGTCACAAAATAGTGCAACTCTATTTTTAAAAAGTAATATGTGCAGGATGTCTGTCTCTTCACTGTAGGACAGTAGAAACCGTATAGACATTCATACAATAAAACTGGCCGTCACATTCCTGCCACAATACTACTCTCATCCCAAAGGCAGCCCCTTCAGCACCAACAGTTTTGGTATCTATTTTGTTCATACAGTTTTCTTTTATTATTGTCATATTTATTTTGTGTGCATGTGCATGTGAAAACATGCACTTTTACCCACTGAGCCATCTCACTAGCCCTCAGATTGTTTTCATATATTCATTTTTCTAAAAAGTAAATCTATTTAAAAAGATTTTATTTGTGTGCATGTATGTGTATATAAATGCTCATATCACTGCACATGTGAGAAGGTCAGAGAACAGCTTAGTGGAGCCAAGTCTTTCCTTTATGCTGAATGTGGAATCCAGGCATCAAACTCAGGTCAAAGGGTTTGTGTGGCAAAGGCCTTTAATCCACTGAAACATCTAGCCGGCCCTACACACTGTTTTGTTGTTGAAATTCTAATGTCTAAATATAAAATTTGTCATTTTAACCACTTGCTATCATTTTAATGTTTAATGTCCCTTCATAGGCTTGTGCGTTTGACAGCTGATCCCCCTCTGCTAGCACTGTTCTGGGAAGTTGAGGAATCTATGAGACATAGGGCCTAGCTAGTGGACACAGGCCTCCAGGGGCACACCCTGAGGATCATAACTTGGCTCTGCTTCACATCCCATCTTGGTTTCCTGTCTGCTGCTATGATGTGACCAAGTGCAACCTCTGCCCTCACAGATCATGCCACAATGCCATGCCCTCACGGATATGATGGAATATAGCCCTTGAAACCATGAACTAAATTATTTCTCTGAGGTATTTTGTGACAGTAATCAGAAGAAAAGCTAGTATATTTTTTGGGCAGTTCAGTGCACTTCATTACTTTCCCAGTGTTGTACAACTGTCCTCTATGTCTCTAAAATTTACCATTCTTAAATAGAAACTTTGTAACCACTGGTTACTCCCAATCCTCTAGTCCTCACTAGTAATCAATCTAATTTACTTTTAAATACTTATTCCTAGAATTCATTTCTAAAGAAATAATCAGAGTCTGAGCTAGAGAGATGGCTTAGTGGTTACAAGCACTGGCTGCTCTACTAGCAGACCTGGGTTCAATTCCCAGTAACCACATGGCAGCTCACAACAATTTATAACTTCAGTCCCAGGGGATTTGACATCCTCTTCTGGTCTCTGTGGGCACTAGGCACACACATGATAATGTAGACATACATGCAGGCAAAACAACTATTTACATACAAATAATTATAATTTAAAAAAGGGAGTACTTCAAAGATTTTAGTTTTAGGGTTTTTTTTTCCCCCTTCAGGTTTTAAAACTTTTTACTTGCAGGTTCTTCCCCTTCCCCACCAGCCAGAGTGGCAGGCAGCCTTCACTGTCCGTGCTGCTTGATTCTTCAATGTGAAAGGACTAGCACAGTCACTTAAATTTGATCCAACCTCTTTGCTGTTCACAAAATTAAACAGCTAAAATAAATAAAATTGGAGGCTGGAGAGATAGCTCAGCAGTTAAGAGCACTGGTGGCTATTCCAGAGGATGAGGGTTCAATTCCCAGGACCCACATAACAGCTGACAACCATTTGTAGCTCTAGTTTGAAAATATTCTATTCCCTTTCTGGCCTCTGCTGTGCACAGACATACATCCAGGCAAAATAATCACACATACAAATTAATTAGTTAATAAAAAAGGAAGTAAAATCAGGGGGCAATGGGTGTGATGTACAGGTTGTGCTAACACTGTCTGTCTATTTATAGTCTGCCTATCTGCTTCTCCTGTTCTAGTCTTTCTTTTGAAGGCAGAGGGCTTTTTTTTTTCTTTCTTTCTTGCATTTCTGTCCTCTTAAATTCAACTTACAAAATTTCTCAATCTCAGGCATACTAGGTTTGCTACACATGGCTATCAAAGTAAAGTGTATCGAAGAAGAGTTTGATGTACACAGTGGCTGTCTGGGAGTATTGTTTTTAGCTTTTGTTTGTTTGCATATATATTTTATTGTTTATTTGAGATAGGGTCTTCGTATATAGCCCAGGCTACTCTAGAACTCATAAGCCTCTTGCCAATCCCTGTGCTGGGGTTGCATTGTGAGACACTCCACCAGCTTCACGGTGAGAGTTCTAGGGCTAATCCCAAAGTTCATCCATTCAGTAAATACTTAGGTATCAACTCTGTGTCAAACACAGGATTGGAAACTTGTATTAGTACATAAAACAAACATGCCTGCTCTCATGGAGCCTGGAAAAGGTACTGGAAAAATATCAAAACAAAGTGTAGAGCGTAGAAAAAAAGAAAACCTTTAGGCAAGGTAAGAACAACAGAAATGTCTGGGCAGTGGTGGCACACACGTTTAATTCCAGCACTTGGGAGGTAGAGACAGGCAGGTCTCTGAGTTTGAGGCCACCCTGATCTACCGAGTGAGTTCATGGACAGCCAGGTCTACCCAGTGAAACCCTGTCTCAACTCCACAGCCTCCCAAGAAAACAACATCAGAGGTGCACTACAGTTAGATCACTACAATATATTAAACAATATTCAAGTAAAATACACTGAAAGGTTCCAGATCCAAAGGCTTGAAGGAAATATGTGGCAACCAAGTAGACAGTATAGGAAAAGTCTTTTAGAGCATCAAAGAAAACAAAACAAACAATTGAAGAAGAAGAAAAATCCCACTCAGTGCCAAGGCCCTACAATGGGAAGTACATAGTTACTTTCCTCTTTGCTGTAACAAAATATCCCAGAAACACAGTTTAAGGAAGGGCTTATCCTGGCTCAGTTTGAGTGTACAGTCCCTCACTGTGAGGAAATCATGCCAGCAGGTGAGTGACACACTCGGTCACACTTGCATGCAGAGAGATGATGCTCATGGTCAGCTTGCTTTTTCCTTTTTATTCAGACAAGATCCTGTGACACCACCAGGCAGGTAGGTCTTCCCACCTCAAATAACCCAGTCTAAAAACACCCTCACAGAGGGTTGTCGATTTCCTATCAAGACGACAATATTAACTATCTGAGGACCACAGAGGATATATCTGGAGAATAATGAAGAGGCCACTGTACCTGGAGTGAACAAACAGGGCACAGTAGTAGCAAGAAGTCAGAGAATGTGCTCTTCAGTTCATGTAGAGCCTTATAGGCTCCTGTGAGGACTTACAGTTTCAGTCTGAGTGAAGCAAGCAGCACACACAGAGTTTTGAGCAGAAGAACATCATAATCTTATTTATGTTTGAAACAGGGTCACTCTGATGGTTGTATTGAAAAGAAAAAAGGCAGTAAGGGTGGAGAGACAGAGTCCAGCTGAGTGCATATGGCACACGCCTGGCAATTATGAACGTGGGGTCAGACCAAGCTCAACTTACATTAGCAGTGTGTATGTTCCTACCTAAGTACTCCATGCAGGTTTTAGACGTTCATTGGAATGCTAATGGTAGAAAGCTGGTTTCAAAAGTCAAAGATTAACTCCCTAAATCCCTAAATGCTTCTTTGGGATCTGTAAATATTGGAGCTTAAATAATGTATCTTTGTTAATATGCTATTACAGAAATCCTTTGAATTCCAGAGAAAACTCATCACTCTACCCTGATCTATTTCAGAACTGAAGTAGTCAGCTTGTCACTTAATTAGCAATCTAAGAGATATGCCACTTCGCAAAAAAGAAAGTCAAGAAATGTAATCCAGGAAGTTAAGTGATCCAGTCTCAAGACTGAAATCTATATTCAGCTTCCTGTGAGAGATTGTGTGCCACAGACAACCATATTCCTACTTTGTCATTTCAGACAACTTGCTTTAGAGGAAAATCACAGGTTCATCTTTTAACGTTTTTTTTAAATTTTATATATTTATTTATTTTGTGACAGGGTCTCACTATGTAGCTCTAGCTGTCCTAAAACTCACTATGTAGACCAGGTTGACCTAGAATTTATAGAGATCAACCTGACTCAGCCTCCTCCTGAGTGCTGGGTACAAAGAAATGTACCACCACATCCAGCTAAATCCTTCAATGTTGCTAATTAGAATTACTATTTAATTTATTTCTTTTGAGGCAGGATACCCAAGGCTAGCCAAGAACTCATTATAGCTCAGGCCAGCCTGAACTTCATGATGTTCATGCCTCAGCCTTCTGAAAGCAACATAAGCAGAAGTGGTAAGAAGTAAAATACTAGATTCTTTTTTTTAAAATGTGTGCCTTCTCCCATGATGTGTGAGTGTGTGTGTGTGTGTGTGTGTGTGTGTATGTATGAGTGTGTGTATGCACAGACGAATTTGCCCGTGCATATGCAAGGATGTGTGTAGATTCCAACAGAGGTCAGAAGGGGATGACAAGATCTCTTAGAGTTGGAGTTACAAGCAGCTGTGAGCCACCTGATGTGATATAGGTACTGGGAATCAAACTTGGTTTATCTGGAAAAAGAGTAAGTGCTCTTACCCACCGAACTACCTCTCCAGCCCCCTTTAAATAATAATAAAAACCCTCTGTGTGTGTGTGTGTGTGGTGTGTGCATTTGTGCATGTGCCACAGCATGTATGTAGAGGTCAGAAGATAACCTTAAGGAGTCAACTCTCTCTCATTCCACCATGTGGGCCACAGGAATAAAACCCGGGTCTTCATGCTTGGCTGCAAGTGTCTTCATCACTATACCATCTCATTGGCTCTGGGGCTGGAAGTCTTAATCATAACATCAGGTAAGAGATGTAAAAGGTGTCCAAATAATAAAAGATGAACCAAATGATCACTGTTTTCAGGAGATGTGAAAATAAATAGAAAAAAATGACAAAAAATAGTAGAGATAAAAGAAATGAATTCAGTAAAAATTTCAGGATATAAAAATCAACATATAAGAAGTGGTAGCACTTTTATACACCAATAACAGACTTGCTGGGAGTGAAATTTAAAAAGCAATCCCATTCACAAAATAGCTATAAAATATAATGACTAAGAGACGGAAGAGTCATCCAGTGGCGTGGTAGCTCCTGGCCCGGCTAGCTGGAGTATCCAGTGCAACAGCAGAAACAACAAAGACCATGCCTCACAAGTGACCTCACATACATGCATACAGTGGCTCTTGTGCTCCAACAGTCTTACACACACACACACACACACTTTTTGCTAAAAGTGGAAACCACTATTGTATCCTCAGTGCAAAGACTTCTGCCTTATAAAAAGCAAAAACAAACTAAAACAAAAAAACAAGACCTCTTTATTCTTTCTAAGTAAAAAAGAGAGCAAGAAAAAAAAAGATATAATTTAGAATCTATATCATGTTCTGTGTGGATACTTCTTTACTGATTTAATCTCCATCCCAACTCTAAAAATGTATTAATAGCTGCATTTCTGAGATGAAGATACTGAGACAAATCTTACACAGCTAATGAGACAAAATTGAAGCCTCAGTGAAACAAAGCCCATCCTAACCCTCCTCTCTACCCTTACTGTCCTGGTAGTTTTATGTGTCAACTTGACACAACCTAGAGTCATCTGAGAGGAGGGAACCTCAATTGGAAAAATGCCTTCATAGGATCCAGTTGTAGGGCATTTTCTTAATTAGTGATTGATGAGGAGGGTCCAGTCCATTGTGGGTGGTGCCATCTGTGGGCTGGTGGTCCTAGGATCTATAAGAAAAGCAGGCTGAGCAAGTACTCAGCATTCTCCATGCCTCTGCACCTAGCTTCCTGCCCTGTGTAAAGTCCCTGTCCTGACTTTCTTTGATGATAAACAACAATCTAAAAATGTAAGGCAAATAAACCCTTCCTTTGCTTTGATGGTTGTGTGTTCCATCATGGCAGTAGGAACTCTAACTAAGACAGTTCCTATAGCAAAAGTGCAAACCTCTAGATCTGACTGCCGCTCACTTGCCAAATCTTTTTTACAATTCATCTTCAAAACTAGAAGAATTACTTTGGAGAGTAAATCCTAAGGGAGGGGTGTGTGGGACAGGTCTCTTTATGTGACCCTGGCTGTCAGGAGCTCTTCTATGTAGACCAGAGTGGTCTCTGCCTCCCAAACACTCAAAGTAGTGAATCATCACACCTGGCTGGTGGATCAATTTGTTCAAAGATGCTTCTGGGGTTTGGTAGTGGTGGTGGTGGTAGTGGTTTGGCTTTGTTTTAAAGGCTATTTGTTTCCCATTTGCAGTCTTCAACACAGGTCATGCTCCAATTATTGAAATGTATCATGTAAGCACTGAATTGCAGAGTTGGAAGAGGTCTTGGAGAAGAGTCCAATTTGCCATCAGCACAGGAATGTAACAGAGCCTCTGCTGGCACCCTTTCTTCCACATACCCCCCACTTCTCTCCCTCTTCTCCTCTCTCCCTCTCCCCCTCTCTCTCTTCTTTCTGAGACACAGTTTCTCTCTAGCCTTGACCATCCTGGAACTCGATCTGTAGACCAAGCTAACCTCAAACAGAAATCCAGCTTCCTCTGCCTTCCGAGTGCTACTGGAACCCTTTCAAATGGGATGCTAAGAACCTCTCTATCAGTCAGACCTGTTGAGAGTTCTGGAGGCTGAAATGGCTATCAGTTATTCTTCCCTAGTGCATTCTAGGACAAATCTATAACACTCAGTTCTTTCAACCTTGCCTCCTTCTGGCTACTCACCTCTGATTAGATTTCAAATCCCCTTTCCTTAACAATTAAAATTTTCTTCCTGCCTCATTCACTTTTCTGCTGGTGTATTCCCTTGTGATTTGAGGGGGAAAGTTAATTAAACTTACGTAACAAGACTCTGACGATGATGGTCAAAACAGATGTAACATGATTTGCTCTGTATTTCCTCATCATTGTAGGCTTAATGTCCACTGTCAATGACTAGACTTAGAATCACCTTGGAAATGCATCTGAGTATGTCTAGGAGAATATTTCCAGAAAAGTTCAAGTGAAGGGTGCGGGGGTCCTACCCTGAGTGCTGGGTGAATAAAAGGGAGAGAGCAATGTGATGACCAGCATTCATCTCACTCTGCTTCCTGACTGAATGCATGTGACAAGCTACCTCGTGCTCCTGTTGCCCAAATCGGCCCCACCATCATGGACTGTACTCTGGAACTGGATAGCCTAAAAATAAGCCCTTCCTTCCTAAATTGCTTTTGTCAGGTATTTTCAAGTAAACAAATGCAACCATAGTCACCACCAGTACCACCATAGATAGCATCTAGCAAATGCTTACTCTATACCAACCATGGTACTAGGCACTTCCTTTCTAGAGAATCTAAGTCTAATGGGAAAATGATATGGTCCATCTAAAATAATCTATAGGCAAAACATATCATCAAAATGATGAGGAAGTGAAAACAGGTTTGGGAGAACTGGTAATAGTTTAAGCTATTGGGGGAAATAGTGGAAAAAAAAATCTTTAAGCTTGAAAGTGAATGGGAGGAGGTTGCTAGGTACATAGAATAGAGTCGTTTTGCCTGCATGTATGTTTGTGTATAATGTGCATGCCAGGTGCCTGAGGAAGCCAGAAGAGGGATTGGAGTCTTCAGAACTTCAATTATTATTATTACTACTATTGTTAAAATAATAATACTGCTATTAGATGATTGTGAACTGCCATGTGAGTGCTAGGAGTTGAAACTGGGTCCTCCAGAAAAGCAGCCCATGTTCTTAACTGCCATGTCCCCAGACCAGGATATTCACTCTATGCAGTATGGGAAAGTACCAACAGTTAAGAAAATGACAAACAGCATAGGAAGATTGGAGAATGAAGGACTTGATAAGAAGTTACTGCTGTAGACCAAAGGAAAAACTCAAACAATGGACTAAAGCAGACAGGAACTCAGAGACATTAAAGAGCAGAGTCTATAAAGTCTGATCCTGACAGTAAAATCTCATTTTTAGTGTAGTGTGCTGAGAGACTACAGAAGATGAGAAACATCCCAACTGCAGGCTTTCAGGGTTTTTTCCTACATCAACATATGAAAATGATAAACTAAATGGACTCTGACCTGTGAATTCCAGAAAAATAGCTGAATCTGAGGTTCTTCTTATTAGCAGAGAAGCCAGGCTGCTGAGAGGGCTAGACAGGTGAAGATATAGGTCAGACCTACCAGGCAGAGGCCTGTAGCGCTGGCTTTGGCCCCATCCACCAGACATGAATCATAGGCAGCCAGTACATGGGACTCATGGCCCACCCACCCAGCTTCACACAGGCTCTAGCAAGCTTTAGAGCAGTAGCTCTCAACCTTTGGGTCGTGACCCCTTTGGTAGTTAACCCTTTTATAGAAGTCAGGTATCAGCTATCCTGCATATTTACATTTATAACAGTAGCAAAGTTACAGTTATCAAGTAGTAACAAAAATAATTTACGAACGGGGGGGTTCACAACAAAAGGGGGAACTGTATTATGGTTGACAGTATTAGGAAGGTTAAGAACTACTGCCGTGGAGGAACTGTAAAGGGTGTTTGTTAACTATGAGTACTCAGTGCAAAGCTACTGCCCTGAGGAAAGGCAAAGATAGCCAGTGCTGAGCTATACTACAACAGTGTTACATCTTCAAGAAAAGCATGTTCGGCCGTGGTTAAGAGCCAACCACTTCCTGATCACTCACTCCAAGTCTCAGTTGAGAAGGCTGGTAAAATCAGAGACAGGCTTAGATGGTTACGTTTTGATATAGAGACAATACTATCACTACCGTTAAAATACTCATAGGAGAATAGTCTGTTTAGATAATCAAAATATAATTGTTCTAGGTAAGTGAGTATAGAAGGCCAATGTGTACTGTTCCTCAAGGGAAAATTCTTTAAACAATCTAAAATAGCTCTAGAGTTCTTATCCACTGGAATAAAGACATTTTAGTAGAAAGCAGATGTCTCTTACTCTACCTCCAACCCGGGGTATCCTTTCCTTCTTTTTTCTGCTATATGCTAAAGCACTTGAGAAGTACTCAACAACACAAGGTTGTTTGTGAACGGCCTCTGATCTCTGTGTATTTATTTTCTAAACAGATAAAAGAACAATATCAATTTTACAAATTAATGGTTTAGTCCATGAATTTCTTTGAACTCCCATGTTGACTATTTTACTTCATTATTCTATTTAAAGAGATGTAGCAAAAGGGAAACTATTGTTCATATTTAATAAAACAGTTACCCCCAAAATAAGTTATATCTCCCCTTCCCTACACATCTTACTTCTCCAATTTCAGAAATAAACAAGTATACCTATAATCTCAGCAATCAAGAGGTTGCAGTAGGTGGAACACAAGTTCAAGACCAGCCTGGGTTACATACTGAGAGTCAAGCCTCCTGAGCTACAGAGCAAGCCCTGTCTCAGAAGACAAAGCAAAAGAAATAAAATCCTTACCTAGTGGTATATGCCTCCCCCAGCACCCAAAACGTTGAAGTAGGACAGCTGGGAGTTGAAGGATAACCTGAACTACACCTCAAGACCTCTTAACAAACTAAAAATCACGTATGAATCAAAACCTTAAAATCATTTTTTAAAAGATTTATTTATTTATTTTATGTATGAGTATAGCTGTCTTCATACAAACCAGAAGAGGTTGTCGGATCCCATTACAAATGGTTGTAAGCCACCATGTGGTTGCTGGGAATTGAACTCAGGACCTCTAGAAGAGCAGTCAGTGCTCTTAACCACTGAGCCATCTCTCCAGCCCCCTTAAAACCAGTTTTTTTGTTGTTTTGGTTTGGTTTGGTTTTTTGAGACAAGGTTTCTCTGTATAGCCCTGGCTGTCCTGGAACTCACTCTGTAGACCAGGCTGGCCTCAAACTCAGAAATCCACCTGCCTCTGCCTCCCAAGTGCTGGGATTAAAGGCATGTGCCACCACTGCCCGGCTCCATTTTTAAAAGATGTAGGAAAATAGTACTTCTTAGATAAGGCAAAAAAAAAAAAAAAATCATAAAATGGGTGATAAATCTAAATTATCAAAAATCTGCAAGTCTGTATGACAAAAGATGGCATCAGAAAATTTGAAAAGTACAGAGACAGAAAACATTTTAATACATATTACCTGGGACTGATATGCAGAATAAAAGGTCAGATCACTCAACAAGAAATCAAAATCATCTAGTAGAATTTAATCAAGCAATTCAGAGAGAAAAAAATTAGTTGACTAGGGAGGAGAAAAGGAAAAGATATTCAGACACACTAGTAATTAGTCAAATGCAAATAGATGGAACACATTAAACATCTTAAATGGAGTATATTGTTGAGAATTTTACATGTATCCAGTGAGATATTATTTTCCAGTCTTATACCTGTGTGGTTTGGGCAACATGGATTTTGTTCCTTTTATGTTCTACATCTTAGAAGAGTTGGTGGTGCTCTTAGAGAACTGTTGTTCTTGTTTGAATACTTGTAGATCTCAATCTGGTTTTTGGCTTTCCTTTGTGGAAATTTTCTTGACAACTAATTATCTTTGTCAAAAGTCTATTCAGCTTTTCAAGGTGATGTGGGGAACTGTTTTGTACTTTTATTTGTTTCTAATTTTGTCATGAGTCAGTGTTGATAGCTTGTTTTTCTAGGAATTTGTCTATTTCACTTAGGTGTCTCAGATGCTAACATACAATTGCCTCACAGCAATCTCTCATATTTTTTACTTCTATACAGCTGGTAGTAATATCCCCTGTACTTTTTTGAGACAAGATCTTACTATGTACCTAAAGCTAACCTTAACTCACCACCCTGCCACAGCCTCCCAAATGTTGAGATTACAGGTATACATCTTCATGACCTGATTTTTTTTGTGGGGGTAGAGTTCAATTCAGGGTTTCTCTGTGTAGCCCTGGCTGTCCTGGAACTCACTCTGTAGACCAGGCTGGCCTCAAACTCAGAAATCCGCCTGCCTCTGCCTCCCAAGTGCTGGGATTAAAGGTGTGTACTACCATTGCCCAGCCATGACCTGATTTATAAAAAATATTTTATGTGTATGTATACTTTGACTGCATGTGTGTGTACCGTGTGCATACAATGCCTGAGAAACTCAGAAGAGAAAGTCAGCTCAGATTGCCTAAAACCGGAGTTACAGATGGTTGTGGGTGCTTGACCTCAGCTCCTCTGCAGGAATAGTCAGTGCTCTTAACCAGAGATATCCCCCAACACAAATTCTCCTATCTTTTTTAAAAAATGATTTATTTTTATTTTATGTGCACTGGTGTTTTGCCTGCATATATCTATATGTCTATATGTCTATATGTCCTCTATCTATCTATCTATCTATCTATCTATCTATCTATCTATCTATCTGTGAGGGTGCCAGATCCTCTGGAACTGGAGTTAAAGACAGTTGTGAGCTGCCATGTAGGTGCTAGGAATGGAATCCCAGTCCTGAAAGAGCAGCCAGTGCTTTTAACCACTGAGCCATCTCACTAGCCCCCAATTCTACTAACCTTTTTTTAAAAACCAATTTTTTTTTTTCTGGATTTTCTCTACTTTCTGCTCTATTTAATTGATGTCTGTTCTAATTTTTATATCTTCTCTTCTACTTATTTAAGTTTCACTTCTCTTTTCTTTGCCAGTGAGGGAAGGTGAACCACTGGATTTCTGGAGCCCCTGCCCTGGCTTTCCCAAAGGAAGCATCACAGTCCCTGGAAGAACAGAGCTCTGTGAGCAGCTACACCATTCACCATACATTAGATCACAAGCTAGTCTTTCCCTTAAATCTCAGGAACTCATGTCCTGTATGACAGGCTAGAAAGTGGGAAGAATATTCAAAGTTCTAAATGCTGTATTAAAAATACACATAAATATTTTGCAGAGTAGTAGGTACTTCTTTGTTTGTTTGAGAGAGTCTCTCTGTCATCCTGGGTGCCCTGGGGCTATGTAGACCATGTTGGCCTTGAATTCACAGAGATCTTCCTGCCTATGTAGTAGGTACTTTTACTATCTATTTTGGGTTCCTTTTTTGTCGGTTTCTTTTGTTAAAAATTCCCTGTTAAATACCCATGGATTTTAAGACTATAGTGAAAAAAACCAGTTGTGGGCTGGTAAGATGGCTCAGTAGTTACGAGCACTGACTGCTCTTACAGAGGATCTAAATTCAATTCCGAGTACCCAGATCCAGCCTAGAACTTCAGGTTCAAAGGATCTGACACTCTTTTTCAGCTCTACACACACATATGGCATATAATCACACAGATTATAATAATTAATAAAAATAAACCTTTTTTAAGAAAGCCAGTTGTGTGACTGTTTCCATCATCATGGTTCCATGTGTTTAAGCCTAGAGCTAACCAGGACAAAAGCTTTTATGTGTGTGTGTGTGTGTGGTGTGTGTGTGTACTGTTAGAGGTGTTTTCACACTCTTTCTTAAACTAAATGCAGGGCCTTGTACAAGGCATCAGCTGAATTGTGTTTGTATGATGCAAATGATCCTGTGTTCCCAGTTGGATAGAATTAAAGGTGCACTGGAGTACAGTTAATTCATGGCTTCATCTTAACAGCTGAGTAGTTAGGTCAATCTAATCTTCTGAATTTTATTGCTTGGTTTATTATGACAATCAGTTGAAACTGCAAAAAGAAATTCAAGAGTATTACACAAAGGCGATATGCTGTGCAGAAGAAAACACCTCGCTCTGAATAGCTCAAGGATTCCAGGCAAGCTACTTAACCACTCTTTATAGATCCAGAGATAAGGTTTAATCCCAACTTGGTCACTTGAAAGTAAGAATTCAGCAAAGTTACCCTCATGCTCTGAACTTCAGCTACTTGATATTTGGTGTTTGTTTTTGTGGATAGACCCCAGGGCTTTGTTCTAGCATTGAGTCATGTCCCAGTTCATACATACCTCAGTTTTATGAAATAGGTTAATTACTTTGCAGAGTTGACATAACAATCCTAAGAATAAAAATCAACTAATGTTACTGATCACACATTTAGTGTTTATACTAAACCCTTTATGTAACTATCATTTAATCATCACGCCACTGTGAGACAAGGTTCTACCATTATTTTTATTGCACAGATGAGGAAAACAGCTAGAAAAGCTAATTTCAGCTTGGGCTACACAACAAGTTTAAGGCTAGCTTGAGCTATAGAGTAAGATCCTGTCTTTAAGACAAAAACAGAGAGTGAGACAGAAACTAATTTACTTATCTAAGCATTATGGTTGCTACTATGGACTCGCTAATTCATCACTCACTCTCAACTAAGTTTGCCTTGTCTGTTCTTGTTCTGAGGCTAAACTACTCCTTTCTCAGCTTTTCTAAAGTCCAGGAAAGCTATGTAGCTTATTTCTGACCAATGACACAAAAAAATTCTTTTGGGAGAATTCTGGCAAGGTCTTTGCTTTCTTAATGAAAGGGGGCATCACTTATATCCCTCTATATTCTTTAAAAAAAAAATTTACTATTATTCTTAGTGTGTGTATGGGTGTTTTGTTTGCATGTATGTTAAGTATGCTACATGTTGCCTGGTGCCTGTGAAGACTAGAAGAGAGATTTGGATCTCCTGGAATTGGAGCTACAAACAGTTGTGAGCTGCCATGTAGGTGCTGGGTGCTAAGAATTGAACTTAGGTCCTCTGGAAGAGTGGCCAATTCACTTAACCACAGAACTATCTCTTTAGCCCCTACTCTTTCAAACAAACAAACAAACAAACAAAACCCACTTCCAACAACAACAAAAACAAACCCGACAAAACTTAATTACACAAAACTCACAATGCCTAGAATATCATAGTCACCGGGCAGTGGTGGCGCACGCCTTTAATCCCAGCACTTGGGAGGCAGAGGCAGGCAGATTACTGAGTTTGAGGCCAGCCTGGTCTACAGAGTGAGTTCCAGGACAGCCAGAGCTATACAGAGAAACCCTGTCTCGAAAACAAAAAAAAAAGAATTATCATAGTCGTCTCAGATCAAGAAGGAAAGGCTGAAAGTCATGAGAGTATTAGTTTTGAAATCATTGGCCTATCTAGTAAGTCAATGCTGCCTGCACTAACGTCACCTCTAGACTTTGGCAGGGGCATGAAGATGGAACTACCCAGGGCCTTGCACAGGCTAGACAGCCCTCTACTTTGTTACTTATTTAGATACTGCTAGTCAGGTTTCCCAGGAACATCTTCTGGTATTTACCAGACACACTGACCAAATGACGGAGCTGAATTCAAATCTAGTCTGACTTACCTAATGCTATGTAAAAAGACAGGGCAGTAGACTTGGTAGGAAATGAAAACTCAAGTGAAGCAAATGATGATACTATTGGTCATTCAGCCTGCTTGCTCAATGCTCTAGTCTCTGGGACTTTAGGTTATGATGGCCTAAAGTACTAAAGAGCTACCAGGAGTACTGTCCTGTACCCCACCCACCACCTCACCCCAGCATACCTCTATTGTACTCAGACTTCTTGTATGAGTTTCAATCCATTCTCCCAGATTAGGGTTCAAGAAGGGGTGGTCTGTGCTGTCTACTCACACCTGTATTATAATACAGGCATTTTAAGCCTCCTAACACGAAGATTGTAAATCAACTGTTTTCTCACCACAAACTTACAAAACTTCTCTTTAGCAGATAGAGGCTGTTGGAGGTGACATGAAGTATAGTTTTGTAGCTTAAACAGGACCAAGAACTACTGATTTTTCTGCCTCTTCTCTTGCTGGAATCAGTAACAGAATTCATACACTTCAAGTACCTTCCTTACCAGTTGAGCAATTTTCAAATTATCACACTTTTGACTTAATGCAGTAAGAATCCTTTAAAGCTAATTTTAGGGGCTAATCATTTAGTTTCCCAAAGATGTACAAGAAAAAAAAATGCTATTCTGTTTGGAAACTGCAGCTTCCATCAATGCCAGGGTTTAGGACAGCCTGCTCATTGCCTGAGAAAGGGTAGGTACCCATCTTGTTGGACATACGACAACCTTTCAAATCTGTTTTAAGTCAAAAGAATGATGATACTATGATGGAAAAAAAATTCTAGACAAGCTTACAGAATTGGGAAAGAGCAACTATCAAACGTACTAAATTGCAGCTGTGTGTGTGTCAGAGCCATCTATAGTGCTTGTGATAAGCAGAATTTTCATTAGGTCGAGGGTTGAGTCTCAAGAATTTACGTTTCTATCAAGTTCTTACGCTTGGGATGACAGAAAACCAGTGCTATGAAGTACAAATTAATCATAGAGCTTAGATACCCATAACTGGGCACGAATAGATGTTGGTAAAGTTTATCTCTAAGAAGTGCTTCAATAATTATGATTCTTACTTCATTATAACTCCCAACATTTTTTTGTAGCAAAAGCAAAACATATGACTTGAAAAGCTATAGTAACTGGTTTCTATATGTTTTTCTTTAAGAACCAAACGGATTCTGAATGCTCGAGACACTAGGAAATAGTTTTTGGCAAAGTTTTCACTTTAAAAATAGATGCTCTGAGGTCTTGGAGGGTAATGACATGAGGACTCGAGTTCAGATCACTAACAACTACATAAAAAGCCACTGCACTCTATGGGCATAGAGGTGGGATCCCAGGGGTCAATGGCCAGCAAGTCTAGCTGAAACTCTGTTTCCAATGGGAGACCCCATGACAACATGACAAAAAATAAGATAGAGAGCAATAGAAGAAGACACTTGATGTTGACCTTTGGTTTACACACACACACACATACACACACACATGAGCGCATGCATGAATACACTCACCCTCTGTCTCTGTCTCTCTCACACACTCAGAGACTTTAAGCGAGGTATGATGGCTCACAACACCTTATCTATAATGTAATTTAGAATGTAAAATAGGTAATTCCAGCACTAAAGAGGCAGAAGCAGGAGGCTTTTAGGGTTAAGTCTAACTTGGGTCATATAACCTGGGCAGGAGATCCCCAGAGCTTGCAGATCAGCCAACCTAGCCAATTAGTGAACTTCAGGTTCAGTGATACCCTGTCTCAAAAAACTAAGTGGAGAGCAATGAAAGAACACACACACACATGTTATACCACACACAAATAAACAAAACTGTGCTTTCCATAATTTGTCTAAGCTCACTATAAATTGATCAGAAAGAATAAAGGATAGAGAAAAGAAGACTATGCGAATGAAGTATAGACCACTAGACAATTCTGAGATCCCTTTCATGGTGGTCTTGGAGCTATGGTACTAATCCTTAATCCTAGAGTAGCTGGCAAAAACACGGGCATAAGCTCCCTGGACAGCTTTATCTGTCTACCTAGAGTTAATGCTTCATCTTTCCTATGTTTTTCCTGACCTTGCCTGGAGCCTCAGCCTGTGCAAGCACCTAACCTCCAGTACTAGAGCAGATAGAAGCACTAAAGTAAATCAGAGCTTTAGAGAAGGTCCTCAGGACAAAATGTCTACTGCAAACTCCCAGGCTGATTTCCAGACACTACGGACCCTTGAAAGGGCTTCAGTTTTTGCAGTTATAACACTCATTTATTCATTTAATCAACCTAAGTTCATTGAGAGCTTAGTAGTTAACAACATGGACTACTCCAATTAAGTACTTGCTGTCTGTGACAGGTTTTAGGTTCTTCATTTTTTTGTATTAACAATAAAACTTAGATAATACAACAATTTGGGGGGAGCTTATCACTTTACAGTTCATAGATCAACACCCAGCAAAGTTAGGGCAGGACTGATGCAGAAGCCATGGTGAAGTACTGCTTACTGCTTGTTCAGCCTGCTTTTTCAGCACTCAGGACCAGGACCACCAGTTCAGGGGAGCAGCCCTAGTGAGCTGGGCCCTCCATATCAACCATCATCAAGAAAAAAACACACAGGCTTGCCCACAGGCTATTCTGCTGAGGGCATTTTCTCAGTAGAGGTTTCCTTTTTTAAAAGATTCCAGTTTGTGTCAACTTGACATAAAACTAGCCAGTACATATACATATACATACACATACACATACACATACACATACACATACATATATACACACACACACACACACACATGCCAATAAGAACTTTGTCCACTCAATATGATAATTATGTATTCTAACTGCAAGTTTTCACCAAGAGACCAACCTGGCTAAAGCAAATTCCAGGACATCTAAAGAGACGGATAAATGGACAAATATGATTGAACTAATAAAAATGAACTAAAATAGGCAAATTCACAGAAAATAGCCTAGTGTTACCAGAGGCTGGATATAGGGAAGGATTTCCTAGGAGATATAAAATGTATTTAGAATGATTTAAAAAAAAAAAAAAAAAGAAGACCTTCTGGAAATAGTAAAGGTGGTCAGGTGGTCACACAACATTGTGAATGTACTTAATGTCACTGAATCATACACTTGAAAATAGCAAAGATGGACTCGGGAGATAGCTTAGTCAATAAAGTGCTTGACTTTGGTCAATAAAACTGACTTTTAAAACAGCTGAGTTTGGTGTAAGTGTAATCCCAGTGCTGGGAGAGGAGAGACAGGCAGATTCTTGAGGGTTGTGACTAGCAGAGTGGCCTACTTGGCAAGTTCCTAGCAGGTGAGAGACTATCTCAAAAAACAAGATTGACAGCTCCTGAAATATGAAACCTAAGGATGACCTCTAGCCTCTGTATATATACATGCAAGCATGAGGACTCCTGACTCTGTCTCTCAAAATGAATAAAATGGGAAATTTTGCACTGTGTATATTTTCCCATGATGATTTTTTAAAGTAAACTTATGCTAGGCATGGTGGTACATGCCTATAATTTTAGCATTTAGGCTACATAGCAAAACTGACTCTTAAGAAAAAAAGGTTTCTGTGGGTGTCTCTGCAAACACCAGGGTCGGTAGAGTAACAATTACCAGAAGGCAAGGACAACTGGTTTAACATAACTCAGTAGCCAGTGTTGGATCAGATTCTATAGCTGCAGTTCTCATCCTACAGGCTGAGACCCCAAAGGGATCGTATATCAGATATCCTGCATATTAGACATTGCCATTCATAACAGTAGTAAAATTACAGTTTTGAAGTACCAAGAAATAATTTTATAGTTGGGGTTTACTGCAACATGAAGAACTGTATTAAAGGGTTACAACATTAGAAAAGTTGAAAACCACTGCTCTGAGTCTAACACTGGCAGTTTATTTTAGCTATATTTAAGTATAGTACAAGTTTTGGAAAGAAGTTTCCTGGTAACAATTATCACAATAAACCTTAAAGCATAACTACATTCAAACTCTTTTGCAAAGTACATGCCATCTCTTCCCTAAGAATGGTTCTGTAGCTTAAGGGCCTGGGGAGGATTTGCTGTTATCACAGCGGTCATCAAGCTACAAAGTTTACGTGACATCTCCCTGTGTATGAGTTCTATTGACTGAGAAGTGATGCTCAAGATAAAGGCCTAGGGAGAAAGAGTCTGGGATAATCATAATAGTCTAGGAGATTCAGGTCTGACTGGGCCTCACTGATAGCACAGCTTACTGGGTTATTAACTACATCCACTCCCAGCTTTCTGGGCAGAAAACAAATATCCATTTCTTCTGTTGAGGAGACAACCCTGTGTTTAATATTCCTGGCTTCTCTAGTGCTTATCTATAAACAAGGACCCAGTACCTTCTACAAGTTTCTTTATATTTTGCTTAAGGTGACTCTTACTAAGTTCCAAGAACCTGGGAAGGTCGCTTAGTTGAAAGTAAATAACATGAGTAAGCAACTAAATAAATACATGAAAAATGGTAACAGCACTTACTTGAAAAATTGCAAATGGAGACAAAGTTTAAAAAATGCCTTGACACCTTAATGATAGTTATTAATGGTAGTTATTACTGTAATAACTAATTGCAGCAATGATTAATGTAAACTAATGATAATGACATCCAAATGTTATTGCTTTCTAATGTATTTTATTTATTTAAAAAAAATTTTGTCTTTATTTATGTGTATGAATATTTTGCCTGCCTGTATGTATATGTACTGCCTAGGTGTCTGGTGCCCCAGGGGCCTGAAGAAGCTGCAGTATCTCCTGGAAATAGAGTTTTGTAGATATGAGTTGCCATATGGGTGCTGGAATATGATCCCAGGCCCTCTGTAAACAGATAGTGTACTTACTGCTGAGATATCTCTCCAACCCTTTTTGCATTCTATTGCATGTATATGAATATGTATGTTGGCTCATATATGACACAGATAATGTGGTGTGTGTGCGCACACATGAGAAGTGGGGAAGAAAGGAGAGATGGGGAATGGGGGGACACAAACAAGAGAGAGCAGAGAGAAGACTAAAAGTGCAACCATGGTGTTACATTCCTTTAATCCCAGGTTTCAAGAGCCAAAGCCAGGCAGATGGGCCAATTAAGTCTATACGGAGTTCAATACTAGCCAGAGCTACACTGTGAAACCCTGTCTTAATTAATAATAATATAATAATAATAATAGAAATTGAAGACTCTGATCACCAGAAGAGTTATAGAGAACTAATTACCCTGTCTTAATTAATAATAATAATAATAGAAATTGAAGATTCTGGTCACCAGAAGAGTTACAGAAAGCTATCAACTCCTCAGGGCCAAAGGTCTCAGAATCCAGACTGAGAGACACAAGACTAACAGCTGCCAAGGACTAAAGGTCCTGATTGGGTGCTGGAACACCTACAGAGCTAAAGTCTACATGAAGGCTATAACACTAGAGGGTGCTAACTGCTTCTTCTGAATCCTGCTCCCGGGTGCAATGAGCTTTGCCTTGCCTACTCAGAATTTCCATATCTTAGCAAAAACACACACACAACACACACACACACACACACACACAAATTCACCACCCCTCTGCATGCATGCATGCAGGAGAGAGAAAAGTCTATCAAAGTCATTATTTTCTGATTTGAAAGAACAGGCTGGGGTAGTACAAACCATAGACTGCTAGAATAAAGGAGTTTTTAAGGGAAAGATAAGGTAATATGCTCAGTTTTAAACATAAGTTTGAGCAATGTATGAAACAATCATGGAGATGTTTGAAAGACAGCTAGAATAAACTAATCTGAAGCTCAAAGGAAGTATCTACCACACTATAAATCCTTTAGATAGCAAATGAGACTTCAGGCAACACCAACTTTCAATAGGTGAACAGAGAAAACTCTGAAAGGAAACTACAACTCAGAAACAGCAGAAGAAGCAGAAGAAAAACAAACAAAAATAAGCAGAAATTTTGTGATAGATTAAGGAAAAGCAAGGGAAGCCTGCTTTAAAGAGGAGGGAGGAAGGAAGAGGCTGGTGAGATGGCTCAATGGGTAAAGACACTTGCCACCATGCCTGAAGACTTGTCACCAACCCTGAGTTCAATCCTAGGAAGAAGGAAACCAATTTCTGCAAGTTGTCCTCTGACACACATATATGCTTTGATGTGTCCCCCACCACAACAATACATGTTAAAAAGAGATGTTTTTTCAAAAAAAAAAAAGGGGGGGGGAGGAGGAAGAAGAGAAGGAAGAAGAGGGAGAGGAGGTGGAGGAGAAGGAAGAGCTAGGGAAATGGCTCAGTTGGCAGAGTGCTTGTCCTGGGTTTGACTCTCAGCAGTTCATAAGTCAGGACATATGCCTGTAATCCCAGTACTAGGGAAGTAGAGGCAAGAGGATCAGAATGAAGTTTAAAGTCATCCCTTGAAGCCTCTGATACAAGAAACTATCCGAGCCCCTCTTCTCCCAGAAAAAAGGGAAAAGAGGAAAGACTTAAAAAGGGGAGGAAGGGGCATTAAGGGTATCAACTGATATAGAAGCATCAAATTAAGATGAAGTCTAAAAACAGTCCACTGGTTTAACAATAAGGAGAGAACCCATAACTACAGTAGAAACAGTTCAGTCCATGAAGTTCTTCTTCAATGAAGTTGTAAAGGTAAGTGACCTGAGAGACCTTTTCTGAACAGAGGAAACCAGCTTCAACATCAAAGGAGTGTTAGCAACTTCAGGGGTTTAAATTTGATTTCCTGGCTCATCTGAGATGCTAATCACTGTGGTATCTAAGATATCCACATATTCTATAGCAGTAAAAGCATTTACTGTGTAATTAAAAAAAAAATCTGTGGTTAGTTTAGGTACTGCTATATAGTATGCATATAGTATGACCTTAAAGCTGATCCCCAGGTGTTTCTCTTGGAAAATAAGAGCTATCACTCCACAGCTGTTTTAGAATTAAATGAGAAAACCTTGGGAGAAGTTCTATGTAAAGAACAGAGCACCAGACATTGGAAATGGCTAAAGGTAAATTGCCTGCTTTGCAAGTTTAAGTACCTGAGTTTGGAACCCACATAAAAATCCAAGTATGACTATATGCTGTTATCTCAGCTCTGGGGAGGTGGAGACAGGAGGACTGACTCCTGGGATTTGCTGACAAGCCAGTTTAGCAAAAAATCAGTGAGCTTGTCTCAAAATCAGAGAGCCTGTCTCAAAAACTAAGGTATCGAGCAATTAAGGAGGACAACCAACTCTGACGTATACCCACATCATACACAGATGAAGTACAGTGTCAGGTACGCCTAAGAGCTCTGCCAGGTAATCAGAGAGACAGACATACATACAGATACAGACAGAGAGACAGAAAGATAGACAGGCAGAGAACTGAGCAGGGATCTGGTCACTGAAAAGACTATTTTGAGTCATACTGATATATCAGATCATTTACTGTATCTGTAGGCTGACAGCTTTATTAATTATCAAGGTCTTCTAGCTGATAAACTGATACATCATTTTTGCCTGTTTGAGACAGGATCACTATGTAGTTCTGGCTGCCCTGTTAGTGGGAAAAAAAAAAAAAAAAAAGGAAGAGGGAGAGAGGAATTGAGAGTTAGGAGTTTCAGATTGTAGATTTTTGTTTTGTTTTGTTTGGAGGCTGGCTTTTTTTTTATTTACTGGGGAGGTGGGGTGCACTTATAGCTAGAACTGGCCTTGAACCCCCAGTCCTGCTGCCTCTACCTCCAGAATATAGAGATTATAGGTATTTGCTACCACATTCAGCTGACATATTTGTAACATTTGGATATATTGTTTGCTAGAGCCTGAAACCAGAAAATTCACAGGGCACTGTAACTAGTTCCAGGCAGCATAGGAGTAGGAGGTACCCAGGACAGAATATGGGGAAAGGAAGATGAAACCTCAGTGATTACCTTGTAGCAGAGCGACAGTGAATACACAGCCTGGAGCAGGATACCCTAGGTATCAGGCCCAGCTCCAACACAGATCACTTCTACAGATCACTGAATTCTCCATCTTTTCATTCATATAATGGTAAAGTAAAAGCTTCATACATTCTTAAATCTTGCAATTATCTTTTAAATGGATTTGGGACCTACATAGAAAGTTGAGAGCAGGCATAGTTACATTTACTACTCTTTGCTCCCTTGTGAAGAAAAATTCTTAGGGTTTTCATTATTGTAAAGAGACACCATGACCAAGGCAACTCTTATAAAGACAACATTTAATAAGGGCTGGCTTACAGGTTCTGAGGTTCAGTCCATTTTCACCATGGCAGGAAACATGGCAATGTACAGGCAGACATGGCACTGGAGGAGCTGAGAGTTCTACATCTTTTTCTGGATGCAAACAGGAGAAAACTGTCTGCCAGGCAGCTAGAAGGAGGGTCCCAAAGCCCACCTCCACAGTGCCACACTTCTCCAACAAGGCCATACTTCCTAATAGTGCTACTCCCTGGGCCAACCATATTCAAATCACCACAACTTCCAAACCTTTTATTGTGGTTTTCTTGTAGAATATATATTGAGGCACAAAAGTGTAATAACTTATCAGATGTTATCATATAGTGGATTTGGCTTGGTTTTTCTCTTGAAACACTGAAGATCAAATGCAAAACCATGTGAATGCCAGGAAAGCCTCCAACTATTGGGCGATGTCTCCAGTTTGCACAGTTCTAAATCTCCATCTCTACATTCCAATCTCTTTTCTCTAAAAGGCATACTCATTGCAGTGCTTTACAATAACCATTAGCTAGGGACTGTACTAGGGCCTTTTATAGACCCATGAACCAACCACTGGCTTAGGTCATTATCTCATTTTATAGTTGAGATTCAGAAAGGTTAAAATAACTCTACCAATGTGCCACAAGCCTACCAGTAGTAGAGTTTAGATTCTGGAAGTTACAAATACCAAAACAGAGTTGCCATATTAAACCTAACAAAATGGAGCCCAGAGCCGTGAGGAAGGAATCTGTATGTCTGTAGTACAGTATATCATAAAACATTCCTGCATATATGCCTGTTACAGGATTTACTGCAAAAAGTACTTCTAGACTGCATTACTTCAAATAATAATAAGCTAGTTGCACAAGGACTTAACCTAGCAACATCTATCTCACCAATGAGCTATAGCATCCTCTGCAACAGGTCCCGATAGCCAATGGCCTTTCTTTCAAAATCATTTATGTGAAGTTTTTCTTTTTCTTAAAAAGTTCTCCTCTGCCACAACCTCCCTAAATGTGCCTATGGTCCACTACAGCATATGTAACCTGAACAAAAACTCTTTGGCACCTGGAAAGATGGCTCAGTGGGTAAAGAGTTTGCTGTGCAAGTATAACGCCCATGAGTGGTGTGGTCTGAATGAGAATGCTCCCACAGGCTCATGTATGTGAATACTTGGTCCTTAGTTGATAGAAGAACTGTTTGGGAAGGATTACGAGGTATGGTTTTATTGGAGGACTGGATTTATTAGGAGGTAGGGACTTATTGCACTGGGGCTGGGGGGTAAGCTTTGGGGTTTCAAAAGCCCAAGCCCTTCCTAGTTAGTTCTCCTTGCCTCATGGTTGTATCTTAAGATGTGAGTTCTCAGCCACTGTTCCAGCACCATGCACACCTGTCACCTGGTTCCTTACTGTAATGGTGTTGAACTCTAACCTTCTGGAATTTTGAGCCCCAAATTAAACAATTTTTAATAAGTTGCCTTGGTCACAGTGTTTTATCACAGCAATAGGAAAGTAAGACACCATATAAAAGCTGGCACAGTACTGGTCTCTGTAATCCTAGCACTCTTAGTAAGATGAGATACAGACATAGGAGAATACCTGGAGCTTACAAGTCAGCAAATCTATCATACACAGTGCAGTGGCAAGCAACAGAGAGAACCTGTTTCAAAGAAAGTGGAAGGCAAGGGCTGGTGACACCTGACATTGTCCTCTGACCTTCATACATATACTGTGTCATGCAAGCACCAGTAAGCACAAAATTAAATAAATGAAAAACTCAGTCTGAAGAGATGTTACTAGAGCAGTCAAGAGTGCTTGCTACTCTTACAGAATACTGGACTTTGGTTCCCAGTAGCCGTGTTAAGTGGCTCATAACTACTTTTAACTCCAGCTCCAGGGAATCAAATGTCCTATGGTCTTACTTCAGCACCTGCAGACATGTAGCATACATACAAAGAAATATATAAATATACAGATAAATAAAAAAAATATTTGAAAAAGTAAAAGCAAGTCCTTTTCTCGGAGCTTCATCTCTCTATTTCCATCTCATATTGACACTCTAGATCCCTTCTCTGCTCAGAACACATACCAGAATTCTGGGTGTCACTTGGATGCTTATACCATCCGAATATTTTAAGAGAAGAAGAAAAAGGGTTCGGGAGATGGCTCAATGCTTAAGAGCACTTACTGCTCATGTAGAAGATCAGGGTTCAGTTTCCAGCACCCATATGGCAATTCACAACCTTCTGTAACCCCAGTTCTAGGGTATCTACTGCCAAAGAGAGATTTCAAGGGCAGTGGGCACGCATGCAGTATATATATATATATATATATATATATATATATATATATATATATATAAACATGGAGGCAAAACATTCATGCTCATAAAAAAAAAATAAAAATACATCTTTTTTAAGGAAAGAGAAGTATATATAAATCTTAACTATATTCCAAAATTGTACCAACAAATTTTTTTCTGAAATTTCTGGGAAAAATAGTCCTATCACCCACTGCTAAAGTGAACCTAGGGGAAAAGTGTGCAAGTTTGCTGCACTGACTATGTGTTGTAGGCAGCTTGGGCTACCAAATTTAGAAAATGCTTTAAGTTAGGTGAGCTTCAAAACATACATTTGTTTCTCAGATCTGGAGGTTAGCAGTCCCAGGTCAGAATGCCACAGTGAGTACTGGAGAGGGTTCTTTCTGGCTGGCACGGCTATCTTCTTGCTGTGCCTCTACATAGCAGACTGAACTCTGGTATCTCTTCTCAGATGAACATTAATTCCACCATGAAGGTCTCACCCTCATGACCTAATTTAACCTCCAAAGGCTCCATCTTCTATTACTAACATCCTATTGGAAGTTAGGCCTTCAACATACATGTTTTTGAAAGGACACAAATATTCAACCCATAACACAATCTACAGGTAAACAACTCAAAGTATACAGCATATTGTATTCTCCAGTCACTTTCTTAAGATGTTCAACTATGTAGCAAGAACAATGTTTGTAAGCATTTCTCTGTAAGGTGCTGAGTTCAGTGTTAAGCACACACCAAAGACCTTTTCAGAAAGAGGGAGAGGAAAAGGTTATCAATTTACTAGAAGACAGCTGTTCACCAGAACACAACATATCCCAGAGTTGTACAGTATTTCCAATCTTAAGCTTCAGAGAGAATTTCATTCCCTTTCTCATAACTCTCCACCTCTGAAGTAGGTAACACCACAATGGGCTTGACTTCCTCTAATTTTTTGTTTGCTTGTTTTGAGACAGGGTGTTCTCTGTAGCCCTGGCTGTCCTAGAGCCCACTGTGTAGATCAGGCTGTACTCACAGAGATCCACCTGTCTCTGACTTCTTCCACTTTTGCTCCCATGAACCCTCAGCCCCCATCACTGAACTACAGGTCACTAGCCATTTCTAGAGTCTCAGAGAAAAGGTTCCTTATTAAGAAAAGATAAAAAAAAGACAACCTCTCCCTTAGCATATTGTGCTGACTGGGTTTTTAATTTATTGGAGATATCTGAGAACTGTTGATTTTGTGCACTGTGTATTCAGATGCTGATTTCTATGCCCAGACATCTGGTTGTAGTTCAGACAATCGAACGGTCAAGCATCTCTGGTCTCAATGTTATGTAAAAGTTAATTCCCATCACCTCTGTTTGATTAATACAGTGGTGACTGAGCCAATAGCTGGGCAGAAGAGAATAAGGTAGGACTTCTGATCTCAACCGGAGGGTTCTGGAGACAGAGAGGGAGAGAGACCATGTAGATAGACCAGGAGGATTCACCATGAGGTTGAGATCAAAGAGCAGCCATGAGGACACACATGGACTAAAAGCAGCCAGGTTAAGACCAGATGGGAAGTAACAGGGCATTTTGCTGGGTAGTAGCAGTCCAGTCGTGTTAGAATAGCTAAGCATATAAGCTTGGTAACACAAGCTGCCAGCAGCTTGTTAATAAAAATACCAAGTCTCTGTGTCATTTATTCGGGAGCTAAAATGGGTTACAGCAGGTGAGCAAAAGGGATTAAAAAAAAAAAAAAAAACAAGAATTACTATTACAGAGAAGAGGGAAATACAACTGAAAAAATGCCTCCCCAAATTGACCTGTAGGTGAGCTTGTGGGACATTTCTCTTAATTAGTGAGGGTTCAGCCATTGTGGGCAGTACTGACCCCCTTCCCCCAAATGGGGCATCCTGTGTTGTGTAAGAAAGCAGGCTGAGCAAGCCATAGGAAAGAAGCCAATAAGCAGCATCCCTCCATGGGTTCTGCTTTCATTCCTGTCTCAATTTTCCTCAGTCATAGATTGTGACCTAAGAGTTTAAACACACACACACACACCCCACCGCCTCCTCCCCAGTTGTTCTTGGTCATGATGTCGTATCATATTTTTAGCTTTATCTTTAGCTTTATCACTTAATCTTTAGTTGCTATGAAAGTAGCACATCTTTAAGACAGACCAACTTGCTTATTACATGTGATGGTTTGTACATGCTTGTCCCAGAGAGTGAGTGGCACTATTAGAAGGTATGGCCTTGTTGGAGTAGGTGTGTCACTGTGGGTGTGGGCTTTAAGACCCTCATCCTAGCTGCCTGGAAGTCAGTATTCTGCTAGCAGCCTTCAGATGAAGATGTAGAACTCTCAGCTCCTCCTGCACCATCCTGCCAGGATGTGCTATGTTCCCACCTTAATGATAATAGAATGAACCTCTGAACCTGTAAGCCAGCTCCAATTAAATGTTGTCCTTATAAGAGTTGCCTTGGTCATGGTGCCTGTTCACAGCAGTAAAACCCTAACTAAGACATTACACATACTATAAACTCATAAAATTCAAGTTCAAGTCTTTCTGTATCCTTTAGAAGCTATAATTAACAGTCAAATCACATGGTCTGAGTTAAACTATCACAATTTCTTTATCTGCAAAGAAGAATATTATGAAATTTAACATTAATAGTAAATAATTCATGTATTACTTAGTATGTACTTGCCAAATGGCAATTAAAAACTTTTTTGGCATAGTCATTACTATCATCAGTAATAAATAATTAATGTACTATATTTAGCAACTCGTCTCACTTCAATGTTCCATTTCCAGCCATATATAAGACAAAGTAACTTGAAAATCTGTTTCCTGTACAAATTCTACAGAAGCTGGGTACAGCACAACAAGCATCTTATTCTTAGACAAAGAAGATAGTTAAGAAAGAAAGTAAAATCCTTGGGGGTCAAAAAAAAAAAAAAAAAAAAGAAGAAGGAAAGAAAAACAAACAGGAAGTCTAAATAATGAGCTGATGTCAGGCTGCTCTGGTAAGGCATGTGGGTCCTGGTCATCAAAGAAACTGACTTTTGCCAGGTGGTAGTGACACACACCTTTAATCTCAGCAGTCAACAGGTAGAGGCAACTGGATTGTGGGGCAAGTGGACAGTGCCACCAGACAGAAAACCTGGTAAAGTTTAAGCAGTTCAAAAACCCTGGGAATTCTCGTAATTAAGAATGATAGGCATTGAAACTAGCTGCTGGCCAGGCTCTACCTGTCCTGGAACACCTAACCATGACACTACACTGAGAAGACAATGACAAATGTTAAAGTAGCATAAAAACCTAGAGTTCATGCTAATGAGTATCTAGATAGGCCCCAAGTGTTTAGCCAATGAACTTCCCTTCCTGGGCATCCCTTCCTGCAAAAAGTATTTAATCCCTGATTCACCCTGAATGAGACATACGCATGAACAGCTGCCATAAAAATAAAGCGCTTTGGAGATAAAAATAAAATAAAATAAAATAAAATAAATAAATAAAATAAAATAAAATAAAATAAAGCAAGGACCCTCTCCTTCATCAAGGATTGCTGCTGGGTGGGGGAAGGGAAATAGACCTTCGTTGTAAAAACCACCTAAATCTCCTGGAGAAGGACTCTCTTCTAGTCCCTCCATACTCACTAGGAGCCAAACTGGATTCCATCCTTCCTGTCCTGGGCGCAGCCATTCTTTCCTGTCTGGGCATAGGAGAGGTGTGGACTCTCGGACCCCTCCATTCCCAACTCCCTTGGTCCCGAGCAGCACAGGGTACAGGAGAGGTTGAGAACCACAGCACCCGTCCCAGCCCCGCTGTGCTGTTTCTTACCCAGGGAAACACAGGCTGGGATCTCTATCACAGATTGTATTCTGCTTCCCTGAGTGACATGCTGGTAGCGCTTCGGCATCCCAGCAGTGAGGAAGACACATAGCCTGACAGTGGATCTCTGAGTCCAAGGCCAGCCTGGTCTACACAGAGAAACCCTGTCTTGAAAAATGTAAATGAACAAACAAACAAATAAATAATAAAAGAACTGCTTTTTTTTTTTTTTAAATAGACACTAAGGTTAGGAAATAAGGATACTGAAGGGCTCTAGCAGACCTGAGTATGGCAAACATGGGAAAGCCAGATTCTGTCCTTTCCCTTTCCCTTTCCTCTTTGCTAAAAACCATTAGACTATATTCCTAAAGCTAGTCCCCAAGGTCTATTCCCTTATTTGGCCATTTCTTCTTCCTGAGGGTCCAGCTATCAAAGTATTGAAGTCCAGCAATCAAAAGGCCCCTTTGGCTGCTGTAATTAACCTGACCAAGTAAAATTAAACATACCCTAACATGGAGTGTCCCCCTTTCCCCTATAAGCTGCCATATGTCTATGGCCCATGTCTGTCTCCTCTCTATCCAAAGGCAGTCCTTTGTCTCTCTGGGGTAAATATCCCTCTAGGATAATAATATTCACTGATTAGTAGACACACAAAAAAAATTCTCTCCCTGTAAAGTATAAATTATATTATTTAATTCTCACAATCATCCTATTAAATATTGATAATGTTTTCTCAGTTTACAAAACAAATGCAGTTTAGGGAAGTTAAGCAATTGTCTAAAGTTATCCAGGTATTCACTGACAGAGCTTAATTTTTAACTTGGCTGTTCATTCAATTAAAATGCACTGCCAAATTCTACTGTAAGCCCAGCAAAGACAGAGTTTGCCCCCTTTTCCAAAATAACACGTTGCTTGATCTTTTTAGTGCAAATCAACAAGTGTTTCCTTCCTTCTCAAGCTTAGCTATTCCTAAGAATGAAGTTAGCCAGAAAGGCAGAATGCCAAAACAGCTTAGTTGCCTCTGGCAAAGAACTTACTTTACTGGGAACACCCTGAACTGGGAAGGGAAAAAGCAACAAGCTCCCTGAGCTAGGTCTGTCCCATGTGTCTTGGCTACTGGAAATAATTTTATTAAAATAAACATATAATAGAGATCAAACAAAATATTTTACTATGAAGATTATTAAGAGCAAGAGAGTTGTAATAAACGTAACAGGTGAGGCTGAAAGTTAGAGATTACTGCTACAACCCTACCAAACTGAACTTCCAATATAACTCCGAGTATTATTTGGATGTATATTATTAAGATCTGTTTTATTAACTTAAAAACATAAACAGCTGAGGCTGAGTGTGCAGCTCAGGTAAATATTTGTCTACTATATGCAAGGCTCTGGGTTTAATCCTTACCACAACAAAAAACAATGGAGAGATAGCTAAGTAGTTAAGAACACTGACTTAACTGGGCCTGGGGTGCAAACCTTTCTTTAGAAGCAGGGAGAATCTCTGAGTTCTAGGCCATCCTGGTCTACACAGAGAGTTCCAGAACAGCCAGAGAGCTATACTTAAAGATCTTATCTTTAAAAAATACAAACAACAACAACAACAATAAAACCCTGCTGGGTGTGGCAGAGTACACTTTTAATTATAGCACTCAGGACACAGAAGCAGGCAAATCTTGACAGCCAAGGATATGCAGAGAGGCCCTGTTTCAAAAAGAAGGAGGGGGAGAAGTAGGGGAGGGGGAGGGGGAGAAGAAAGAGGAGGAAGAAGAGGGGAAAGAAAAGGGAAGTAAAGGGAAGGGAAAAGGAGGGGAGGGAAGGGGAAGGAAGGAGACAAGAGGGAAGAAAAGGGAAGGGAGGTGAGGGAAAGGAAGGGAAGGGGAGGTGAGGGGAGAGAGCCAACTTCAGACAACAGGCTCTCTGCTCTTTGAGATACCTTCACTCATATAAGGAAGAATTTAAACAGAACTGACATCATTCACAACTTCCATTCTGCCAGTGGCTCAATGTAGAACAAAGCTCTCCCATTCTTCCAACTCCAATCCCACTACCAAAATTTTGAGCTACTTTTCCTCTTCAACACTTCTTTTCTATTGTCAAGAACTGGCTATATAATCTTTTTGTGTGTGTGATAGGGGATTGAACCCAGCACCTTCTCACGTTAGGTCTGATTCTCCCAGTGAGCTACAGCCTCCAAACCTGACCATACCTTATAACAATGTGTTTATTCATGATATTACCTTATCTTGATTTCTATTCAATATTTTTGAAGGTTTGTGATGTGTAAAATACAAGCTAGATATCTTCAGATACATTTTTATCCATTCAGTTCCATTGCTGCATATAGTACCTACCTTTTATTTATAAATAAGAGTAGTTATTATCAGACACTTACTTTTTGTCAGATATTATAGGCTGGCCTCAAACTCATGGAAATCTTCCTGTCTAAGTCTCCCAAGTGCCAGAATTGTAGGTATGAGCCTCCATGCTTTGGTTTAAAAATTGATTTCTTGAGGAATAAGGTTAGATAGTCAGAGAATAACAACATTCCAAATACAACATACATAAAAACATAAGAAAAGGCCACACTGAAATGTAAGAATTTAAAAGATCAGTCTTCAGAATCAACTGACATGGGTTCAATTAACTAATTTTGTTTGACTCTGCAGTGACCACTATGACTATAATTTTCTCATCTGTGAAATGGTGATAATAAGCTATATTGCATGGGATTTACTTTAAAATGAAAGTGCAGGCCCAGAGAGAAGGTGCAGCCATGAAAGGCACTTGTTATAAAGCTTGATAACCTGAGTTTTATTCCCCAGAACCCATATGATAGAAGGAGAGGACCAACTACAGAAAGTTGTCCTCTTCCAGGCATGTACCACAGTGAGCTTGGTACCTCTCTCTCTCTTTCTTTTTCTCTCTCTGTCTCTCTCTCATACACACACACACACACATACACACACACAGACTGTAAAGTCCACTTTCAAATAAATAAATAAATTAAATAAATAAATAAATAAATGTGAAATGAGATACTGAAGGTGCCTAACACAGGCCAGGACCATGACAAGTACTCAGTAAGTGTTAACTTCTCTTCATCCCACTTGTTAATAATTCAATAACCAATTCTTTAACCAAGAAAGTTACTTCTACTGGTGGGCATGTTGGTACACACCATTAATCTCAGCATTCAGGAAGCAGAGGCTGGTAGATCTCTGTGAGTTCAGGCCAACTTGGTCTACATAGTGAGTTCCAGGAGAGACAGAGCTACATAGTGAGACTGTCTGTCACTTCCACTTCCATCATTACTGGACTTAGACACATCTTTTACAGCTTCTCAAGCTTTGCTAGGGCTTTTGGAGCCCTAAGTAAATTGTAAAGTCACTCAGCAAATTAGATCCATTCATGGAGGAGGGGGTCAGAACAGATAATGGGAGTAAAAACTATTAAAATTCACTAAATAAATATAAAAATATATCAAAGAATAATTGAAAAGCAATAATAATCCATTCTTATACCACTCACCAGTGTAGGCCATGTTCTTAGGGTTGCCGTAAGGAGCCCCAGGTTGCACGGGGCTGTAAACGGGGTTCATTGTGGAAGACTGAGGATCCTACAGAAAAGACAAAGACAGCAGCATTGATTATTAATTGCTCATTCCCTGTGACATCATCTTCTTCTAATCTCTTCTAAAGTCTTCAGTTATGCTCATAGGGAAGTATGATAGTATAGGAACAAAGGGAAGTATCATAGTATAGGAACAAAATGATGAAATGGAATATATTCTTTCCCCATTTAACAGATGAAGAATGAAAGACAGAGAAGTGATATAACTTGTCTAATGTCAACTCAGCCATTTTAGACTCAGTTTAATATTAGTACCTGTATTCTACAGAAGGTTCTGACATTAATGTGGCCCTGGCCAAGTCACTTTGTCTCTTCAGACTTCAATGTCATAATGTTAATGGATTAGTTGACCTCTGAGGTCCTTTCTATTTCTAATGATGCTAACTCACAAGTTGGAAAATGACATACTGCTACAGTTTACCAAGAGAGCCTGGGTGTCTGGCAGTGAGTACCAAGCCTGCTGGAAGGAAGAAAGAACAAGTGTCTTATGCCTGAAAAAGATAAGATAAAAGCTACTAACAGCTGTAAAGAAAAAGGACAGGAATTTTTATTAACTCTATTTGTGTGTTCATGCATGCACACATGTACAGTGCCAAGTGGAGATTGGGAGACAAGTTGTAGAAATTGTTTCTCTTCTTCTGCTGTGGGTCTCAGGGATAGAACTATGTTGTCAGACTTAGCAGCAAGTACCTCTAGCTACTGAGCCATCTTGATGCTTCCCAAAGAGGGAATTTGATGCCACTAAATATCTTAAGCAAAAAGAAAAACAGAGCCAAGACTTCTTACCAAATTTATTCAAGGGAAAGAAACTTGGAAATTTGTGTGCAATAACTATTACCTACACAAGTGCTCTGTTAATTATCTTAATGAAGGACATTCTCCATTCTGATTAATGGAAAGACTGCCATTAAGCTCTATTAATCAGACAATTTGTCCCATCTTGTTTAGAGAGCCATATCTTACACATAAGCCAACACATGTTTGAATACGTGTCTCCAGATATATTACTTACACTCCATAAAATCAAACAATTCTCTCCTAACTAGGTTTACATGATAGATGGGCAATTTTTTAGGTCATTAACTTTTGTTGCACCTCAGGTTAGGGAACAAGTTAAATGCTGAAGGCAGGCAGTGAACATCTGGCTTGATGACAACGGCTCTGTGATTAATTAAGTCTGTTCAGGGTTCTGGAATGAAAGGTAGAGAATTGATGGGTTCCCAAGGGCAGGACACTGGGACTGTCAGAACAGGCAAACAGGAAATGCTACTGTTCATTTCAGAGACTAGAACTTCCATAAATCTGCCCAATGCAAAGCCCTGGCAAACAAAGCTAGGATTAATGGGGTCATTACACTCATCTACAAATTGAAGCTACAACTTGAGGATATGTTAAATAATGTATGTGCATTCTCAGCTCAGTTTAGCGAAAAATAACAAAATAAAAAAACCAACCAAACAAACAAAAAAAAACCAAATGATTTCACAACCAGGCTGAGAATTAAACTCTGATGTTTGATGTTAAACTTAGTAACTGTAAAGTGATATGCAGATACAAACAATGATGGCGTGTGACTGTAGAGCTCCTGTGCAGATAACACAGATGACTGCTTGAATACTTTCCCTAACTTGGACCTTCTTCTCCTCAACCCGTTCTCTGCCTAATAAGTCAGTGTTAAGTAAGACTGTTAAAATGCTGTCGTGACTTGAAAGTAGTATCCGCTAAAAAGCATGTGTAGGAAACTAAATGGCCACTGTTAACAGTAAGAGGTAGGATGTTTAAGACACCAAGAGGGATCCACTCCACTCCCATGAACTGATTGATGTTGTTATACTGGGAGAGGGAGCCTCATAAAAGGATAAAAGAGGTTTCTCCTGCTTTCTCTCTACCCTCTTGTTTGGTTCTTCTGTTCTCCATGGAATGGCACAGCAAGAAGACATTGCCAAACACCTGCACCTCATTACTGAACTTCCCAACTCCAGACTGTGAACACATAATTTTTTCTCTTGTTATAAATTACCCAATATGTGGCATTGTTACAGCAGCATGAAACAGACTAAAACATGTGCTGGGCAGCACAACTGGCCCTATAAACATCTGCACGCTCTCCTACTGAGAACACACCCTGTGCTGCTGATTGGACAAAATGTGAAACATTTTTATAGTCAAAGAAATTCATCAACTGTGAAACAGATCTTCCACTGCTCCAAACTGGGAGACCCAGACAGACACAGGAGACCATGACATGGACATAACAACATCAATTCAGTCCCAACCAGTAAATGAGAGAAAAGAGATCTGCCAGGGTCTAATATTTGGAATAAACCAGGTATGGCAATGCGAAGCTATACTCCCAACACTGGGAAAGCTAAAGGAGAACTGCTCTGAGTTCAAGGCTGGACTAGGCCACACAGTAAGATTCTGTCTCAAAAGTAAACAAACAAAAAATTAAAATAAGACTATGACAGTCACTACTTGGGGAACTGCTGAGAGGAGAGTTCCCAGCTTCCAAGGGATTGTCCTTTGGTAACAGAATCTGTATACTGGCCATGATGTCACACAGACATCAGCTACTCCCACAAGTTCTAGTGTCAGGCAGATTCAGGTTCAAGTTCTGCAATTACCACAAATCAATTGAAAGCCACAGCAAGTTTCCTAACCACTCTCAGTTTCCTCCAATCTTAAAATGGAAAATAATACTATATAAAAGTTTTGTTTTTTTTTTTTTTCAAAAAATAGTGAGTTTATTGAGGTAGAATTTACATATAGTAAAATTCACTCTTTTAAGGGCTATAGTTCTGAGCCCTAAAAAAAAAAAAAAAAATGTGCTCAATTACACAAATAACTGCAATTCTATAATCAAAATTCAAAGATTTCCATCACTTCCAACTATTATCTTTTTTGGTCAATCCCCTGCCTTTCTCCTAGCTCCTAAAAAACTCATCAACTTTTGTTATTTTAAAGATTTTCTTTATAGATTATGTATTATATATACAGTTCTTTATCAAATAGCTAACTAACTGACATTATTACTATTATTTTAGATGAGATTAAAAGGAATGACTGGGAAAAACATAATAATCATAAAAATTAGTGGAGATGTATTTTTTTAGTCTTCATCTTTATCTAGATGAACAGTCTAAAGTAATGTTTTCCAATAAAATGTCTTATACTGATAGAAATATTTTAAAGATTTACTTATTTATTGCATGTAGTATGTGTGCCTGAATGAATTTATACTGACCATGTGAATGTAGGTACTCACAGAAATCAGTCAGAGGGCATAGAATCCCCTGGAACTGGAACTGTGGTAGTGAGCTGCCTGATGTTGGTATTGGGAACTAAACCCAGGTCCTCTGAAAGAGCAATAAGTGCTCATAACTGCTAAACCATCTCTCCAGCCCCAGTGTCTCAGCTACGGATGTACTAAAAGGTAGAACATTTATTTGCCTAGCACACACAAAGCTTTAGATTTGAGATTGTGTGTCCCATATCCCTCCCCAAACCCTGCACTGAGGGAGGGAAGAAGGGTCTAAACAAGAAGGGATCTTATTTCTGTATTGGCTTCTAAGCTCCTCAAATGCAGCCTCAGACATGCAAATAGAGCACTTTTATTTTACTCTATCTGCATGTACACTTGTATGCCAGAAGAGGATATTAGATACCAGTATAGATGGCTGTGAGCTACCATATGGTTGCTGGGAATTAAACTCAGGATTTCTGGACTGCAGACAGTGCCCTTGACCGATGAGCCATCTCTCCAGCCCCAGGAGTTTTAGTTTTCTTTAATAGTTACATGTTGCCATCTGTTCAGAACAGTATTTTATTCAGAAAATTTATTTGTATGTATATATTTTACAAAAGTAGCATTCAGCCATACTTGAAAGGTTCTTTAAACATCTAAATATTTTCTCCTATATCACCTGTATCATTTCATAAACTACAGGTAAAAGAATTTAAGAGTTTGAAGTAACCACATTTAGCTAAATGTAGTCTCCACTTTACAAATGAAAAATGAGTTTGAGAAGGGCAAATGAACCATGCAAGACCATAAAGCAAACAGAAGGAAGAATAACACCTAAGAGGACCAAAGACTCAAAAAACCAAAATTAAAAAAAAAAAAAAAAAAAAAAGAGGACCAAAGACTTAAAAGCTAAAAATACAAATCCCTTAGAAGTATAGGGAAGAAGATGGAGGAATCACCTTCATAACCTTGGATTAGCCATAATTTTCCAGATAAGTTACTGAAAGCACAAAACAAACAAACAAGCCAAAGAAAATAAATTGGATTTAAGTAAACATTATTATTATTATTAAAGAGGAACTACCAGCCAATGTTGCGGCAAATTCCTGTAATCACAGTAATTTAACTCAAAACATTTAGAAAAGAGAATCTAGAGTTCCAGACTAGATTGGGCTACATATATAATATGACTCTATATTCAAAACAACATAAAACCTAGGACTACTGGTGTAGGACTATAATCTCAGCTACTTAGGCGGCTGAGGCAGTAGGGCTACAAGCCAGACTACAGAGCAAGTTCAAGGCCAGCTGTGGAAACTTAATGAAAGACTCAGTCTCAGAAAGTAAAAAAGAGGGCTGGGATATAGCTTAGTAGTAGAATACTTGCCTGTCTTGATTGATACCCAAGGTTCAATCTCTGTACCACAAATAAAACAAGAGCACCATCAGAAGAAGCAAAAACACAAGTTACAGAATGAAAGAATATTTTCAAATTATATACTTGCTTTTTCTTCTTTGAAATAGGGCCTCATGTATCCCAGCCTGGCTGGACTCAAAGAGCCTGTGTAGATGATTTGAATTTCTGATCCTCCTGCCTCTACAGCCCAAATGTTAGAATAACAGGTGTGCATCACCACATCTGGTTTTTCAATTACAGGTCTAATACAGGATTTGCATTTAGAATGTGTGAAAATTTTATATAGCTCAATAGTTTAAAAACAACCTAATTTTTAAATGTATTTATTTTATGCATAGGAATGTTTTAGCTGAATGTGTATATGTGCACCACCTGCATGCCTGGTAGCTATAGAAGTCAGAAGACATTCGATCTCCTGGAACTGAAGTTAAGGGTGTTGTAAGCCATCGTGTGGCTGCTGGGAATGGAACCTACCTGGGTCCTATGCAAGAGCAACAAAGTGTTACTGAGACATCTCTCCAGCCTAAGACAACCTGTAAGAAATTTCTGTTCAATAAAATTCACAGTTCCTGAAACAGTAGGGTACAAAACTCTACTGAGAGCTCATCGGGCTAAATAAGCACTGGTGAGCCAATCTGTAGTATGTGAAAGATAACACAAGTGCTAAAGACTTTCCTCCTGATAAAGCTGGGCTTTGGTCCTAGACTTCCAAATCAAAGATGCTGGACATAATATAAGGAGGTAAAAGTTTTGGAATAGCCAAAGTTTCTCCATGAAAATGATCAAAAAAAGTGCTGGCAAGATCACTCAGTGGGTAAAGGCATCTGCCACCAAACCTGACTACCTAAATTCAATCTTTGGAACTCACATGGTAGAACCCATGGGATTCCCACCCATTGTCCTCCAACCTTCACACATGGTATCATGGCATGTTCCCTTCTTAAATAAATTAAATGTAATTTTAAAACAAATTTAAATAGTCAGGTAGTAATGGCACAAGACTTTAATCTCATCATGCAGGAGGCAGAGGCAGGCAGATCTCTGAGTTCAAGGCCAGCCTGGTCTACAGAGTAAGTTCTAGGACATCCAAGGCTACACAGAGAAATCCTGTCAGAGGGAGGGAGGAATTACTAATTAAAGCGAGATAAAATGTAACTCACTAGCCGGGCGGTGGTGGCGCATGCCTTTAATCCCAGCACTTGGGAGGCAGAGGCAAGCGGATTTCTGAGTTCGAGGCCAGCCTGGTCTACAGAGTAAGTTCCAGGACAGCCAGGGCTACACAGAGAAACCCTGTCTCAAAAAAAAAAAAAAAAAAAAAAAAGTAACTCACTGACAGTATTTGCCTAACACATGTAAGGCTCCAAGTTTAATCCCATCCTGAGGTAAATACTATCAAACAATCCAGTTAGGTGGTTTAAGCAGAACTGATTAGGTTTTGCTTGACTAAATGTAACTGAAATGCTCTTTAGACCTTCTGGCAAGTGTACTAAGTGGAATAGCATCAGCATAAGACAGAGTCTTTCCTTTCTGCCCAATTCTCCCTAGACTTCCTCTATCTAGAAGGAGGACACAATGATTGGAATTTAGTAGCCTTCTTTTCCTTTACATGACCTTGAGAATAAATGCCTTAAGCCAAGGATGGCAGAAGTAGCTTTGATTTCATGGAACAACCATTTCAGCCCCGAATCACATACTTCTGTACTTCTTACACATAACCAAAACCAAAACAACACTATACTTAAAAATTTTTAAATTACATTTTATTTGTGGAGGGGAGAAGCACAGGTCATAACATAAATGTGGAAGTTAGAGGAAAACTTACAAGACTCAGTTCTTTCCTGCCGCTATGTAGATAGATCCTGAGCCATTGCCAGCCCCTGAACTTCATTTTACATTTATTTATTCTTCGTTCATTTCTTTACTTTGTATGGGGTTCTGGGAGCATGTATGTATGTGGAGGTCAGAGAATGATTGGTGGGAGTCCAGTTCTTTCTCTCCATTGTGTGTGTTCTGAGGGTGAAACTCAAGTTGTCAGGTTTGACAGCAAGCACCTTCACCCACTAAACTATGTAGCTGGCTCCAAAGCCTACACTATCAACAGTACCCGCCTCCAGATTTCTGTTTTATGTAGCTAAACATAATTCTAATTAATAAGAGGAAGAGAGAGAAGTTTCAAAAGAATGGATCATTGATCTGTGTTTTGATGACTGACAGGAATTCCCCATGGATAATAGGAAAAGGAAAGATCATTTGTGAAATTACACAAGAAAACAAGACATTCAGAGATTCATGAGTAGTTTTGCAATGGCCAGAATCTGAAAGAAATCATGACAAAGATATTAACACTCACATCCCCATTTCTCAGTTGTGTCCACTCAGGTCTTAGAAGATCTGAAAGGCCAGACTCAGCCTGGCTATATGACACTATGATCCCAGAGCTCTCTGAACAGCTCTGAACTCACTGCAGCTGTTAGCCTGATTCTCATCTCTCTGCAACCCTTCACACATAGAGATCAAGAAACTTTATGTTTTATAATTATTACTAAACTCTTAGAAAAAAGCCTGGCATAAAAATATATTTGTTAGGTGGATGAATAAAGTGAATAAAAGAAACACCCTATTCAAATTTAATGCCCTAACTTTATTTTGTTTGTTTAGAGGCAGGGTATTGCTATATAGTCTTGGAACTCAATATGTAAACCAGGTTGGCCTTAAACTAAGAGATCTACCTACCTCTACCATCCTCCCAAGTGCTAGAGTTATAGGTATGTGACATCATACAAGGCTTCAATTCCATTTTAGATATTAACCATTCTCTTACTAAATTGAAGAAAAACACAGTTCCAGTAGATTTTTCCTTAATTCTATCAGTGTGGTTTACAAAGAAGCCCAGATTTTATAATGGCTATCTGTTTCTATTGTTTTATCAAATGTAATCAGACTGCACATTAGATATCTGTATTTTAAAAATCTGTACACTGTATTTCATTAGAAAATACTTTAATTTAAAGCTTTTCATGGCTGGCTCAACCTGTTTTCTTATAGAACACAGAACTACCTGCTTAGAGGTGACCCCACCTGCAATGGGCTGGGCCCTCCCACATCAAAAATTAATAAAGAAAATGCCCCATAGGCCTGCCTACAATCCAATCTTTTTTTTTTTTTTTTTAAACATCCCAACTTTAGTTTCCCCTTCCTCCTCTCTCCCCAGTCCTTCCCCAACAGCCCAATCTTCTAGAGGCAGTTTTTCAATTAAGGCTCTCTTTGATGACTCCAGCTTGTGTTAAGTTGACATAAAACTAACCAGGACATTCCATACCTTCACTTATCTTTAAATGTCAGTGATTAGAAATACTTTTTAAAACATTTCCCCTGTATACCAGATGTAGTGACACATGCCTTTAATCCCAGCCCTCAGGAACCAGAAACAGGTAGATCTCTGTGAATTTGAGGCCAACCTGGTCTACTTAGCAAGTTCCAGGTCGGACAGAGATATATAGTAAGACACTATTGAGAAAGAAAACAAACAAACAAACAAACAAAAAAACCCAACCTGCCAACCACCACCACCAACTCTGCATATCTGTTTTGCTGTACCAACAAGCACAGGTATTCTGCTACAACTTCATAATACTGCCTTGCTGAAAAACTCATCACAGTCTCCCAGGCTGAGTTAGAAGCAGCTACACTAGCTATTCTTTAACGGTCCCCTTCCATAGCACATTGCTATAATAATACTGTACCCTACACCTTCTCACTCAGGCACTAACCTCACTCAGGAGAGACTGAGTAAATACTAACAGCAAACCAGACACTGGAAAAACAAACACATCAACTGCCAGGCCCATGAACATTCTCCTATAGACTGAGTTCTCACTAAATATATAAACATTTCAGAACGAACAACAAAACCTGATTCCAAGATTCTTTTTTATTTTCTCCAAATCACACTGAAATCCATGTGCCATGGTACCTGTCTGTAATCTAGCACTTGAAAGGCTAGGGCAGGGCTGCCATGATTTTAAGGACAGCTTTGGTTACATAGTAAGTTCCAGGCCACCCTAAAATCCTGTGTTTAAAACAAAGCAAAACAAACATAGTATTGCAAGATATTTGATTACTCTGTGAACCCTGTGATTGTACTGATACTGAAAAAGCCTGTTTTTAGTTGTGGTGTGGCTCAGCCTTAACACACACCTTTAATTCCTCCGGCTGGAATACAGACATGCCCTTAGCACACATCTCTAATCCCAAACATCGAAAGTAAAGTTAATTTGTAGAAGGAAGCCCTCATGTTTGAATGTGATGTCTAAGTGACAAAGTGATGAATCAGAGAAAGATCTGACAGAATAAGATATGCCCAGCTCTTACAAAGAGAAGAAAGGGAAGCTACTTGAGGGGCAGTGCAGAGGGAGGGAGGAGGCAGTTTTACTGAAATAGTTAAACAGAGACAGGTTGCAGAGAGAGAGAGAGAGAGAGAGAGAGAGAGAGAGAGAGAGAGAGAGAGAGAGGCGCTAGAGACAGCTGAAGACAGAATAAGCCAGAGAATGGATAGAAAATTAGAACAAATTGCCAGAATTAGTTTGAAGCCAAACAGCAATTCAGGAGAGGCCAAGAGAAGCCAGGTTGAATCAGTAATCTTGGAGAGGAATTTTGAGCCAGAATAGCTGAGTTGACTAGCCAGCAAGAGTTCAGAAAGAACTAGAAAGGGTAAGCTTATTCAGCACTATGTCTCAGAGGCTGAAAAGATTCTAGACCCAGATAAGAATGTACAGAGGCTAGGCTAGAAGTTTCTAGGACTAGGCCAACGTTAGTAAATGTAGACAATAAGCTTTGGAGATGACAATTACTTATCGGAGAATAGAAGTTATTTTTACAAATTGGCCTGGCTTGGATGTGCATGCCTTTAATACCAGCACTTGGAAGTCAGAGGCTGACAGACTTTTGGGAATTCAAGGACAGCCTGGTCTACAAAGTAAGTTCCAGATCAGTCAGGGCTACATAGAGAAACTGTCTCGAAACAAAACCAAAACATGAAGTCTATAGAAAACAGAACAAAGATACTAAAAAAGCCGTATTTTTAATGGAAACTGTTTTATATGCAAATAAGCTATATGTGTAGCCACAGATAACTGTCAGTATATTATCAATGTGTTTACAAGTGTCCAAAAAGGTTCATCTATGACCCGTATACAGAAATAGAAGAACCCTGAATAATCCAGTCCAACATTATTATTATTGTAGATACAGGAATAAGGGACTTCAGTGACAAAGAAGTTGATCCATAATCTCAGACAACTCAAAAAGGAGATAGCTATGACCAGACCTCAGGAACAGGCTATTTGAGTATTTATTAAGTGTGTAGAAAATCTGTGAAAAATCTTATCATTTGTGCACAAATACCTGGAAACAGCTAAGAACACCCACATTTATGCTACTTACTCTTACAGACTAATGTTCTGAACATTCAGTCCCAGCGTGCGGTATTATTTTGAAGCCTTTCAAGAGGAAGGACCTGGCTAGAGGAAGTATGTCACAAGGAACAGGTCTTTCAAGGTGATCTCCACCTCCAGTTCCAGACTGCATGCTCTGCTTCTTGTTAGGGTCATGTGAACAGCAGTGCCTCACAATCCCGTTGCCATGGGGCCCCAGGGTTACTATCATCACCATGCCTTCCTTGCCACAATGGATAAGATAAATACAATAAATGGGTAAATAATTTTTTCCTCCCTTAAGCTGCTTGTCAAATATTTTGCCAGAACAGGAAAAGTAACTAAGAGCCACTCTTTGTAAGTAGAAGACCCTTCTTAGGTAAGTAAACCCCTCCCTGGGCTATATAGTGGTTTTCAAGCCTATGAGAACTACACAGTGAGACCTTATCTTAGAAACAAGAGCAGGACACAAAAACCTAGGGACAGAGAAGGCCTAAGATGGCGCCTTAGCTGTTTTTTGTCCATTGTCTATGTCACCAGTCTCCTGACTGGTAGCTCTCCTTTTCTGGACCAATTCCTAGTACTGTGACATACACCTATAAACCCCTGAATTGATGATTATCCTGACTCCATCTCTTAAAAGCAGGAATTATAGGCATGTGCCATAATACCAGGAATTGGCTTCATCCCCCCCGCCCCCGCCTTAACTAAGGCAATAAAAAGAATAATATCCAAGACAGATGAATATTTAAAATATGTAATAAATCTAAAGGTCTTTTAACCAAAATCAGAGCTTGCTTGGTAAACATCAGAATAAGGTTTTGCTGTTTGAGATTCAGGTCCAAATCTAAATCACCTTTTTATTACATGTAACTCTGAACAAGACATTTAGCATCTCTGAGCCTAGGTTTCTTCATGTATAATAATGTAGTTAAGAATTCATTTTGAGCTGGGAAGATGACTCAATGGATGAAGCACTTGCTGTACAAGTATAAGGACCAAAGATCCCTAGTGTCCACATAAACACCAAGTAAGTGTGGCAACCCTCCTGTAATTCCAGAGCTAAGGAGGAAGGGAGAGAAGGTTCTCTAGAGCAAGCTGGCTGGCTAGGTAGATACGCCAAACTGGCAAGCTCTGGGTTCAAGGGAGGCACTCTGTCTCAACATATAAGGTGAAAAGTAATAGAGGAAGACACCCAACATCAATCTCTGACATGTAAAATGTCCACATGAACCTGGATACACCTTTATGGCCACCACATGTATATGCATGAATACACACACAAACATTTTACAGGATTAGACTGAAAATAAATAATATATAATATAAAATTATCTATTACATATATAAAGTACTAGATATAGATGAGTACAAGCTCATTTTCCAGTCTATTTTCATAATCTAAATGCCTATTTCTACCACAAGACTATTAACAGCTAAGGCACAAGGTCAGCATCTTTAGTCCATATTGAGATCCCTCAAACAGTGACATATGATAGGAGCCTTAGGAAACTGGATAAAGTACCACATGTGCCAAGTCCTGTACTAGATGGGGCAAAATATGATCACAATAACACTGAACACAGAAATGAAGCCATAACACAGATACAACTTATTTATAATTGTTAGATATAACTCTAAGCCTTTCTTTATAAATAATAATTATTATGTATCAAATATATGTGTGTGTGTGTGTGTGTGTATATATATATATATAGTTTTGATTGAAAAGCTCAATCTTTAAGGTTGGCTTCAATTTTACCCATTCCTCCTTCCTCAGCCTCCAGAGTGCTGGGATTATAGACATGTGGTACCACAGCAGACTTTAGACCCCTTAACAGTTTTTCTCCTCCTACATTACACATTTAACTGTCTGACAAGTATTATAACCTTTCCAACTAAAACACAAGAAGATTCAATAACTTTTCCATTTAGAAAGGCACTTTCACTTAATAAAAAATGTGTGTGTGTGTGTGTGTGTGTGTGTGTGTTCTGACAATGTAAAAGAGGGGCCAAAATAAGGAATGAGTAGCTAATAGATACAAGGTTTCTCCTGAAAGTGACTAAAATGTTCTAACGTATAAGCAAAAGGACCTGACTTCTAATCCTTAGCACCCATGTGGAAAGCTAACGTGGTGGTACATGCCAGTAACCCCAGAACCAAGGCAGCAGAGACAGGAGGATCCCTGAAGCACCACCAGCCTGGCTAGGGCACCACACACAGTGAGCTGAGCTGTTCCACATCGATCCACATAACACCAGCCAGCACAGACATTGAGAATGACATTATGTACTACTCAACCTTTAACCCTGTCCTCACAGATTATACAACACAGACGTGTAGGTGAGACATACTTACAGATCCTGTCATTGCAGCTTTTATAACAAATGCTCATGTGGAAGTAAAGAGACTTGTCCAAACACTGCTAAGTCATAAAGGCCTGTCCAAAGCAGCAGCACTTAAGCCACTCATAAACAAAGAAAATAGGGGAAAATAACAAAGACAAAGGTACTAAAGCAGAAAAGAGCTTGATAGGAACTCAGAAACAGAGACAGTGAGTGTGGTTGAAACATAATGGACAGAGGGGAGAGCAGCACAGAGCCTAGAGCACATTTGAGAAGTAACACTGTTAGTGTTGATCACAGAGAAGTAAAAGGAACACATCAGCGTATTTGTTTCTTAAAGTTACAACTAAAATATTATTTAAACCTAGCTGTCTATAACTTTGAATATAACATTAAAAGGCTCAAGTAATAAATTCAGATATCGACTGCCATGTATCTAGACATCATTGCATAGAGAGCACATTACACTAAAACAGGGCTCTTTCCAAGATAAGGGAACATATGGCTCCAGGGCCTTCCTGTAATTAACCTCTTTTAGAATTTTAGGACACTAAAAGGGCAGAATTGACTTTCTCACTGCCTCATTAATAGTTAATTTCACAAATGATACCTGCTTTGACCTAGTTTCTTCAGCAGTCACCTCAAAATGTTTCACTGAAATCATAATCCTTAAGTGCAAAGGATAATCAAGCCCATCCCCAAAGGATGCCTTGTCTAAAACGAAACTTAGTCCCTGTGTGTAATTCAGAGCCCTGCTCAATGACTTTATCCTCTATTATCAGGTACCAAGCCCATGAAAAAGAAGAAATGGAGGTATAATTTGTTAGAGGCTGTGGTGGTTTGAGTAAGAATAGCCCCCAAAGGCTCATGTATTTGAATGCTTAGTGACCAGGAAGTGATATCAGAATTACTTGAAAGGATTAGAAGGATTAGGGGGTATTGGTACTGTTGATGGAAGTGTATCACTTGGAGTAGACTCCAAGGTTTTAAAAACCCACACCAGACACAGTCTCCCTCTTTCTCTCTGTTTCTGTCTATAGATGAGGATGTAGTTCTCAACTACTTCTCCAGCACTATGGCTGCCATATCTGTTACCATGTTCCCAAACATGATGATAATGGACCAAGCCTCTGAAACTGTAAGCAAGCCCCCAATTAAATGCTTTCTCTTATAAGACTTGCCTTGGTCACAATGTCTCCTCACAGCAACGGAACAGTGACTCAGACAGGAGATGGTAGCAGGGACTGGTGTATTACTGTGACAGGCTTAACCATGCATTTTGTTGTAGGATATGTAAGACATTGGGACTTTGGACTAGAAAAGTGGTTGGATGCTTTAGGTGGAGCTGTATACTGGGTCATCCTAGTAGGAACATGGGAGACAGTGTTGATGATAATTTGAACTGTAAGGGAACTGCTCAAGAAGTTTCAGAGTGGAAAAATATTACTAATAAGTGACCTAGAGAACATTCTTTTGATATTTTGGCAAAAATTGTGGCTGTGTTTTGTCCTTGTCCTAAAAGTCTGTGTAAGGCTAACATAACTTGAAGAGTTTTGGTTTAATGGCATTGGCAGAGGAGATTTAAAGACAGCCTAGTATTAACTGTGTACTGTGGTTATTTAGTAGTCACTCTAATGTAGATGTATAATGAAAAGAAGCAAGCCAGATAAAAAGAAATACAAAATATATAGTTTGAGGAGAAAAAGAGCACCAGGAAATGGTTTTTTTTTTTGGAGCCAAGTCAAGTGCTCAAGGAGATGAAAAGTCTAAAGAAAAGCCTGATGCTAAATGAGGAATAAAGAGAACAGTGACAGCTCTTGTTTTCTTGTTCCTGCTCTGTCCCCTCACCCCTTCCCCATTTCCTTCCCCCACCACTACCTTCATGTACTCATGGCCGGCCTCTATTTCTCCCTCTCTCTCTCTCTCTCTCTCTCTCTCTCTCTCTCTCTCTCTCTCTCTCTGCCTCTTCATGCCCTGAATAAACTTTATTTGAGACACAGAGAGAGAGAGAGCTTGAGAGAGCTTAAGCAGTAAAGGAAACCAACAACAGAAAGCTGAAGCAAATGTTACTGAAGGAGGAGGCCATATTCCCACACCATCAAGCAGGAAAACTTGGCAGCTTTAGCTATATGGTTATGACTTTAGAGTCAAAAATACAAGAAAGAGGTTGTGAAATCTCCCTTCTTGGCTAAGGAAAGCCACTAAAGTCACACATATATCAGGATATCCCTGTATGAAAGCCCAGAGAGGCTATTGTAAGAAGCTGTAAAGGTGAAACCTGGATTGTGTTAGAGACCCCATGATGTTGGAGGCTGTGCAAGCAGCTCAAGAGAGAGAAGTGTGTTAGAGTCAATAAAGCTGAAAGGAGTTGGAGATTTGGAGAGCCCTTTAAAATTAGACACAGAAATGCAGAATTTGGAGTTTGCCTTGCTAGTTTTGAACCAATTATATCCCCACTATGTTCCCCTTCCTCCTGTGCATTATATATTGAAAGTACATGATCTGCATTTTCTTTTTTTAAATATATATTTTTTATTGGATATTTTATTTATTTACATTTCAGATTTCATCCCCTTTCCCTACCCTAACCCCCAAGAGCCCCCCTATTCCATCCCCCTTCCTTCTTTTTGCTTTTATACCATTTTAATTACACGCAAGTTTTAAGGTCATTTCTAGGTGGAGGAACTAGCAATACAATAGATATAAATAATCAAGGAACAAGCAAGACAATAAACACAAATAGTCAAAGAACAAGCAAGGCAATAAACAAAGTTCCATGATCACTCCCATGATCACTGTTCCTAAGGGATTATCAGGATTACCAAAATATCTGAGCCTATTTCCCTGTCCTAGCCCAAAGTCATTTTCATGTCTGAAGTCTACTTCTTTGTTCTAGCCTAATGTCAGATTTCTGCCTGAAGCCTACTTCCTTGTCCTTGGCCAATGTTATATTCAAGAAGCCCATTTCCTTGTCCTTGGCCAATGTCAGATTCTTGCCAAGCAGCCCCAAAAGCTCTCCACCTCTCCCCCTTTTATTTCATAAACAAGACTGAGCCTGTCTTAAGTCATTCTGACAAGAATGCCTTCCTTACCCATTGTGAAATATGTCTTATCAAAAGCAAGGCACTTCTGTCTTAGGTTGGTATATCCCTGACTGTCCAGAACTTAATCTATAGACCAGACTGGCTTTGGAACTCCGAGATCCGCCTGCCTCTTCCTCCCAAGTGTTGGGATTAAAGGCCTATGCCACTACCACCCAGGAAGGGAAGGAACTTACTCAAAAGAAAATATCCATTAGCAAACTAGGCAGTATAAAGCCATTGTAGCAGCATGTGCTTATGGCTTTGGTGAAGAGAAAACTGGCATAGAGGGTTCTTGTCTCAGAATCTAGAGAGTCACTGTACTGCAGTCTTTTAAGACCCTAGCATACTACTTTACTTTCTTCCTTAGGTAAAACAGAGGGGAAATGCCTCTTCTTTCTCACTCCCTTATGGTCTCCTTCCAGCATCTTCTATTGGCAGAACCTAAGAAGCACTTAGCTGGAAAAAGAGGAGTGTTGTATGCAGGGTGGAATTCTAGTATCATAATAAAACAATGGAGAATTGTCTGGGAATGATAAGACTGTGAATTAGAACTATAATAAAAGAATTGTACTAGATTCTAGTTTCATCAGATGACCTTAAAGATGTTTTCTGGTCTCTATGTTGTGACTTTTGGATGCCTCTAAGAATTCCATAAGGAAAGCGGACAATGAGACTGCTAGTCACTCTCCTCAATACTATGACAAAGTGCCTAACAAAGACAACTTGAAGGAACCAAGGGAAGAAAGGTTTATTTTGGCTCACAGTTTGAGGATTGTAAGTTATATCAGGGAAGACATGGTAGCATGACCAGGAGTAAGAGACAGCTGACCACACTGTGTCTGCAGCCAGAAGCCAGAAAGATGAATGCTAGTGCTCAGCTTGCTTTTTCCCTTGTATTCAGTCTGGAACCTCAGCCTGTAGAATGGTGCTACCCACAGTGAGAGTGGGTCTTCCACCTCAATATACCCAATCTAGAAACTCCCTTCCAGACATTCCGAGAGATTTGTCTTTTAGCTGAATATAGAACCTGTCAACTTAGCAATCAACGTTCTTGAACCCAAACGGTTGGAGTTCAGATCTGCCCGACTCAGACCTGAAGAGGCTAAAAAGATTATACAGGCCAGTTTTACAGGCTGGTCCATGAACATTTGTTTGTTGGTAAGTCTTTCTTTGTAGCTTATACCAAGGAATTTGCAAAGTAACATCATGATCATACTTTCCTAAAAGCCAATGACAGAGCTGGACTGATAAATGTTGATATCTACTATGTACTTCTCCAAGTGGTGTCTGGACTGGTAGGGGATTTAATACAAGGAAAACCATTAACAGGGTATACATGCTAAGCTAGTCATAAACTTATGTGATGATTCCTTTTTATGAGTAAAAGTGAGTTTTTATAATGCAGAATATGAAAGTGCTCCATCAGTATAATTCATGAACTGCTCTATTTTGAGATAGGATCTTATACAGCCCAGGCTTATTTGAAGTTCCTATGTAGTGGATAATAACCTTAAATTTTCCAGCTTTTACCTCCTTAGTGCCAAGACTGAGTTACAGGTATACACACCATTCTTTTTCTTTTCATTTTGTTTTCTTTTGTCTGTCTGTGTCTCTCCCCTCTCTCTCCCCCACCCACCTTTTGTAGACAGAAGATCACACCGTTGTCCGCCTTGGTCTGATATTTACTGTATTGCCCAGGCTGGCTTTGAGTAATCTTCCTGACTTGCTGAATGTTTAGGTCACAGACGTGAGAGTCACCAAGGCTAGATTTACTTGGAAGCTATAACTTTTATCAAACAATTAAATTATAAAAAGAACCATTATGAGCCAGGGGTGGAGGTGTCACATACTTTTAATCCTAGCACTTGGGCAAAGGCAGGCAGATTTCTGAGTTTGAGGCCTACCTGATCTACATAGTGAGCTCTAGGACAGCCAGGACTATGCAGAGAAACCTGCCTCACAAAACAAAAACAAAAATGGTGTGACAGTGTGCACTGTAATCCCAGCGAGGAGGAACAAGAGAATGTCTGGGTCTCATTGGCCAGCCAGTATATCAGATTACCAGTGCTCTCCAACCCAAGGAGCACTTTGTTTCAAAAGTAGAGGACTTGATACTGGAGATTGTTCTCTGGCTTCTACACCAAAAGGAGCACACATGTACACATGTACAGACACAGACACAAACACAAATTAACCTCTTCTAATTACTGGTGTGAGTTTTGACCCCTCTACTAGGCCATGACTAAAAGTAGAATAATGCAGTAGAATGCTATGTAGCTCAGCTTCCTATTTTATAGATAAACTGAACCTATGCAAAAACTGGTACTCTTGTTCCCAGCTCTAGAGAAGCAAGCAGGTAACTCGTAGCTCTTCTTATCCAGCCTCAGAGTCCTCTACAGGCCTCTCCTAATACCTATCACTATTCCTAGGACAGTATGTATACATCAGATGTATACAAAGTTGTTTTGAAAACTGACTAAATACTTTCAGCATTTTAGTCTGAGAGAGAATGTCTGGGTCTAATATTTTTCCTGATTCACAAGGAAGTTCTCCTAGAAGTTTTCAAGAACCTTAATCTATACTAGAAACTCAGAGAACATTTCTGTTTGACAGTTTAAGCATTTCTCTTGCCAAACTAGAATGCAACTACTTATCTATAGTATCCATTGAAGAAATTAGCTAGTTGCCTTTGGGATGACTCTAGCTGATACTCCTAGCAGTGGGGAATATGAAGCCTTAAGTGGCCACCTCCTATAGCAAGGCAGGGCTGGCAGTGGAGAGATAAGGACACCAACCCACCCACAAAATCTTCAATTCAAAATGTGGAGGAATAAAGATGGAGCAGAGACTGAGGGGATGACCAACCAACTTCAGACCTATCTCATAGGCAAAAACCAATCTCTGACATTATTAATTATGCTCTGTAATCCTTGTGGACAGGATCCTAGCATAATTGTTTTCTAAGAGTCTCCACATAGGAGCTAACCAAAACAGATGCAGAGAACCACAGCCAGACATTAGATGGAATTCGGGGAGTCTTGTAAAGAAGTTGGAGGAAGGATTGAGAAACCAGAGGAGGATAGGAATTCCACAGGAAGACCAACAGAGTCAACTAACCTGAACCTGTGTGAGTTCCCAGAGACTGAACCACCAACCAAAGAGCAAGCATGGGCTGGACCTAAGCCGCCCCACACATATTTAGTAGATGTGCAGCTTGGTCTTTATGCAGGTCCCCCAACAACTAGAGCAGGGGGCTGTCCCTGAATCTGTTGCCTGCCCGTGGATCCTACTCCCCTAATCAGGTCACTTTGTCTGGCCTCAGCGTGAGAGAATGCACCTAGTCCTGCAGTGACTTGATGAGCCAAGGTAGGGGAATACCACCTGAGAAGGCTCCCTTCTCACAGGAGAAGAGGAAGTGGGTGGTGGGACAAGCTGTGTGAGGGTACACTGGGATGAAGGCAGCTGATATTAGGATATAAATAAATAAATAAATAAATAAATAAATAAATAAATGGAGGGAAAAAGGGAAATCATTTAGTTGCAAGTCCAAATATGACTTATCGCTTCTTTACATAAACTGGAAAGACAGACTGAGAACTCCAGTCTGCTGAAACTTTGCAGGAAGACTGCCTACTAACACCTCATAGCACTGTTGTCTAATACTCCTATTGTGGCCTTGATTTCTTTCCCTTTGAGAGATCATTATGATTTAAGAATAATACACATAATCAAACAGTAATTGTGTCTAAGGAAAGAATGAGTCCCCAGGTTCTAACAATCTTACTTTTCCAAACAAACACGGACAATTCATTTACTTTCTCAGGCCTTCAAACGCCTTCAAAGAGAAATGGAAAAAAGAATACTGGTCCCATTGGGCAACAAGGATTACATAAAGATTATTCCTCATACTGTTGTTCTGATTTTAAGAATCTGACCTCAAGCCAGGTGGTGGTGGCACACCCCTTTAATTTCAGAACTCAGAAGCAGAAGCAGGTGAATCTCTGAGTTCAAGATTAGTCTGGTCTACAAAGTGAGTTCCAGGACAGCCAGGGTTACACTGAAACTCTGTCCCAGGAAGAAAAAACAAAAAAGAATTTGACCTCAAGAGGTTAGAGAGATGGTTTAGTGGCAAAGAGCCCTTGCTGCTCTTGCAGAAAATCCAAGTTCAGCTCTCAGCACCTACATATGTAGCTAATAACTGCCTGTAATTACAGCTACAGAGGATCCAACACCCTCCTATGTCTTCCATAGGCACATATAGCATGCACTAATACAAAACGATACATAATTATTTTTAAAAATTGACCTCATCTGAGTGTGGTGGTACACTTGTAATTGAAACTACTCAGGAAACCCATCAAAGCCAGCTTATGCAACTAAAGAACTGTCTCCAAATAAAGAAAAAAGAAAAGAAAAAGTATTAGGGCTGGGGAGATGGGTTAGTGAACAACACATTTGCACAAAAGTGATCGATTGGCTATTAAAGGCCAGGCCTGATGACCTGAGTTAGCTCTGTTGGACCCACATGGTGAGAGAAGAGAACAGATTCCCAAAAGCTGTCCCATCACTTTCATGCAAGTGAAGATTACTACAGTTCAAGACCATCCTGAGCTACACAAGTGAGTTCTGTGTCATCCTGGTGGACAGTGTGAGACTCTTTTTGAAAGAAAATAAGAGGAAAGGAGAGGGGAGGGGAGGGAGGGAAGGAGAGGAGAACAGAAAAAAGAAAGGAAGGGGAGGGGAGGGGGAGAAGGGAGAGAAGGAAGGAAAAGAAAAAACACTTGGATGATTGATAGATGCAGGCACCAGAGAGAAAGAAAGAGAGAGAGAGGAGAGAGAGAGAGAGAGAGAGAGAGAGAGAGAGAGAGAGAGAGAGAGAAGCAGCAACATCAAATCCTAAAAGCTCTTCAGAACTACAGCCAATTCTAGCTAGAATTGAAATAGTCAAAATGCATGTCGATAGACTCCCATTCCAAAACTGTACCTCTTCATTCAGCCCAGCAGAGGAACTGGTAAACTACTGCCTTCTAAGGACACAAACCACAAATGAATTCAACAAGCAGGAGCAATATGTTCCTGCAGCCTTTCCATTATTATAAAACTAGGAGAACTACAGAAAATTTTCCTTTTTCCTCTGAACTATCTGCCCACCCTTGCTAGAAAAAAAAGAAAATAGTTCGAAAAAGCAAGATGGCTTGTTAAAGAGCCTAAACCCTACAGTGAATGGGAAGCAACTCACTAAGAGCAAATGCTCGAAAGAAAATCAATCCCAAGCCTCTCTGAGATGAAAAGATTACAGTCACAGATTCGCCCTTTAAACAGAAACTCCCAAAACATCTATTAGGAGAGGCAGGGCCAAGAATCAGACTAGCCAGCTCTCTCACACTCTGGGGGCTAGCTGACTGCCTTCACTACCACCAGGGCCAGCTTTACTGTGCTGCCCACTCAAGTTACCAGCCCAGCTCCCCGAAGTGCTGTAACTGGAAAGGCACCAGCCCTCAGAGGCCATGAGGGCAGGAGAGCTGTCCCTGGGTGTGAAGATACAGGACAGCTGGCAGGCTGACTAACTCAGCTTCCACCCAGGCCCAGATCCAGGGCTCTGAGCTGGCCCACCCTAACATCCACCCATCTATGAACTACTGGAGCAAGTGAAGGGGCCAGTGCTACAGAACCAAAGCTACAGGATCTCCATGACACAGCAACAACAGGATATCAAAGAGGAGTCCCAGTGATGATCCAGTATTGATTGTGTAGCAGAAGCCAGAGGCCTCAAACTAGACCAATGACTCATTGCAGTGAACATTTTTGCAAGATCATTGAGCAAAAGGGTATAGTTGTGATACACCACAGCTTCTACATCAAGATGTTTTGGTTTGGTTTGGGTTTTTGTTTTCTTTTGGGGAGGAGGTTGCAAGGGTGAGAGCAAGGGAGATGAGTGGGACTGAAGTGCAGGATATAAAATTCACAAAAAAACAATTAAGAAAATTTTTTTAAAAAGTATAAGACTAGTTAGTCCCAAACTGCATTCATTCTTGGATATTACAAGTTCACACTAATATTCTAGATTTTTCTGAAAGGAATTTTGTTTTGGTTTTGATTTTTGGTTTTGGTTTTTCTATTTGTTTTTGGGGGGTTGTTGTTGATGTTGGTTTGGTTTGGTTTGGTTTAGTTTGGTTTGGTTTTGGTAACAGCTACTTCTGGTTAGAGATCTGACTATAGAATAATTTTTGTCATGGAGGAATAATACTACCACACTAGTTAGATCCTCAGTATCAGAAGAAGCTACAACAAGAAAGTGACATGGTTAAAAGACAACGTAAAAGAGCCTAGAAACTCAACTGCTAAAAAATAGATGTTTAATCAGTGTTGGCTGAACTGAATTGAATCAGCATTTGGTTTGTGCCTTCTGATTAATAAAAATTACCTAAGCAGCTTTCATGTATTTCATTTCAATTACTACTCAAGGCTAAAGAGATGGCTGGGCAGTTAAGGATGCTGTTCTTACTGTAGAGGACCTGAGTTCATAGTCATCTGCAACTCCAGCTCCAGAGGACCTAATGCTCTCTTCTTGCTTCCATGGGCACCAGGCACACTCGTACATACAACTAAAAATAAAGTTAAATCTTAAAAACAAACAACTTGCTGTCTGCCATTTGGTTAAAGGGTGTAAGTGATTTGTGGTATCAGAGCAAGCTATCAGCTAAGCAAAAAATAATGATAAAATGCTATCTAGTATTTGGAGAATGCTTTAAAATTTAGCATTTACAGCAAAATATGGGAGGATTAAGTACTACGCTTAGAATAGGAATACAAAAGCTCTACTTGTGGCTGTACATTTCAAATTACTATATAAATTCAAATTAAGTCCCTGTCCTTCTCTGAGTCTTGATTTTCTTTCCTAAAATATACATACTTATATATTAAATTTAAACAATCTTTGGATCCTACCCCCTACAGTGGCATACACCTATAATCCCAGTACTTATTAAGCTAAGGCAGAAAGATAATAATTTTGAGGCCAGCCTGGACTACATAACAAGCTCCTACTATTCAAAAACAATTAAAATTATATTAAAAAGGAGGGCCATTAACAGCACAAGGAAGCATTAGGCAAAGGATCACAGTGAGTTCAGCGTTTGTCTGGACTATGAAGCAAAGCTCTCTTTCAGGGGAGGTTCGGGGAAGGGAAAGAGAGAAGCATGCCTTCTTCGAGTTAGGGATATAGAGTCAGTAACAGTGCTTTCTTACTATGTACAGGGCTCTACATTTGATCTTCAGTACCAATTATTTAAAAAGTCAGTTGTATAAGTGATCTTAAGCACTTGAGAAATCAAGACTCTACTGGATATGGAGTTCTTATGGCCAAGGTTCATTTGCTTCTTCTAGCTCAGGACTAACAACTTATCTCCAGCTGTCCATCAGCCATTTCTAAGCCAGAAGCATCCTTTACAGCACAGCTTACCACCTGCACTGGATGCTTCATTATTATAAAGCTGATACCCCACTTTGCTAGAAGCCTGGTGCACAAATGTTACCTAAGGATGAATAAATCATTCCAGTTGCATTGGGTTGCAATTGCTAAGGGCAGCATCTGCAGCGATGAAAGCAGATGGTCTTATAAGGATAGAGGACTTGGCTCCTATCTGATTTTCCTGTGGCAAGCAGCTCTGGAACAGCAGGAAGTCTGGCTGGAAAGTGTCTGAGTAGAGCTAGTATCAAATGATGAACAAAGATGACAGAAATGCTCATTCGGTTCCTTTCCATAATAAATGACATCAGGAGCTTCAATTACCAGCATCCCAAGCTCTCATTTTCATACCTAGTCATCAACTTCTAAATTGTTTTCTTTTTAGTACAACACTCTTTTTCTTGATTACAACACCTTAAAGAAAAGCTCAGGGAGAGTGGCTAGTTCAGTCCTGGCACAAAACAAGGACATAAGATTGGCTTACTAATGGCTGGAGCAATGACGTGGTAGTTAAAAACACCTACTGCTCTCACAGAAGACCCAGGTTCAGTTCCACTCACAGCTGTCTGAAATCCCAGCTCCAGGGCTATCTGACACTTCTGGCTTCCTTGAACAAACCCACACACAGAGATACAAATTAAAAACAATAAAAATAAGTATTTTTTTAATTTGTTAACTAAAAGAAAATTTAAAATAAAGAAAATCAAATTGAACACAATTGATGACAATAGAATGAATATTGTCAATAATAGTAGGTATGACATAAATATGGATTTAATTAATAAAGTTATATACCAGACTGCATTGTTTTACATATTTCTTATTTTATTCTCAAAATAACTTTCATTTTATTACCTTCATTTATAGATAAATTAAAGATCAAAAAAATAGGTAATCTGTCCAGATCACACATCAGATCAATTGGCAGAAGTCAGAATCAAATTTTCTAAGATTAAGTACTCCACAGTTGTGTGTATTTGTTTGTTTGCCTCTTATCTTACCAATGGTCTTCTTGCTGTTCCTCAAAATCTGACTAGTTCCTTCTTGAAACCAGTGTTCTTTGTAGTTTCTCTGCTCTAAACTCCCTTCTACTGCATCTTCTAGGCTTTTTCCCACCCCCTTTCCAGCACTGAAAATCATCCAAGGCCCTCACACATTACAGGATGTAATCCATCACTGAGTCAGACTTCCAGGCCTTTTTGGTTTGGTTTGGTTGAGGTTTTGTTGTTGTAGAATTTATTTAATCCCAATCTGGGGTTTCTATCTTGCCTTGAACATTCAGTTCCTGGATAAAAGACACATACAACCTTTATATTTACAATAAGCCTTAATCAGCACTAGAGCTGGGCAGATATCTACCATCTATGCTATTAAAATCTATGTCCTATTAATAACCCTAAGTTATTACTATGTTTTATCTGGGCTGCTCTTAACTCCAATTGGCCAGCCCTCAGAGCCATGTTTTCTTGACTCCTAACCCACAGCAACCTTTTTCTTCCTCCTCACCTTCTTCTCCCTCTCATGGTTTTCTCTCAAACCCCCAGGTCTAGGAACCCTAAAACCCACCTATGTCTCTTATGCTGACTACTAGCTGTCGGCATCTTTATTTATTAGAAGTAACTTGGGGGCAAGGATCACATAGTGTCACTTGGATCTACGTTGTAGACTCTTGTTTCTGGGGCAACCAGGTCTTGGGGCCCACGTTTAGCATTACAATACACAGCAAAAGACCAAACTTCAACATTTTGTTGCTGTGGAAGTTTTTGCTTTTTGTTCTCTTACTGTCCCAGGGATAGAACCAGGGTGTTACACATAGAAGGAATGCATTCTGTCCCTGAGCTGCATCCCTAGCCTCCTCCTGCCACATCTACTCATGGCTTCCTATTTCAGGACAACCAGATCTCTACCAGAACAATCTCTTCAGAGAAGTTGTTCTTGATCATCATCCCCAAAAATACTATTTCCTTAATCTTACTTTTCCTATCATGGTATTAACACATCGCTTGGTTTTATTTAGTTTGTTTACTGTCAGTCTCCTCCACTAAAATTTGAGAGCTAGGATTCTGTCTTTGTCAACAGCTGTATATCTAGCACTTCTAACCTGACTGACAGGTTCTCATCAAATATGCATACAGTAAATGAGTGAATCCCATGTGCTTAGAATCGCAGGACTCTAGAACATTAGTGAAATGATGTAATTGTTACATATTAGAAAAAAAAGCTTTATAATCAGGCAGTCCTGAATTCAAATCTCCAATTGACAATGATCATGTGACTTTGGACGTCTTGAAACTTTTTACTCTCCTCATCTGAAAAATGTACGTAAGAATATAAATGGCAAAGTGATGGGGCTGGAGAGGTGGCTCAATGGTTAAGAGTGCATATTCCTTTTCCAGAGAACCCAGTTCCCACATGGTTCCTAGCACCCACATCATGCAGTTCACAACCACCTATAATTTCAGTTCCAGGAGATCTAAAGACTCTGGCCTCCACAGGCACCTGCACTAACATGTGTGGGTTTTACATACATCATTAAAAATAAAATCTTTTTTAAAAAAGAATATAGGTGACATCAACTTGTTAGATCAGTATGTAATTCTATGAAAGTGCTTTGTGTAAACTACAAATGTCTACTATAATAATGGGAAAAATTAGAAAGGACCAAATCAAACCCTTCACTTCAATACTACCCTAAGGCCTACGAAGATCAAATGTATTACCCAATTCTAATTACCCAGAATCATAATTAAAGTCTAGGATTTCAGGTAACCAAACTAAAACCCCTGGTATTACTTACATCCCCCATCTTCCCCTTTGTACGTCTCTTTCTTTCAGCCTTTCTACCTGGCTGGCCACTGTCTTTGATCTCAACTTTCAGTGTCAGTATATTTAGGACTAATTATTATGTTGGTTTCATCTACAAACATATCCTGGGTGATCATATCCATGGCTTTACCTCTACTAATAACTATGATTTAACTGAGTATATCCCAAAGGTCTATATGTTAAAGGCTTGGTCTCAACCACAGCAGAACTGGAGAAGTGCTGGTACCTTTAGGAGATGGAACCTAACAGGAGGCTCCAAGTAATTTGGAGGTGTGTCTCCAAAAAGGATTATAGATGCATTTTCTCACTCTGCTTCCTAGCTCAATATATAAATAGTTTACTCTGCCACATGTTCTTCTCATATTGTGCCATCCCTATTTAGATGCAAAGCCAGAGTTTGGAACTGCCAGGTTTTCAACTGGAAACCTAGAAAACATAAACCAATAAGCATTTCTTCTTTGTAAGTTAATGGCCCCAGGTATTTTACTAATGTAATATGAAGCCAGATAACTTCAAGTCTGTATCTTCAGTCTTGTCTCTTCTGAATTTCACACTTCTATTTCCAGTTGCTTACCTGACATCTTTTGGTCATCTAACAGCTATCTTTAAATGTACTACAATAGCATCACTTAATAAGTACACATTCAAAAAGTAGTATTAGGTGATTTCATCATTATGCAAACAGTGTATTTATAGAAACTAAGACAATATCACTAGTGTAAATAACCTTACAGGAGGATCACCATTGTACATGGGAAGACAGCATCAAGTACATGGCAGTATGTTTAAAACTATTTGTCTAAGTCCCTCCCTGCAAACCTACTTCTTCCAGAATTTCCCATTTATAAATAGGCAACTCTGATTTCATAGTTGTTCATCTAATCTATCAGGACATTCTGTCAGCTCTGCCTTCAAAATACAGCAATTCTAATCACTTTTACCAGTAACAAACTCAAGTCTTCACTGTTGCTCCTTTACTGTTTTAAGAGTATCCTCTCTCAACTTCTTGTCCTTAATACCCATCCATTCATCCATCTGTCTATCCATCCCATCCCTCTTTACAGAAAACAAATGACCCTTCTAAATTCAATTCAAAGCACGTTATTCCATCCTTTCCAAAAACTTTACAACGCCTTCCACTCAGAGTAAAATACAAGATCATGGCCATCACCCACAACAGCCTATACCTAACTCCCTTCCACTTAGCTCTTCTTACCCCTCACAACTCTTTTTGCTTATTTGTATTTACCTTACCATCTTTCTTCTTAGTCCACATTACAACAAATCTTAATTTTAGCATACATGTTGTTTAGAAACCATTCAGAAATGGCCAAGGCATAAATCAAGAAAAAAAATGTGCAAAGCCACATTCATAATCCCAGTACTCAGGAAACTGAGGCAAGAGAACTGAGGCAAAAGATGGGCTTTGAATTTAAGTTCAGACTGGGATACTCAGTAAGTACCAGAAAAGCTGTAGCAACACTGTAAACCTTGTCTCAAAAACAAATAAAAAGTGCAAGTCTGGATCTCTACATACAAACAGCAAAGGTGTTCTTCCTTCTTGTTCTTTGATTCACTAGGTACAATCTCACCTCACAAACTCAGCACCTACAGTTCTTTATCTAAAGCATTCTTTCCTTAAACTATTAGTATGGCTTTATTTACTTAACATCTCTACACAAGGAGCTGGTGATGTACTTCATCACCAGAGTGTTTGCTTAGCATACATGAAGCCATGGGTTCTATCCTCAGCAGCACCTGTATCCTCAACATTTAAGAGGTTGAGATAGGACAATCAGAAATTCAAAGTTATTCATCAGCTAGTAAAGCAAGTTGGCATAGTAAGAATCTGAAGCCAGTGAAGGCCAGTTAGCTGATGGCTTCCTCCCTTTCAATCACTATTTCCCCACACATTGATACTTTTTCTTTCTACTCACTACAACTCTTTTTGTTTGTTTGTTTGTTTGTTTTTGATTTTTTTTGTTTTGTTTTTTGAGACAGGGTTTCTCTGTGTAGTCCTGGCTATCCTGGAATTCACTCTGTAGACCAGGATGGCCTCGAACTCAGAAATCCACCTGCCTCTGCCTTCCAAGTGCTGGGATTAAAGGCGTGCGCCACCACTGCCTGGCTCACTACAACTCATTTTTAAAAAATATTTCCTTTATTTTTATTTTATGTGGATAGGTATCTTGTCTGCATGTATGTCTGGGTACTGTATGTGTGCTTAGTGGCCAATAGGAGCACAAGAGACATTGGATCCCCTGGAACTGGAATTACAGATAGTTATTAGCCGCTAATGCATTCTGGGAACTAAACTTAGGTCTTCTGGAAGAGCAGCCACTGTTCTTAACCTCTGAGCCATCTCTCCAGCCCCTAAAAGTCAATTTAAATCAAGTACTTCACTCTATGCACTGCTATATTCCCAGTGACAAGATTAAATGGCAAGTACTCTCTAATCAAAACCAGCAATCAATTTCATCCATTAACTACTCTTCAATTATACCTTCATTCTGGTATTCCCCGAAATATACTATAGTTTTTAAACATCCTTTTTTTCTACATATCCCCACTGAGCATCTGACAGAAATTAACTAATAGAGGAAAGAATAAAAGATGAAGCCATATTCTTTTTCCTGGGTCTCTCTTAAAATCAGCTAACAAATTAGTATTGATAAGTACCTCTGGATAGAGAGTACCATTCTACTAAAGAAAAAGATTATATAACTATACAGCAAAACATAAACAAATGCATGAAAATAGTAATCTCAGGTGTTGGCCCTTCAAAACATCATAAAACAGAAATTGGCCAGGATAACTATCTAGGCCAGTCTTGTTAATGTAACCTAAGTTTGGTACTAGAGATAGTCACATTTGAAGAGGACATTGTACACTTAACGTAGCAGATTACATAGACTGTTGAAACATGAAGACTACTCTTATAAAAGAAATTTACATGTGTAAATTAAGCTATTGCTACATTATCTGCCTTTGGAACTCAGCCCAAGTCAATTCACTTAAAAATAAAGAAATAAAGCAAGCTAAAGACAGTTATTGATTACACAGGAACACACACACACACTTCTGCAAGTCCTATCAAGACTCCTGCTTCCGTCAGTTCAATATTGCCAGATGTAACTGCTACAGTCTTTTTGCTGGTAGTTATTTTGAATTCCTAAGGAGTTTTCATGTTTACTCTGAGCAAAGACTCCTCACTTCTTCATAGAAACAAACATCATCCTGTCCACATCTACAAATGGCTGCTACACAAAACCACCTTCTTTATTATCAGGTTTAGGGCCTCTCCTCTATTCTCTCTCAAACACATTCATATTTGGGTGAATATTCGTTAAAGGCCATAATTAACACAGAGTGATAGAGTAGGAAAGGCAACAGTATTCTAACTTGGCAGGAAGCTACAGTGCAAGCAAGAGTTCTCTAGCTGGTGATATAAGGTAACAAGCAAGCACTAATTACAGAAGAGAGATGTCCAGGCATCAGACAGAGACCAGGGAGTACTTAAAATGAATGGCCAGCACTATTTACCAGGGTCTTCATCCCCATAGAATGGGTTAAATGGATCTGATCTACCAAAAAAAAAAATTAAAAAGCATAAAAGGAGTTTAAAAGCTCACTCCCTAAAGACAACCATCTGATTATGGGCTCTTAAGCTGAAACTATAACATACAAATGTATAGGGCACAGAATCTGACACCAGCAGGCACTTTTTGTTTTGTTTGTTTAGACCAAGTTTTCAAAAATTCATACTACATTTATTTACTGGTGTGGGGACATGCGATGGTGGAAGGAGAGAATCAGCTCCCAAAAGCTGTCCTCTGTGATCTCCATGTGCATACTCTCCTGCACACACACACAACACATGAAATTTTTAAATAAAAGTCCTGCCGATTATTCATTAATACTATCCATTATTAGTCATCAAAAAGAATTTTTTTGAGAAAAGGTTTCATATTAGCTCTCTCTGTTTGTCCTAGAACTCACTATGTAGAACAGGCTGACCTCAAACTCAAAGATTCACCTGTCTCTGCCTCCTGAATGCTAGGATTAAACATCTGTACCACCATGCCCTGCACCCCTCCCCCAAAAAAAAAAATCCTAACTCACTAGGTTTATCATCAGTTTTAATATTCTAATAATAATAACCAGAAAATTTACAATTTCCTGTTTCTTTCTGAATCAAAGGTTATATTATAAACAATGAAGATTGAGAAATGAGTTTTCAAATTATACAATGATACTCCACCCCCAAAAAAGAGTAACTTACGAATGCAGCAAGGAGAAATACAACTCTTCATTTGTTTTTGTGGTAAGATTTACTTTTATTATTTTTAACTATGTATGTGTGCCTCTGTGTAAGCATAAACACCTGTGGGTGTCTGCCAAGGCCAGAAACATTAGCTCCTCCTTGCATTATCAGCACTCAGGAGCCACCTGATGTGGGTGCTGGGAATCCAACTTAGGTCCTCTGCAGTGGTTAACCACTGATCTATCTCTCCACACTGGTTTTTGTTCTTTTGGGGGAGGAGGCTGTCTGTTTTTAGTGCTCCCACTGGCCTCAAAAATCATTATTAACTGAAAAATAATATCCTTGAACTCCTGATCCTCCTGCCTTCATCTCATAAGTGCTAGGAATACAGGCATGCCATCACCATGCCCAGCTAAGAAATACAACTCTTTAAGATGCCCATCTGAAACCAGGCATAGTGGCATATCCCTATAATCCCAGCACTGGAGAGGCAAAGGCAGGCTGATCTCTGTGAGTTCAAGGCCAGCCTTGTCTATAGAACTAGTTCAAAGATAGCTAAAGCTACACAGAGAAAGCCTATCTTGAACCTCTACTCCCAAATGCACATATGATAGCCAATTATATTCATTCATATTTTAAGGCTCGTAAAACTAACATTTCTATTAAGGCTCTCAACTTTGAGAAGTGACTATCATTGTTTCTTCCAACCCTGATATATCTAACAGTAGAGAAAATACAAACCACCCAGGATTTATTTCCAAAAACTAGTAGCTTTCACAGGCTAGAATCAGGGTAATAATGAACCAACATTCCAACTTAGGGGAAACTGTAGGAGCAGAAATTAGAGGTAATCAAAAACATGTACTCAGTCCCTCTCCCAAATAAAAATGCTACTATTTATTGTGATATTTGATTAAGAAGCTGGCTTATTTCTTGTTTTAGGTTTAGCATATCATTAAATTATAAATGATTCTGAAAGGAATTTCTAAAATCTTTGAACAGAAATCACAACTTTGAGAATTTGAAAATTGAGAATGATGATTACACTTAGTCCAACATTGGAGTGAGGCGTGCCTTGCCACTGAGACATTTGGGAGGTGAGGCGTGCCTTGGCACATGAGACATTGGGAGGTGAGGCATGCCTTGACCACATGAGACTCTGCCTCAAAAACCAAACAAAAAGGTTAAGAAATGAAGAAAGAATGGGAAGTTGGGGGCTGGAGAGATGGCTCAGCAGTTAAGAGCACTAACTGCTCTACCGAAGGGCCCAAGTTCAATTCCCACTATTCATATGGCAGCTCGCAGCTGTCTGTAACTCAAGTCCAGTGGGTTTGACTCTCACACAGACATGTAGGCAACACTAGTGTACATAAATAAGTAAATAAATAAGGATGTGAACTGAACAGTAAACTGATAATTAGTTTAAATTGACTGGAACAACGTAAGAAAGGCTTAGGATTTAGGATCTGGGACCAGTGAGTCAGACAGAGCCTGAATCATGCAAGTGATTTATTTGCAAGGTAAACTACAGGGAGTAAATTTTACCCTACAAATTACAAAAAAAAAAAAAAAAAAAATCTCAGAATTTAAAGCAATTTAAAGCAGGGAAGAAGGGTAAAATTTGTATTTAAGAAAGCTCAAAGAAAAGCAATAAAGAAGATATACCTGGGAGAGTGAGACAATATGTAGGTAGTTCAATCAGGTAAGTCGTTTTTAAAAAAGTATATGGGACAAGGCCCATCTGATGCAGTTTTTCAGTGCAGCCTATTTTAGATGAGTTTTCCTCTGTTAGTCTATGCCTCCCAAAGCTATAATACCACCATTTAATTAGAAACACAACTACAAAACCAACAAAGTCAATTCCATAAACTAAAAATTTAACTGTACTCCTTTGTTCAACAGCCATTCCAAATTCCTAACTGAAACAACTCACTTTCCTTCTTCCACAGAACACAATTTTAGAAAAGCAATCCATCCAGATGAGCACATCTGTGCAGTGTACAACAAGTGTAAACAATTTAACAAGCATTTAATGAAACATTTCCTATTCTTTATTGGGCAAAATTCTAACATGGCAACATCAGGTTGCAAATTGACATTTTTAAATTAGGGTTTTTGTCTTTTGAGTTTTTTTTTTTTTTAATAATATGAACATGCTGATTTTAAATCCCATCTGGCTACATGGTGCAGCTGCCATGAATGAATTCCCAATTAAGCACATGGTTGAAGCATTCAGAACTGCCATGTGCCATCAACTGCAACAGCATGAATGCAGAAGCCCTTACAAGTCCGTGCTAATAGAAGAGGATTTCTTAGTCTATCCTAGAAAGGAAGGGACATACAGGTAAATGTAAAGATGGACCTCATACATGGATCTCACTTTCACTCTCTCTTCTTTGAAAGGCAGTAGCTGACCTATGTTGCACAGTTCTTTAGCTTACCAAGTTTGCCTATCTCTATCCTCCTATCCTTATATCAACAAAAACTTAAAAGGCAAAGCTAAAACTAGCTTCAATTCCAACATTGGATGTAGTGGCACATGCCTGTAATCCTAGCACTTAGAGGCTAAAGCAGAAAATCCTATGAACCAAAGCTACATAACAAGACTCTGTCAATCAATAATCAATCAATCAATCAATATAAATAAATCAAAATAAATAAATAAGCAAGCAAGCATATAGTTAAGAGGTAAAACACTTGCCCAACACTCCAGAGGTCACAAGTTTAATTTCCAGTACAGCCAATCAGTCAAGTAAATTCTAACTCAATCTTTCATAAATGTGTGTGAATTTGGGCACATTTTTTTCTTCTTTAAGCTGTATTTCCTCAAATATAAATAATAATACCTAACCTTGCAGAGCTGTGGAAAGGATGAGAGAAAATGTACATAAAGCAGCTATAGATGTGTCTGGTTCCTATAGGGATTTAATAAATGGTAACTACTTTAACATTCCTTTGTATCCAAATATGTCTTGTACTTACAAATTATGTACCTTAAGTTTAAAGGTTAAACTTTTATTTTCGTCCAGCATGGTGTCCCCACCCTTTCACTCCAACACTCGGAGGCAAAGACAGACAGATCTTTCCAAGTTCCAGGCCAGCCTGGTATACATAGCAAGTTTTAGGTCAGCCAGAACTACATAGAAAGACCCTACCTTTAAAAACAAAAAAAAAAAAATCTGGCCTTAGTTCTCTTTCCCGTCTTGCAAGATGGCGGGTGAAAAGGCAGAGAAGCCTGACACAAAGGAGAAGAAACCTGTGGTCAAGAAGGCTGGAGGTGATGTGCTGCCTCTGGTCCCCTGGCCTGTGGTGCAGTCAAAAAGGGTAACCCTAAGGCTAAAAAGCTCAGGAACCATTGCAGCCGAAACCCTGTCCTGGTTAGAGGAAGTGGCAGGTACTCCAAATCGGCTATGTATTCCAGAAAGGCCTTGTACAAAAGGAAATACTCAGCTGCCAAGACCAAGGTTGAAAAGAAGAAGAAAAAGAAGGACCTTGCTACTGTCACAAAAACAGTTGGTGGGAACAAGAACAGTGGCACCCGGATGGTGAAGCTTCGAAAAATGCCTAGGTATTACCCTACCGAAGATGTGCCTCGGAAGCCATGACATAATGCCCTTTAGCCAGCACGTGAGGAGGCTGGCTGCGCTCCAGCATCTCTCCCGGGACTGCCCTGATCATCCTCACCGGGCGCCACAGGGGCAAGAGAGTGGTTTTCCTGAAGTGGCTTGCTACTTGTGACTGGACCTCTTGCCATCACCAGAGTTCCTCTGCGCAGAACACACCAGAAGTCTGTCATCATCACCTCTACAAAAGTGGGTATCAGCGAAGTTAAAATCCCCAAACACCTGACTGACAATCACTTCCAGAAGCAGCAGCTGCGGAAGCCCAGGCATCAGGAGGGCGAGATCTTCAACTCGGAGGAGAAAGACACGGAGAAGGAGAAATACGAGATTACAGAGCTGCGAAAGGCTGATCAGAAAACTGTGGACTCGCAGATTTTGCTAAAGATTAAAGCTGTTCCTCACCTCCAGGGCTACCTGCGATCTCAGTTCTTCCTGACAAACGGGATGAATCCTCACAAACTGGTGTTCTAAACTGCTTACAACCTAATTAAACGCTTCATATGTTAAAAAAAAAATATTTTAAGGATGAAATAAACTAATTCAGATAAAGGACTTAGAACATTGCCTCACAAATAATAGTCAGTCATTAATTGTTAACTGTTGTTGCTATTATCACAATATACTTCACATTAAGTCACAAATAAATATAAATGTACTTATAGTTACACATAATATATAACATATTTTATATGTATTTTAATATCATATATTTGTTTACTTATTTGTTTATAATATACATACACATATATACACATATACATACACATACAAATATAGAAAGCAAGAGATAAGATTTTGGTACATAACCCAGGCTGGCAGGCAACTCACTATGTATCTGAAGTTGGCCTCAAGCTCACAATCATTATTCCTAAGCCTCTTGAGTAGAGCTTTAGGATTATAAAATGCACCCTTGAACCTGTCCTAAATTTAATCTATAGTTGTCCTCTTCCTCCTCGTGTAATACTTATCATGAAATCTTACACATGTGCTCAGTAAGTATCCAATGAATGAATGGCTGAGTAAGTGAAGATACCAAAGTCATCACAGAGTGGAAGTTGAAGGGTGGAAGGTATCTGTCTTAGTTAAGGTTTCCACTGCTATGGCTATGGCCATGACTATGTCAACTCTTTTGATTGGGGGTGGCTTACAGTTTCAGAGGTTTAGTCCAAAGTCATCATGGTTGGAAGCATAGCAGTATGCAGATAGACACGGTGATGGAGAAGGAGCTAAGAGTTCTACATCTTGATCCAAAGGCTGCAGGAGACTGTACCACAATGAGCATAGCTTGAGCATAGGAGACCTCAAAGCCCACTCCCATAGTGATACACTTCCTCCAACAAGGCTTATCTACTGCAACAAAGCCACACCTCCTAACAGTGCCACTTCCTATGGGCCAAGCATTCAAACACAAGTCTATGGGGGCCATTCCTATTCAAACCACCACAGTATTCCAAACAGAGAACTGGGATGATTAAAAATATAGGAAGGTAAGTAGTCACACCAGACCTGGACTCTGGACTCAGGGAGCTATACAGATGAGGAGTCAGAAAGATTGTAAAACTCTGAGGGGATGGATGACTCCCAAAAGAAACATGTCCTCCAGACACAACAGAACTAATGCAAATATGAACACACAGAGATCATGACACATGCACAAGGTCTAAACAGGTTCAGCACTGAGATGGGAAATTGGGCAGAATCTTCTAGCCCTAATCAAGAGGCTATCACTAATTGACGATCGCTTGCAAAGAGAAAATCAGTTTTCTCCAATGGAATCTCACTGTGTATAAAACCAAACTTACAGAGTAGACCACATCTCAAGCAGTAGATGGTCAACACAAAACAAACTCAATGGTGTTTATGTTTTTGGCCTCACATTGTTTTGTTTGGTCATTTTTGTCTTTTGTTTACATATTATGGTTTCTGATTTTGTGTTTTTATGGGTTTGATTTGTTTATGTGTATGTTTCTTGTGCTTTTTCATTCTTGCTATTACTTTTTTAAATTCTGGTTTGCTTTTTTTTATTTTCCTGTTTGTTTTCTAGGAGAGAGAAAAAGACATAGAATTGGATGGGGTGGGAGGATTTGGGATGAGATGGGGGAAGGGAAACTGATCAGAATACATTGTATTAATTTTAAATTAAAAAAAGAAAGAAGGTGGAGAAATTTACAAGTCATATATGAAAAATAAACTAAAATGTGTAAATAATAAAATTAAGTATATATGTGCATACACACATACACAGGGTTTGTGGGGTGGAGGCTGGGAGGGTAAGACCAGGAAAATAAATAATAAGTACTTTACATGAGCTGAAACAACAATAGAAAGAATTAGGATTTGAGGCTAATAAGACAGGCAGAATTCAAATCATAAAAGAGCCTCTTGTAGGTAAACTTTCAAACATTCCAAAGGAAATACTTCTTTGAACATAGTATAATCTTTGCACAGTAATCATTCAGTTAGAATGTGCTATTTCACAAGTTGTTTATATCTATCTAGACTTATGTGCTAAGTAGGGAAGATATTATTGTGGGCCTGTTGTAGAAGAATTTTAATCCAGCAACATGGCTTCTCTGGCAAGGGATCATATACAAAGATCTGTGTGATCAGGCTGGAATGTAGACACACTATACACCTTTAATCCCTCTGGCTAAATACAGACATACCCTTAGTATACACTTTTAATCCCAAACAATGTAGGTAAGGTTAGTTTACAGAAGGAAGCAGCCATGTTTGAAAGGGATGTCTAATTGAGGGGCAGACAAAGTGACAAAAAAGAGAAAGATTTGACAGAATGAGTCAGAGATAGGATATGCCCAACCCTTAAGAGAACAGTAAAGGAAAGAAAAGAGACTTATCAGAGCTAGAGAGATGGTTCAGTGGTTGAGTATACTGGCTGTTCTTCCAGAGGACCCAGGTTCAACTCCCATTACCCACATAGCAGCTCACAACTGTCTGCAACTCCAGTTCCAGGGGATTTGACTCCCTCACAAAGACATATGTACACGCAAAACAACAATGCACATGAAATAAAAAATAAAAAAAAAAAAAAGAGAGCAGCACAGTGAGAGAAAGTTATTCTCAGTTCAGTCAGCTCAGTTGAGTGGAGTTGTTTGGTGCTGTCAATTGGGAGTTGGATGAGAGGCAATGCAAAGGAGTTGAGTTTGTGGCAGTTCAGTTTGTGAAGTTCAGAGGTAGATAGGTTACAAGTGAAGACAGAACAAGCCAGAGAATGAGAAGGAGCCAAAAGATTAGGTTACCAGAGTTAGTGTGAAGCTAAGCAGAGCAACTCAATCAGAAACCAAGAGAAACCAGTTTGAATCTATCAGCTTGAAGGGCAGTTTGGGCCAGAACAGCTGAGTTGAACCAGCTAGCCAGAGTTCAGAAAGAGCTAGAAAGAGTGAGCTTATTCCACAGTCAGCCTCTGAGAGGACAATTACATCAGGTGAATAAAAGATACATTTTCAGTCTGTTGTACAGATAAGAAACAGAACCCCGAAGACACTAAAGGTTACAATTTCTCATGTATACTAAGAACCACTATCCTATTTGGTTTCTCAGAAACTAATTCTGGATTTCCTTTCTTCAATTATACTTTGCTTTCTGTCCATATGTTGAATATTACCTATAAAGTTGGTCAAATATTTCAAATCTCTAAAATTTCAAGGATGACTATGAATCAGAAGATACACTAGTGAAATGAGGAAAGGGTGTTTGTAGGGACTATGACCAAATGAGAAGAAATTGTCTCTCTCTTTAGCAAAGCAGGAATAAGGGCTTGACTTGATCTGCCCTAAGTTAGAGAAAGTAACAAAGTCTGAAAGTTACAACAGAATAAGCCCCAATTATGAACAAATGAGGACAGAGGATACTGGAGGATCAACTATGAAAGACAGTATGGGAATATTGCAGGCATCTGCCCCTATGGAGAGTACAACTAGGTCCAGTTTTCCTGGAGAACATTCATTCTTTCACTTAGCAAATGGTTTGTTCATGTAATAAATTAAGAAAACAATTCAACTGTTAAGTACCAACATCCTTAAAAACTTAACAATCAACTCCTATTGTCTTTATTGTTTATCCTAAGAATGCTATCTAAAATACAGACAAGAACGGTGGTATACACCCATAATCCTAGCACAAGGAAGCTGAGACTGGAGCTAGATTAGACATTGTCTCAAAATAAAGCAAGCATATGAACCAAATGCATATGGACATATTGACAACCAAAGAAGTTTATTACATTGTTGCTGGTAATATCCAGAGAAAAGAGAACAATCCAAATACATAACAATAAGTTTCACCTGGCCAGGCTTCAATGACACTTACATGTAATCTCAACACTCAGGAGGCTGAACCAAAAGGTTTGAAAGCTTAATGCCAGTCTAGGCAACATGTCAAGACCCTGTCTCAAGAAATAAACAGCAACACAGGAGAGAGACACAAAGACAAACAGACACACATAATCTTATCATGCAATGCAATAGTATATACCCATTAAAACTGAATATGTTGAATTTTCTTTTTGTCTTTTTTTCCAAAGATGATGTCACTCTATACCCCTAGCTGTAGACCAGGCTGACTCACAGAGATAGTCTGCCTCTGCTTCTCAGGTGCTGAGATTAAAAGCATGTACCACTGCATCCTGCAAAATTCAGTGATTTTGAATGGAACTGAAACAAATATTAAACAAAGAACCTCCAAGGGGTCACAGATGAGCAAAATAGGGCTAATTTGAAGGTTTAGTTTCACAAACTTTGCCTAACAGCAATACAATTAACCTTTATTTGAATACTACCATATGACAGGCACTGTGGCTGGAGATTTATAAACATTTTCTCTAGCATGCTACTCTGGCACAGGTCAATGATTGCACTTAGAAGACTTGAAAAGTAGAAATCTTAAATTGTAGGCCAGCCTGGGTTATCTGGTGAGACTCTGTCCAAAACAACACTCATCTAATAGTACCCTTGAAGGTAAGCATTACAATGCTATTTTCACACTGACTTATCTAGGATAATTCATACAGAAATAATACAGTTTAACTTAGAATATAGATCTATACAATTGCAAAACTCTTGAGAGAGTGGTAAGTTATTTCAAATAGTTGTCTATCTTCTTCTTAACCCAGTCCTTCTCTGTGCTGTAACTGAGGCCTAGGCCCCTGACATGTCTCTCCAGCTCTACTAGAAGTTCCCAGCTGGAAAGGAATAAGTCGGAACTACTACCTAACACCCTTTTAGACAGTCTCCAGTGACAAAGATGAGGATATACTGAGCCACTACTGTAAAACAGGGTTTCCACAGGTTCTCCAGATCCCACACTAACCAAACCTGTATTTGTAGGATGCTTCCTCCAAGAGGCAAGCACTCTTCTGGCAGTGCCTACACCATTACTGTGCTTAACAACGTTTCACTGAGAAATAAATAGCCCTACACATCTTCTTTCCCCAGACCAGTCCTAGAAATCAACTTTTACCATTTTTCCTCAGGCTCTCACAAGCCATTACATGCACCAACTACCAGAAATTCAAGACTAACTCAAAGAAGATCATATCAGATATGGTGGCATAGGTCTGTAATGCCAGCACTCGAGACTGAGGCATATGGAATATGGAAGTCAAAGAACAACTTTCTTGAGAGTCGGTTCTTTCTTTCCACCATGGGTTCCAAAGTGTCAGGCTTGGCAGCAAGTTCCCTTGCTCACTGATCCATGGCAGCAGCCCTTGAGCATATTTCATAATCTAGCATTGCGTAAGTCACACCCATCAACAAAAAAAAGAACTAATCCCGGACAGTTCCAAGATACTTCTATATAGATTTATAATCATTTATCCCTTGCTTTGAGAGATAGGTATTTATATCTCCTCAGTTTAAATAAATAGTATAAATAAATAGTAGGGCAGATGTGCACCAAGAGCTAAGATGTCAGATTCCAAGTATAGGCCTGTGCCTCTGGGCCACTCTCCCCAGTACCCAAATTGACTCAGCTGAGTATGGCATGTCTCTGGAGACCCAAAAGGAGCAGGTTGAGCACTTGAGTATAAGGGAACCCCAGCTTAAACAGGAGTGTGGTGGTCTGAATATGATTGGCCCACGGGAAGTGGCACTATTAGAAGGTGTGGCCTTATTGGAGTAGTGTGGCCTTACTGGAGGAAGTTCATCACTGTCAGGGTGTGATGATAATGAACTGAACCTCTGACACTGTAAGCCAGCCTCAATTAAATGTTTGCCTTTATAAGAGAGTTGCCTTGGTCATGGGTGTCTCATCACAGCAATAAAACCCTAAGACAAGGAGTACTTACTTGCTTTGTACAATGATCCCAAACACCAAACACACATCAAAGATCCTGCCTTTATTTGTTGGACCTACACAAAATCAGCAAATATTTATGCTAATTTCAGACCTAAGAGCTCGCTTTTAGGAGCTATGGCACCATTTGAGCCCCTCATCTTCTGGTATTGTATTTTCAAAACACACATGGACAAAAAGGAAAGACTTCCTGGATAGGAAGGAAAATTGGACCAAACATTTAACCTCTCCTACTAAGTTTGACAAGGATGACTCTATTCTTGGATGAATAAATATGCTATTAATCACTGAGCCACTATTATTTTCTACTATTATTTAAAAAAAAAAAAAAATAGAAGCATATCACCAGAAAAACAGGTCACTTTCTTGTATTTTTATCTGAGCTGAGAACACTTATCAAAGGTTGGCAGCATTCTTCTCATGCTTCCTTAGTCACACTTTGGGCAAATACACACTCTTTTTCTTTTTGAAACAGACTGTAAAGCCCTGGAACTCCTATGCAAACCAAGCTGGCCTTGAAGTCACAGAGCCTCCTCCTACCTCTGCCTCCTGAGTGCTGGAGTTAAAGGCATTGGATCATCATGCCTACCCTCACATGTCCATTCTTAAACCAGTCACTAACTTGAGATTAGGATCAAAAATTGGTTTATAAAAGTTGTCATTGGCTATATTTGCAGTGGTGGGATTTGAATTCAGGACTTTCTGTATACTAGGCAAGCATCATCCCAATGAAACTCTTTAGACTAAAACAGAAAGCAGCAAACACACACACATCACACACCTATCACCTCAAGGACACAGAAGACAAAGAACAGGAGGAAAGTAGATGACCTCCAAGCCCCAATGTTCCCTTCATAAGAGAGGGAAATGAAAAATATTCATCCAAAGTCTGTGGGAAGAACTCAAGAAGGCTCCAGAGACCCCAGTCTTAATCATAGCACTATATGAAGGCTAAATTTGCTATGTAGTTATGGAAGCGCAGAACGATAACACGCAGTGTTAACTGCTCCAAAAAGAAACCACCACTATGGAGGGGCTGTGATCTGTCCAAAACTTCACACTGTGCCTGTGCAGAGAGGTTGCTATAGGAATAAGATCACTAAGTCCCACACTGTCCCTTGAAAAAGTGACAGGCTGCTTCAGTTCAATGTTTTTGCCTTTCATTCCTGTCCCTAAACAAAGCACTAGTCCCTGTCCTGAAGATACGATGAGGTTGAACACCTGGGTTAAGTACTATACTCCCACCCTAAGCAATTTCACCAGGCTACTTTAACATCATCTTCAAGTAGTACAGTCACCCAACCCCTGATTTCTGCACACCAGGAATTTACTAACCATCTCGATAAAATTAGAGTCCAGAAATAAATTACACAGTTATAGCCAAACTGCCAAAACCAATCCAAAAGTAAAGAATACTCTTGGCCAGTCAGTGGTGGTGCATACCTTTAGTTCCAACACTTGGGAGGCAGAGGCAGGCAGATCTCTTGAGTTTGAGGTCAGCCTGGTCTATAGAGTGAGTTCCAGGACAGCCAGGGCTATACAGAGAAACCCTGTCCCCGGAGAAAGAAAAAAAAGAAGTTTATAACAGCTTCATTTATCATAGAAAATTAGGACAACCAACCCAAATAATCTTGAACAGGTGAATGGCTACACCATCCCTCTATATCCTTATGAGAGAATGCTATTCAGTAACAAAAAGGAATAAAACAGGGACTGGAGGCAGCTGGCACAGCACCACTTTACTATCTGATTAGGGAAGGAGGCTCTGGATTGAATACCTAGCAACACCTACCCCCAAAAGGAACAAAACAAAGATACATGCAATAACCTATGTGAATGTCTGAAGGACATCATGCTTTGTAAAGTCAATCTCAAAAGATAATAAGCTACCTGATTCCATTTATGCATGATTCTCAAAAGAACAAAATTAAACAGATAAAGAATATACATGTATTGCCAGCGGACAAGGACAGAGTTGGGTGAGAAGGAAGGTATGGTCATAAATATAATGATGTAGTACAAAAGAGTTTCCTTTTGGTGATAGAACATATCAATATCTTTAATTGTGGTAGTGATTACACCAATCTGTACAAGAGATAAAACTATACAGAACTATACACATGCATATGATTACTCAGACAATGGTAAAAGGTGAATGAAGTCCGAGGTTCATTTAATAGTATTCACTGGTGTCATGTATCTAACTTTAGTATTACTTTTCTTTATTTATGATGTCACAATAGAAAAAGCTGGAAAAGAATAGAAAGGACCCTGTGCACTATTCTTGAAGAGCCAGGGATTGAACCCAGGCACTTGTATAAGACAGGCAGGAACTTCACCACTAACCTATACCCAAGTCTATGTACTATTTGATGCAACTTCCTTTTAATTTATAATGGTTTAAAATAAACAGATTTTCTTTAAAAAGTAATACAATTCAACTAACATCTGAGTACCAACAGTATGTCAAAATGATATGACAAAATACTGTGCAAGTGCTACACATTCAACAATTAAATGATACTCACTGAACATACATACAAAGTAAGATATACATAAAATCCCTGAAACTTCTAAAGTTTGAATATCCCTAACCTAATTACTTTAAAAATTAAGATTATTTTTGCTAAAGCTAGTCTGTTAACTATTTTCTCTAACATAACAATTATAATTAACCACAATTAGATACATGTATACCTAATTATATACCAAAGAGAGGTACAGTATGAAGTGTTTGTTTCTGTCAGCTTTTCTAACCATGCAGCTTTGTGCAGGAAGCTTCTATTGCTGTAAATAGCATGACCAAAAGCAACTCGGGGAGGAAAGGGTTTATTTGGTTTACAGTTTACAGCCTATCACTGAGAGAAGTCAGGGCAGGAACTCAAAGCAGGAACCTCAGAGGAGTGCTACTGCTATCTCCATTAACAGAATCTCAAACTTTCTTTCTTATACATACCAGGACCAAGTGGTACGTGTTCCCATGGCTGGGCCCTTCCACATAATCAATTATCATCAAAAAAAAAAAAAAAAAAAAAAAAAAAAAGCCCGATAAGCTTGCCTACAGACCACTCTGATGGAGGCATTTTCTCAACCCAGGTTCCTCTCCCCAGATGACTTTGTCAAACTGACAAAAAACTAACCAGAACATCACTTTTCTAACCTGAAGTTTCCTCACCTGTAAAACGCAGAACATGGTTATAATACCCTTCTTAGAACTACAATAAGAATTAAAACGAAGGAAACAGCTGGCCAAACCGTAAAGCATTGTGTAAATGTTAGTTACTACATTCCTTACTCTTTAAGGAGAGAAGTTTCAGAAATTTATTTGAGTCTACTTTATAAACAGCGGTATTCTCAATGCTCCAAAACAGAGACTACATTTTCGTTTGGACCTGAAACAATCAAAACAGTTCCTGAGAAGGCTTATAAAAACAATACCACATTAAACATTGGTGATTTGTTTTAAAAGCTGGTATGCAATTAAGAGGATTCCGCTGTTTCACCGAGCTCCTGTGGCATCCAATTAAGTAATAACATGAGCGAGGAGCTCTTAATTATGGAGGAAAACTTCCACAAGCCAGTGACAGGTGTGCAGGGCTCAAGCTGCGATCAAAATAGTTGACTACAGCATTAATTCCTCTCTTTCCTTTTTTCCCAAAGACACTTTACTTTGCATGTGATTAGTTGAAATGTAAACCAGACCAAATGACTGCTGCATTTCAAGCTTTATTACCTCTTATCTCGCTAACTTCCACCAAATGGGCTTTAAAGGATTAACACCAAACAGATGGTTTAAACCCACTGTAAGTGAGCTTCAGTGATCAGAAACTATAAAGGCCAGATTAAATTTATACTCATCACTGAGATGTGCACCATCTTTCCCTAAATAGTGCCTATTGTAAACAGAAATTACCCACTCTTCATTTTCATGTACTTTGTAAATGACCTTAAAAATAAAACCATCTTCAAGGGGATGCCTTTTTTTTTTTCTAATTTGCCTACTTTTCCCCAAAATTTTAAAACAAAGTTTTTGTCTCTTAAAGTAACTGTGAAAATAAACCAAATATCTAACAATTCTTTATATTCTAAATTATAAGCAAATTATAGTAGCATTTGAGTAAAGAGCCAAAAAGCACATTCCTCAAATAGAAATCAGAAAAATAATTTCCCCACAGTTTGATTACCCTAAGTTCAAAACCTGACTTTTCAAAGAGATGAACTTTTTTTACAGGTATTGATAAAACTATTCATGTTAAACCTAAATACACAAAAAGATGGTGATGCCACAAAAATGCCCATTGGTTCAAAAAGCCATTTTGAAGCATCTTCTTGACTGCCAAAGGAAAAAAGCTCCTGAAAGATCAGATGCCTAAATTTGGTTTTGGAAAAACTCTTGAGAAATATGTATATAGTTAACACAGAATGAGTCATTATGATAAGAAAATCTCAGGATTAGGTTTTAAGTACTAGTCTGTCACATTCCATATAAGCAGTTATTGAGTAACCACTCTATCAGAGGACCAACTGCTGGTGATTAAAGGAAAACATATTAACAATACAGCACCTCCAGCATTACCAACGGCAAACATCAACACAGAAGCATGAAAAAACAGCAAACCTTACCTGGAAAAGAGAGCAACAGCTTTACTGAGGAAGTAAGGCCAAGCTGAGAGAGGATCAGGAGCCATTTGAACAGAAACAAAGACACGAGCAAAGATGTAGCAACAGAAGAGTAAACAGTAAGGAGCAGGGACTACAGATGACTTGGCAAGCTTGGCTGAGAAGAGTGAGTTTGGCAGTACTTGGGGGAAATGAAAGCTGTTGTCCAGACAGAGATGGTAAAGACTGAGCTAACGCTGTGGGGACGGAGAAGGGCACAGATCTAAAAAAAAATGCTGAGGTGATAATATCTGCCCAGCTTAGTTATGGAAGGACAGGAAGATAGCAAAACTCTTGGCCTGGGTGAGAAAGCGGTGTCTCGCTGAGGTAAGAAACATGAAGAGAAGGTTTGGAGAATAAGATACCAAGTTTAGTTTAAGATATCCTTGTGACTTTAAACCAGTCATTTCATACTTCAAATCCAGTTTCTCAGTTGACAAAACAGTTATTAGATCTACGTCAAAGGCTCTGGTGAAAATTAAGTAAAATAATGGAAGGAAGAGGGTTATAAAATCATTGCCTGCTAACAACGACTCAGGAAGACTGCTAATAGTATCCATTTTTCCTCCCCACCCTCACTCTCTGCCAAGATTTAACTGGGCACAAGCAACTTTGCCAGAAACTGTGTTCCCAGTAGTATTTACAACTAGGCATGTCACAGTTCTAAATATAATGAATGAAATGCCAGAAAAAAAGGAATACACCTTCTGGCTCATTAGGAGGAAGAGGTCTTAGAAACTGAACTCAGATCCTAATGGATGTTAACCATATACTCTACCAATGAGCTACACCATCAGCTCTTCAGTCTCTTTCCTTAGAGAAATACACCCCTCTCTTTCTTTTCCCTTCCCAGAGACTAGAAGGTGAAGGTGTTAATAAGTTGCCTGTGAAGATGCAAATAAAAGCAAGTGGGAAAGAGGGATGGAGGTTCCCCTGGATGATTTCAAGGAGCAGAACCTCTGACTACTTTGGCAATAATAATCTTACTCTGTGTGTTACATAAAAGATAAATTTCTACACTTTCTTAGCCACTAACTGTCTGGTTCTCTGTTTCAGCAGTTAATCTGAACTCTTAACATATAACATCAATGCTTATAAAGTCTGCAAAGAGGGCTAGTAAGATGGCTCAGGGAGTAAAGGTGCTTACTGAACAAGCCTGATGAGCTGAATTAGACACACACTCACACACACACTCACACACACACACACACAATTTAAATTTAAAATCTGTAAGAAAAATAACCAAGACATATTTCAGAGCCCTAAAAATCCACTAGCTATTCATACTACCATCAAGATTAAGGAGGTGTACTCATGAGTATGTGAGTACACATGTGTGTGCTTGCACACACACAATGAAATGAGCTGAATTAATATATGCTAAGCCATAGAGCAGGCCCAGAACTGTAGCCAACTATTCAAGATTCAGAGCTGTGGGGCTGGAAAGATGGCTCAGCAGTTAACTGTGCCTGCTGCTCTTGTAAAGGACTGAAGTTTGGTTCCAGCACCCACACCAGATGGCTCACAACTATAGCTCTGGGGGATCAGAAGATACTCTATTCTGGATTCCAAAGGCACCTGTGCATATGTGGGCACACACACACAATTTTTTTTAAGAGTCAAAGCTCTGAGTTGGGCATGCCTTTAATTCAAGCACTTGGAAGGCAGATCTCTGTGAATTATAGGCCAGTCTGATCTAAACGGAAAGTACCGAGCCAGCCCCAGGTCTACAGAGTAAGGCCCTAGCTCAAAAATAAAACTTCTAACTTTTATAATATCTTGTAATAAACAGATTACTTAATGACAAACAAATCTGCAAACAGGAACAACAAAAATGGCTGACAGTCTTAGGTGAGGAATAACTTACCAGAACATAACAAGCACATCAAACAAAAATAAGCGATTAAAAATTTTCAAATATTTTGAACTATAGTCATATGCAAAAATAGTGCAGAACAAGCCCACTGGGACAGCAAGTAGCTAGGCCCTGACATGACTGTATTCAGATGTGAAAGTGCCTATAAGTTAAATCAGTACAATTGGCTTCTATTCAAGAATAAGGAAGATGGGCTCTTCATGGAACTAGCCCTTGAGCTGTTAGATTCTGTTGAACTGTTGCAATTAAAGCTCACAATTTTTCTTCTTTAAAAGGAAAGGGATACAACACATATTTGCAGAACAGAAGACTCAGAGTACCTGAGCCTGAGGTGATATCACCTTGGGGCATTAGCTATCTTTGACATCACCAAAGTGAGCAAAAAAATTATGGTAAAATATAAGGTTTTAATTTTAATCGCAGGTTCTTCATTTTTAAACTGTATGTCCTCAAACAGATTGATACTTGTCCGTATTTCAGTTCCTTACCTGTAGTATAAGAACAGTAAAACAATAATAAGCTCTTCCAGCTCTATGAAATTCCAAAGTTTACAAAATTTTTCATAGGTTTAGAAAGTTTCTAAGGCTAAGTATGGTAGCACATACTTTTAATCTCAATACTTGGAAGGCAGAAAGAGGCAGGAGGACTCCCACAAGGTTGAGGCTATCCTGATCTATATGTGATTTCTAGGCCAGCCAGGACCATAAAACAAACTGTGTTTCAAAACATTATCACAAACTAAAAGATGAAACTTCTATTATTTTAATGCCAATTTTAAAAACAAGCTTGAAGCTAGAGAAACAGTCCAGTGGTTACGAGCTCTTGCAGGGAGCCCAAGTTTGGTTCCCACCACACATGCCAGGAAGCTCACAACTGCCTGTAACACAAGCTCTGAGAGAGGTCAGACTTCCTCCTCTGGCTTTTGTGGAACTGCACACTCCCAGGCACATAACCCACATATGTATACAGCATAATTTAAAACAATAAACATTTTTTAAAAGAGAGAGCAAGCAAGATTCCAAGTGGGATGTGTTGACTCATGCCTATAACCTAGCGCTTCTGGTAGGCTGAGGCAGGAGAGCTGCTTTAAGTTAATCTCAAATACCAGGCTAGCCAGGCTATACAGTGCAACCCTATAGCCTTAAAAGTATGTGGGGAGGGGGGAATGAGAGACAGATAACAAAAGAACTCACAGAATATATTATCACTTCAATTTTTTCATTTAAAATGCAGTTAACAAAAATATTAGAAAACTAATTTGCTAGTGTCTTACTTTCTTTACAGAAAACAAATCTGACAAGGCAATCAAAGGAGTTCAGTACGATTAAATTCACCCAGACGTAAAGAAAACATTTCCTCAAGTGTTACGATGCTTAAATATAAACCCTCTATTTTTCTATTTATTCTTCTCTCATATATTATATCCCAACCATAGTTTCCCCTCCCTCCTCTCCTCCTAGCCCCTACCCCTTCTCCTCCAGATGCACTGCTCTATTTCCCTTCAGAAAATGGCAAGCCTCACAGGGATATTAACCAAACATGGCATATCAAGTTGCAATAAGACTAGGCACCTCCCTCATATTAAGGCTGTACAAGGCAACCCACAAGGAGGAAAATGGTCCTGAAAGCAAGCAAGAATCAGGAACAGCCCCGCTCCCACTGTTAGGAGTCCCACAAGAAGACCAAGCTACACATCATCATGCAGAGGAGCTAGGTGAGTCTCACAAAGGCTCCTTGATTGCCAGTTCAATCTCTGTGAGCCCCTATGAGCCCTGGTTAGTTGATCCTGTGGGGTTTCTTGTGGTATCTTTGACCCTTCTGGCTCCTACATCCCTTTCTCCCCTTCTTCAGGATTCCCCAAGCTCCCCCTATTGTTTGGCTGTGGGTTTCTGTATCTGCTCCCACCAGCTGCTAGATGAAACCTTTCTAATGATAATTATGCTAGGCTCCATCAATCCTCTCTTATATGAAGATTTTAGACAGTTAACTTAAACTGGCTTAAATATTAAAGGTCATTATAATTAGGGTTACTGTAATTCTCAAATAGAATCAACTAGTGACCAAGAATGTTTCAGGACAAAACAGAGGTTATAAAAGTAAACTAGCAATTTTGGCTTCATCACTCTCTAATAATACCAGACTTGGCATCAACTCTCTTACTCATGCATTCCTCCTAACATTTACAGAAAATACTGTGCCAAATAATAACTGTTCTCCCTTCACCCTCAACATTGTCTTCTCTAACCTTAAACAGCCCTTAGAGTTGATCTACCAGGAAGTTTGTGCCTTGGACTTAAAAAAAAGAAAGGCCATAGGAAAGAGATTCTGTTACTGTTTTTTGTTTTAAAGATTTAATTTTAGCCCAGTGGTGCAAGCCTTTAATCCACATGGGAGACAGAGGCAGGTTGATCTCTGAGTTCCAGGACAGCCATGGCCACAAAAAAGCAGAAATCACTCTTAACCACTGAGTTAACTTTCTGGCCCAGAAAAGGAAAAAAAAATTTTTTTTATTTTTATTTTTAAAGTGTAAGTGTATTTTGCCTAAATGTGTGTCACACCATTTGTGTGCCTGATGCTCAAAGAACCTGAAGAGAGCATCAGATCCCCTGAGATCAGAATTATAGGTAGTCATGAATCTGGGAATTGAACCCAGGTCCTCTGAAAGAGCAGCAAGTACTCTTAAGTGCTGCACCATCTCTCTAGCCTGGCCCAAGTTTTTTTTAAAGCTAATAATTCTTTAGCCTTTAAATGGAAAAAATGTATTAGCCCAAATGAAAGAACTGATTTTTCATATAAACAAATACTATGATATATTCCTAAGAAAATAGATTTGAAGCTCTAACCAACAGCTGAAAAGTATGATGGACAAAAAATGGAGGATTTGGAGTCAGAAGCTCCGGAATTTAGGGTCCAGATTCTGCACTTAGGTTTTGTATAATTACCTCATTTCACTTCTTACTTACAGAATGGATACAAATAATAAGGTAGAAAATACTGCATGGGCCAGCAAGATGGCTCAGCAGGGCAAGGTAGCTACCATCACCCTTGATGGCCTGAGTTCAATCTCTGCAACTCACATGGTGGAAGGAGAACAGATTCCTGCAAGCTGTCCTTCATGACCTCCACGTACATTCATGACGCACGCACGCACACAAAAATAATAAAAATTTTAAATCCATTGCATAGTAAACATGGTGGCACAGGCCTATGAGCTCAGCACCTGGAAGGAGACATAGAAGGATTGTGAGTTCAAGACCAGCATGAACTACACAGCAAGCTCCTATCTCCAATAATGGAGGATGAGGTGTGTGAGGGAGGAAGTATATTCCATATATAACATCTGTCATGTAAGCTATTTATTTTCTGATTTTTTTTTTCAAGATAAGGTCTTGCTATGTAATACCTAGCTAGCTGGTACTCACTATGTAGCCCAAGCTGGTCTAATTCAGGTCAGAACTCCTGTCTCAGCATCCTAAATTTATGCCATCACACCCACATTTATATAAATTGTTTTTTAGAAAAAATATAGTTAGGGCTGGAAAGATGCTCAGAGATTAAGAGCACTGGTTGCTCTCTGGAGGTCCTGAGTTCAATTCCCAGCAACCACATGCTGGCTCACAACTATTTCTAATGGGATCTGATGCCCTCTTCTGTGTGTCTGAAGACAGCCACAGTGTACTCATATACATGAAAAAAAGAAAGAAAGAAAGAAGGAAGGAAGGAAGGAAGGAAGGAAGGAAGGAAGGAAGGAAGGAAGGAAGGAAGGGAAGAGAAAGGAAAAATATAATTAAGTGGTTAAGTATTAGGCTCTGAAGTCAGATTGCTTCACACCTTCATTAACTGTAAGACTATGTAAACTACTTCCTTTCTCAAAACTCAGGTTTTAAAATGTGAATAGTAAGGATTAAGACAAATATTTTATTTGGCACAATGCCTAGCAGACAGCACCACGTTAGCCAGCATCATTATAACCATCTTTGGCTTGTTGCTGAATACAATAAATATAAAAATAAGGAAGATAAAAACATGGCTCTATCTGAAGAAACAAGTTAATAAAATGAAAATCTTTATTTGGGGGAAGGGTGGTTTTGTTGTTGTTTTGGGTTAGGATCTTATCTTACTCTGTAACCTAGGCTTGCCTAGACCTCGATACGTGGCCCAGACTGCCTTTACAGTGATCCCTCAGTCTCAGCACCCAAATGGTGGAATCGCAGGTCTAAGTAAAATCTTATGTAACATAAAAATGTTTATAAAGAAAAAACTGCATAAACACTGTTAACATGAAGTCATTACAACAAAGTAACTCATGTTCATTCAAATGGGGCCTGGTAAAACTCATTTCCTTAATCACTAAACTTTCCTTTGAATATGAAGACAATGAGTAGAAGAAAGATATCTAAATGTACTATCTCAGAAATCATATAAAAGGTAGACTTGTAAACTGCCCTGGAAGTCAACTGTTATATCCTAAGACTCAATAGAGAAAGCAATAACCCACAGCATAATGCAGTCACATTTAATAAAGAAAAAATGGCACTGCTGGAAAAAATATGCAATAAAATCCAGAGCCAGGAGTCCCTCTTCATACAGGAAAATCCTTAACTAATATATTAGAGCATTCAGATACATCAATAATTAAACACGATGAAAATCTGGGTGATATCCCACTAAGGAAAAGTATCATCTGCATTGCCAAAACACTGTAAACAGAATCAATTTTTAGGAAGCAATACCCTGGATATGACTGCATTAAAATTAAGCTTTCTAATCTTCTAAAACAGATGCCCCATTTGCCAACCACCTGCACCTCTTTTTATGTAAACATGCCATTATGTCTCACCTGGGGACACCACTGGATTTGTGTGAAATAACTGTTACCTTCTGTACATAAGCCTAAAAGATTTAAAACTGAGGTTTCAACTTGAGTGTCCTCATTTAGACACACTAGCTGCTAATCATCTCTCTCTACAACCATACATTACCCAACGTCTGAAGGTTTTTCTTTTTTTTTTTTTTAAGGATTTATTTATTTATTTATTACATGTAAGTACACTGTAGCTGTCTTCAAATACCCCATAAGAGGGCATCAGATTTCATTGTGGATGGTTGTGAGCCACCATGTGGTTGCTGGGATTTGAACTTATGACCTCTGGAAGAGCAGTCAGTGCTCTTAACCGCTGAGCCATCTCACTAGCCCATTTGAAGTCTTTCTAAACCGGGAACCTCTTCCTTCCTTATTCCATGGATCAAGTTCTACCTTATCTTATGTTACGGTCCCCTTTGCCTAAGTCACATGTACCCTGCTCCACTCCACTCCACTTCACCCCATCCTACTCCACCCCACCCCACTTCACTATCCCTTCCACCACAGTTACATTCACATAGTACCTTCTCTACTCAGAACTGCATTCTGACTTCTTCAATGATTCCCAAGAACTACAATAATTTATCAAAATGTCTTCTTTACATAGTTGAAGTGAAATTTTTAATATTCCTTTTAAGGTAATTGGTAGTGAATTTTCACTAAACACCTAATCAAAGTATAAGTTATAAAATAATCCCAAATTATCTAGCATTTTTCAACTTAAAAGGCATTTTCATACCTGTTATCTCATTTGATCCGTATAATCCATGAGAAGTCAACTACTATTATCCCCATCCCAAATTCAGAGAAAGTCAGTTGTCCCAAGAAACCCAAAGTAACAAAGCTGGAATTTCAACCAAGTTATTGTCATCACAAACCATTCCCCTTTCCACATACAGCCTCCTGACCAAGGAAGTAAATGGTGAACCAGATTTCTAAATTCCCCTTAAACAATTAACTACTTATAGAGGCAAACACCTAGAGAAAAATGAACTCTTACTAATTTAATGGTATCAACATGCAAAAATAAGATAATAGCACTAGAAAACATACATTTCTTTTGTTTTTTGTTTGTTTGTTTTTCCTTTGTTTTTTTGGTTTTTGTTTTGGTTTTTTGGGGGTTTGGTTGGTTTGGTTTGGCTTGGTTTCTCAAGACACAGTTTCTCTGTGTAGCTCTGCTGTCCTAGAAATCACTCTGTAGACCAGCCTGGCCTAGAACTCAGAGATTCACCTACCTTTGCCTCTGGAATGCAGGAATCAAAGGCATGCGCCACCACCACCTGTTGAAGAAACCCATATCTTAAAGAGAAAACTACCATAGCATCACTTGGAATAGTGAATCAAGAAGGATGGAAGCCAACATTTACTGAACACTTATGTTATACAAATAACACAGTTACCATATTATTACTGTAGAGTATTATCCAAACTTTGCAGATGAGCAATATACGATTTATTCAAGCATTAATATTTTGTTCTCCAACAATAGATAAGAGGCTACCTTATCTATAAGGTAGTCAAAGACTACTTTACCTTATAGAGGCTAGAGAGATGGAAAGAACACTTCTTTGCCATTCTTCCAGAGGACCCAGGTTCAGTTCTCACCACTCATATTAAATGGCTCAAAACTGCCTATAACTCAATTCCAGGGGATATGATGCCCTTTTCTTGCTTCCCCATGCATCTGCACACATGCGATACACATACAAACACTAATGGACATATACATATACGTAAAATTTAAAAGTATAATAAAAACTGCCTACTAAGTAGAGTCAAGATGTTCAAAAACAGACATTACTAACTCCTAGTTTTGAGAATTTGTGGGGAGGGGTTGGGGGGGTGGGGGGTTGTTCTGTTTTTGGTTGTTGTTGTTTTGTTTTTTGAGAATTCCCAAAAAGGAGCTGCAGAGATGGATAAACAGTTAAGAGCACTGTTTGATCTTCTAGAGGACTTGTATTCAACTCCCAGCACCCACATGTCAGCTCACAACTTTCTATAACTCCAGTTCCAGGGATCTGACACCCACACACAGAAAGACAGATATACAGGCAAAATGCCAATTCACATAAAATAACGTATTTTTAAAAAGAATTCTTTAACAGCATTCCTACAAGCTGTGGTTCAGTGGGTAATAGTGCTTACTATACATACATGACCTGAATTCAGATCCCAGTGCCCATGTAAAATTGGCATGCAATACCCATCTGTAACTTTAGAGTGACAGAAAGAAAGGTGGCTCCTAGGGTGGTCACAAGACAACTAGCCTTGCTGAAACAAGGAGCTCCAGATTCAGCGAAAAGTCCTGTCTCAAAAGTCTATTAGAAACTTGAATATATCTTCAGGTGTGTCATACTATAACTGAAAATCTAGCATGAATGTTAAATTTGGTCAATAGCCTGTCACCAATTGTATGGGATACCTTAATTTAGTTACTTTCTCTGAACTAAGTTTCTCTTCCTTAAGGTTTTTGTATAGGTAAAAAGGAAACGATGCCTACTACCTCTCAGGATTCTCATTAAAATTTAGAGATGACATATATGAACCACCCAGGACAATGTCTATCACATGGTAGCTATAATCTTCTCTTGCCCGTCTGTGAATTTTCCTAGTCAAAATACACAGCTAAAAATTTAAAGCACAAACACAATATTCTAAATACAAAATATATTGTTTGGTATTATAGAAAATAAATATTTAGGTGATTTAAACTTTTAATTTCCATCAGATATTCTGACTTGGTGTAGCAGGTGCTTACTCACAGATAATCAAAATCAACCTGCCTTGAATCGCTAAGCCAAACCTCTTCCCTCTTCAGAAAATCCTCTAGGTACCTAGTAACCACCTGCCAGCCCCAAACTAAAGAAAATTGGCTCTACTTTGGGCTAATTACCCAACCAGCCTGAACAATCTGGAATAAAGGGAATTGTCAGCTAGGATGTTAGTGAAATTATCCACAACAGGAGACCAGAGAATCCAAATACCACCAGGCAGTTATTTCCATGAGAATAAAATCACAATTTATGAGCCCTGCAAATTATACCATTATTAAAACAAACAGCCCATTGAGACTACAGCTATCAGATAAATGGCTTTATTGTCCCCATTGTTTCATCCACTGCCACAAAGAGGTGCAAACTGAATGAGCAGTTACCAGAAGCAGTAATTTCTAGGAAATTACAATGCAGACCTCCATCTTAAAGCTCCTTTGTGCTGGAGTGTACATGCTCCAGGGGAAAGGTAAAATGAAGAAGCAACTGCTCTTCACCTGCCACCAAACTCAAAAATCCTACAGCCTGACAGGAAGAATTCGCCAGTTTCCCTGCCTTTGTTTTTCCTTCTCAGCAGGTCTTTCACGGGCTTGCCCAGGAGAAAGAATCTGAACTGAGCAAATCACACTATTCAGGAGGAAACCTTTACAGTCCTCCAACCAAAATAAACACAGAAGAGACAAGAAATCGCCCCTGGTTTCCTTGGCTCACAACAACAAGTACCTCAAGCTAGAGCACTAAGAAAGTACAAAAGTATGGCATAGGCCCTTGCTATTATTAATAAAGAAAAACAAAATCACTTTATGCTGTTAGCATCACATACATCAAGCTGTATCTCCAGACTTAAACAAACAACCTGAGAATACTACTGAATAACTATTCTGTGCACACGGACATCATGGAAGGGACAAGACAAAGGTAACAACTCAGTGACTGCACAGATACCAATTTTGGAAATGGAAGGAATGGAACTAGCATTTGCTACATGGCAACCACTGCACACAGTCGTCCTACTTTTCACCACCCTGAGGTAGAACAGATACATCCTTACTGAAAGGTAACAATTTAAGACTCAGAAAAGCAAAGTCACTTACCCAAAATCACAGAGCTTCTAAAACTAAGATCTGAGTTAAATAAACATTCTCTGATTTTTAAATTAAAAACACTCTTCGAATCAGGTTCTCTGTGTGTAGCCCTGCTGTCCTGGAACTCACTCCAGGCTGGTCTCAAATTCACAGAAATCAGCCTGCCTCTGCCTCCCGAGTGCTGGGACTAAAGGTGTGAGCCACCACTGACTGGCCAAGAGTATTCATTCCTTTTGTATTGAACTACTGAATTTATTATAAAGTTCACTTTCTAAAACATATTTATAAAGTGAATGATGACCATAACCTCAGACTTATAGGTTTTATTATTTACTCATGCAGAATGGAAACTAAACATAAACAGAACTCTTGGAACTACGAGCTCATTGCTTATGCAACTTTATCATAATGCCAGATTTATATCTAGGTATAAAGACTCAAAAATCTGCTTGGAGTTCTTTGCTTATTTATGAAGAAATCTGTTCATAATTAATAGCCTGTGGAACATTGAGCGTGGAGAGGGCACCAGAAAGCCTCACAGAGCCTCAACCTACCTAAATCTAAACTTTCCTGCTTCAAAAACACTAAAGCAGGTTTACAAGACAACATGAGCTCTAGGCGGAGCACTAAAGCCTTCAGTGTCCTCTGGACCACCAAATGAAAACATGAAATGGAATGATGGCTCCAGGGGCTTGAGAGTCTCCTAGACGTTAAGCACCATACAATTCTCAGTGTACACTCTCCTTAGTATCTCTCAATTGTGTTTGAGCAAGTGGTAGCATCCTCATTTTACAAATAACCTAAGACTGAGAGATAAAGTAACTGTCTGAATGCTCACTGACATAACCTCAAGACCACTGTTAAAGCTGAGGCATTAGAAACCGCATTAGCAGCTGGGCGGTGGTGGCACACGCCTTTAATCCCAGCACTTGGGAGGCAGAGGCAGGTGGATTTCTGAGTTCGAGGCCAGCTTGGTCTACAGACAGAGTGAGTTCCAGGACAGCCAAGGCTACACAGGGAAACCCTGTCTCGAAAAAACAAACAAACAAAAAAAAAAACAAAAAACAAAAAAAAAAAGAAAAAAGAAACCGAATTAGCAGCTGCTTGAGTTGGAGGCAGAACAGAGGGGAATGATTTTAAAGAGATGCCAGCAAAGTTTTAGGAGATGGTAAATATGCTCACCGTCGCAACTGTAGTGGTGGTGTGCCACAGGCATAACCAGATGGCAAAACTTAGCAAACTACATAAATTTATGTCACTTCTTGTATATTAGTTTTATCTCAGTGAAGCTGTTTAAAGGAAAACACACTCACAGCATACACCAGTATAGACACACAACCACACCACATTTGCTTTTTTACTAACCACTGATCATCACCTTATAGTATCAACCTTTAAATTTTGTCTGATTACACATATGCCAAGCCATTGAACTATTTCCTTAACTGGTACAGTTTTTAGTTTATATTAATAATATATCATTGAAAGTTTTACATACTTATGAATAACAAGTATTTTTCTAAACAATAAGTTTTAGAATACATTTTCATATAAATGTAATGTTAATTATAAAATGTGATTTGGTAAAGGAATAAAAAGCAAAGACTTTTATATCATACAAACCTGGAAATGAATTCCACATTTGATTCCTACTAGTGGATTTAGTCAAATTTCTAAATATGTGTCCAGTTCTGCATTTACAAAATCAAAGTAAGCAAAACACATGCCTATAATCCCAATACTCAGACAGCGACAGCAGATTTCTAGGAGTTTAAGGCCAGCCTAGTATACAAAGTGAATTCCAGGTCAGCCCTTCTTTTAAAAAAAAAAAAGTGTGAGTGGTAATAAGCAGGTTACTGGTCTTACAGTTCTGGCTGGGAATGTAACCAGATACTACTAGCATTTATTTCTTACAAGTCTGGAAGCTGGGAAGTCCAAAAATAAGGTGCCAGGAAATGCAGGGTCTGGTGAGGATTTGCTTCCTGTCTTCCAAAAGGCACTCTTCCCATTGCCCCCTCACACGGGAGAGAACGGAGACAGAGGTAATGTCTGCTTATAAGGACACTAACACATCATGAGCATTCTACAGTCAAGATCTAATTACATCCCAAAGGCCTCATTTCCAAAAACCATCACACTGGGGATTAGAGCTTCAGTATGAGAATTTGGAGGAAACACCAACAGTTAACAGAACTACCATGTACAAGAAATCATGTCATGTACCAAGCACTGAAGTAACCACTTTATTTCATTTAATCCTCACAACAGCTACATAATGTAAATACCACTATATCTTCATCTAATAAATGCAGAAAGTCATAAAAATATTAAATCACTTTGAAGGTCACACATCATGTAAATCCAACAACTGGGATTTAGACTCATTTGCAAAATATTATGATGAATTAACTTGAATAGTATAATATACTATCAATTTCAATATTGAATAAATAATAGAATTTCTACTTTCCCACCCCATGCTGAGGAGCAAACCCATACCCAAGTGTTCTATCCCTGAGAAACATTACAACTCAGCGTACAAACCTGGCCCCCACCTTTTTTTGAGATAGGGTCTCACTCTGTAGCCTGGGCTAGCCTCAAACTCATGGTCTATCCTCTTGCTCAGCTTCCCATTCCTAATAACCTCTATTATTTAAACCAAGCTTTGCTAAAAATAAAAATTTAGTATATTAAAAAGAAATTGATATTTCATAAATTAAATTTTTAGCTGGTTAAGATTAATCCTATGGCAAGGCAGTGGTGGTACATGTACTCAGGTAGGAGAGGCAGGTGGATCTTTTTGAGTTCAAGGCAAGCCCAGTTTACAAATTGAATTCTAAGACAACTAGGACTACACGGAAAAACCCTATCTCAAAAAATAGGGAAAAGAAAAAAGATTAATGGTATGTACTTTACCTAATTCATCCCTAGTTCCTAGGATTATTACTTGTTTTACCCATACAGAAAAAAAAATGGAATTCTGGGATGTTAAACATTCAGTGTGGTAGACACAAAAGTTGTATCACCTGGACACAGGTGGGAGATGGAACCCCCCTTCCTCTGACTTCTAATATGAACTGAAGACTGGGGGCTGTCCAGGGACCCTCCAGACCTCTGCTCTAGACTGGGACCTTCACGGATTGAGCAGCCTCTCCAGTGTGAAGACTGCCACTGTTGGACTACCTGGAGAATATCGTGTAAGCCAATCTAAGAAGCACACTTTTTTTTTTTAAGATTTTTATTTATTTATTTTATATGAATACATTGTAGCTGTCATCAGACACACCAGAAGAGGGCATTGGATCCCATTACAGATGGTTGTGAGCCACCATGTGGTTGCTGGGAATTGAACTCAGGACCTCTAGAAGAGCAGTCAGTGCTCTTAATGGCTGAGCCAACTCTCCAGCCCAGAAGCTCACTTTTAATATATATTCACTGCTTCTGCTCCTTTAGAGAATCCTAATACACCCCAATAAAAAAAAAAAGTCTGGTACCCGGCAGTGGTGGCTTTTAATCCTAGGAGTTGGGAGGCAGAGGCAGGCCAGTGAGTTTGAGGCCAGACTGGTCTACAGAGGAGTTACACGACAGCCAGGGCTACACAGAGAAATCCTGTCTCCAGAGCCAAAGAAAAGAAGCAATGAAACCAACTGTGGAAATGCACACAAATTAAAAACAAACAAACAGAAAATCTATTCAGTCTCACTGAAGGAATGCAATGCTTATACAAAGATCATTAACTTAATAAATCTCAAATCTCAATCCAGAGCTATATATCTTTTTTCATTCTGTGTGATAAGACACAAATATGAAGAGTTTTTGCTATGTAACAGTACAAGAAACTGACTCAAAAGATCTAAGGCACCCATGCAAAAGAGTTGAAAGCTGAACTAGCTGCTTTTTTCATAAAACTCCATTTTCACTTGAACAAACAACTGACAGACAAACCATAATTATTCAGACTTGGATGTTTGGCAGACACTTTTTCAAAAATGAACAATGTGAGACTGTCACTCAAGGAAAATAACTGTCAGTATTTGTTGCCCATGATAAAATCTGAGCCTTCAAGAGAAAATTGGAAAAGATTTGTCTGAGGGGATCAGTAGAAAGATTAATAAACATCACTTTTTTTTACATTATATAGTAGAAAACATCGACCTTTTTAGAAGATCTGAATGACTCAGTGCTGAGTTGTATAAGCCCCTCTAAAATTCATGCTGAAGCTTTATATCCCAATAAAATAGTAACTGGATTGGAAATTGGAGCCTCTGAGATAGTCAAGTTTAGATTATTTATAATGGGGTTTAGATGAAACTGAGGTTACACTAATGATGAAATTAGCACCCTTATTAAGAAGAAATACCAGAGAGAAGGCCATGGTCACATGCTTATAATCTCAGCGTTCCAGAGGCAGAGGTCGGATGATTAGGAAGCCAAACTAGGCTACATGAGACCCTGTCTCAAAAAAATAAAAAAGGGGCCTACAAGATGATTCAGTAGATAAAGGTGCTTAGTACCAAGCCTGACAACCTGAGTTTGACTCTGGGATCATACATAGTAGGAGAAAACCAACTCCCAGAAATTATCCTCTAACCTTCACAGTGAATTTACACACATACATACATTTAAGACTGGCATGATACAGGCAGATAAAGGATCTCTATGAGTTCCAAGCCAGACAGGCTGAATACATATTCAAGACCTGTCTTAAAAAAAAAAAAACAAAAACAGACAAAAGAAAGAGATAGACACCAGAAAACTTGACTATGTTCTCAGGAAAGCAAGCAAGCACATTCACCATTACCACCCACATATGTGACTACACAAAAAGAAGTAGCCACTTACAAGAAGAAAACCCTCATCAAAAAACTAACATAGCTGGCACCTTGATCTAGATTTTTCTAGCCTCTAGAACTATGAGATACTTTTCTATATTTAAGCTATCTGGTTCTTGATATGTTGTTATGGATCAATATTTTTAAAATAACCAAAGTATGATTCTAACAAAATTATGAGTGGCCTTCAGAACTGGTCAAGGTTCAAAGGAGACAATTACATTTTAATGTAACAATTAAAATTTTCAAAAAACAGGCCTTAAGAAACTACAGTTGGCAGATGGGCAGTGGTGGCATACATCTTTAATCTCAGCACTCAGAAGACAGAAGCAGGTGGATCTCTGAGTTCGAAGCCAGACTGTCTACAGAGTCCAAGGACAGCTAGGGCTACACAGAGAATTCTGTCTTGAAAAAATAAAAAGAAGAAAGAAGCTACAGTTGTCAAGCTGTTCTATAGTGTCAAGAATATTCACAACCATCTAAAAAAATAGATTAAAAGGAATTCCTGGGGCTATTTGCTTACTTGCTTGGCTGATTTTGACATAGGGTCTTCTGTGTAGCTCAACTCAACCTCTCAAATGCTGGTGTTACAGCATTCTTTCCTTTCCTAACCCAAAAACCTATGTAGGACTTGGATTTTCTTTGTATATGCCATACAAAACAATCAATGGCAATGGACTGAAGTCAGAAGCACATAAGAACCCAGACAAATATTTAGAAAGATTAGAAAAAATGTTTTGCTTATTTTTTCTAAAGGAGGTTCCAACTTGCTATGGAACCAAGGACAAACTAGAACTCTGCCTCTATTTCCTAAATCCTGAAATTACAGGTGTGCACATGATATCCAGAAGAAATTCTTTTCAATTTATGTTTTTTACATAAATATACAACCACTGCTATAGTTTATATATTTGTGCCCTTTAAAATTCCTGTTGAAACTTAATCCCCATTATATATGGTAGTATTAAGAGTTAAGGACTTTGGGGAAGTGATGGGAGTCCTGAGGACTCTACTCCTGTGGAACAGAACTTAAATCATGATAAAAGGAGTCTCCTACACCTAATTCTTTTGGCCCTTCAACCCAAAGAGGACACAGCTTTGGTACCTTCCATAGAACACAACAACAAAGAATCATCTTGGGAACAAAGGAAAGTTTCTTTCCAAACACCAAATCTGCTAGCATCATGATCTTAGACTTCCTAGTCTCAAGAATTCTGAGAAGTTTCTATTATTTATAAACAACAGTAAAGTCGGGCGGTGGTGGCGCATGCCTTTAATCCCAGCACTTGTGAGGCAGAGGCAGGCGGATTTCTGAGTTCGAGGCCAGCCTGGTCTACAGAGTGAGTTCCAGAACAGTCCGGGCTACACAGAGAAACCCTGTCTCAAAAAACCAAAAAAACAAAAAAAAAAAAAAACACCCAACAGTAAAATACCTACTATGCATACTGAAGTCAGTAACTACCTACAAGAAGTCAGTAACACTGGTCCAGAGTATGATAGAGCTTATTTATTTTAACACTTTCTTGGGTAATTCTAATTAACAACCAAGACATTCTATTCTCTAAGTAGTTTCAGACTATTGATTTAACAGTGTAAAGCCAGGATTCTTTACATACAATAACTTTAAAAGAACAAAGGATTATTTATTTATTAGGGTTGTTTTGTTTTTCATCATTGTTGGAGATCAAACACAAGGCTTCACACATGCTACTCAGACTCTGCCACTGGATGTCCTCAGATGCAGACCAGCTCTAGAACAATGCAGACCAAGTTTTGTTTTGATTCATTTGCAACAGAGTTTCACTTTGTAGCTCTCAGTGGTCTGGACCTCACAGAGATCTGCTTGCCTCTGCCTCCTGAATGCTAGTTTAAAGGCATACACTATCACACCCCTTGTAGACTAAGTTTCCAGTACTAGCTATTCTCTTACTAGCTATGTAACCAAATGTAAACTACCTAATCCCTATAGGTCTAAAATGTTTGAGTCTTTAAAACATGGGCACAATTCTCTATCCAGTAGCAATGTGAAGATTAAGCTATATATGGAAGACAAAAACATCCAAATATTACCTATAACTGATATTCAACTACCAAACTCTTTTGTCTACCTTTAGCTCCTCCTTATCTTAAAGTGAAAATAGTGCCACTTAAGCAATGTGTGTACTACAAACTGAGGAATAATTTAATGTTTGCAAGAACATTAAATTGGGGGCTAGAAAGATGGCTCAGTGGTTAAGAGAACTTGCTGCTCTTGCAGAAAACTCTGACTCAGTTCTAAGCACCCAATGGTAGTTCAAAAACATCTATAACACTAGTCCCTGGGGTCCAACACCTTCTGACCTCTGCAGGCATGTGCAGGCAAACACTCATTACATATAAAATATTTTTTAATTAAAAAAATAAATAAAAAGGCCAGACATGGTGAGGCACATGATCCCAACACTTGAGAGGCAGAGTCAAGTGGACTCTGTGAGTTATAGGTCAGCTTGTTCTACATAGTGAGTTCCAGTACAGCCAGATAGAGAGAAGCCCTATCTCAAAAATAAAACAACAAATAAATAAGTAAATTTTAAATCATTAAATGTTCCTAAAGTCAGGCAATCACTAAAACAGAGACACACGCTAGATATTCTCTGGAAACAGAATGCGGCACTTTGCTGTTATGACAAACTTAACTGTTCTCAAAGATTTATTTTATTTTATTTTTTATGAGTACACTGTGACTGTCTTCAGACACACCAGAAGAGGGCATCGGATCCCATTACAGATGGTTGTGAGCCACCATGTAGTTGCTAGGAATCAACTCAGGACATCTGGAAGAGTTGTCAGTACTCTTAACCACTAAGCCATCTCTCCAGACCCTCAAAGATTTCTTCAGGAATATTATTGAATGAAAAAGGATGAACAAAAGAGAAATGTCATAAGCAAAGTTATGAAATATTAACATAGCTTAGCAACTACAAGGCACTTGATAACCAGTGCTATGACTGATGAGAGATAAACCAGGAGTATACACTATACTGCTGGATAGGCATAGATCATAGACTCTATGAATGTTGTGTGAACAAGCCAAGGAAGAGATATAAATGGGAAAGTGACAAGAATATACCCCATAGATCTGTGTCTTGAGTAACCCTATGGGAGGGTAATTCCTTTAAGTTAGGACAAAAAAAAAAAAAAATCAAGCATTTTAACTTTGTGGGTAATAAGTATACAGAGCCAAAGGTCAGAAGTAGACAGCAATATGAGTTGTTTTGGAGACATAAACTAAGGACACTGGAATGGCTATAATGGAGGTGACAGAGAGAGAGAGAGAGAGAGAGCCAGAGATATGTCTGAAGCTCAGGAAAGGGCTCTGAGCTGGACAAAGGAATTTGACAGCCATTAACACATGGACAAGACTACTCACAGGATCAAGGAAGTCAGTCCAGTGGGCCAGGAAGGAAACCCTAAAAGAAATCAATGCTCATACACAGACGATAAAAAGAAATAAATAAAAAGAAAAATACAACACTACTTAAAAGGCAGAAATAACAAAGATTTTTGTCATCTACATCAGCTATTTTCAGAATTCCTAAGAGGCATGATGGCACATACCTACAAAACCAGAACTTTGGAGGCTAAAGCAGAAGGAACACTGCAAATCTGAGGTCAGATCACTCATCTATGTAGTAAGTTCCAAGCTAGCTCCATCAGCCTGATGACCTGAGTTCCATCCCTCACACCCAAAAAAAGGAAGAGAGAGAGAGATTCCCTCAAGCTGTACTCTGACTACCACCATGCACCATGACACAAACACACTCAGCATCCATACGTGCAAACACATTAGCTAATTAAATTTAATTTAAAAAAAAACCTTGCTGGGTATGGTGACCAGTAACTTTAATCCAGCACTTCAGGGAACAAAGGCATTCAGATCTCTGTGAGTTCAAGGCAAACCTGGTCTACACAGAGTTCCAAGACAGCCAGGGATACTTAAAGAGGCTGTCTCAAAAAACAAACAAGTAACAAAAAATGCTGCCCCTGCTAAACAGCAAACCAAGAAGGGGAAAATAGAAATAAAAAAAAAAAATAAGTATAAATAAAAATAAAAAAACATGAACAGTAGAAGCTCAGGCTGATAAATAGTTCAACAGAGTACCTGCCTTGTCTATGTGAGACACCCTGTTCAATTATCAATATAACAAAAAAATAAGTAAAGTTTTGAGCCGGATGTGGTGGCACATGTCTGCAATCCCAACAGTTAAAAGGTGGAAAATATAGCCAGGTGGTGGTGATGCACGCCTTTAATCCCAGCACTTGGGAGGCAGAGGCAGGTGGATTTCTGAGTTCGAGGCCAGCCTGGTCTACAGAGTGAGTTCCAGGACAGCCAAGGCTATACAAGAAACCCTGTCTCGAAAAAAACAAAAACAAAAAACAAACAAACAAAAAAAAAAAGGTGGAAAATACTGAGTAACAAAAAGTTTCGAGAAGGAGCTCACAAGTAAAATAAAAATATCAATAATAATAATAGCTACCATATTAAATATCTATTATGTGTATCCATATTACAGGTATCTTATCCTCATTTAATTCATGTATCAACCCAACAATGAGGATTAATTCCCTCTTCAATATGTACAAATGGTCCTTCTTACTCTATTACTCTCTGGAATTGTTACAGAAAACAAAAAGGGGAGTAACTATATTTGTCAGAATAATGGCAAACAAACAACATATATTTCCCACTTGAATAAATCCTTAATTTTTTTTTCATTCTTAGCTATCAAGAACATTTAATGTAGCATCAGATCCCCATAAATTCACTAGGTAGGAATCCTGTAGCTCTTTCTCCATCCCACTATAGCTAAAAATCTTTAAATTTCAAGGGAAAAACTAGGGAATAGCTTTCATGTTTGCCCCCATTCTACTAGAAGAATCTTTAAGACAGAAAATAAACCAAGTCTAATAAGCTTTTAATGATGTATAAGTACCTTGGTTTCAGTTTGGTAGATAACATTTATATAATCCTTTACAACTTAAAAATATTTTCAGCCAGGTGGTGGTGATGCATCCCTTTAATCCCAGCACTTGGGAGGCAGGGGCAGGTGAATTTGAGTTCAAGGCCAGCCTAGTCTACATAGCTAGTTTCAGGACAACTAGAGCTACACAGAGAAACCCTATCTCAGAAAAACCAATAGATAGATACATAGATAGATAGATAGATAGATAGATAGATAGATAGATAGATAGATAGATAGATAGATATAGAATATCTTCCATTATTGTATCACTTGGGCCTAAGTTGATATATAAAGTAATGAATCTATCATTAATGAATATAGATTATAAATTTCTTGGACAAACATTTCTTCACATTCGGGTTGCTAAGTTTCTAGTATGTGCAACTAAGAATTTCCTATTTGTGGTACTGTATTTCAGATGAAAGATGGTCCCATATAATCAAGTAAAGGCCAGTGAACCAGGCAGACTGCCTATGTGCAAAATGGAAGATGTATAAAACATAACTAGAAACATAGAGTGAGCCAAGAGTGTGGTACATGCCTATGATCAGCTAAGGTAAAAGAGGATTTCAAGTTTAAGATCAGCCAGAACTACAAAGCAAGTTCATGTCAGCCTAAAATACAGAGATGTTGTCTCAAATAATAATAACAATAATAGTTTGCCAAAACATGACAAGAAGCTTCAAGCTAATATAGCAAAGAATTAGAATCTAGGGCATCTACAATTCCTAACAATGACTCCCAAAGAGAGCTTTTCAGAGCTCACAACACGACTTCCACAACCATCACTCCTCATTTTATTTTCAACTATGATTGATCTACATTTGAGTAATTTGATCATCCATAAAGACAAATTTGCTTCCTTTCTATCTAGACTACCCAGATTCTTTAGTATCAGCATACACGCACAATAGAAAATGTTATGGGCACTGGGCTCAGTGCTTGAGTATATACTTAACCTGAGGGAAGCTGTAATCTAAAGGGAGGGAGAGAACAGGGAATTAAGTGGTAAGGGGCTAGTACACACTCATTTTCCCTTTTTACTTTTTGTAATTTCCTATTTATAAAATATATTTATTATTATAACAATAACATAGATAATGCATTCTATAGTTAAAAAATAAAAATAAGGCAGAAAAGGAAAAATAGAAAAGGAAAGGTTGTTTCACATAAAATTCAGGAAAGTTATTACTTCTAAAGGAGAAGAAAGATTTAATCAGGCAGGAGACAGGGCCACCCAAGAGACTTTAAAACACTAACCCCTGATTGGGGTGTACGTCTGTGGTACAGGGCTTTGCCTGGCATGTTCAAGTTCCTAGATTTGATCTGGATGGATAGGAAACAAGGGTGCCAAGGACAAAGACCTCTGATCCTATAACATGAATTCAGGAGGCTAAGGCAGGAGGATCATTTTTGGCCTACAAAACAGGATACCATCTTTAAGTAACAAAAGTACTAGAAATCTCCTTTTTATCAAGTGAGTTAGTGAGTACACAAGTCTTCAACTTGTTATTCTTTAAATTGTGAATCTGTGTTAAATATACCTTTATACACATGAACCATTTCGTAATTTAAAAAGGAGATATGGTCAGGGTCTGGGAACCAGAATCCTAGAAAATAATCCAGACATTCTTAACATCTAACATTATATTTAAGGCTGTATCCCTTAAACAAAGCATTTTATTACTCTCAACAGCATAGGTTTTATTTGCTCAGTCATGAAGCTAGCAGCTAACTTCTTTTTGACATTTAATGAACTGTTTAAAGTTCCTAAACTATAAACATACAAACTGTAGATTAATTGTAGTTTCATAATAATGTAACATAATAACTTCTTTATAAACAAAAGAATGCCATAATACTAAGAACACAGTAGCAGGGTAAATAGCCATTCACCATTCTAGCTTCTGCCTATCTCTCCATGATAATAAAAACCAATATTGTTTTAATGTACACTATATAACACATTGTGTTAAATGCTTTCTTAAGTTATTCTCTTTAATCCACCAGACAACTTTAACGAGGTTAATTTTATTGTCCTCACTTTATAGGTAAGTTCATTGTGCCCAAGGTCACACATCTAGCAGCAGTGAGTAAGCTTCAGACTCTACCCACCGAATTCATTTTGTCTCACTTCTAAACTTAAAGCAGTCGGTCCCTCTCATGACACTGAAAGCTCCCTGACAACTGCTTGTTCATCTCCATCTCCCCTAGCACTGAGCAGGCATTAAATAAATAGTGAACATACATTTTATATATACAATGTATTTAAAACATGAACCCGTTTGTCTCCTTTGATGGCCTTTGTGAAGTATGAATGTTTTGTTTTTTTGGCATTATAACCATAGTTAAACATACAAGTCTAGACTTTCAATGTATTCATCATGTTATGCAATCATTACCACTAAGTATAAAAAGGATTTTATGACTTTTCTGAAATCACTCCACTTTCAAATGTTGAAATCGGGATTTGAAGTCAAAACCCTTGATTCCTAAATTCTTGGGCTCTTCATTTTATCCAGGGTACCAATCTCTCCACCTGTTCTCCACTTTTTACCAGTGTCTGTTTCACAACTGCCCAGGTAAACCAAGACTATTGGAAAAATAAATCCACCCAAACATCTCCCATATGATCTTTTCTTATTTTGAAGTTTCAAAGACCAGGGCTTTAACATGACCAGCCCATCTCCAGAGCATGCCTGCAAATCCACAAAAGCAAGGTGTTAGGAAAGGAAATGTCCTCATTGGCTAGATTACACTTTTAATGAATTAAGAGGTAACTAGTCAAGCTTGAGTTTCTTTGGATTTTTTGTTTGTTGGTTTGGTTTGGTTAAAATATAGAAAGTATCCTTAAAAAAAAAAAAAAAAAAAAGTAACATTTCCAAGTCCACCCTCTAAATGGGCATTTTTATGTGTTCAACTATGAAAACCAAGGAAAATGCTTTGTTTTCTAGCTGAACACTAAAACTTTAACAGAAAAAAAATTTTTTAATTCCCATTGATATTAATTTTATCTTCTTTCCATTTCTCCTGTTTTTTTCCCCTAGACTACACTCTAATCAATAACTGCTTCAAGTTTAACATATCATAGTTAATGCAATTAAACCTGAAAACTGTTTCCCTAAAGATGTTCCCTCTCTTTACATTCCTCTGGGCCTTCCATCCCCAAGAATAAACTCATCTCTAAGCTTTAAATCAAATTTCTAATGAGTAGATGGGTTTATTCTCTTATGCAATATGTCTACATCAACAGCATCTCCTTAACAATAAAATATGGTTGTACATTATACTTCATTTATTCACACCTGACAGAATTCTGATCACTTGAATTTCTTTAGAAGAAAATTCAATCTATAGAAACAGCCCAATTATTTTAAACCTTATCATGTAATGTCAAGAGAATCAAATGAAAAACTCCATCAGTACCAAACCATCTCATCAAAGAATGAATATTTATTACATTTCCATATTTCCTGTCTTCTCTCTGTTTACATAAAGTGGTGGTGCCAAGACTCATCTCAGGATTATTAGCCTGCAATACAATGATGGACCTAATTGCCTTGCAAACCAGGACACCAATAAATGGAGTCTTCAAGCAATCAATTTTATTGGGGGAGGTGGGGCTTGCTAACCTCTTTCTGCATACATGCACCTTGCCTGCCTAGAAAATAAATTCAGTCTTCCTATTTTTCAGTCTCATTAATCAGTTCTCAAGCAAGAATGCACCCTTAACAACCTCAAGTTCATCAAAGTCCATTTAAATTCCAAATTCCAGGACTAGTTTCAGTGTACCAGGGGGAGGGGGGAAGGAGAAGGCAGAGACAGTTTCACCTTTTCCCACCTCTCCTTTGAGAGTGGATCTCCCCCTCCAGCCCTCAACTTTCCCTTTTGACATAGGAATCCCAAGACTCCCACTCTCCTTTAATTCTACCTTAAATGGTTCTCTCATAATTTACCTTGGGGCTGCCATTTCCAGACAATTCCAACATAAAACAAAAAGGTCAAATTGACAGCGTAAGATATCTTCTAGGAGAATCTTTAATGTACCTTCTCTGTCCCCTGTGAAGACCCTTCTATAGCCTTGTTATTATTGTCTCTCACCAAAGCAGTTGATGTAAATGTTCTAACCCCTAAACCTCTGGTGTGCCTTGGAGGACATCTTAATCCTTCCTTTCCTAAATAAACCAACCCACTCCATCCTCTCTGCCACCTCACCACAGGTAACCAGCTCATCACAGACACTTCTTCTGCAAAGCTGACAGAGAAACATTTTCTTTATGATACCATCCCCTAACCTTGCTCGACACCTGCCAGAATTCTTTCAGCTGAGTCCAGTGAGTAGTCTTACATACCCTCTACCTCCAACGTCCACTCAGGGGAGCCACCTTGCTCCCTCCAAGACTCTAAGCTCATCCTAAATCCTTTCCCACTGAGCCCTTATGCCCAATTTCAATCCCTGTCTTTCCTATTTGAGGCCCAACTTGCAATTCACTCCCTCCTGTCAGCTTACCTCATCCATCTCCTGTAGTTGGAAGTCTCATCACTCCCAGCCCAAATTCAAACCTCCAGCAGCAGCCTACCTCAAGAAAACCCCAAATAAATTCTACCTCTTCTGTTCTCTCCAAGCCCAAGCTATTTCCGCAAGTATTTACAAATTCCACCATCCCAGAAGACAACAGCCCATTTCAAGCTCGGGTCTCAACCATGCCAAACCCCTCACCTCCAGCTCCTACCATCTCCATCTTTCCCCAGGTCCACCCCAAGTCCCACCTTCCAAAATTAGCACTCCCCAGAGTCCCATCCAACGTTTATATCCCACTGGCATTGAAATCATCTCCTTAGCCCCAACCTCGCTCTGATCCCAAGCTGTCAACTGCTTCAGGCCAACCCCAAATCATCACCTTCATTCAGTCCCCTCCCCCCATTAAAAGACATCCCACTCCAATCTCACCTTCCACCTCGCCCCAAGACAATCCCAAATTCCACCTCGATACTACACACACCCCATGCTCCTATCCCAGTTCTGGTTATCCCTCCATGTAAAGTCCTCCCCCCCCCCCTCCGCTACCCTCCCCTGACCTGCTGGTGTCCCACCCTCACCCACCCCCCAGCCCGCGTACGGACAAGTCTCCCCCACCAGCCCGCCGTTCCATCGCCACCTCGGTCCCCTCCCCCAAGCCGGCGCGGGGGCCCTACAGCCCCCACCCTCGTTCTACCCGGCGCCACCAGCCCAGGCTCCACGGGAGCGGGCCGGGGGGCGGGGGGAGGGAGGTCTCCTCACCGGCGAGCTGCTGCAGACGAAAACCGCGGCGGCGGCAGCTGAAGCGGCGATGCCCTTGTCTTCTCTGGAGGCTACAGCCGCGACGCTCTCGTTCCCTCGTCCGTGTCCAGTAGGGTGGTGGATGGCGCGCAGGGACGGGAGCCTCCTCCTCCTTCTCCTCAGCTACTCGGATCTGAATCCTCTGCAGTAGCCGCGGAGAAACCCGACAGTGGGGGAAGGGGACGCTCGGCTGCAGGCAAGAGAGGAGGAGGCGGAGGGAGGGGGCGGGGAACCGCTGAGAAGGGCGGGGGAGGAGGAGTCGGCGCGCTGTCCCGACACGTCCCACAGCCTCAGAGCTCTTGGACTACAACTCCCGGCATGCTCGGCCGCGGCCCTGCGCGGCCTGGATCTCCCAACCATGCGCGGGTCCTGGACCGCACCCTCTTGGGTCACAGACAATGGAATGAAGCCGACTCCCACGGGCTTTCGCAAACTCGAAGACCTCTTGAGAGGGAAGTTGGATATTTCCGCAGCCTCATCTCCATGAAGCAAAACTCTCTACGTCTCCAACCTACACATGCACACCCTTCCGCCCGAGGGACTACACCTCCCAGCATGCCGCACACAGCTTCCCATTCTCTCCTTCCGGACCCCTCTCACACTCGGTACTACAGTTCCCAGGAGTGTGGTCCTTGCGAAATGCTGGGACATGCAGTTCTCAGTCCTTCCTCCATGTTAAGAAAAAAGAAGTGAAAGGGAGAAAAAGGGGAAGGACTATTCCAACCCACTGAACTTGGGCCTAGATTGGCTACATCACCTGTAATTCTGTACTTTCCTCGCCATCTCCGTTGTCACTGTCTCGCCAAAACTAATGCAGCAGCTGCTTCACTGGCATCCCTGAAAATCAGAAGACGATTCTGCAACTTGAATCCTCGTATAAAAAGCACATTTGTTTACATTTAATTACTTATAAGTATTTAATTTGCAAAGATTACCGAAATTTTTAGAAAACAATGCCCACGGTTATTATAGGAGGTTGTTGAATGTGAGTTGAGGAGGATGTCGATACTTATTAATAAGGGGCTGATTTAATAAATAGTGTTGCATACATTCAACGTAATGCTTAGCAGCCATTTAAAATGATGGTAAATATCTTTAGACATGAAAGGCTTTTCACAATTTTTTGTCAGAGGGGCAAAATTGATTGCCAAAACAAGATTAGACAGGTTCAATTTATTTAAAGTTCAAGGATATAAAAGCATAAGGATTTCAAGGAAGAGATTCTCCAAAATGTTATCAGTGATTATCTTTGAAAAAAGGATTGTTAGGTTTCAAGTTCCTCTTATCTTTATTCTGCCTGAATTGTTTAAGAAAGCACACAACGTTTTTTTGAAACCTGAAGAGCTATTTCATACACAACACACACACACATTCCAAATACAACAACCTCTTGTTTTCTCAGGTAGAAACTTTCCTTGGGTCTTCGTTGCCTGAAGGGTGTTTCAGGACTGTGTGTCTACCTTTCTGTAAACTAAGTTAATCCCACTATTAAAACAATGGTGGTTGTGTACTGTGTTAGTTACTTCTCTGGTTGCTGAGACAAAATACCTGACAAGAGCAACTTAAGGAAGGAGGAGGGAGGGAGGGGGAGGGAGGAGGGAGGGAGGAGGGAGGGAGGGAGGGAGGGAGGGAGGAGGGGGAAGGGAAGAGGAAAGGTTTTTTTGTGATTTACAGTTTCATCTTAGGGAAGATAAGTATCGGGTTTGAAAGAAACGGGACAAATGGCTATCTGTGGTGCCTGGCTATTAGCATACCAAAGAGCATGCTGGCCTTCATGATCCCTGGGTTTCATAAGAACCTGTTACAGACTCCATGCTGGCATCTGGTTCTTCTCACCCCACCCACTACCCTAAATTTCTTCAGTTCATGAGCATTTCCCCCCACACACACACTTCTCATTCTCCTACAACCCTAATATTTCAGCTTTCTTGGCCCCCTCTCTCTTGCCCCTCTTTCTTAGTAGGCTCTTTCTCTTTCTTTTCCCTGCCCCACCTCATGGCCAAGTCCATTCTGTTGGCCATGTTCAGTCTACCACTTTTCTTTCTGCTCTGGACTCTTCCAGATGTCTCTATCTGAACTCTCCCTCCTATCTACAATAAAAACCTTCTGCTTAACCATACCACAGAACTATCATCTCATCGGTTTATGCAGTACAGCAGCAGGAGCAGGTCACGTGAGAGGGAGATGCTTGTTCTCCCTTTTATTCAGTCTAAGAACCCCATCCCATGTACTGCACATATTTAGGGTGAGTCTTCCCACCTCAATTAGCCTAATCTAATAATCCCATCAAACTGACAAGGTTAACCATCACAATTATAATTTATTAAAGAGCATAAAGTTAGCAAGGAACTTTCAATTTCTCTTCTCAAATTATCTCTTTTTGGAGATTTTCTCTCTCTGCTCCGAAGTTTCATATAGCCCAAGTTGGACTGGAACTGACTATATAGCCAAGGCTGGACTGGAAAGCCTGATCCACCTTCCTCTGCTCTCCAGTGCTGGAAATATAGGCAAGCACCATGTACCTAGCTTTTTCTTTCTTCCTACTCATTCTCAAGACCAAAGCCAGAGTTATACCTTCCATAGAGCATACTTTAAACAATCTGATTTTCCTTAAATCTTAATTTTTATCTTGGTGGTTTCTAATCTGAGGACCAGGATGATAGTGTTCAGGGTAAGTGAAGATAAGGGAACAGAATTATGATAAGGAGTCTGTAACACTCTACCTCACAAACCATTGTCTGTGGAATGAAGAAAATGTGTTTGCACCTAAAACAATTTTTTAAACCAAGTGGTGGTGGTATATGCCTTTAATCCCAGCACTTGGGAGGCAGAGGCAGGAGGATTTCTGAGTTCCAGGCCAGCCTGGTCTACAGGGTGAGTTCCAGGACAGCCAGGGCTATACAGAGAAACCCTATCTCGGGGAAAAAAAAAAAAAGGGGGGGGGGTGGTAGTTGGTTGGTTAGTTTTTTTGGTTTTGTTTTGCAATGATGGACATCAAACTTCATATATACTAATTCTACTGAGCTACAACTACCCTAATGTTTTAAATGGAATTATTTTCAAGATAGACCCTTTCCCATCATTCCAATTGTAAGGAAAGTGTTTCATGTACTTTTAGGCTGGGAGAGATAGATTCTTTTCTCTAGTGCCAGGTTTTGTGGCATGCACCTGTAATATCAAGACCCAGGAGGCCTATGTCAGAAAAGTTGAGACTTCATTGTCAGGCTATACTATACAGAGAAAAAGACATTATTTCAAAGAAGAAAATATAAAGCCGGGCAGTGGTGGCGCACGCCTTTAATCCCAGCACTTGGGAGGCAGAGGCAGGCAGATCTCTGAGTTCGAGGCCAGCCTGGTCTACAGAGTGAGTTCTAGGACAGCCAGGGCTACACAGAGAAACCCTGTCTCGAAAAACCAAAAAAAAAAAGAAAAAAGAAAAAAGAAAGAAAGGAAGGAAGGAAGGAAGGAAGGAAGGAAGGAAGGAAGGAAGGAAGGAAGAAAAGAAAAATATAAAATAAGAGCCAGGAGTAGTGGCTCATATTGATGGCTCCAGCAATGGGGAGGTGGAAACAAATGAGGCAGAGTTCAGGGTCAGCTTCCATTACATAGCAAGTTTCTTGTCAAAAGAAAAACATAATCAAATTTTTTTTCCTTTCTGTTTTTAACTTTGGGTTTTTTTTGCCTATGAGTGTTTTTGCCTGCTTATGCATGTGCACCATATGTGTGTGTCAGAAGAGGGTGTTAGATCCCCTGAAACTGGAGTTACAGACATCTGTGAGGTACCGTATATGTTCTGGAGATTGAACCCAGGTCCTCTGGAGAGCAATCAATGTTCTTAACCACTGAGCCACCACTGCAGCCCTGACACTTTCTTTTCTCTATTTTATAAATCAAGTAAGGCAGAACATGGTGGCAGCCCTTTAATCCTGGCATTCAATTCAAGGCAGAGGCAAGCAGATACCTGAGTCTGAGGCCAGCCTGGTCTACTGAGCAAATTCCAAGACACAGCTACACAGAGAAACCCTGCTTCAAATAACAAAGCAGAGTAGGTAAGCGGATTCCTCACGCAGCTCTTTTCTCTTTATTGATGTTATTGATCATTGTTTCAGCCATTATAGGTCTTTGTTAGTCATTACTTCTGTCAGGGCTGCCTTTTTCTTTGTACAATTTTAGCCACTGTTGGATTTTATTTTGTGTTGATTATTTCTGCTAACAGGATTTCCCCAGGGGCCAGCTGTGCAGTGCTCAGTGTTATTGACAAAGACAGGGCCATTCACTCTGCTTTCCCATCCATAGTAAGTTGTGCCACGTGTAGCTTTAGCTGCTGTCACTTTTATTTTTATGTTGATTTTTTTCTACCATATGGAATTCATTCTACAGCCCCATGAAAACAAATTCAGAGTCACGATGACCCTGCTCAAACACTAGCCTTTGCCGGTCACTATCTGATTAACTTGCACTTTGTAATGAATTTTTCCCACTAATGTTGATGGGCTTTTTGCACTTATCTCTCAAAACATCTTTGGCAGCGATGGTACCAGTGTGAGATTTACTTATAACACAGCTCTGGGAGTGTACTGACCCATAGCTTGGTTAAAGAGTGTTTACCTATCATGCTCAAGGCCCTGAATTTGATCCCCAGCACCAAAATTTAAAAAAAAAAGTCTCCAAGGTCAGGTATGGTAGCGCTACTCACCTGGGAAAAAGAGTCAAGAAGACTAGGAGTCCAAAAGTCAACCTCAGCTACATGGGGAGTTTGAGACCCACCTGAACTGCATGAACTCTATATTAATAATAATAGTAATAGTAATTTACTCTGGAAACATAATAAAATGAACATTAAAGATTACATTAGAGGAACTGAACTGATCTTTATTAAAGAGTCAAGGACTGTATTAGTGTCTAAAACTAATAACATTTGTTTTGTTTTTCAAGACAGAGTCTTTCTGTATAGCCCTGGCTGTTCTGGAACTCACTCTGTAGACCAGGCTAGCCTTGTAAATCTATTTGTTTATTAAATTATTCATCCTGTGCTTCCTCAGATATGCCTCTTTTTTCTTTTCTTCTTCTTGGTTTTTCAAGCCAAGGTTTCTCTGGGTAGCCTTGGCTGTCCTATAACTCATTCTGTAGACCAAGCTGGCCTCAAACTCTCAGAGATCTGCCTTCCTCTTCCTCCTGAGTGCTGGAATAAAAGGTGTTAAAAAATAAATTTTGTGTGTTTGTATATGTATGTGAGAGAGAGACAGAAAGAGAGGGAGAGAAAGAGAGAAAGAGAGAGGAGAGAGAGAGAGAGAGAGAGAGAGAGAGAGAGAGAGAATGTGCACATGAAGTGTGAGTAGTACCCAGAGAGGCCAGAAGGAGCCTGTAACCCTGGAGCTAGAGCTAGGGTTACAGGTAACTGTGAACTACCTACCTCTCATCTGTACTGAGAACTGAACTCTGGTCCTCTGGAAAAGCAGCAAATGCTCTTAATCACTGAGCCCTCTCTCCAGTCCCTCACGTACCCATTTTATAGTAGAGGATACTAAGATCCAAAGCAGTAAAGACATTGACTGAGCTGCAGCTAAAACTGCACCAGGTTTATAATTTGCCTGATTATAACTTCCAAAGTTATCTCATTTCATTTATGAACTTTTTCAATAGTTTTTTTGAAAGATAAACATAAAGTTTTAGGGTTTTAAGGAAGCCAACCAAGGGAAAAACCATGATATAAAAAAATTTTCTGAAAGAGCTTCTTGAGACAAAAGCATGAAAATATTTTATGAATGACCCAACACTGGGCAATTGGAAAAAACTGCCGTTTATGTTGGAGGCTGTTATATGAACCTGCTGTGCCAGCTTGCCAGAGTGTTAAGTAAATAACACCCCACTAACATTCAACACGTGAGTAGCAATACCCATTCTAATATTTCATTCCAACAGTCAATGGTAAAGGAATAAAGCTGCATCCTATCCATCCTTCAGGATCTAATCAAGAGATCAGGAAGCCTCTCCTCACCTGCTGCCGTAGGAATCTGCTCTGGGCTCCCACAGCTGACTCACGCTCATCGCCATTTACCCTCCTTCCTCAATGACAAGGCCCAAGGGTATCTGATTCATCTCTGTGACCCAGAGCTCCAGCTAACTCAGGGCTTCTTACAAGTTAGGAGTTCAATGAATGGTGGATGAATTAATGAATCAGTCAATCAATTGACACAACAAGTATATAGATTATATGTATAATCAATTCAAATGCAAAGAAAAATATGGATTAAATGAAGTGAAAGGCAAAAGACAAGTGGAAGTTCAGGAAGTCAATGTAGCAAGGGACACTCCCACACAATGATGGCAGCATGGGGAAGAACCTTGACATACTGAGGTGAGTTCTTCCTCTGGCTACTTCCAAGCTACATGACCTTTGACTTTTTCACCTTGCTTCCCGCCTACACCTGTTTTCTCATCCACAAATGTGGTCAACCCAGCAAACTCCCCTCTTCCAAAACAGATGAGAGGTAACCAAGATAACAGATACTGTGCATGGAATGAATTGCTGTCAGAGTAAGGATCGTCACTGACAAGGCCAGACTTGGAGAAAGTGATTGGAGTTGAAGTCCAACAGAATCTTTCATCCAAAGCTGCTCAAATAAACACACTTTAAACAAATAAAAAGTAGAAGGTGGGCTGCAGAGATGGCTCAGTGGTTAAGAGAACTGGCTGCTCTTGCAGAGGTCCTGAATTTAGTTCCCAGCACTCACACAGCAGCTTAAAATTGTCCCTAACTCCAGTTTCAAAGGATTCAGCAGCACCCTCTTCTGGCCTCCCTGAGCACCAGACACACCCACACACAGAGTAAACATTCATACATGCAGGCAAAATGCTCATATGCATGAAATAAAAATAAATTTTATCGAAAAACAAAAAATAAATAAATTTTAAAGAAAGAAAAAGAAGGAAGAAATAAACAAAGTAGGGTTGACAAGGCAGCTCGGCAGGAAAAGGGCAATGAGAAGTCTGCTGATGTGAATTTAATCTCCTGGAACTCACATGGTAGAGGGAGAGAACTGACTCCTGAAACCTGTCCTCTGACCAACAGACAGACAGACAGCAACACACACACACACACACCACACAGTGTATTCAAGTGGACACATGCACAAACATTCCAATCGCAACTGTTAGAATTGTATCCCTTCAAAAAAAAACATGTCCATGTATACATCTTAACCTTTATACTTAGGAATGTAACTTTATTTGGAAGTAGGCTCTACACAGATGGGATTAAGTAAGGATTTTTGAAATGAGATCATCCTGGATTTAGGCAGTCTCTAAATTTAATGACTTCATAACAGAAAGTTCTGCACTGGAGAGATGGTGTGGTGGTTAAGAGCAGTGACTGCTCTTCCCAAGGTCCTGAGTTCAATTCCCAGCAACCATCTGGTGGCTCATGACCATCTGTAATGGGATCTGATGCCCTCTTCTGGTGTGTCTGAAGACAGCAACAGTGTGCTCATATACATGAAATAAATAATTCTGAGAGAGAGAGAGAGAGAGAGAGAGAGAGAGAGAGAGAGTTCCCACCTCTGGACTCAGTGTAAGCACACTGGGGATGACTTGATGAGCTATAACCCTAGCATCCAGAGGCTGAATAGAAAGGGGTGAAAGATCAAGGGCAGCCAGAGCTACATAGGAAGATCCTCTCTTCAAAGAGGAAGAGAGAATAAGACACGGTGGCACATGCCTTTAGTTACTCAGGAGGCAGATCTCTGTGCCAGACTGATTCACAAAGCAAGTTCTAGGTTAGCCAAAGGCACAGACTGACACATTGTCTCAGAAAATAAAAAATAAATAAGTGGGAGTTTGGGGTGTGGGTGCTGAGAGACGGTTCCGTGGTTAAATGCAATATTTGTTTTTCCTGAGAACATGTGTTTAATTCTCTGCATCCATATGGTGACTCACAACCATCTATAACTCCAGGGATCAGACACCCTCTTCTGGCCTCTACAGGTATCAAACGAGTGGTACACAGACCTATGCAGCCAAAATACCCATGCACATAAAATTTAAAGCGATAAAAGAACATAAAACTGTTTTTTTTTTTAATTCCTCCAGATAAATTCAAAGAAGTCTATTTTGGAAAATGTTCATTAGGTCCATTATTTAGAGAGAAAATCACCTTTAATTCTTAGTAATTTCTAAGTAAATTTTTAATTTTTTCAGTTCCGTCTATAGACTATCACAGAATTATAGCAGTCCCTGTGGCAGACACCCATAGAGAGATTTTTATACACACTAAAGTCAGCGCAGATCTAAAATGATTCAGTGAGATGCCTTCCTTCATGGTTAGACATCTATTGGATTGCACTATCCAAAACATTAACAAGAAGCAGTATGTCCCCTCATGAAAGAGCTGTAGTGTGTATCCTTCTTTATTACAGAACATATCAAGGTCACATGGAGAAGGTTAGTGGGTCCTGGGAGCAAATAGAAGGATGGCCCAGGACACATCAAGAAGAAGCTCAGCTCAAAGGAGTTTTATTTGCCCCAGAGGAACAAAGGGTAGGGAATAAGGGACAAAGACAGGAGACGAAAGACTAGGGAGAAGGGGAAAGGAAGAAGGGATATGGGGAAGAGGGATTTGCCCCGAGGGACAAAGAACTGCCTCTGGGTAGAGAGGAGACAACAGCTGGCAATTATAAAGGGAAAGGGGAAGCCCCCTGTTGGGAATAAGTTGGTTAATTTTGATGGACAAGTTAATCAGAGTAGACAAAAGGGAGCTTTGCTGAACTTCACTATTTGCTAGCTGGACCTTGGTGATCTTCCTCCTAAGGGGGGTGGGGGTGGTTTAAAGGTGAGCGCCACCACATGGCTGTTTGCTTTGTCCTCTGAGAGTGGTGACATTTGGAGTTTGTTGGTGGTTCTTTTTCTGTTCTCTCTCTCTCTCTCTCTCTCTCTCTCTCTCTCTCTCTCTCTCTCTCTCTCTCTTTTGACACAGGTTCTTTTTTTTGGCTGAAGTTGGCCAAAGCCCAGGGTTAGCCAGATAATTCTATTGTTGCCAATAGATATGTGTGAGTACTTGCATTCAGAATAGCCTCAAACTCACTATCCTCCTGCTTCAGCCTCCTGAGTGCTGAGATTACAGGTATGCATCATCATACCCAATAGTAATTTTCTTAATTAAAATTTATATTACATTTATTTAAGCGAGGGAGACACAGGTGCCACAGTACACATGTGGGTCAGAGGATAATTTGCTAAACTTGACCTCTCCTTCCACCTTAATATGGTCGCAGGTCACTTTGGCCACTGAGCCACCTTACCAGCCACCAGTTTTTAATTACACTTACATATCTATTTCACGTAGAAGGTTGCATACACACCACTGCTCACAGGTAGATGTCAGAGAACCACTTTTTTTTTTTTAGAGAACCACTTTTTAAAAGCAATTTATTTATTTTTATCTTATGTGAATTGGTGTTTTGCCTGCATGTGTGTCTGTGTGAGGGTGTTGGATCCCTTGAAACAGCTACGGGAAGATATGGGCTGCCATGTGGGTGTTGGGAATTGAACCCAAGTCATCTGGAAGAGCAACCAGTGCTTTTAACCACTGAGTCATCTCCCCAGCCCCTAGATAACCACTTTTGAGAGTCAATTTTCTCCTTGGGTTTTAGGATCAAATTTAGGTAATTAGGCTTGGCAGCAACTGCCCTTACCTGCTGAACCATCTTACCTGCCATATATACATATATATATTATGTGTGGTGTGTGTGTGTGTATGTGTGTGTGTCATATATATGTATGATTAGTTTTACTTTTTTGTGTATGTATACATGTATCTGGGTGTGTGTGTATGCCAATTAATTATGTGCAGGAAGAACTACAAATGCCCCTATACACCTGAACTATGCCCCCTGCAGCCTGGCCCAAAATCTGATTAGTGTTTATTAGCAAATCAAATGATATATGATTGTCAGTGTATGGCCATAATTTCATGTCGAGGAGTAGATACAGTATTTGGGGTACCCGCAACAACTGTGACGTGCAGTTGAAGACATCAGAACTGTGATGTGCTCTGAAAACATCAGAAACTTTTGAGGTGACAGAGCCACAGGTACCACATACAACTCACTTTCTTATGCTCTGTGACCTGCACTCAAAATGGAAGCAGATGCTAATTGTCTGTGTGGGCTAGTAAATATAGAAATGCCTCATTCCAGCTTGTGATCATAGATAGAGAAACAGATCTCATCTTACGCAGACTCTCGGGAAGGCTCGAGGGTCCCCCTGACAAGAGTGTGTGAAAGGAAAAGACAGAGGCCAGGAACTTGTCTGTGACCATCACTTAAAAACATGCATTTATTTATGTATTTATGTATTTATTTATTTACTGGGGGAGGGAGCAAGACACATGTGGAAGTCAGAGGACAACTTGCAACCTCACAGGAGTTGGTTCTCTCCCTCCACCATGTGAGTTCCGGAGATCAAACTCAGGTCATCAGATTCAGCAGAATATGCTTTTACCCACTGAGCCATTTCACTGATCATTGTTTGCTTGTTTTCTTTCATTTATTCATTCTTTCTTTCCTTCCTTCTATTCTCTCTCTGTCCTTCCTTCTTTCTTTCTCTTTTCCTTCTTTTCTTTCCTTATTTCTAAACAAAATAAACCCAGGAGGGTAGGTAGGAGGCCCTCAGAGAGAACAGGATTTGGTGCAGTGTGGGCAAGATCCAGGGAAGAACGAGTTGTCTCTGACTGGAGCAAATCAGATACCTCTCAGAAAACCCACCCTAGTAAGCTCACCACACAGAGAAAGCAGCACTGAAACAGGACGGCTTCCAAGGCAGAATGTCTGAAGCCTGAACTCTCACTAAGGCCGAAGCTCTGTGCAAATACCATGGCTTACTGTATGTGCTGTTTCTGCTGTAGTCAAAGAACCCTGGTAGATAGACAAGTTCTGAGAAAACAAAGACAACTGCATCCTCGCAAGTCAGCTCTGAAAATTCCTAATGGTTTTCAAGAGCATTTCATCTTTAAATTTAGTTAGTTGGTTAGTTGGTTGATTAGTTGGTTGGTATGTGTATGGCATGCTGTGCTTTTAACAGGGGGACATAATGTGACATTGTCTTTCTTTCGAAGATGCTGCTATCCATTGATGATTCTTTCCATCTAGAACTTAGTAAATATTTTTCTTTTCCTTTTTTTTTCTTTTTTCTTTTCCTTTTTTTTTTTCCCCCGAGACATAGTTTCTCTGTATAGCCCTGGCTGTCCTGGAACTCACTCTGTAAACCAGCTGACCTCGAACTCAGAAATCTGTCTGCCTCTGCCTCCCAAGTGCTGGATTTAAAGACATGCGCCACCACTGCCCGGCTCTTAGTAAATATTTCAATGGTGATATTCTAGTTCTAACACATGGATGGTTGGAAGTTTTTAGCAATAAAGCTGATATACACATTCATGTGTAGGGTTTCTCTGTGTAGCCTTAGTTGTCCTGGAACTGGCTCTGTAGACCAGGCTGGCCTTGAATTCATAGATATCCACCTACTTCTGCCTCCTGAGTGTTGGTATTAAATGCCCAGCTTCAGTTTTTAAACTTGTATCTGCTCCAATATCTGTATAATTTGGTTTAAATGGTTGATCTTTCTCCATATGTCCTTAATTTTATTTATGTGTCCATACAATACATGTGCAGTGTATGACTGTAGGTATACATTGCCCCAGCACAAAGTCAGATGACAACCTTAGGTGCTGGTCCCTATCTTCCACCTTACTTACGATGGGATCACTTTGTAGTTTTCTGCTGTGTATGCCAAACTAGCTAGCCCAAGAATGTCCAGGTGTTTCAGCCCGTTCTGCTGCTCCAGTCCGCGGCTCAGGGTCTAACAAGAGAGTGGGGATGGAGAGGCAAGAGACATGAAGAATGCAGACAAGACAGAGGGTCTGATCAAGTCTCCTTTTATTGAAAGGAAATCTTGGTATTTATACCCTTTACCACGTGCCTTGCCCTCGTGGACAATCACAGCTGAAGGCACTATACCATGTGCCTTGTAACCATGGAGACCACGTGCGCATAGCAGTGCGGAGACCATGTGCACTTTGCAGCTGGGGGCACTAAGCAGCAAAACAAGATATGTGACAAAAACAAGATGTTTATCAGAGTGTGCTCAGCTGTTGTGGGCTGTTGAAAACAAGTCTCTTGTCAGGGTATATGGCCTGAGATGGGCCGTAAAGATGATAGCCGCTTTTTGCTAGGAATCAGCTCCCAACATCCAGGGATTCTTCTGTGTCTGCTTCCATCTTCTTCCCATGAGAGTACTAGAATTACAGCAACTCACACTATGTGTCTAGCATTTATGTGGGTTCTGGGGATTCTAACTCCCATCCTGATACTTACTCTGCAGTGGTTTTACCCATTAAGCCATCTCTCCACAGTCTTCTATTTTTAGAAAGTCTGTAGGTAATTACCCTTTGTCAGTCAATCCAGATTCCAAAGGGTCTAAGAAATCTGTGCTTAGGCCAGGCGGTGGTGGTGCATGCCTTTAGTTCCAGTACTTGGGAGGCAGAGACAGGCAGATCTCTGTGAGTTCGAGGCCAGCCTGCTGTACAGAGTGATTTCCAGGACAGCCTGGGTTACACAGAGAAACTGTCTTAAACAAGCAAACAACCCTCTTCCCCTCCCCCACAAAAAAAAGAAAGAAAAAAAAAAAAGAAAAAAGAAAGAAGAAGATGGAAGGAAAAGAGAGAGTAGGAGGGAGAGAGGCAAAAAAAAAAAAAAAAAAAAAAAAAATCCATGCTCTTAGACCAAATTCGTCCAGCTCTGAGGTTTTCTAAACTTGAAATGTATCTGTCCTAACCTGGTTGATTTAAGAAAAATGTAATTTGTCTGCCTTTTACCCAAGTTAGTCCTAGATGCTATTTTCTGTAAAGGCCAGGAAACAACATCCCAGCCAAGAAAAAGCTAAGCTTTTGAGAAGAGCAGAACTAGGGAGGCCTGGGGCTTTCCTGTGTGTGTCTTGCATTCTAAGCATGAAGAGGGGCAGCAGTATGGCAGAGCAGAGGAGGGGCAGCAGTATGGCAGAGCAGAGGAGGGGCAGCAGTATGGCCGAGCAGAGGAGGGGCAGCAGTATGGCAGAGCAGAGGAGGGGCAGCAGTATGGCAGAGCAGAGCACTTTGCATTCACTGAGGATGGGTACTCTTTGCCTCATATGACCCTCAGCTGTTATGAATCACCCTAACATAAAAGGAACTCAACTAAGGTGGACAAAGTGGAACTCCGTGTGAGACACACTTATGCTCCCAGCTTGTGGGAAGTGGGGGATCAGAAGTTCAAGGCCAGCCTGAGCTAGCTGAGATCTTGAATCAAAACAACAAAAGTGGGTAAAGTATTGTGTCATTTCCTGTCCTAAGTTCGTGACATAAGACTGATGCTCAGCACATAACAGAAAAAAAAATGACAGCTAAACTGCACATGCTGAAATTACTTACCGACTAAAAATTGATGGAAAAATTAAACAACTCTTGTCAAGTTGTAGGTCTGTGGGCTGGAAGGATGGCTCAGAGCACTGACTGATCTTCCAGAGGTCTTGAGTTCAATTCCCAGCAACCACATGGTGGCTCATAGCTATCTATAATGGGATCTTATGATCTTTTTTTTTTTTTTTTTTAATTTTTTAAGATTTATTTATTCTACGTATGTGAGTACACTGTTGCTGTCTTCAGACACACCAGAAAAGGGCATTGGATCCAATTATAGATGGTTGTGAGCCACCATGTGGTTGCTGGGAATTGAACTCAGGACCTCTAGAAGAGCAATCAGTACTTTTAACCACAGAGCCATCTCTCCAGCCCCGGGATCTTATGATCTTATGCCCCTTCTGGTCTGCAGGTATACATGCAGACAGAACTCTATACATAATAATAAAATCTTTTTTAAAATGTAGATCTATAAACATTGTCCCAAGAAAGTGACTTCTTTTTTTTTTTTTTTTTAAAGATTATTTTATGTATGTGAGCATACTGTCATTCTCTAGACACACCAGAAGAGAGCATCAGATCCCATTACAGATGGTTGTGAGCCACCATGAGGTTGCTGAGAATTGAAGTCAGGTCCTCTGGAAGAGCAGCTAGTGCTCTTAACCGGCTGAGTCATTTCTCCAGCCCAGAAAGCAACTTCTGAGAAAAGAAAATTGTGACAAAAGATAAATCAAGATGGTAATGCTCTGGGAAACATAAGACATTAGGGCACAGTCGTTAAGCTGGGACTGATGGCATACACCGACAGACAACCCAGCACTTGGAAGGCTGAGTCAGGAGGATCCTGAGTCTGAGGGCAGCCTGAGCTACATCCGCATGTCAAAAAGAAGAAAGGATCAGGGATGTATCTCAGTTGACAGAATGATCTCATAGCATGCCCACTGTCCTGGGTTCAGTCTCCAGTAGGGCATGAACGAGGTATAGTCATTCATACAAACCTGCAATCCCAGCATTCCTGAGGTGACAACAGGAGGAATTAAGCCATCCTCAGCCACATAGTTGTTTGAGACTAGCCTGAGCTGCATGAGACCCTGGAGAGAGGGAAGGAGGGAAAGAGGGAAGGAAAGAAGGAGGGAAGGAGGGAAGCAGGGAGAGAGGCTGTGAGAGAGGGAGAGAATTATTATCATCAAACCACAGTCATTATTATTATCTTTCATCAATACATAATTTCACTGTGTGCCTATTTGTGCTCATCTTGATTATGGCTTAGCAAATATTCACTGCACCTCCCTCTGCTAAGAAGGGAGTGGAGCCCATTAACGTTGGGCTGGGCTATATGGCTTATTTTGGCCTGTGGAATGTTCCTAGACTTTACAAGAGTGGTGGCCTTAAATGGGCTTGTGCTGTTTGACTTGGCTCTTGTACCTCAGGGAGCTGCCATGGAAAGAATATGCCCGAGGGGGCTCTGATCCAAGTTGGATGAGTACATGTAGAGCAGATCCACATCCAGTTGCAGCCTGAAGTTAACTCAGCCAGCCCACACAGGAGGCCGAGCTACATGCCAAGCACAGCCTGGAGCTGCTGCACAGCAAGCAACCTGTAGACCAGGAGAGTGAGCGAGATTCTGAGTCTGCAGACAATGGAGAACACCAGCTAAAACAGGAAGCAGCAGCGCTCTGATGAAAGATGGATATAATCAATAAGCACACAGGGCTCCAAACCATTGATGAGGCTTTGTTTTTCAGACAGGGCATTGAGTGCACGCATGTTCATCATATTCTTTACATACGCCTGCTGTGTGTGCTATCATCTATTAACTTTATCACAACATAAAAACAAACAAACAAACAAAAAGACGATGTATAAGGGGGGACCAGCAAGATGGCTCAGCAGGTAAAGGCACCTGGTATCAAGCCTGATGACCTGAGTTCAACCTCCAGGACCAGCATGGCAGAAGGAGAAACCAACTGCAACCTAGAAAAGGTTGGAGCCCGTGGAATGCAGAGACAGATAAAACTGATTCGAATGGTTGCATCTAAGTAGTAGAATATAAAATATGAGATTTTATTTTCTTCCCTTTTTTGAGATACGGCTGTGTGTAGCCTAGGCTAACTCTGAACTTGCTATGTAGCTACAACCTGAACTTCAGGTCGTCCGGCAGCCACCTCTGAGTGCTAGAACCCAAGTGTGTACACAGGGCTTCATACGACACGCTAGGCAAGCAGTCTACTTCCTCCCCACCTCCTTATTTTCCTCTTCATCCCTTTCTGGGTTTCCCAAATACCCAATAATGAACATGTATGAGTTTTGTAATCAGAGACCATATGAAAGAATATTATGTCAGGCAGCCTGTTACTTCTCAGTGAGCACTCTCTTCCCTGTTGACAGCAATGAATCACCATCGGTTGAAGCCTGACCTGGTATAGGTCTCCTTCTCCTGGATTTCAATATATATGCATATATGTGTATGTGTGTGTGTGTATATATGTTGTATATGTATATATGATGTATATATGATGCATATATGATATATATGTGTATACATGTATATATGTATACATATATATATACATATATATGACTCAAGTTGTCAGGTTTGGTACACACACACACACACACACACACCCATGGTGGTTTGAATGAAATGGCCCCCTTAGGCTCATATATTTAACTGCTTAGTCTCCAGTTGGTGCAACTGTTTGGAAAGAATTAGGAGGTGTTGTTGGAGGAAGTGTGTCATGGGGGTGAGCTTTGAGATTTTGAAACCCCAAGCAATCCCCAGTTAGCTCACTCTACCTTGTGCTTGTGATTTAGATGTGAGCGCTCAGCTACTGCTCCAGTACCATGTCTGTCTGCCTGCTGCCATGCTCTCACCGTGATGGCCATGGACTCTAACCCTCTGGAACTGTGAGCACCAAATTAAACAATTTCTTTTCTAAGTTGCCTTGATCATGTTGTTTTATCACAGTGATAGAAAAGTAACTAAGATACCCCCTGACCATAAAAGTAAAGATCAAGTGTGCTGGGGGAAGGGGTTAGTGAAGAGGCAGAATTTTAAGAGATACATCCTTACCTAAGATAAATAGGACAAAAGAGACAAGAAAGGAAGTTTCCTAGATACTTCCTCCCAGGTTTCATAACATTACAACGTCTGGTGATGACAGAATCTATGGCAGCTGTCTGGCAACCTCAAGGTGGATGTGGCTCAAGAGAGAGCTAGGAAGGCCGTGAGGGACAAGCCCAGCCCCTGAGTGAGCTCTTGCACTGTTCTGATGGGTGGAGTATAAAACTCTTGTGGCTTAGCCTGGTGGTGGTGGCACACATCTTTAATCCCAGCAGTCCAGGGAGGCAGAGGCAGGCAGCTTAGTCTATAGAGTCAGTTTAAGGACAGCCAGGCCTACACAGAGAAACCATGTCCTGAAAAAACAATAACAAAACAAACAACAACAAAAACCTGTTGGTCAGGTAACTTTTCATTGGAAAGATTCAATTATTGTCTCAAACTGTCCTAACTAGCACAGGGGTTTTTTGTTTGTTTGTTTTTCCTTCACAGTATTAAAAGGACTGACCCACTTGTAAAGCCTGGAAGGTTTGTTTCATGTCCCCAGACTGACATCTTGGCACCTTTGAATTAACCAGAGGGGGAACTGCCTGACACTTGCAGTACTGAATCCCAGGGGCTTCTCTCCTTTATCACAAGGATGCTTCCTCTACAGAAGATCCAAGGTGACCGCCACAGAATTCTTCCCTCCCCCTGCCTACCCTATTTAAAAGTGCCTGTCTCTAGCATTCATGTCAGCAAAATACGTTCTTTTTCCATTTTGCCACTACTTTTCCTGAAACCCTGGCCACAGTGCAGCTTGGTGGCAGTTTCCGGAATTGCTCCTGTCCTACTTCCCATCTTGAACGTTTCTCCCTATTACAGTTATTCTATATCTGCACATCTGTGCCAGGGCGACTGATTTATAAGACCTTGAGACAGAGACACTAGAAGGAACATAAACCAGCCTTCACCATGTCTCCCAATGGCACTTGACTCTGAAGCCGGCCTCCTAGAGGAAGCTGGGCTGGGCTAGGTCTGCAGGCCTACCAGCGCCATCTGCTGGCTAAACCCCACATCTTCTATCTCAAGAACCTGCTAGATTTCCTCCACCACCTGCAAGTGGTCTTTAAGTTGTTCCTTTATTTTGTAATCTGGGAATCAACGGCAGGGCTTTACACGTGCTAAGAAATTGTTCTACCACTGAGCTCTACTCTCAGCCCCAGAGAGAATTTTTCAAAAGATAAGCCACCGGACATGAACCTTCCGGACTGCAGGCAGTAGGGGAGAGCAGTGACCCAAACTTGCCATCACCCCCTACTCAGAAGGTGATGTTTGCCTGGGTTACATAGTGAGTTCAAGACCAGCTTAGACAACTTAAGTGAGCTCCTATCACACAACAAAAACAAAACCCACAAACAAACAACAACAAAACATCTTCAAGGTTTTCTACCCCACACCGTATGTATTTTTCCTGCCTTCTGTGACTGTCCACAATGGTGGGTCTTATCTGTGCTATCCAGGATGCCAAGGGCTACAATCTATCCTCAAGGCTGGAGTAGAGAACAGTACTGGACTTGAGGACATCAACCGTGTGAGAATGATACTGTGCTTGATAATGCCAAAGCCAGATCTAGGAACTTCAGAAGACCCTTCCCCTCCCCCTCTTAACCTATCTCCTCTTTACAAGGAACAGGCTGTTGGTCAGAACCACCTGCGGGTCACAGAGGTGCTTGGTAGTTTACATCCAGGCTTGTGACTCAGACAATAATCTCCTGTGGAAGAACAGTTAGGAGATATCACAGAATGAAGTCTTGTTATCTGGGTCTTCAACATGGCCGAAGCATCATTTTTCAATGGGCTTTTCTGACAAACATGCACAGAGCTGGATGCAGTAACCAAATATGTCCACAAGGGTGCAGTAACGCCTCTCGCCAGCAGCTGGAGTTGGTCTTCAACCAACAAACAATTCAAGGTCCTTTATCCTGTTAGAGAAGGTTTGTGAATAAAGGCAGATAACTTGATGTGCTTTTAAATTACTTCTTGGAAATGTAGCTCAGTTTGATACCAATCATTGGGTAAAATCAGATGTGGGGGTATATGCCTACAATCTCAGGGCACAATGAGATGGAGGCAGTAGGATTAGAAGTTTAAGGTCATCTTTTGTCCTGGACTAAGTAAGATCTGGTGTGTGTGTGTGTGTGTGTGTGTGTGTGTGTGTGTGTGTGTGTGTGTGTGTGTGTGTGTGTGTGTGAGAGAGAGAGAGAGAGAGAGAGAGAGAGAGAGACAGAGACAGAGACAGAGACAGAGATAGAGACAGACAGAGACAGAGACACAGAGAGCACAGAGAGACACAGAAACAGAGACAGAGATGAGAGAAGACAGAAGGAGAGAGAGAGAGAGAGAGAGAGAGAGAGAGAGAAGAGAGAGAGAGAGAGAACAGGGAAAAGGAAAACAAGAAGAGAGAAAAAAACCTGTCAAGACGAGAGAAGGCTGGATGCTTCCAGGTCTCCTCTCACACAGGCTCAGAATTCTATATCCCTCTTAGGTGTCTTCTGTGGTCAAAGCACGTCACCTGGAAAGTGGAGAGAAATATATTCTACCTCTTGACCTGAGGAGCACCAAAATAACCTTGGAAAACACCAGTCACAGTGGTTGATAACAACAGTCATTAAGTGTGCTTCCTGCTCTTCCAGAGGACCCAAGTTCAGTTCCCAGAACTCATGGTGGATCTGAAACACCAGCTACAGAGGATCTGATAGTCTAATCTGGCCTCCACAGGCATTTGCACTCAAGAGGCGCACATGTGCGCTCGAACACACACACACACACAACACACACAACTTTTTTAAAAAAGATTTATTCATTTATTTTATGTACATGAGTACACTGTAGCTGTCTTCAGACACACCAGAAGAGAGCATCAGATCCCATTACAGATGGTTGTGAGCCACCATGTGGTTGCTGGGAATTGAACTCAGGACCTCTGGAGAAGCAGTCAGTGCTATTAAACGCTGACATCTCTCCAGCCCACACAAATAGTTTTTTAAAATTCTTTTTTTGAATCAGGGTCTCACTGTGTAAGCCAGGATGGCCGCAAACATAGGAATCTGCTTCCTTCTACTTCCCAAGTACTGGGACTAAAGATGTATTTGACCGTGTCCATAAAAAGAATTTTTTTAAAAAAGCCATGCACAGAGGGACAGGCTGTGCATGCCCAACTGTCTGTAACTCCAGTTCCAGGGGATCCAACACCTCTGGCCTCTGTGGGTACCTGCACTTACCCACATGCAAACATACATACTTACACATAATTAGGAATAATAAAAGTAAATATTTAAAAATGCCCTTAATGAATGAACCTTAATTTCCTTCTATTATGATTGTAGGCAATAATAACAGCAACTATGGCTCTGATACTAGTGGCAATCATGGATATTTTCATACCACTATTGGCCAAAAATAAAATCAACCTAGTTAAAAACAAAGAAAGTTACACTCGTTTTGTGTACACATTTAAGCAATACTGTTTCTTTCTTTTGAGACAGAGTATCATGCAGCCCAAGATGGTCTCGGACTCTCTGTGTAGCAAAGGATGACCTTGAATATCTGATCTCTTCCATTCCCCAAGTACTGGGAATGCAGGTGTGTACCACTACTCTAAGTTTTATCCAGTGCTGGGGATTGAACCCAGGTTTTTATGTGTGCCAGGAAAGCACTCTATCAACTGAGCTACATGCCAATCCTCAAACAATCCTGAAATTGTGCTGCTCCAAGATTTTACAAAATGACAGCTGTATTTATAGCTTTAAACCAAAAGAGTTGGGAATCACATTGCTTCCTCCCTAGGAATCAGATGAGGGGATACAAGAAGAGCTATATTCACTGGTTGCCTTTCCAAAGGACCAAGGTTCAATTCCTAGCACCTACAAAATGGCTCACAACCTTCTCTGACTCCAGTTCCAGTGATCTGATGCCCTCTTCTTGTCTCCTTGAGTACCACCTGTACATGCGGCACAGATATAGATAAAGAAAAACATCTAGGAATACAGGGTTTCTCTGTGTAGCCCTGGCTGTCCTAAAACTCACTCTGTAGACCAGGCTGTTCTTGCACTCACAGAGATCCTCTGCCTCCTGAGTGCTGAGATTAAAGGTGTACACTACCATGCCTGACTTAAATAAAATCTCAAAAAAAAAAAAAAATTGAAGCAGTGTATGGGGGTTGGAGACACTTCATATAGAAATGAAAAACCTGGGGCTGGAGAGTGGGCTTAGTGGTTAGGAGCACTGGCTGCTCTTCCAGAGGACTGGGATTTGATTCTCCGCACCCACATGGCAGTTCACAATTGTCTGTAACTCCAGTTCTAGGGATCTAGTGCCCTCTTCTGGCCTCCATGAACACCTGGCACTGGTGGTGTACAGAGATGCATGCAGGACAGGCTTGCAGCTCTTTTAAAGAAGGCAGCAGTCCTAACTCCTGCTAAGGCTGCCACTCAGCAGTTAACTGCGTCAACCTGGTTCAATGCCAAAGCTACGGCTCTTTCAACTCTGCAAAACTCAAAATTACAGGCCTCTCAGTCATCAGATTACAGGTTGAGCAGAGTTCCCCCCTCAGCAAGGTGAGCAGCAGAAAAACTCGCTCCTGCTGGATTTACTCCATCTTTCTCTCTCTTGTAGGACTTTGCTAAAAGTAGCAAGATCAGAAAATAGAACCACTCAGAATTTTCCTACCATTTCTAAGCTCCGTTACTACATCTCATAGCTACAACTTCAGTGTGTAGGTGGTCAGTCTTCCCTAGAGAGGAAGTTAGTGCTGGAAGACTGCCCATGAGGCCACATCTGGTACTACCCACAACCTCACATGGTACCTCTTGTTAAACGTGGGCTCACCCTGTACTTTACTTTAATTAAGAAAGTATGGTGGAAGTGATGCTTGCCAGTTCTAGGCCCACACCTTAACGGTGGCTAGCAATTTCTGATTTTGCATTCTTAGGATCTAGTTATCACATAAGCTCACATTTAAACATCGTAGTCAGGGAAGACACATTTTGTTGAGGCAGCACACATGTTAGCAAAGTCACCCAGGACACTTAGCCTCAGGCACCATTTCACTGTGACCAGATATAGGATGCCAGGGTTCCAGAAGAGAAGAAAGGACGGGCTAGTGAAAGGCAGGAAGCAGTCTGCAGCTGGATTCTCATGCAGTGGTCCCCTCAAACCCAGCCCTTGGTCAGCCAAAGTCTGAAAATGCCAAATGGGAAACTCCAGAAGTAAATTATTCACAATGTGCTCAGAACCCATCTCAAAAAAAAAAAAAAAAATGGTTCTGTGGTTGTAGCTCAGCCGGTATGCAATGTTTGCCTAGAACTGCCGAGCTCTGTGTTCTGTTCCCAGCACTTCATAAAAACAGGAGTGGTGTTACAGCCCACAATCTGAGAGCACAGGGAGGCAGAGATAAAGAGGACTAAAGGTTTGAGATATCTTCAGTTTATTTGGAACCAGCCTGGGATACACAAGACTCTGTCTCAAACAGACCTGTACATGCACACAAACCAAACTTTACAATTCATATTTTCAAATTTTTTTAAGCAATATGGTAATAATCGCTCTCTTTATTAGTCATTGTTTCTGATCTCTTACTGTGCCTAATTTAAGCTTGTCACAGATATGTATAGAAAACAATATTGTTAAGATTGGGTATCATAGGCAGCTTCAGGCACACACTGGAGTTGTTGGAACAAAGCAACACCACAGAAAACAGGGGTGTTGATGCAAAATAGAAATCTCACTCCAAAGGGAAATGAGTTTATTCTGATCCAAATATGAATTATTATAGCTCAAGAAACCCAGACTCAGGTTGCCTTGAATGGCATATTACACCATGGATATGGTTCTGTGAACATTTATAGTCAGCTAAAATGACAGCCATAAATCAACTCATTTATCAAATACATTGGTTGGGGCAGCAAGTAGGTGGGCTGCAGCAGAGAAGAAAAAGCTCTGCTATCTGTTTGTTTGTGAAATAGGGTCTCATGAGACCAAACTGGCCTCAAATTCTGTGACATAGCCAAGAATGCCCTTGACCCTGATCCTCAGCCTCTACTTCCCAAGTGCTGGGATGACAGGCGTCCACTACCACGCACAGCACTACTCTAGGTTTGGATGCTATCTGATGACACTGGTAAGGTTAATGGTCCCATGTCTGCTCCACCACAGGGCTCAGTTGCTCCGGGAGGCAGGATGCAGGAAGTTGACCTTGCTTACTCCGTGCTATTGCTAGGGTGGGTGTCCGGACTGCCGTAGAGCAGCCTGAGGACACCACTCCTGGGGTGGGGAAGCACAGTTTGAGGTCCTGGGGACAGCCGGAGTTGGCTTGGGAGTCCCCAGGCCTGTAAGGAAGCCAGGCCATCTGGTTCTCAGGCTCTCGGACACCCAGGCGCCGCTGGGAGCCGTGGAAGAGCTGAGACCGGAGTGGCGGCTGTGGGCTGAATCTAGCCCAGGTTGGGGGGGGGGGGTGGGAGTGGGAAATGAGTCTTTGGCTTGTAAGCCGCAGGTTTGAACTTGGTGATCATGAGCGCAGAGAGGCCTTTTACAGAAGATTAGACAGCGTCTCTGCAGGCAAAGGCCTTCTCCATGGCTCCCCATGACTGATCCCGATGAAAAGAGGCAATTCATGGTTTTAAGGCGTTTATTGTCATGGTGGAGTGTGGATGAGTAAAACCGTACGCCACTTCTCAGGGTGGGCCTGAGGTTAAATACCTTTTGCAGGGAGGAATGTCTGGGAAGGAAAGTTTTTTGGCAAAGCCTTTAGACCTTTAGGTCTAAATGGAGATTTGTCTTGAGGGTATGGTGACCACAGGTCACGTCCTCTTCCTGTGGAGGGGCTTGCAGCATTGCCCTTATGTGACTGAAGTCCAGAAATCTATGGAGGGCTGCAGCATCGTGCCAGGAGCCTGGTGTCCAGGAATCAGACGAAACTTCTACCATCCCTTTAGAGTCTCCGGGGTTTCCAGTATTAGCTCAACCAGGAACCATGCTGCCTTTCATGGTTCTACAACAGTCTTAACTATTGGGTTGGTGGAAGGTGATAGTCTGCTAAACCGATACATTCCAAAGGTTTTTACCTAATAGTCAAAAGGGATGTTAGATCAGATATAGACATGGACAGGAAATAGCCATTAACAGGACTAAATATCCCAAATTACTTGGATCTCAATCTGTAACATTCAAACTCTTCACAAGCTGGAAGCTCTAAACCATCTGCAGTCTTAGGAATTTTCAACACGTGTGTAACCTTTATAGGGAGTTTCCAATCACAGAGCTGCTGTGTGCCAACATAACATTTCCTAAACACAAGTAAACAAACAAACAAACGGGATATTCTGCCTTGGAGTCCACTCTTAGGAGCTCTTTTTCACTTTTCTTTAATAAATCTATGTCCACTCTACTAAAAAATAAACCAAACAAAACCCGTTTGTTTTTAGGTTTATTTCCGTTTTCTTGCCTGATTCTCTTAGCAGTTTTAGTAGGTTTTATTTTTGTTTTGTTTGCTTTTTTTGTTTGTTTTGTTTGTCGCGTCTCTCTTTTAACTTAATTATTTGTTTGTACCCACTTACTTATTTCTCTATTTGAGATGAACAGAGATGGGTCTGGCCAAGTTCAAGCCTGTGTGCTTCACAGAGGCCAGAGGCCAGAGGCCAGCCTGAGAGGATTGTTTCTGTTCCTCCACCACATGGACTCCAGGGATTGAACCCACATCAGTGAGTTGGCAGCAGGTGCCCTTACCTACTACCTCACTGACACAACCAGAGGTATTTTCTAGGCACTATTTGAACAGTAGTAAGGCTTTTATTGAGAGAGCTCCAGGAGTTTTTGAGAAAGTAGTTCTGCCACCACCGAGGAGCCAGCCAAGGCTTAAGACTTCTGATGACAGGGACCTTGCTGAGTGAACCTGGCCCCCTCCTGCTTCAAACAGTCACGCTCGAAGGTGCCAAGATGGCTGGCACTGGATTCAGCATACCTTAGACCAGAAGCACTACAAGCTGCCCAGAAACTCTGCCCTCTGGCAGCCAGGAGCCACACAAAGCTCGCAGAGACTCCTCACAGGAGAACCCTCCCCTGGCATGTGCTGTCCCACCAATGTCCCTGCCTTTACTCAGACATACTGTGAGGGATTTTGTCTTCAGAACCTTCCACACTTATTTCTAACTTCTCAATAACAGTATCCATGACTTGGGAAAAAAAAAATCTCTTATTGCTCTTGCTAAATCTGGAACAAGCAAACACCAGAGTAGACTGCAAATATCCTGGATATGTTCTCTCAGCTGAGCGGCCGAGTGCTCAGTGGTGGAGAGTGCTTTCTGCTCTTGCAGAGGACACAGGTTTGGTTTCCAGCATCTACATCAGGAGCCTCACAACCAATTAACTCTAAGTTCTAAGGGATCTGATGCCCTCACTAAGTTGGATGTGGTAGCACTCACCTGTAATCTGAGCACTTAGGAGGCAGAGGCAGAAAAATTGTGAGTCCCAAGGACCAGCTAGGGCTACATAGTAAGTTTCTATTAAAAATAAAAACAAGGACTGGAGAGGTGGCTCAATGGTTAAGAGTATTGAGACTGCTCTTCCAGAGGTCCTGAGTTCAATTCCCAGCAACCACATGGTGGTTCACAACCATCTGTAATGAGATCCAATGCCCTCTTCTGGTGTGTCTGAAGAGAGCAACAGTGTACTCACATACATAAAATAAATAAATCTTTAAAAAAGAAAGAAAGAAAAGAAAAAGAATCCACTTGAATTCATGCTTAAATTCTTAAAACAACAACAACAAACAAACAACCCTCACTAGAACACCGAGTCCCTTACCCCCAGACCCTATATCTGTCCTCAAGTTAATCCTCACAACCTTCCCTAGAGCTGGACAGTGCACTCTCACACGTGGGGGAGGAAAGGAAACTGACAGACTAGGGATGTTCAGAGTCTCCAGCAGCCGCTGGCAAGTCAGAAGAAGGACAGGGGAGGCTGGTCTACAGCAGCCACCGCTCTCCTGCCACCCACCATCCCAAGGTAGGAACGGAGCCTCGTGCTTTCCAAAGAAGCTTCCTGCCAAGTTAACAATGTGTCTTCATGATGGCTCAGGACGACTGACACCCCTCCTTCATTTGTTCTTTCCTCAAACATGCACAGCAACAAGCTTTTCTCTGTGCCTTGTTCTGGACCCTGTGTCTCCTGTTCTGGACAGAAATGGAGAGGTCCAATGGATTCTGTTGCCTGTGGCAGTAAGAGGAAGGTAAAGAGACTTTTAGGGCCATAAAAGGAGGCACTTGGGTAGAGAGAAGCATCAGGCGTGGACAAGGTTGACCTTACATGAACTCTGTACTGGATCCATCCTGTCCCTTCCTTATTCCCATTCTCATCAGCTCTGTTGAGCTGGAGGGCACATGCTTGGCTCTGAATGGAACCTCATCCATGTCCCCCACAGTGCATCATGGCCCAGCAGGACTTGGGGACAACAGTCTGCTCTGTGTTGCCTGGTTGCCATGGAGATGCTTCATCCTTCTACAGCTCTACACCATGGGTGAACACAGGCGGTGCTGAAAACTCTCTCTCTCCCTCCCCCCTCCTTTGAAATAGCATCTCATGTAACCCAGGATGACCCGGAGCTTACTTACTACCTAACCAACAGTGACTTTGAACTCCTGATCCTCTGACACAGCCTTCTGAGTTCTCGGGTTACAGGTATCTGTCTCCAAGCTTGATTTCCACGACTGAAAACCAGGGCTTTGTGCTTGCTAGGTAAGTTCTCTACCAACTGAGCTACATCACAGCCTAGAGCACAGCAGCACTATGCAGAAGTACTTGATAACATGAGACTAAAGCTCACTCTTGCCAGCACCTGAGGGAAACAGTCAACGTGTATCAGGCAGTGTGTGTGTTAGCAGTGCTCCCTGGTACAGGCAGAGATTTTCAACCCCTGAAACAAATATTTTCTGTTGTAGGCCAGAAACGTACCACTTCCATTTCAGCCCTAGTAAGTTCTTGCAGTGAAAGCAGATCAAAACCCATATGGGCCTGTCATCCTGGACAGGTCCAGCCCACTGGTTTGCCCCCTTTCCCCCAGCAGCAAGCCACTGGAAAAAGGAAACCTTCAGTATCAGATCAAACCATTCTGCTCTATTCTATTGAAGATCCTGTTCCTAGAAGTCAAATAAAACTCAATGGGAAAAACAAAAATCAAAGCCAAAACTATTACATACAGAGCCAAGCATGAGGCACATGCTTTTAGCCCCAGCACTCAGGAGGCAGAAGCAGGCAGATTTCTGTGAGTTTGAAGCCAACCTGCTCTAATTAGTGAGTTTTAGAACAACCCAGGCTATGCAAAAAGACACTGTCTCAAAACAAAACAAAACAAAACAAAAATTACAGACAGCATGAGATTCAGAAATTTCCTACATAATTGTAGGGTATGGGGGAGAGTCTGGTTAAGTCAAGAGGAAAGCTGGCCAAAGATGATAGACCCACACTGTTGACTGGCCAGTGAAGGAACCCTTGCCTATCAGGCATGAAATTCTGGATTCCAGTTAGGGGACAAAAGAAGAAGCTGGAGAGATAGCTCAGCCATTAAGAGCACCCAGGTTTCATTCCCAGCACCCACACGGCAGCTCACAGCTGTCTCTAGTTCCAGTTCCAAGGGATTCTATGGCTTCATTAGGACTCTGTAGACACCAAGCATACACATCACACACACACACACACACACACACACACACACACACACACGCACACAGAGGCAGTCAGGCAAAAACTCAAACACATAAAATAAAAAGAAATGCATTTTTAAAAGAAAAGAAAGAAGGAGGAGGAGGAGGAGAAGAAGGAGAAAAAGGAGGAGGAGGAAGAAGAGGAGGAGGAGAAAGGAGGAGGAGGAGGAGGAGGAGGAGGAGGAGAGAAGAAGAAGAAGAAGAAGAAGAAGAAGAAGAAGAAGAAGAAGAAGAAGAAGAAGAAGAAGAAGAAGAAAGCTCTGACAGTTTTCCTTGGAGGAAAGAACATAGGTAATTACCTGGCAGAGACAAAAGTTATGACCAGAGGAGCCAGAAGGAAATTGACTAGAAAAGTCAAGTGTGCCCTTAAACTCTCAAGATGAAGAGAAATCCAATTCAGCATCAACAACACTGAAGAAGAAAACAAAGTGCCCACAGAATAGATTATTTGCAACACTTTCAGACTGAACCAACCTCATTGAAAAGGAAGATTAGAACTTGGATCAGGAGAGACACAGGAAGTGAAACACCAAGTTCATCAAGAGAGAGAGAGAGAGAAAAGGTGGCTCTTGAGAAATGACCTGTCCAGGACAACTTGGAGCAGGACAGCCCTGAAACAGGCAAAGTAGATTTTCAGAAAGTTTGCTGGAGCTTGAGGCAAAGCTAGAAGGAACCCTGTCTTCTCGGGGCTGATCTCCCTGAAGTTAAGGCTCATGGACATTGCTTGGAAGTGTGGGAAGGTAGAAAAGCCCTTCATCTCTAAACACAGAGCAGATGAGACTCAGCCTAACAGAAATTGACTAGACATGAGCTTCTAGAAGTGGCTCCTTACACATCCGATGGTCCAGATGGTGTACCTCAGAAAGAACTTGCGCCCACATTTCCGAGTGTGGGGTGCTACTGTCTCTTCTGAGACTCTCAACACCTGCCCTCCTCTAGCTGTCAGGCTCCCCTCCATCCCCAAATCTGGTGTCTCTAAAAAACTCAATTGAGGAGTTCATGGCAAGTATCTACCTCCTCCCTGTATGAGTCAGGGCTTTCCAGAGAAGTAGAAATGGTGGAGATGCTTTCCCATATAATGAGATTTATTTCAAAGAACTGGCTTTCTAAGGAGGAGGAGTAGAGGGATACAGGGTAGTCTATAATCTGGAAGGCAGGCTGGCAGACAGAATCTTAGGCAGGAGCTGAGGTTGCAAGTCAGTCTACTGTCTTCTCCCTCAGGGAAGCCTCAGTTTTAAAATCAGAGCCCTAGATTCTGTGAGGTCCATTCACATTATTCAAGAATACTTTCCTTTACAGCAGTTCTCAACCTCCAGGTCATGACCCCATTTGGGGAATCACATATCAGATATGCTGCATATTAGATATTTATATTATGATTCATAACTGTAGCAAAATTACAGTTATGAAATAGCAACAAAGTAATTTTATGGTTGGGGGTCACCACGTGAGGAATTGTATTAACAGGAAGGTTGAAAACCACTGCTTTAGGTGAACTCAAGTGACTGTGCAAGTTATAAACATCTACAAAGTATCTTTATACCACAGATAGATTCATGATTGCTTAACTGGCTGGTGAGAGGTTGGGGGGAAGGTCAGGGAGGGGCAACTATAGCTGTCAGATTAACACATGAAACTGTTACACTCACTCTGTTCCAGGAAGCCTGACTGAATCCCTCCCTGGCTGAGTCCCTCCCTGGCTGAGTCCCTCCCTGGCTGAATCCCTCCCTGGCTGAATCCCTCCCTGGCTGAATCCCTCCCTGGCTGAGTCCGTCCCTGGTGGCTTTCCATCAGGAGGTCATTGTCTTACTAATCACATGGAAAAGAATTTTTTTTTCCAGTATACACCCAGAAAATAAAAGTACGTTATTTGTTTGTTACTTTTCCATTGCTGTGACAAAATGCCTGAGGAAAGTAACTTAGGGAAGGAAGAATTTGTTTTGAGCTCACAATTTGAGTCTGTCACGATGGGGAAAGCATGGCAGTGGGAGCCAGAGGCAGCTGGGCATTCTACATCAGCACCCAGGAAGCAGAAACGAATGCTGGTACTTAATGGACCCCAGACCAAGGAATGGTGTTAACCATAGTTTGGGTAGATCGTCCCACCTCAATTGGCCTAATTCTGTTCACAGAGGATTGAGTCTAGTTGGTTCTAGATCCTATCAAGCTGTCAATCAATACTATCAGTTACCCTGAGCATTCAAATGATGCTTGTGGTGTTTTGAATAGGTTTGGCACCCATAGACTCATGTGCTTGAATGCTTGGCCCATAGGGAATGGTTAGGAGGTGTGGTCTTATTAGAATAGGTGTGGTCTCATTGGAGGAAGTATGTCACTGTGGAGGAAGGCTTTGAGGTCTCATATTTGTTCACATCTGGCCAGTGTGACCCAGTCTTCTGCTGCTCGTGGATCAAAAGCTCTTAACTCCTCCTCCATCTTCCTGGATGTTGCTATGCTTCCCACCATGATGATAATGAACTAAACCTCTGAACTGTAAGCCAGCCCCAATTCAATGTTGCCTTCATTAGAGCTGCCGTGGTCATGTATCTCTTCACAGCAATGAAACCCTAACTAAGACAGTGCTGATCCAAAATCCTGAAACACTGAAGGCCTTGACTTTGATATGGGAGGAGGTAGTGTGTCTTTGAGTTTGCTGGAGATTTCCTCACATCAGGTGGGCTTTAACTCAGGAGTTAGGGTGTCACAAACACTGTCACCTAAAACTTCCACTGAATCAGTGGCCTTTAGGTTCTTGTCTTGTGAATCTGAAGAATGAAATTCATGGACCATGGGAAGGTGGACTTTGAGGATAGATTCATAGGTAGGAGTTTGAGGGCAAGAAGGCAGCACTCCTGTACTCAGGAACAGGAATGAGTCCCTGAGAACAAGATACCATCAAGGGTCCCTACCTTGGCATTAATTAGACTTTACTAGATGGAAGCACGGGGGTGGAGGATAAACTGATCATTACCCCTGGCCCATTCATGGGGTTCCCAGGTCCAGTATCACTCACATCCAGGAAGTGATGATCATTAAGGGGAAGAGATAAGGATAAACCATGGCTTCTGGCATGCCTGACCATTGGTCAGTGAAGAACCAGACATTTTGGCTCAACATTTTTGGTATTTCTGGTCTTCAGCACTGGCAGAAGGCTGACAGAGCCAAGAGCAATTCCAGCTTTTAGTCAAGAATTGTTTACATTTGGGGTCTTCTACTGTAAAGCTGCCTGATCAATTTCTGTCTCTCATTTTCACCAATTTCATTATTATTTATCCAGAAATATGAATTATATATATATTAAATTGCCTTAGAATTCTTTTTGCAGCTAAACATAAAAATCAAGTATTTAAAAAAGAAGAAGAGGAAGAGGAGGAAGAGGAAGAAGAAGAGAAGGATTCAGTTCCCAGCACCCACAAGGTGGCTGACAACTGCCTGTAACTCCAGTTCCAGGAGTTCTGGCACCCTCTTTGGCCTCTGAAGTTACTACATGCACATAGTATACATACATCCATGTAGCTAAACAGACAGGCATATTAAATAAATATATAAATCCTTAAAAATGAACAGAAGAAGCCAGGTGTGGTAGTACCTTTCTTATTTAGACAAAAAGGACAAACAACAAAACTTTGGGGGCTGGAGAGACGGCTCAGTGGTCAAGAATACTGACTTGCTCTTTCTAAGGTCCTGAGTTCAATTCCCAGCAACCACATGGTGGCTTATAACCATCTATAATGATATCTGGTGCCGTCTTCTGGTGTGCAGGCATACATGCAGGAAGAACATTGTATACATAATAAATAAATAAATTAAAAAAAAACAACTTTGGTACAAGTGTTTTGACTTTTGTTAAAATTGCATCTTGAGGAATCTAATGCTCCAATGCCTTAGGCATGGGGTAAATTTTGTGTATTCCTGAAAAAAATCTGCATATTGATAGAAACTTCTAAGGAACCTACAGTGGTTTGAATAGGTATGACCCATACAGATTCATGTGTTTGAATGCTTGACCAATAAGAAGTGGCACTATTAGGAGGTATGGCCTTGTTGGAGGAAGTGTGGCCTAGTTGGAGGAGGTGTGTCACTGTGGGGGGAGGTCTCCTATGCTTCAGCTCTACCCAGTGAGGAACACAGTCCCTTTCTGCTGCCTGTGGATCATGGGTAGAACTCTCAGCTCCTTCTCCAGCACTGTGTCTGCCTGCATGCTGCCATGCTTCTCACCGTGATGATAATGGACTAAACCTCTGAAGCTGTAAGCCAGCCCCAATTAAATATTTTCCTTTATAAGAGTTGCCATGGTCTTGTCGCTTCACAGCAATGAAATTCTAAGACAGGACCTTTTGGTTGAGACAAATGTACCCTCTACTTATATTGTATTCTCTAGAAAAATATAAGTAGGAAATTTGAATTTAGACTTGATAAGCCTGCCCATTCTTCCCTAAACTACATACAGTCTATGAGCTCTCCATCCACCACACACATTTGAAATAGCGAAATACTTTCTTCTATGCCTATAGTTCCAGGTACCAGGGTCTAAAACTTACTTGTTGGCTTTTTCCTTTCAGTAACTTTTAGTTGATTTAACAAAATAAACCAAACTCACAGAAATTCCCCTGCCTCTACACCCCAAGTGCTGGGATTAAAGGTACATGCCATCACACCTGGTGCAAAACTTTTTTAAAAGTAAAATAAAAATGAACCAACAGTGTCTGGCTGGGAGCTATGCATACCTGTACCTTTTGCACTTGAAAGGCAGGAGGAGTTTGAAGCCAGCCTGGGTTTCACAGTAGGATCCTGTCTTAAACAAACACAGAGACCTAAAGAAAAGTAAAGAGAGCAGCTTCTATGTATGAACTGCCGGCTCAGTCAAGGCTGCCTGCCTTCACTTAGAAAGGTGCAAGGTTTCTTTCTTTTCCATCTAGCCAGAGCTGGAGCTGCTTTCTTGCTTTCTTTGGTGCTTTAGGATTCTTCTCCAAAGCTCCTCTACCTGCTGCGTCTGCCATGTGGCTGACCTCCCTGTCAGCTGAACTCCAGCGGCATAGCTTTTTTTTTTTCTTTCTCCTTTCTCTTCTTCTTGACTACAGCTTGTCTGTCCCAGCGTTTTTCTTTTAGAGTTTAATATAATCTTGTCTTTAACCTTAAACAAAAAAGAAAGAAAGAAAGAAAGAAAGAAAGAAAGAAAGAAGAAGAAAGAAAGAAAGGAAGAAAGAAAGGAGCTGTGGAGATCGCTAAATGCTTAAGAGCACATACTGCTCTTGCAGAGGACCTGAGTTCAGTTCCCAGCGTGCACCTTGGTAGGCTCACACCTATAATTCTAGCTCCAAGGGCTCTAAAGCCTGTGGTTTCCTCTGGTACCCACACACATGAACATGTCCACTACAACTTCCACATACACATAGTTAAAAGAAAAGCTTTAAAAAAAAAAAAAGAAAGAAAGAAAGGGGATGGATATGGTGGTGGAGAGATAGCACAGCAGCTGAAGGGTTAATAAAATTTTTACTTCTAGCAGACTAGCAGTAAAAAGAACCAGGAGAGCAGGTCGGCTAGTTCTGGGGCTTTGTGTTCCAGAAACCTGGCTGACTACAAGATAGATGGTAGATGATATGGTTAAATAAGGTTGAGTCCTTCCGAACAGGATGTTTCCCCCTTGCTGTGACCGTTTCTCGAACCCTGTTACACCTGTCATATGCTGAATTGTATAGACTGAATAATGAGTTGAGACTTTCTGTTATATTGTCTGCTGGACTTTCTGTTGTATTGTCTACTGGAGTTCTCCAGCGACCCCCCCCCTTCCTTTCTGGTTTGTGGTTTTCTCCTTTAAATATCCTACACTCTCCTCGCTAGGGGTTGAGCTCCTCTGTCCCTGTGTGGGTTACAGGACTCAGGCCTCAGCACGCTGATTGAAATATGCCTCTTGCTGATTACAACAAGATTGGTGTCTCGTGAGTTCTTTGGGTGGCCGTGATCTCTCGTGGTTTGAGTTGGAGTCTCGCCTCTCCAGGGGCCTTTCACAGCTAAGAGCACTTGTTGCTCTTCCAGAGAATCTGGGTTCAGTTTCCAGCAGGCACATGATAGCTCAACCATCCGTGACTCCAGTCTCTGGCATCCGACACCCTTTTCTGGCCTCCTCAGGCACTTGACAAACATATGAAACACAGACAGACATGCATGCAGGCAAAGCACCCATACATATAAAATAAAAATAATTAATCTAGGGCTGGAGAGATGGCTCAGTGGTTAAGAGCACTGACTGCTCTTGCAGAGGTCCTGAGTTCAATTCCCAGCAACCACATGGTGGGTCACAACCATCTGTAATGGGATCCAATGCCCTCTTCTGGTGTGTCTGAAGGCAGCTACAGTGTACTCATATAAAATAAATAAATAAAATAAATATTTTTTTAAAAATCTAAAAAACAAGAAAAAGAAGTAGGGCTGGAAAGGTAACTCTGTAGATAGAAGCCCTGGCTGCTCTTTCAGAGGATCCATGGTCATTTCCCAGGACCTACATGGCAACTCACAACCATGTGCAACTCAAGTTCTAGAGAATCTAATGACCTCTTCCAGTCTCCCTGAGCACCATGTGGTGCCCAGATACACACACAAGGGGGAAAAAAGCCATACACATAAGTAATAATTTTTTAAAAGATCTATTTCTTTCTTTTATGTTTGTGAGTACACTGTCGTTGTCTTCAGACACACCAGAGAAGGGCATCGGATCCCATTACAGATAGTTGTGAGCCACTATGTGGTTGCTGGAATTTGAACTCAGGACCTCTGGAAGAGCAGTCAGTACTCTTAACCCCTGAGCCATCTCTCCAGCCCTGATAAGTAATAAAAAATAAAACATTATAATTTTTTATAATTTTAATAAAATTAAATTTTATAATTAAAAGTAAAAAACCCAAATACTCAATTATCAAAGGGTCTGTGAATTCCCAGGGTTTATATTAAAAAGGCATTTCTCTCTTGCTGGGGAAAGTCTGCTTTATTTTTTTTTCTTTTGAGACAGTTTTGCTCTATAGCCCAGGCTGATTTTTCTGCCTTAGCTACCCAACTGGTTAGATTACAGGCATGCACCACTACAACCTGTCAGCTCACCTTTTATTAACTTCTTGTAGCCAGTCATTGTCCAACAGTTCAGGGACACATGCCAAGTTTGACTGTATTTAAATTCAGTATTGGTCCTGGGTAGTGGTGACACATGCCTTTAATCCCAGAACTCATGAGACAGAGAAGAGCAAGGGCAGATCTCTGAGTCTGAGGCCAGCCAGGTCTACAGAGAGGGTTCCAAGACAGCCAGGACTACACAGAAACACCACGTCTCTAGAAAACCAAAATACAAAACCAACCAACCAAACAACAAAACAAGCAATTCAGTATCTGTATCTGTGGTCTTGGTTTTCCCAGCTTCCTCCTTTTTCTCATCTCTGCATCCTTCTTTAGGAGGCTGATGGAGAATCCTTTCATTGAAGTTTGCACTGCTGTGGAGAATCTTCCCTTTTCTTCTGGTCGCTAAATCTGGAGAATGTAATCTGGGAGATGTTTGCACCGCACCTCCCCCTCCCTCTGTGGAAGATGCTTAGCTGCCCATCTGGGAGGGGAGGAGGAAGAGCTGGAGAGAAGCCAGGAGGTGGCAGGACCCAGGTACAGACTCTGAGGCCAGCTTGCTTTTTTGTTTCCTCTCTCCTCCTTCTCTTCCTGGTTTCCTTCAGTCCTTCTCCAATCAGCCTCCTGGTCCTCTTTGCTTCCCCATATAGAAATCATGGTAGACAAGGAAATACTCTCAGATGTTGGTCTCTGGCAGCTCTTAGTGTAGACAGGTGGGCAGCAAGCGGCACCCTTTAGTGTCACAGTCTTGCATGCCTCTGGAATTGGGGCACTTAGCCCTACAACTGTGACAGCTTTTGTGAAGACTTAGAAGTCAGGATTCCTCAGTCGCTGGCTGCCGCTGGCATGTCAGCTTTCAGGCAGGCCTACTCACAAGGACTCCTCAGCCTTTGATGGCAGTCGGTGTTAACAACTGACCTGTGGTGCTGTAAGGCCTCCCCAGCTCTCGGGAACTGCTCCGTGACCAGGGCCTTTCACAGTTCTCGCCCAGGCTCAGTTCTCCTAGCTCTCTTGCCATCGCTCTGCTTCTGTCACCCTTCTTCCTGTCCTGACAGCTTTTCTTCAGCTGTCAAGCAACTTGCTGCCTTGCCACCTTCATGGCCAGGCAGCCAGTGCCACCACTCTTCCATCCCTGCCGTTTCTTTCATCATGATGCGTACCCCAGTAGGTAAGAAATTGTCATGGGAAAAGCTTCCTATTAGACCTAATGAGCAACACCAGAGAAGGGAGGTGCCTCTGGTGACTGAATGAGCCTGAGCCACCCACTTACACAGTCAGAGACCTCGTGTTGGACCTATCTCCTCCTGCTCCCTTTAATACCAGTCACGGAAGTTTGCTTTGGAACAGTCCAAGCTTTGCTTCTGGGGAGCAGTTACAGCAGTCCTCTCTAGGCCACCAGAGGACGTGTGTCCCTCTCTAGTAGGTGGAGACAGCCAGACGCAGCGGTTCACCTAGAGTTCACCGAGCCTAATAATCAAACCGCTGGAAACAACCCTGGCTGAAGCTGCTTTCAGGAGCTGACGTCATCAGCTGTTTCCTGCGCACGTTTTTCAAGCCCATTGTGGAGGCTGCAAGATCATCCTGCGGAGGCCGAAGGGCGGTCCCCTTGGCTGTTTGACTTACAACCATTTTCTCCCCCCGTCAAGGCAGCCAGAGCAGCAAGGGAGACTCTTCAAAGCTGCTAATGAGAGAGTCAGATCACCTTACCCCCAAACTTTGCGTATGAGCAGGAAAATGAACATCAGGAGTATCTAAACGAGAACTTAACTGATCATTATCAACATAATAGCGACTATAGAAGTATTTTAGTCGTTTAACCTGCCAAATCCCAGGGAGAGATAGATAGCTCTCTGTCTCCCTTCCCGTTTCTTTCCACTCTTTCCTCCTTCCTTCCACCTTCCTTCTCTTTTTCTTCCATCTGTCTCTTTCTCTCCCTCCTCCCAACCCGGCTATAGAGAGCAGAAAAGTTAGTCAAAGTTGGGTAGGGTTGAGACTTTCAGAGACCAGAGAATGAGTTAAAGGCACAGAGATGAAAAACAGCGTAGTTTGAAAGATGCGGTTGCTGGGCTGCTAAGAGGGGATGAGCTACTGGCTAATAGGATCTGTTGTGGTAAATCCCCAGAGCACGCACAACACGAAAGAACTGAAGCACTGGGGTGGCTCTGGGTCAAGATTAAAGAGACCTGGGAGCCAAGAAGGGAGATTTAAGGAGACAGGCCGCACAGCCACGACTGGGGTGATGGACACAGCCTGCTATGCCTCAGAATGAAAACCTAGCTCGCCCTAAACTAATCAGAGAACCTGCCCCATCTCCAGTCTCTTCTACCCCATCTCCTCCCTACCCTATCTTGGAGACCTGAATCAACACCATCTTGGAATCACCAGGTGACTTGCCCAAAAAACCCGGAAGAACAGAGATCTCAGCCAGGAAAACCGGGGAGGGGGCTGGAAAAGAGGGTGACTTTCTAGGGCTGGTGCGGCCCCCTCTCTGCCGCTCCCTTCAGCGGCCCACTTGGTAGCTCTTTCTGATCCTTTTATCTCTAAGGCTGCAGAGTCAAACCCACTTCTGGAACCTTCTTGGGAATGCAGCTCTGACCAGCAGGAACCATGAGCCCTGCAACTCCGGTAAGGAGTTTTCTGGGGCAGGAGGAAGTTGGGGGGCTTCTCAAATAGGTGATCCCCTGTTCTCTGGGATTCTTTGCTCCTGCAGAGGTGGGGATTTGGGCTGAGCTAGTCAAAGTAGTGACCCTAGAGGGTCAGATCCAGGTGACGGGACCTTGTAACCCACTAATCATATAACCTAGCCTCCTGTTCTGACAGTTGCCATACCACACCGTCCAGGCTGTTTCCCAATCCTTCTGGCACCCTCTGCAGTGGTATCACTTGACAACCCACCCATATCTTCTCCCCAACCCCTCACTCATCTTCTAAGCCTACTGAAGACCCCTGAATTTTCCACCAGTGCTTTTGTGAGGTTCTTTGGTCCACACTGGGGAAACGTTACTTCCCCTTCATGACCCCTCAGCTTCCTCAGGGAAGCCTTTCTGAACCTCTTGGGAAAAGAGCAACTTCCTCTTGGGTAAGCCACACTCTTTGCATTAGCTACTTTCACCTCTGGTCTCCTCCAGTAGACTGGTAGCTAGAGGTGGACAGGGAGGGCTCCAGGCTGCCCTAGAGCACTGAGGTGCATTACACAACTAGAGAATGCTAACATCCGAAACCGGGATGGAGCCTGGCTTCTCTCTGCACTATATGTATGTGTGTCTGAGTGTGTGTGTGTGTGTGTGTGTGTGTATGTAGTTTGTTTGTTTGAAGAGTTGTTTGTGAGGTGGCAGTGAGAAAACTAATATGTAGCCCAAGGCTGGCTTTACTATGTAGCCAAGGCTAGTCTGTGATTCCCAGTCCTGTTATGTCAGCCTCTCAAATACCAGCCACCACACTCTGTCTTTTTTTCTACTCAAGTATAACTTCCATTTATTTTTGTTTCCAGAGGGTATTATTTTCTTCAGACTATAAAGGACTTTCTTTACATAGGACTAGCCTTGGGGACATATGGCTATAGGGCTGGGACAAGGACGTTTGGATTGTTGGTGTTCATGGGAGTGTTTCCTTTCTAGTTGCTCACTGAGAAGGAATAGAGTTTCATATATAATTCTGGACGCACAAAGTTGCTGAATAGGATCAGAAATGTTGCCGGTAGTTGTGGGTGTGGCCTCTCTTATATTTTGAATAACAAACTTTTGTTGGTGTTGGTTTGTTTAGTTTTTCGAGACAGAATTTCTCTATGTAACTCTGGCTGGCTATCTGGGAACTGACTCTGTAGACTAGGCTGATCTTGAACTTGGAGATCTGCCTGCCTCTGCCTCCTGGGATTAAAAGCATGTATCACCATGCCAGGCTTATTTTATTTTCATATATATGATATTATTGTATGTGTGTGTGTGTGTATGTGTGTGTGTGTGTGTGTGACCTGTCTTCATGCACACCAAAAGAGAGAATCAGATCCCATTACAGATAGTTGTGAGCCACCATGTCATTGCTGGGAATTGAACTTAGGACCTCTGGAGTAGTAGCCAATGCTCTTAACCCCTGAGCCATCTCTCCAGCCCCCTGAAAGCAAACTTTTAAAAATTAAAATTGCCGGGGTGGTGGCCACGTTATAATCCACACTTGGGAGGCAAGCAACTTTTGAGTTGGGCCCCTGTCTACTTGGTTCAGGCGCGACTCACAGAGAACCGCCAAACCAAATTAAATTCTTTTCTGTGTGGCATTTGCACAGGTTCTTACACTGTGGGTCAAGACACTTTGGGGTTGCTCCTTCTCTTGTGGGCTTGCTATGTGGCCCCCATAAATTCCTGGGTCCCTGTGAGGACCTTGACAGACAGTGGTTCTCAACCTGTGGATCACGACACCTTTGGGGGTTGCATAGTAGATATTCTGCATATCAGATGTTTACACTACAATAAATAGCAGTAGCAAAAATACACTTTAGAAGTAGCAACAAAATAGTGTTATGGTTGGGGTCACCACTGTGAGGAACTGTATTGAAGGTTCATAGCGTTAGGAAGGCTGAGAACCATTGCTAGACTGGGACTCTAAAGTAGCTGTGGCTTCAGGCCGGCTACCTGTTCAGTGGAAATCGGCCTTGTTTCTGTTTTTGCTTCAGTACTGGAAATGAGACCTAGGGTCTCGCCAATGCTGGGCAAGCCCTCTACACCGAGCTGTATCTCCAGTCTCCTCTTCCTCCTTTTTTTTTTTTTTTTTTTTTTTTTAATTTTTAAAAGTCTGAGACAGGTTCTAAGTTGCCCAGATTGGCCTTGAGCCTCCTGCATCTCACTCTATCAGGTACCTGGAGACTGTAGATCTGTACGACCAGGCCCAGCTTCGGCTGAACTTACCACCTTGTTCTTGGGTATCACTGGGGCAGTTTGTCCAGCAACTGTATATCCATGGTGACAGCCCTTTGGGGCATGACTTTCCTTCATCCTCTCTCTCTCTGACTTGCTTCGCAGGAGACCCCAAGCTGTACATTTTTTGTTTTCATTTTTTTCTTTAAAAGTTTTTGGTTTTGAGATATTCATTATGTACTCTGGGAAGTCTCTTTCTTAGACCAGACTGACCTTCATCTTTGATGACTCTCTTGCCTCCAGCACTTGCCTTTGTCTCTTGAAGATAACAAGCCAGGTTTTAAGCCTCTCTCTCTCTCATGATGGTGGTGGTGATGACGATGAGTGTGGGTGCATGAATGTCTCTGTTCAGCATGTGGTGGCCGTAGGTGAACCTCAGGTGCCCTTCCTCCATAGCCATCCACCATGTTTTCTGAGACAAGGTGGCTTAGGATTCATGGTCAGGTAAGGCTAGAAAGCCAGTGGGTCCCAGGGATCCAACTGTCTCTTCCTCCCCAGGACTACCATACTGGCTTTTATAATGTGGATTCTGGGGATCTGAACTCCGCTCCTTGTGCAGCACTTTATTGATTGAGGTATCTCCCCAACCCTCCAGCCACACAATCTTAAAAAGAAAGCCTTTTGTGTCAGGGATGGAGTGTAGATCGTTATTTAGCAGGTCCTGGAATACATATCTAAAAGGGGGAAAGTATTTTCCGAAAAATAGGCGAACAAATAAATGTCTTAATAGAAAAATAAATTGGGTGTGGCAGTACACATCTGTAGTCTAAGTTGCCCAGCAGATCATTTGAGGACAGCCCTGGAAATATAAACAGATCAAAAGAGAGAGGAAGAAAATAAAATTATATGTGTAGTCTCGTACCTCTTCTGGGGTCAGCACAGGACTGTTATTCTGGGCTGCTTCTGACCAGTGTAGAACTGTAGACTACAAATCCCAGCATGGCTCGGTCATTGAATTTCTCCACGCCACGCCCCCTCCCTGGGAGTGAATTGGGTCTGGAGGGCGGGGCCAGGGGGCAGCTAGGCCCCAGGCACTGCGCAGTGCCTGGGGAGTGAAATGCCTCAGGCTCTCTGGGGGTAAGCAAAGCGCAGGTGCGATCGGCTTGGATAGCAGCTTCATCGAGTAGCAGGCATTTGTGGCAGCAGTATCCACTACAGGTGTGAACAGGTGGGTGCATCAAGGGGAACTTGCGAGGGGTTGTACACTCGACCCTTTTGTAAGATCTGTGTCAGAGCTTGAGGAGGGAGGGGAATGAGGCAGAGAAGAAACACAAGAGGCCAAGGCTTCCACTCTATGTGTGCCAGCCCTAGTTGCGCAGCAACAGGTGTGAGCAGGTGGGGGAAGGGCTGAGGCTCCTGCTCATAAATAAGTCAGTTCTTAATAAGAGAAGGAAGACACCTGAACTCCAGTCTCAACTCTGTCACATACGGGGATGCGTCACTTATCCCTGTCCCCCTCAGTTCATCCATATGTCAAGTGTTCCTAAAGGTCTCCATTAACAGGGGTGTCTGGGACTCAAGAGAAGTTTGCAGTAGCTGGCAAACTTTGGGATCACCTGGGGGTCTTTAAAGACTAGCAGTGCTTGCCTCTACCTTCACAGTTACAATTCTGAGCCGCCAGAACCTGCACATTGTCGTGGTTTTTGTTTTTTTAATTTAGTTGATTTGTTTATCCATGACAGGGTTTCTCTGTATAGCCCTGGCCATCCTGTAACTCACTCTGCAGACCAGGCTGGCCTTGAACTCAGAGATCTACTTGCCTCTGCCTCCAGAGTACTGGGTTTAAAGGCATGAGCTACTACTCCCCAGGCTGGTTTTTTTTTTTTTTTTTTTTTTTTTTTGAGACAGTCTCACTGTGTAGGCCTGGCTGGCCTAGAACTTGTTAGGTAGACCAGGTTAGCTCCAATTCACAGAGCTCTGCCTGCCTCTGCCTCCCTCCCGAGTGCTAGGATTAAGCACTATCCTACTACACCTGACTGGCACTGGGTCTCTTTAAAGCTCTTGGAGAGGAGCTGAGGTGGCTGGTGTGGATCTCGCCTTCATTGCTTTGTAATCAAGGGAGTCTGTGGAGTTCGGACCTCTCCAGGACCATTTTCAAACTGTCTTTAAAATAGGAATGATGGCAAAGATGGTTGGGAAGCTCAAGTGATAGTAGGTGCAGGCAGAGAGAAGTGTAGCAAGTGCACAGTGCTCAACAGCATAGCTGTTGTTTTATGTACTTCAATGATGGCCGCTGTGGTGTCTGACTATGAGGGAGGCTCTTCCTATTATGGAAATTTGCTGCTCTGACTTGATACTCTGTACTGCTCCCATTTCCAAATCCCATTTTTAACATTTTATAAAGTTAAAAATTCCTCCTTCCAGCCTTTACCTGCTTCATTCAGGCCAGAGGGGCACGGAGTAGAGACTTGCCAAGATTCTGGAACTCAGGCCTGGCCTGGGCTCCCATTCCTACCCCCTCCCTGTCCTACTGGGTGGCTGCCTGCTGACCCCACTGAGACAGAGTCCCCATTCTCTGCTGGAGCAGAGCCTCAGGAGGGGGCTGGCGGAGAGTGCTTGGTCTGTTTGTTTACTAACTCAGCCTTGCATGGTTCCAGGCTCTCTAGGGAGGGCAGGGCTGGGGGCTTCTCTTTCAGGAGCTATATTGTGAGGTCTGTGTGTCCTGGCTCCTCTGACAGGTCCCACCGGACTCCACCCTGGAAAGTCCTTTTGAAGAAATGGCCCTGGTGAGGGGCGGCTGGCTATGGAGACAAAGTGAGTGCTTCTGGGTCAAGTCTGTCTGCCTTGCACCTGATCCCTGGGCAGGGAGGAGGGAAGCAATGTGTCCACACATCATGGTGGACCTTTTTCCCCTATACCAGGACTTTCTGGCCTCCTCTTTATTCATTTCTTCCCATTTCTGACTGTTTGGCAAAACTGTATACTTCAAGACCAATCAGATTTCTGTCTTTGATGAGCCCTCTCTAGTAGTTCCTCTCTGCCTCGGTAGCACTAAGCCGGGTCAGAAGTTCCCTTCTCAGTTCCCACACTAACTTTTAACACAATGTTTTTGACTGTCAGTCTTCCCACCTCTCTTCCCCACCCATACTGGCCCTAGATTCTAACTGTATCTTCCTCAGGGTACAGATAAGTTGATGCCCTGTGTGTTCATAGCAACCCCAACCCAGGCAGGACACAGAACAAAGCCAGAGCAGAGTTAGAACCATAGCTCTAGAAGCCTTCCTTTGGGGAGGTTTTGACACATTGTGGGAATACAAAATTTCATGTAGCCCTAGTTGGTCTCAAACTTACTATGTGGCCAAATATGACTTTGAACTCCTGCCCCACCACCTGAGTGCTAGAATTACAGGCATGTACCACCATGCCTAGCTGTATTATTTTCTCTGAGATGGGTCTTACTCTGTAGTCCAGACTAACTTTGAATTCCCTTCAGCCTCTGAGGGCTGGAACTACAGGTGTGAGACTCCACACCTTGCTTAAGGAACCTTCTTATGTTTTGAACCAATGTCTAGAGTCGCAGTGGCCACAGCACCCCCCCCACCCCCACCCCATGTCCCTTGCCTTCGTCCATTCTCAGTTCATTTAGTTTGGCAGACACCGAATACAGGTCCTGCTCGGACCTCATGTTTTAGGACCTCATGTGGGGAGGTGCAGATCCCCAATCTGGTGAAAGTGTCAGAGAGGATACAAATGACTGTCACTCAAACCAGAGATAAGAGACATGATAAAGGCTTCCAGCAGGGAGAGGTGTTTGCCTTTGAAGAGACTTGGGCTTGTCTTGGAAGCTCCTACAAGTTGGTATGAGTTGCCATTTACAGTTCAGCACTTTTATTGAGCCTCTACTGTGTGTCAGGCCGATGGCTGGCAGAGATGAGAAATATAAAAAGAAAAAAAAGAGGCCTTGTCCTCATTTTAGAGAAGCAAGAAAAAAATTACAATAATATAGAGCCCAGCACTGAGGGGATTCTGGGAGCCCATCTGGGGCTCTTGCCCCTAGCAGGCTCAGGGCTCAGCTTCCCTGGTGGGTCTGGAATACCATGCAGGCTCCATCCTCCGCCGCTGGAAGCGGAATTGGTTCGCTCTGTGGTTGGACGGCACGCTGGGTTACTACCATGATGAGACGGCACAGGACGAGGAGGACCGTGTAGTTATCCACTTCAATGTCCGAGACATAAAGGTCGGCCAAGAGTGTCAGGGTGAGTAAAAGTGTTTCTTTGATAGAACTCTGCCGCCGGGCGGTGGTGGCGCACGCCTTTAATCCCAGCACTTGGGAGGCAGAGGCAGGCGGATTTCTGAGTTCGAGGCCAGCCTGGTCTACAGAGTGAGTTCCAGGACAGCCCGGGCTACACAGAGAAACCCTGTCTCGAAAAACAAAAAAAAAAAAAAAAAAAAAAAAGAACTCTGCCTGTGGTCAGGGTCTTCCCTGTGTCTGAGAATTGTACTTGGAAGGCTCTTGGGTGCTTCCAGAGAGCTCCCACAAATACTGCTTCTGAGCCTTAGCCAAAGGTAGGTCAGTTAGCTATGCGTTCAGAGACTGGTCCTTGGTTGAGTTTCTATCCTGTGCTGTGCCCTCTAGGTGACGCCAGATAAAATGCCTGCAGGTACTAGAGAGTGGAAAGAGAAGTGATGTGTCTGGCCTAGAGTCACACAACGAATCTAATGCTTCAACCATGACTGAGGCCACAGTAGAATACAGTAACTGAGATATGTGCTAGGAAGTCAGTAATATGGAAAGGATGACAGGGTGTGCAGGGGACAGCAGACTCCCAAGAAAGTATATGGGATCAGAGATTAACAATGACTATCAAACAGGAACCCCAAGAAGTCAATCTCTGCCATTGTGTGGTTTCCCTGGGGTCAGGGAAACTAGGGTCTCCGGAATCCCATGTAAATGTGTGTGTGTGTGCTTCCAGATGTGCAGCCCCCAGAGGGCAGGAGCCGAGATGGCCTGCTGACAGTGAACCTAAGGGAGGGTTCCCGCCTGCACCTGTGTGCGGAGACCCGGGATGATGCCATGTGAGTGCATTCAGGGGATGTGTGGATTGGGATCTCGGGGTGCAACTCGAAGAGGGGATAACTAGAAGCGAGGTTATGTGGTACAGGCTGAGCAGAGGACAAGAGCATTACTGGTAACTGGTGCATACCTAGAGAACTCAGGGATGGAGGCACACCTGCCTTGGGTGCTGGGTCTCCCGGCATTTGGAATCATGTAACTTGCAGCTTGTGAAGAAGTGATCCCTCTCCCAGGCTGATAGAAAGGAGCTGATATGCCTGTGACATCTCAAAAGACCCTCTGAGAGCTGCTCTAGTGGATGGGACTCTGAGCTGAGGGTAGGCCTAGATTTGCCTTCAGAATGGCAGTGTCCAAACAGGGCACCCCAATATTAGATGCAGCCCACCTTGGGAAGACGAGGGTATCTTCCTCAGTGCCATCTATTCTCGTACATTCTTTCCCCTCCTACCCTCAGACTGAGCAGCTGGGCCTCTGTCCTGGAGGAGAAGGAAAGGGACGAGTGGTGTGGGTGGAGGGGCAGCTATGCTCTGGGCACACAGCATAGAGCTGCCTTGTCTATTCCAGCCAGATGCCATGGCAACCAACAAAAGCCCAATTGTCCTGTATCCTCTGGGCATTCTTGAGGCTTGGGCCATGGCTTTGCAAAGCTGTGCAAGTTGGAACGTGGAGGTGGGTCGTAGGCAGAGCATCACCCAGGCATGCAAGGTTCAGAAGAGACCCTGCCCTCCCAAACTCAATTAGGATAACTGAAGAGAAGAAGCTAGACTAAGAGTTATTAGCTTACCTCAGGGCCTATCCATGTGACTAGGGCGGTAGAGAGTTGCTTTTGTCTACCTGAAGCTGGGAAAGGTGGGGACTAGGGGCTGGGTGGGGGAGGAGCAACTACAAGGTGGGATCTCCATATGCTTACCCTTCAAATCTCTCATTATCTGGAGGACCTTGCTTTGCAGAGCATGGAAGACAGCCCTATTGGAGGCAAATTCCACCCCGGTGAGTCCCTGCGCTTCCACCTCCCCGCTGCCCCATGTGCCATGGAATCATGGGTGACTCAGACTCGGTCTCTGCCTATTACTTCAGTCTAGAGTGGAAAAGTTCATGTAGACTCAGTCCCCTGGAGTTCCCTGTGGAGAAGGGAGGAGTCAGCAGGTGCTCCCAGGAGTAGGGACTCACTGGAGGGTTGCATGGAAGCTAGAAAAGAGAGATGCATATATCAGATATGATGCCACTCAGAACAGACCTGTGAGGGTGGGGTTATTGTTCCCTCTCTGCAGATGATAAGATTGAGGCTCATTTGTCCACACAACAGAAAAATATTGGGTTCTTACTGTGTGTCAGGTACCCTGCCAGATATAAAGCAACTGATTAATTATTCCATTTTGATACAAGTCACTGCTCCAGCAGGGCTATGCAGTATGTGACCCTTTTAGAGATCTGATCTAGGTGTGTAGCTTAATTAACCTGAAACTTGCAAGATAACCATAAATGGGGTGAAAGGTGGGGCTATGGTGAAGGAAACAGCTTTCCAGGAAAGAGGGAGAAGTATGTGCAAAGGCTGGTGGGTTAGGACATCAGGGTGGTTGAAGTCCAAGGAATGGCGAGGGTTGGTGGGGAGGACAGCTGGGAGTTCAGACTCTGTGCTAAGAATATTGGTTATCTTTTATTTTTTATTTAGAGTATCACTTTGGATCTCAGGCTGGCCTTGAACTCATCATTTAGCCCAGAATGGCCTCAAATTTGCAGTGATCCTCTTGTCCCAGCTTTCTAAGAGCTAGAATTACAAGCATGAAGCACCAGGCCTTGCTTTAAGGATTCTGGTGTCTGATAACATCACCCCTATGCCACTGGGAGTTTTTAAGCAAAAGGCAAGAATGGACTGATCAGCTCAGCTCTGTCTTTCACAGTCTTCAAATTAATTTATTTGTATGCGTGTTGTGCGTGTGTATTTGTGGCTGTGCACACAGGTGTGTGGAGGCTAGAGGTCACCCTCAGTGTTGCTCCTTAATAGCCATTCACCTTATTTTTGTGACAGAGTTACTCACTGGTATCTGGGCTCAGCAGTTTAGTTAGACTGGCTGGTCAACAAGCCCCAGAGATCCTATGGTGTTTGCTGTCACAGCTCTGGGGTTGGGCACATGAAGCCATGCCTGCTTTTTACATGGGTGCTGGGGATGGAAGTCGGGTTTTTGTGCTTGCAAGGCAAGCTCTTCACTCACTGAGTCATCCTCACAGAACCAGACATTTTTGTTTGTTTTGGTTTGGCTTGGTTTTTCTGAATCACGGTTTTTCTCTGTGTAGCCCTGGCTGACTTGGAACTTGGGAGATTCTCCTGCCTCTGCTTCCCAGGATCAAAGGCAGGTACCTTTGCCCAGCTACCAGACTTGTATTTTCAAAAAGCTGGTCTGTAGCTAGTACAAACCAGTGTGTACTTTTAATCCCAGCACTTGGGAGGCTGAGACAGGACAATTAAGTTTGGGGTCAGCCTGGGGCATAGAGTCAGACCCTGTCTCAAAAACAAGCACAAAAGGCCTGCTGGCTCGTAATTAGGGAGCAAACAGTAAGGGGTTAAGTGTGAATACCCAGGGATCATCTAGGAGGTAGGGCCAGTCTCCCAGCAACAGGATGTGGGTGTGGACTAAGCCTTGCTGGTCGACAAGCTGAGTATAGGCATTTAGGCTGTACAGGTAAGAGTTTGAAGAGTTGCCTGAAGTACAACATGGGCCCCCACCTGACAAACTCCAGAATCTACACTTGTTGCGTCTGCCTGTGGAACAGCTGAGACCTCTCTCACCTGGAGAGTGTCTACTGGGAAGTAGCAGGGAAGACAGCTAAAAACCCTCCTGGGTATATCCACCTGTGGAGGGCCAGGCACTATGCTAAGCACATGGCATGGTTACGTCATTTCATCCTCCAAGGGTTGGGGTTGGTAGTAGTTGGAGCTATCAGTCCCATTTTACAGATGGGGAAGCTGAGGTCTAAGGACTGGAGGTGGTTCCTTCCATCTCTCAATTTTAGTTGTTGGAGGAGTCTTCAGGGGAGACTTGGTTAGTTGAGGTAGTGAAGAAGCTAGCATTGGTAGGGGGAGCTACATGAGCAGAGTCAGGGAAGAGGGATGTGTGTGTGTGTATGTGTGCAAATGTGTGCACCTAATGGCTGGAGTCTGGCCTGGTTGGAAGGTTTACCATGGAGGAAGTGGCATTGGAGAGATGACCTCTGAGGTCATCAGAGCCAGGTCAGGAAGGGTCTCAAAGTCCAGTTGGAGGAATAGACTTTTTCAGAGGCTATTAGAACAGTTGAGGGCCATAGTCAGATATTGGGAGGAGACTTGGGTTTTCAGGTGGGTGGTGATTGTAGGAAGCCTAGAAGGAGGAACAAGAATCATCAGAGAGGGAGCCAGGTCAGGCTAAGCACCCTTGGAACTCCAAAGTCCCCTGCATCAGTGGCACTGACGACAGCATGAGAAGGAGGTGAGGGCTGACCGTTCTGCACTCTGTGACTCTATGAAGCTGTCTTGCTCCCTCTCTGCCTGGCCCTCCATGCTCCTTCTCTCCCTGCACACCTGCCTGCCCTACTGACCCCTTACCTCTGCCTGTCCCTAGATGCTCCCTCTCTTTGCTTCCCAGATACACATCCCTCTGGGCTCTGGCTTACTGGAGCTGGTACCTGTGTTTGCTTTTGTATTTGCATCTATATGTTCACATCTGTGTCTGTGGGCTTCTCTGTCCTCCAGCCTATGCAGGAGTGACCTGTACCCCACTCTCGGAGTAGGTTCCTGGGGGATACTACAGTCACAGATGAGGCTGGAGTTGTGGGGTAAAGAGACTGGGATCCCCCTGTGCCTGAGATTGAGGTGGGAGAGCTGGAAGGAGGCCATTGCTCCTTCACTGAACACTCCACTGGAAACCCTTATTTGACCGACCCCCAGCACGGGCACAGCTGGCACAGGACTCTGGTAGGGGTCTGATAACATCTCCTAGTCTCTTAAGGTGTAAAGAGCATCTGACATCTCCCTCCCTCTCCCTTCTTGGGTTTCTGTGGCTGGAGCAGGCCCCAGCTGGAGCCACCATCCCACCCAGGAGCCGTCGAGTTTGCCCTAAGGTCAGGTGTACGACCCTCTCATGGAAACCCTGTAAGGTTGAGAGGCGGATCTGGGTAAGTGCAAGCTCAGCCCTTCCTGCCTCCTTTCTGGCCTTCAGGATGAGCCTCCAAAGCCACCTGTCCCATTCCTTCCATGTTCGTGGATATCAATGGCTCCCCTTTCCTCACTGGCCCACAGTTGGCTTTCAAGCCCATGGAATCTGGCTAGACTTGCTTGTTACATGTCACCCCTGTGCTCGCTGTGCTCTCTGCCACTGCTGCTCTGGTTCTCACCTCATCCTGATGATTCTCATGCTGTCCCTGCTGCCCAAACCCTCAACCTCTCCATTCACCTGGCCAGCTGATGCTTATCCTTAAAGAACTACCTCAAAGGCTACCTCCTCAGAGAGGGCTTCTCAGGGCTTCAGACACTGTCACCCAGGGCACAGTCCTCTGTCATTGGCTTCATTCCACATGGTCTAAGAGCTATTTTATTCCTGTCTGTTTAGACCATCTGAAACTGGAACTTCCTCCAAGGCAAGGACCAGGTCTCATTTGCTCTGCCCAGTTGAAGCTCAGTACAGGATTGTGTGTACAGCATGTGCTCAATCAGTGCCCAGTGATGGGGACCGTCTGTCCTTACCCCCTTCATAAGGGACTGGCATAAACAGTCACTGAATGAGTAAGGAAAGAAAGGAAGGGACTTAGTCTGGATCTGGAAGTTTCTTGGAATCAAGATGTAGTAGTTACTTTTCTTATCACTATGAGTGAATACATGACAAGCAGCAACTGAAGGAAGGAAAGACTTCCGTTGGTTCACAGTTGAGGGCATACTCCTCCATGTGGGAAGGTGGTGGATATTTGAGGCTACTTGCTCACATTTGGGTAGAGAAAGGGGAATGCCAGTGTCCAACTGGCTTTTTCATTTTCCTTTTCTATTTAGTCTGGAACCTCAACCCATAGGGTGGTGCTGACCTATTCAGTGAGTCTATCCTCCTTAATTAAGTCTCTGGAAACACAGCACAGACATCCCCAGAGGTGTGTCTCCCAGGTGGTTCCAAGTCCAGTCATGTTGACAATGAAGATCAGCCAGCACCCAGGTTATGGGTCTCAACTCTTCCTCTGTCCCCAGGGTTCAGCAAAGGGCCTGGTCTAGTGTGAGTAGACATGGGAGCTTGTGGTCTTAATGGTCAATCACAGACTCTTTTCTTACTCAATGATGCTGTGTTTTAGAACCGCTTAGAGACTTACATGACAACAAATGTTGACATCTCCTGTGTGCTGGAATCTCCTAAGTCCTGGGTGGGGCCTAGGAAACTATGCTCTATTTGTATGCATATAAATATTTTTGTGGAGCTAGGGATTGAACACATAGCCTCACACAAGCTAGGCAAATACTGCTTTTAATACTGAACTCTACATATACCCCTAGCCTGGAAGTCTGCATGTTCAAGACTGGCTCCTGGGGTTAGCGTTGTGTTTCAGTGGTATAGTACAAGCTCAACATGTGTGAGGCACTGGGTTGATCCCCAGTACAAGGGGTGGGTGAAGCTTCTGGTGATTATAGCATGCAGAACAGCTGAGCCCAGAAGTCAATAGATATAGTTCTGCTTGATTCTTCAGGTATTATTGAGAAACCGATGCTCTGAAAGATTATTTAACTTGATCAGTGTTACTAAGTTCATCACAGAGAGGCCTGGGACTTCAAGTGACAGTGCATAAAAATGGGATTTAAAAAACTATAAACCTAAGAACACAACAGCAGAGGGGTTATTTGCGTGAACTCAGTGATTGGACAGCACTGTCTCCGCCCATAGGAGGGGCTGAGCTATGGGAGAAGGAGGTCTCTGAGTTTACCTACTGGTTGCCAGGTGCTCTGAGTTGCCAGGTGCTCTGAGTTTTCTTCTGGGCCTCCCAGAGCTGGACGGTAGGCGGAACACATGCCCCGAAGAGACATGAGGTTGTATTTTCCATCCACTCCAGAACCTCACAAAGCTACCAACTCACTGCAGCTTCAGGGCAGGCTGATGTAGTAATGTTGATCCCTGTCTTCCTTAAGGATTCTTCAGTCTTTTCTAGTCTGACTTTTCCCCAACCATTCCTTTGAAGAACATTTCCCCCCCTCAAGATCACTTCTAGTGTCCAAGTTGCTAAAGCCAATGGCTTATACTCCCTCAGCATTGGCCAATAGGTTGTCAGAAATGCATATTTAGAAGATAAAATCCTGAGACCTCGTGGCCTTGTGAGAGGCCAGTATGGAAAGACAAAGGTGCCAAGAGATGCAGATGTTGCCCAGTGGTACATGCTTGCCTAACAGTCCTAAGGCCTTAGGTTCAAACCCCAACATCACAAGAAAGAAAATGTTGGGTTTGGTAGTAGGTGCCTATAATCCTACCACCCAGGAAGTGAGGCTGGAGACTGTGAGTTCAAGGCTAGTCTGGGCTATGTATCAAACACCCACTCCCCTCAAAAAAGCAAATGTTCTAGAGCCAGGCTTAGTGGTACATTCCTGTAACCCCAGCACTTAGGAGGTGGAGGCAGGAAGATCAGGAGTTCATTGTCATCATCTGAGGATCTGAGTTCAAGGCCAAGCTAGGCTGCAGGAAACCCTGTCTCAAAGATGGAGTAGAGGGAGCTGGGAAGATGGCTCAGTCAGTTCTTGCCATGAAGAACTGAGTTCGATCCCAAGACCCATGTAAAAAGAGTGTTGCTCTCCTATAATCTCAGTGCTGGGGAAAAGAAATACAAGGCTTCTAGGGGCTTGCTGGCCAGTCAAAGTGAATCAGCAAGTTCCAAGTTCAATGAGAAACTATCTCAGTAATAAAGCAGAAAGTGAATAAGGAAGATAATATCATGCATCAACCTCTGATTTCTACATTCACACATGCTTCCACACACACACTCTGGGGGAAGAGAAGGAACCTTTAAGGTACTATTTCTTGGTTCCAGTAAATGACAAGAATATTTCCAGTAAGAACAGGGCTATGAGAGGGAGAGATGGCATAATCCATTTGTGTTAGTCAAGTTGGACACAAATACACTTCTAAAGAGAGGTGGGCAGTTCCGGTGTGATGCCTAGTGGGAGACATGGTGAGAACAGGGCTAGGGGGAATCCCAGGAGAAAAGGGATTCTGACCCCCTCCAAGTTTGCTACCCCATGAGTTAAAGTGGTAGGTTTGGATTGACAGTTACTGTTAATCATGCATGTATTACTGGCTCTTGTCCTCACGGATAGTCACCCCTGCAGGTGACACAAATTGAGGGCCTTGTCCTTAAGTAGCACACATTTGGGGGAACAGGCCAGAAAGGTTGAGAAATGATAAGAAGGGGTACTATCCAGGTCACAGAGACCCTAGGAAGAAATACTTCTGAGCCCAGGAAGGCTTCCTATAGTGAGTAGCTTTTGGGCTAGGATCTGGGAGGTTGTTAGGGGCCTGAAGGGGAAGGTAGGACTCTCGCCTTCTCTGTGCCTCATCCACAACACTGGGTACTATGGGGATAGCCTGCCTTGCAGGATCAGAGGTGGTGACACAAGAGGGCACCCACCCTTGGGACCCACTATGCAGTACATGCTAGATAATAGTTATTTCAATGACAACTCTTCTTTTCCTTTGCTCTAGTCCTCCTCTAATTCATGCCTAGGGCTTGGTCATAGGTCTCTTCCCTTGACTAGAATAATCAGTTGAGTTTCTCTGAATAACAGCATTGTAGAGTTGTTAGACTTATAAAGTGAAGTTGGAGCCATGGGAAATTTGGGCAATATAGAAGGCCAAGGTAGGAGAAAAGGCATCATTGGGACCGGATGTAAAGGCTGAGGTTTTAGAGGTGACGGGTTATGGACTCTATGGGGAGGCCACATCTTTTCCCGTTAACCCTGGGGAGGAGGGTGGCCACAGAATGAAAGGGTCAGGATCAGACCCAAACCAGGAAGTCCCTTGGCATTGAACCTGACTGGACTTCCAGGTACGCGTCTACAGCCCATATCAGGACTACTATGAAGTGGTGCCCCCAACGCACATGAGGCCACATATGTCCGCAGCTACTATGGGCCACCTTATGCAGGTAAGTGCCCCTGGCATGCCAGTCCCTCTCCTGCCACAATCCTGTGCCAGGCCTTGCCCATGATCCATCAATGAAGACAAAGAGGGTACATGTATTTTCCCGATCTCACCTTCCCAGATCCTAGATTCAAAACGGACTCCCTGGCCTTGCCCCACTCAGCCAGACAGCCCAGCAATGACAATCTTGTTCTGCTGGCGACCCCAGGTGGCTATTGCAGAAATGACACTCTTCCTATTCCCAAGGTCTTAGTTACTAGTATCCATCCCAAGTGCTGCATTGATCCCCAGGTTCCTAGGGATCCTGGGGTTTCCTGCAGCCCAGCCCGTCCTGTAGTCGCTATCAGTGGCATATGTGTGATCTGTAGGCCACAGTAGCAAGTGCTCTCAAGGTCTCAGTTCCTCTGACTGGGGAGCAGAATGAGCTCAGGCCTTAACAAGAGATTGGACTAGAATTACCGGCACTGACCCTGATTGTGTGGCTCTTCTTACAGGTCCTGGAGTGACACACGTGATAGTACGAGAGGATCCTTGCTACAGCTCAGGTGCCCCATTGGCCATGGGCATGCTTGCTGGGGCTGCCACGGGTGCTGCTCTTGGCTCACTTATGTGGTCGCCTTGCTGGTTCTGAGAGCCTGGGGCTCCTACCACTGGATGTGCACGTAGAACGCAAGACCCTTTTCTTCAGGATCCTCTGCTATCTACTATGTAAACTGTCCTATTTTGACCCCTTTCTCATTAAGCCCTCTACACTTGGCCCATTCCTCTTACCACTTTATCTTCCTTCCCTCTCAGAGGAAACTAACATCTCAGGCACAGACATAGCCAAAAGTCCGTACACCCATTGCCAGGCACCCCCATAAACCACATGTGAATTTCTTCTAGACACAGCAAATATAACTTCATTTGGCTCTAAGTGTCTGAGGAATGGAGCTCACAAGAGAGCAAACCACAAAGCTACAGTTATCTGTCTGGCAAGGATAAGTGGGGGCAAGGAGTAAGGCAGACAGTCTGGGTGCCCAAAGAATCAAGTAATGGTTTGGTGTTGTGGAAGGGGTTGGATTGTAGTGGTCCTAGATCTAGGCGAAGGAACTTGCTGGATAAAGGCATGATGGGGCTTTTTATGGAGTTAAATTTCTTGACTTCAACTATAAGGAATACTTTGCCTGTCTAGTTAGCACTGGCAGAACATACCCTTATCCAAAACACGGATTTTGGCACCTTTTCTCCACTTGTAGCTTCCCTATGATAGTTGAGCTAACCCTAAGGTTTCCTAGCTGTGGGAACAGGTGAGTTCTTTGGGACCTCTGGCCTTAGGAAATTGCTTCCATTAGGAAATGCCTTTCTGATCCCAGGAACTCAGCTCTATGGTGTTGACTGGAAACATCTGAAGCCTTTTCTCTTCCTTCACTCTGAGAGGAGATGGCATTATTTTGCTCTGGGGCCTGACCCACCATGGCACCAGCCTGGGGAACCCCTTATGTGCCTGTCTGTAGGTGGCAAGCAATCTCTCCATTTGACCCTGTTCCAAACTATTCCATCACCCTGTCCCAATTTTTGCCAATAGAAAAGCTAAATCCCTGGCTCAGTGGCCAGAGTGCCCACTAAAACTCCTAGCATATGTGAGGGCTCCATTAGTTCAGCTGCAGAGACTAATACAATAAAGACATGACTGGCCCCAGAACTGGCTTTGCTTGTTTTGTTCCTCCAGGATCTGTTTCCTCAGGACAACTCTGTGACCCAGCATCTACTGGTAGAATGCATTATGAGTTTAGATGTGAGCTGAACAATTTGGGACAATTCATTATCTATCTTGCTTTTCCTACCTATAACATGGCAGATGAAATTGGTTATCTCTGAAGAGTCAAAAGGAGGCTATATCAGGATCTCTGTTTTATGAGCTAAGCTGATGGATAATGCCTGCCAAGAGGCCTCTGATGTTAGAATATTTGTGTGTGTGCATGAGTGCATGAATGTAGAACACCAGAGTTCAACAGCCTTAGAGCCTTTATCAATCTTCACCTTATTTTTGATGTCTCTCATTGAACCTGGAGCTCACCAGTTTGGTTAAACTGACTGGCCAGTGAGCCTCAGAGATCCTGTCTCTGCCTTCCAATGGCTGAGATTAAGGGTTCCTGCTATGGTACCCAACTTTTTATCTGGGTGCTGTGTCCTCCTCGTGCTTATGTGATGAAGACTCTACTGACTGAAACATCTCTTTAGCTCCCAAGTGTTTGCACTGTTTCCACTTAGCTTCTCTCACCTAAACTTGAACTAATTAATTGTTCTTATAGAAACCACGCAGCTAGGAACAAACAGAACCTGCATTAGGCTTCTGGAGGCTGTCAAATGACAGAAACCCCAGCTAAAATTGATTTAACCCAAAGGGAAAACGGGGCAGCTAGGACTGGAAGCTAGATTCAAGAAGAATTCAGAATGAGACAACGTTCCCACACTGACAAAGCTGTCTCCTGTATCAAGCATAGGCACTGAGTATGACCATATGATATCAAGTTGAGCAGAGGTCCCAGAAACCACAGGCCAAACCTCCAAGCATCTCACTGCAGTAGTACCTTGCCTTTGTTTTCATCAACTGCTCTTCTCTTGGGATGTGTAGTATCCTAATGCTACTTCTGAAGATAGCTGCACCAATAAAATCTATGGCCTGTGGTTTTAACTCTTACAGTGATGGGGCAGGAGAAGAGCCAGATGTGGCTGAACAAAGGCAGGGATTTTCTTTGATCTGTGAGTGGTCAGACTTTGGGGTCATAAGAACTGTTGTAACTGATCAATCATATCTGAATGGTTTAAAAATATGCCTGAGCGCCAATAAAGCTTGAGCCTATTTGTTTATTTAATTGACTGATCGATTTTTGAGACTTGGTTTCTCTGTGTAGCCCCAGCTGTCCTTGAATTCAGGATCCACCTGCCTCTGCTCCCATTCCCCTCTAACCCCTAATGATGGGATTAAAGGTGTGTATCACCATAAATGGCTAAAGCTTAAGTTGAAAACCCGTAATGGGCTAGATATGCTTACAGGCCCTGTTTGCAGGTGACGTGTCCTTCCCTTCTTAAAATAAAGTTTTGCTTTATAACTCATGCTCACCTTGAACTAACAACCCTACTGACCCAGGCTCTTGAGTCTGTGTTTACATATATGCATTATTGTGTCAGTTAAAATGACTTAAAAAATAAAAAAAGTCATTCCTTGTCTAACTCTCTTCACCAAGTCAACATCACAACATCACAGAGTATACATGGTATAACCTATGACACAAACCTAGGCTCTAATGTCTGTGTGTAGTATAGCCTACTCCTGCTGGTGTCATAATCAACAGAACACAAGCTTAAACACAAAACAACAAATGGCCAAGAAACATTAGTAACCAATGTGTAAGGGCCTGGCTGGTATAACATTTTGTAATTTTTTTGTAAGCAGAACTATATTTTAAAATAACAGTAAGATAGTAATACAGGCTTTATTATTGCCATCATGTGTTGTATTTAATTGTATGAATTATACTTTTGTGAATGAAAATACAATTGATTTCCACAAATGAGAGAGATTTTGTGTTATTACTGCCATCAATTTTTAGCTCAGTTGCAATTATATGAAACCTTACTTGATATATCACACCTGGTGCATGACCCCAGTAAGGGCTGTCTCTTGAGTTGCTGCCCCTCTTCCACACCCTCAACCCTTGAAAAGAATTCTGACTTCCCGTTTTTTTCACATTTGTTCTTATTAAGTCATTTATTTATATAATTTATTTCAAGTGCATTTTATCACACTAGGAGAGAAGCATAAGCAAGAAGCACTGGCAGGAGTGGGAAGCCAAGTCAATACCTGTTTTCTTTTGTGTTTTGTTTATATATACTTGGCAGCAAAATTGTGTTTAAAAAAAAAAAAAATCTAGACCATGAACACATTTTACTGTTTCAGTCTAAGAACTCCAAGCCAAATAAAAAGAGTAGCATGACAAGCAGCATGCTGGTTACTCCAAAGCAACATAAAAAAAAAAAAAAAAAAAAAAAAAAAATCAAAGGCAACAGCATAGGAAGAGAGTCACTCCCCTTTTCCAGAAATCACAATTCCTTCAAATAAAAAATGTGAACCATGTGCCATATTGAATTGATATTTATTTCAGGACATGCCATGTCAAAATAAAACAAAAGAGTCAATCCTTGCTTTTAACAATAATATGTATTATAAAAGCACTTTACAACTCCATCCCATGTTTGAGTATAAGTTACAGGGTATGAGGGCTAATGATTATCTGAAAGTATTTCTCTATTCAGATCCATAATCCAAGTGCTCTCCAAGTGTTACAAGGTGACAGTATGTGAAAGTGGAGGAGGACAGGGAGAGGGAGGTGGGCTTTCCAGTGAGGGATTTTGTTGCAATGAGGAGGTGAGGAAGTATGAAGTTATTTTTGTTACCTTTTCATCTTTATACTGTGTTAAGTAATGCTTACAACATAAACTCCGCAGGCTTTTTCTGAGCTAGAACTCAGAACTTTTTCCCTGCAAATAATGTATTTACAAATGTGTTTATTAACTTACACAGCAATCTCACAATAACTAGTAAAGATTAAAAGGGTGCACTCCTAGTATATTTGTTTGCAATGTTTCAAGGGAAATACATATTGCCATGGTGATGAAGCTCTAAAAATATTCAACAAAACACCTAAAAATTCAAAGTTTAAAAAAAAAGGCAAAGAAATAAATATCACCAAAGAAAAAAAGATTAAGTGTAGCTTAAATACAAAACTAAATTGCTAGTTAACTTATTTATATAGATCTAATAAAAAGCAAAAAAACAGCTTGAAAGACCCAACGTTTTAAAAATGCTAAAAAATAAGGCATAAATCTGCATTATAGTGACTTTTATTTCCATTCTCTCCTTTCCCTCTTAATGCATGCTTTCTGACCTGCCTCTAGGGACTTCCAAGGAAATTATTTCCATATTCAAATTTGAAACAATGACCAGAGAAGGGTATTTGCTGTTGGTAAACTTGAGATATTATTTCTACTAGATACAGCAGTTTTCTTCATGCCAAATTTATATTCTGCTGGCTCTTAAAGAAAATTGATTTTTGCAATGCCTTGTCTACTAGCATTTTTGGAAAAGAAACCCAAGTGAAATCTATTGCTTTAAAAGGTGTTGATTTAAAAAAAAAAAAAAAAGATAGCATTTTGACAATTAAAAAAAAAGTCTGGGAGAACTGCTATAACTTTTATAATTTCACCATGACAAAACAAGTATTAAAAAAAACAGTTCAGAAGTACTTGGCTACTTTTCTCTCCCAGAGTCTAGTAAAGCTCATGTGAAAGGGGCACCTGTTCTGATCAGAAATATATTTTATGTTCCTTTACCTGTAAGTACTTGGTAAATTTGTGGACTCATTTTGAAGACATATCAGAACCCTTTCCTTATTCAAGCACTGCCCATCATGATATCAACAGCTGAGTTCTGACCTCAAAGAAGGTCTAAGTAATTTATATCAGTGCTCAAGAATAATTTTGGACATTATGGCTCATGGCCTGGAGCTAAAAGCTATCTGTAAAACTATGGATAATTCCAAAGGGCTTGGTTATACTGCTGTTTGCCATCTCTTGTTTGTTTGGGGAAGGTAAGAACAGGGAAGGGGAGAAGGAAGAGGCATGAAAAGCTGGGAGACAGCAAGAAGGTAGGCAAATGCTGCTGTGAACACACTGCTCTTTAACAAGCCACACACATACTGCTGAGATTTTCATCATTTTAAAGTACATTATCATAACATTAAAAAGGGAAAAAAATGTTAAGAAAATGTATCTAATCCTCAAAGTTATCACGAGTATGCTGGAATTGTTTGGCTTTTAAAAAATATAAATAATGAAGACACTGACTTTTTTGTGCTTGTGAAGCTAATAGATCATCTCCACGAAACAGGCAGCAATGATGAATTGCAATACGTTATTACTGAAGGGAAAAGGTTCAAGCCAATATTCACACTGCAGTCAATGAAAGAGTATGGGGCAAAGCAGTGAGCTTCTGCAGAAGGGTTGAAAGATGCCAGGGGGATTAGCAGGAACAACCACCTTCACTGACTGGCTGCTCCGGAGGCTTTTCCAGTTTTATGTCAATCACTGAAACAAAGTTAAGGAGTTGTATATAAAAGTACAATTCTAACTTTATTGAATTCTGACATCTCTGACAAGCCCCTTATACTCTTATCTATTTGATTTCAGAACCTATTCAGTCATATATTCTCTCTCTCTGTTTTCCAAGACAGAGTTTCTGTGTAACAACAGCCTTGGCTGTCTTACAGCTCACGCTATAGACAAGGCTGGCCTCGAACTCAGAGATCCACCTGCCTCTGCCTCTGGAGTGCTGGGATAAAGATACATATGTCACCAGGTCTATCTCTTATAACGCAACAAAATTCAATGAAATATGAGCCCTACTCATAGGAATCTATTCTAAGAAAATTATTCCATACAAACAAAAAACTCTATGAAGATGACATTTCTTCAAGAATTATATATAGTAAGTGTCTGACCATATCCTACAAAATAATTCAAATAGGGCTGGAGAGATGGCTCAGCGATTAAGAGCACTGACTGCTCTTCCAGAGGTCCTAAGTTCAATTCCCAGCAACCACATGGTGACTCATAACCATCTGCAATGGGATCGGATGCTCTCTTCTGGTGTGTCTGAAGACAGCTACAGTATACTCATATACATTAAATAAATAATATTAAAAAAAAAATAAAAAATAATTCAAATAAAGCCGGGCAGTGGTGGCGCTGGCCTTTAATCCGGGCACTTGGGAGGCAGAGGCAGACGGATTTCTGAGTTCGAGGCCAGCCTGGTCTACAGAGTGAGTTCCAGGACAGCCAGGGCTATACAGAGAAACCCTGTCTTGAAAAACCAAAAAAAAAAAAAAAAAAAAAAAAAAAAGTTCAAATAAGGGGAAAAATTTAATTTAAAATGTTACTCCAACTCAGAACTCATTATGTTATTAAAAGTAATAAATACTTAAAAATAAAAATAAGGATCATTAAACAGAGTGTTATGAAGTCTTCAGCTTAATAAATGTGTCTTTGTAAGAGAAAATAGAAGGTAAATACAATGAAAACATCCAATCAAAACTCTTAGAAATCAATAGATGTGTTTCATTATATCTTGTTTCCAAAATAAGAAGCTATGATACAGTTCCATTCTGAGTTATTTCTTGTGCCAAATCTGGGAAAATCCAGGATACAAAATACAACTTCAGGAGACAGGGAATTTAAGTTTTTTTGCTTATTAAACAGCAAGCGAGGAAGCTAGGAGATAATGTTTCAGCAGCTAAGGGTGCTTGGTGAGCTTCAGGGGATCTGAGTTCAGTTCCAAGTATTCACACTAGGTGGCTCACAACTATCTGAAATACCAGCTCCAGGGGATCTTATGACTTCTTCTGGCTTTTGTGGGCATGCGTGTACACAATCTTTACAAGGGGGTGGGGGGAGCAGGAGACTTAAAGCTGAACCTAGTTGGCAGCGTGCTTGGCTTTGCAGGCAAGACATCCTGGGTAAAAAACCCCAATACCACAAACACATGAAGAATGGCTTTTTTTTTTTTTGGGGGGTACATGTAATCTTTGTACTCAGACGGTGAAGGGTCAGAAGTTTGGGGTCAGCCTGAAATCAAGACTATTTCAAGACAAAAACCAAACTAGACAAAACAAACCCTACCCTACCACGTCTTCACAGAAAGGAAAAGGTGCAGGTGAGCAAGCAACAAAATCTGAGTAAAAGAAGCCAGGTCTGGATAACCAGACTGAGTTACTAAAGAAATCCTGAGTTTATGTGCAACCAAGACACCAATTTCTACATTCAAGGTAATAGCCAACTATGACAGTTAATCTTGGTTGGCAACTTGACTAAATTCATAACATCCAGGAGATAAACTTCTTAGTCTTTGAGAGCATTTCCAGAGAGGTCTGAGGTGGGGAGACCCACACTGGATATGGGTGACATCATTTCATGGGCTGGGGTCCTGGAAAAAGAGCAGAATACCAGCATTTGTCTTTACTTCCTGACTGCAGAAGCAACATGATCAGTTTAGTTGCCTCATGATCTCAAGAGAGTTACTCCGATGTTGCATCTTCCCCCACCATGGTGGGTGGGCCATACCCTTAACAGTGAGGCAAAACAAACCCTTCCACTCTCAGCTGCTTTTTATCAGGTGTTCTGTCCCAACACGAGTAACTAATAAGCCACTCAAGTATGACTCCAAAGAATAGTAGTAAATGTTTGTTGTCAGGTTTGTTGTGACAGGGTGTTTCTACATAGACCTGGCCGTCCCAGAATTCACTGTGAAGACCAAGCTCGCCTCAAATTCAGAGATCTGCCCATTTCTGCTTTCCCAGTGTTGGGTTAAAAACATGTGCCACTATGCTTTGCTAAATAAACAGTAAAGTTTTCTTAAAAAGCAAAAAGGATACTGTCTTCTCTGCTTCTGTCCTGTGTGCTTTCCATTCCAGGTAAAGCTGCAGCAACACGCCGGAAAAGCTGTGAGAAGAGAAGGTATTGAGCTGACGACCATAGGATGGCAAATAGGCTATTCCTCACTTAGATGACAGAATCAAGAAAGCAAATTAAGACCTTAAGATTTTGTTAGTCATCTTACAGCTATTATACAGTGATAAAAAGTCAATTTAAAAGTAACTATAAATATGTATACATCCAACATTAGCACACCAAAATGTAAAATGTTTAATAGAAGTCAAACTATATATAGTAAAACAGGAATAGGGCAAGGGAAAACGTTGTTTTTCATATACACCAGACAGTAGATACAAGGATGCAGGAGAACTGTTCTGCTCCCAGACACTTTACCTATTTCAATTTTTACCCCTCAACTCCAAATTGATCTAATATGTAGTCCCTATCCTTACCTGTCCTCCACCATTCCCACCCCGAATCTTACTAAAATCAAAGTCTACACCATACTATCTATGGCTGTTTATGCTCAATAGTTACTGAAGTCAATAACTATATTATGAATTGGATAGTGTGAATTCTGCACAGTGGTGTAATCAAACATCTATAACCACTCTCTAAGTCAATATCCTACTCAGGGAACCACAGAAAGCTTACACCAGGCACCCTGAACTCGTGGACAATACTCAAGCACATCCAAGAACCATATGAATACTGCAAGTACTTCAACTGAAAGGATTTGGAAAACAAACCCAATAAACAAAATAACATGATATGTAAAAAAATCCTTAATGCAGTAAAACCATAAAAACCCCAAAACATAACTCCTCTAAAAGTTAGATGCAAAGATGCAAAGAGTTGAACAAAATAAGTAAGGTGACACACGATATAAAAGGATTCAACAAAAATACTGAAGAAAAATCAATGTGAAATGCTAGAAAAATGTAGTAAAAGTCAAATAAAAAGCTCCGTGGAAAGTCTCAGTAACAGAATAGATCAAAAACAGGATAGAATATTTGAGCTTGAAGGAAAACAGCAATAGAAACAGTAACAGCACACAAATCCACAGAAATTAAACATCACAACAATGAATGGATCCTTGAAGAAACCAAGCAATAAAAAACATTCCTGAAATCAAATAAAAACACAACAATATCAAACTCTTGAGAAACAATGAAAGTAGTTCTAAGAAGAAAGTTTATACCTCTAAGTGCCTACATTAAGATACCAGAGAGACTTCAAGTGAGCAATTTAATGATGTGCCTTGAAGAAGAACAAGAAATCAAGTTCTATCTACATCAGTAAAGTGATGTGGATCAGAGAAGAAATTAATGAAAGGGGACCAGCAACAAACAATACAAACAATCATCAAAACAAAGAGTTGGTTTTTTGAAAAGATAAGACAAACCTTTAGCCAAACTGACTCACGGGAAGAAGATCCACATTAATAAAATTAGGGAAGTAAAGGGAGTCATTACAACAAATGCCAATGAAACTCAAAAATTATTAGGTTTTATTTAAAAAAAAAACAAAACATATAATCCACTACAATAGGAAATCTAAAAGAAATGAATAAATTTCTAGAGGCATACGATCTACCAATTTACCAAAATGAGATAAGCAATTTAAATAGATCCGTATCAAGTAATGAGATTGAATCAGTAAATGAAAAGTTTCCCAACTAGGTGGCCTAAACAAGGCCTGAACAACTCCAAGAACAGTTGACACCACAGGCCCCACTCCTAGAAGAGCTATAAGCAATCAACAACTTCTAAGAGAAGGATAATTAGTCTTCCCCGGAGATTAGCCCCCTAATAGGTTATTCAATACTAGGTAGTCAGCCCTAGAGACATATGTCCAAGCAACACTCAATGGACTCCTTAAATTGTACTTATATATTTAGTTGGTTATTGTGTGGTGGTTTGAATGAGAATAGCCCCTATAGGCTATCACAGTGCTTAGTCTGTAGTTGGAAAGGATTAAGGGTTGTGGTCTTGTTGGAAGATATGTGTCTCGAGGGGTGGGCTCTTAAGCACAGCCATTCCCAGTAAGCTCTCTCCCTCACCTTCTCCAGTTTGAGGATCAGATATAAGCAAGCTCTTAGCTACTGCTCTGGTACCATACTCCCTGACATGAATGTCATGGACTTACCCTCTGAAACTGTAAGCAAGCCCCTAATTAAGTGCCACACCCTTTTGGTTTTCAAAACAGGGTTTTTCTGTGTAGCTCTGGCTGTCTTTTTTTGTTTTTTTAAGACAGGGTTTCTCTGTGTAGTCCTGGCTGTCCTGGAACTCACTCTGTAGACCAGGCTGGCCTCGAACTCAGAAATCTGCCTACCTCTGCCTCCCAAGTGCTGGGATTAAAGGCGTGCACCACCACCGCCCAGCTCTGGCTGTCTTATAAGTCACTATGTAGACTAGGTTGGCCTCAGTGATCTGCCTGCCTCTGGCCACACTCCCCAAGTGTGGTGATTAAAATTGTGCACCACCACTGTCCAGCATATGCTTTCTTTTATAAGTTGCTCTGGTCATGGTGTCTCTTTACAGCAACAGAATAGTAACTGAGATAGTAATGTGAGCACGTGCACGTGCACATACACACACAAGAATTACAATGGTTAAGTAATAGGAGGCTGTGAAAGTGGGGGGCCAGGGTGAGACATGGAAGAGGTAAGAAAAGAAGAAATGATGTTATTACATTTGAAGAAGAAGAAGAAGAAGAGGAAGAAGTAGAAGAATCTCCCAACTTGAGTCTAGTCCCAGATGGACTCACTGGTAAATTTTTTTTTTTTTTTTTTGGTTTTTTCTGAGACAGGGTTTCTCTGTGTAGCCCTGGCTGTCCTGGAACTCACTCTGTAGACCAGGCTGGCCTCGAACTCAGAAATCCGCCTGCCTCTGCCTCCCAAGTGCTAGGATTAAAGGTGTGCGCCACCACCGCCCGGCTCACTGGTAAATTTTACCCGACATGCAAAAGAAGAACACTAATGGGTGGTAGGGGATGGGGAGGTGTTGGATGTGAAACAGTTGGAGGGTACATCTGGAGGGGGATAAGTCTAAACTGTAAAAAAAGATTAAAGGAAAAAAAAAAAACAGACACTAATGCTTCTGAAACTACTCCATAAAATAGAAAAGAACATTACCAGAAATTTTATAAAAATCAAATATGTAACACCCCCTCCCCCCACCTTGTGAATATGGACATAAAACACTAGTCAACCAAATTCAAGAACACATAAAAAGTTCATTTGTGATGACGAAGTACATAAATGACTTGAAGGATAGAATTACACGGTTATCTCCATAGATTAAAAAAGAAAAAGAAAGGAAAAAGAGAAAGAGAACATTTTTGGTAAAATCCAACATCCCTTGGAATAGAAAGAACATTCTAGCATACATCTAGAGTATATATACAAACTTTTATCCAACATTATATTAAAGGAGAAAAGTTCAAAGCATTTCTACTAAAATCAGGTAAAAAACCAAAGACAACCACTAATTCCACTCTTATGCAATATATTGCTGGAGTCTTAGCTACAGCAACTGGACAAGAGAAGCAAATAAAAGGGATACAAATAGGAAAAAAGTTACTGTGTTTCTATTTACAAACAACAGAGCAGGAAAAAAAAACCCCACAACACTGATATAAAAACAGACAATGGAATAGAAGACTTAAGATTGAAGGCCACACCTCTTCACAAGATCAGAATTGCCAAGGCCCCTCTATACTTAGAGAACGGAGGAGATGTCCGGAGGAGATGTCCCGGGCAGCCCTGCTTATACACTGAAGGCCTAAAATCAACCATAGGCCTAAAATCAGCAATAGGCCTGACATACATACATGCTAACACAAAGTCTTGGGTCTCTGTGGAAAAACACTGAAACAGCAGGCTATAAGCTATTGTGAACGGGCAGCTTCTGTGGAAACTTACCAGCCCGAGTAGTCATAGATCTTATAAATAGGCAGCCTCGGTGGACAGTACCAACTTAGATAAGGACAAGTGAATCATAGGCAGAGCCATAGTGACCTGTCCCCTGAACCTACACCCAGCTGATACCCTGTTCTGAAAGGTATCTGTACTCCCCCTGAACACCTATGCTCCGGTGTCATTCCCTTCCCCACATCCTGCCTTTTTGTGTTTATAACCCCTGTGTGAATAAGTAAATTACGGTGTGATTTAAATAATTAAATAAATTAATTAAAAAAAAAGAAATTAAAAAAAAAAAAGATTGAAGGCCACACAATTACAGCTACCTGATTTTTAACACACATTAAAAATACCCATTAGAAAAAAGACAGTATCATCAACAATGGTGCTGAAAACTGGTATCTTTAAGTAGGTGAAACTAGATCCTTATCTATCACCTTACACAAAATAACTCTAAAATAGGATCTAATGACCTCTTCTGGCATGCAAGTATACATGCAGACAGAACACTCATACATAACATACATATTAAAAAAAACTCAAAAAAAACAAAAAAACTAAAACACAAAACAACCAAAAAGACAAAGAGGCCAACTGTGGTGGTGTGCACCCTTAATCTCAGCACTTGGAAAGCAGAGGCAGGTGGATTTCTTGAGTTTGAAGCCAATCTGGTCTAGAAAGTGAGTTCTAGTCAGGGTTACACAGAGAAACCTCATCTCCAAAAATCAAATAAATAAAAAATTTTAAAAACTGAAAAGAGAACATGATGTTGAGAGGTGGATTGTGGAATAAGGTCTCAGGAAGGCTGGATATAATCAACATGTACTGTACACACACACAACAACAAAAAGTGTACATTAAAATGTCTAACTAGGTGTAATGGTCCATTTCATAATTTCAATACTTGGGAAGTCGAGACTGTAGGATCAGGAGTTTAAGGCCACTGTCAGCTAAATACTGATGTTAAAGTCAGCCTAGGATACAGGAAACTGTCTAAAGTGGGCCAGGATATTATTTTGAATATTATTTTGAAAAGTGTACCGAATAGAAAGGATGTATAAAGGAAGACATGCTGTTACGCTAGAGATGTTCAGTGACTAAGAGCACCCGCTGCTCTTGCAGGACTTGGGCTTGGTTCATAGCACCTATACTGTGGTTCACAACTACCAGTGACTCCAATTCCAGGGGATACTTTTCTGGCCCTTTGGGGCACCAGGAACTTACATATATACTTGCAGGTACAACAGTCATACACATAAAAAAATTTAAATGTATTGTAGTGACCTAAGCCTGTAATTTTAGCACCTAGGGGATCCCTATATCAGGCCCTATGCCTTACAGTTTCTAGTGCTGTGATAAACACCATGACCATAAATTACTTGGGGGAGGAAAGGGTTATTTTATTTTCACTTCTACAAGATAGTCCATCATTAAAGTAAGTCAAAGCAGAAACTCAGAGCAGAAGCCTGGAGGCAGGAGCTGATGCAGAGGTCATGGAGGGTGGGTGCTGTTTACTAGATTACTCCTTACGGTTTGCTCAGCCTGCTTTCTTATAGCATCCAGACTCACAAGTCCTGGAGTGACACTACCCACAGCAACCTGAGCCTTCTCATATCAGTCAAGAAAATATACCACAGGTTTGCCCACAAGCCAATCTTATGGAGCATTTTCAACTGAGGTTCCTTCTTCCAAAATGACTCTAGCTCATGTCAAGTTGAAACAAATCTAGTCAGTATACTCTATCTTGAAATAAAAAAAAAGAAAATAAAAAAGGTGATCTGTAATTATAATAAACCAGACCATTCCTCTATAATTTTGGCCTAGATTTTGGCAGACCCATATTATAGAAGAACAGCATGATACTATGAGGTGGTCTTATTACCTGCCCTCTCACAGCACCCCCACGCACCCAGGAAAAAAGGACAAAGACAAAAACAAAAGAAGCCCTCTCCTTTTGTAAACTTTAAATAGTGTGTACTTCCTCTACCTTCCCTCCTCCCTCCTCCTTTTCTGAGACAGGGTTTCTCTGTGTAACCTATCCTGAAACTTGCTTTATAAATCAGGGTGTCCTCACACTCACAGAGATCTGCCTGCCTCTGCCTTCCATGCGCTGGGTTTAAAGGTGTGTACCACCACGCTTGGCCAGAATGTACTTTATAGAAAGCAAATATTAGTTTCCCTGTATTAGTCTTGACTACCAAATAATGAAATGAAGAAAACATACCTTTAAGACAATGAAATAGGAATGTAATGAAAGTATAGAAGTTCAAAACTTTATACTTAGAAATATTGCAATCATAATGAATTTGTTATCCTGTGTGTAATCTGAACAGTTTTGGAAGCATTTTCTCTTTTTACAAAAACTATGTCACAGATATTTTTTCTTAGTCTCTGAAATATATTTCTAAGTCATGAATTCTAGTTGCAGTTGCTAATTGAAGGAAACCTTTATAGTAAAAAAAAATAGCTTACTCACAATTATTTCACATTTTCATAAATTAGGAACAAATATTCATACTCAAAGAACACTTACCTGCTTTACATTGTATCCTGCTTTTGCACTGGTTTCAATAAACATAACATTCAGCTCTTTGGCTTTCCTCTCTCCCTCCTCAATTGACACTTGCCTATAGAAAAAATTTTAAAAAGACAAATCCTTATTTTTGAAAAATGAAATTGTAAAACTATAAACAAAATTCTATTGGTGCTGGCTATAGAAACAGCTATTAGTTTGAAAATATAACTGTTTGTAGTAAGAACTATATGTCTCTGTGTATATTATATTTATTTCTCTTCCCTAGTACTGAGAATTGAACTTACACATGCTGGGTAAGAGCTCTACTAATGAGCATATACAGTTTACTGACTTTAAAAAAAAACCTTCACTTATTTCATGTGTATAGTATTCTGCCTGCATACATGTCTGTTTACCACATGCATGCCTAGTATCCATAGAGGCTTTCAAAAGAGGGCACTGAACACTTGGAATTAAGAGTTACAGACGGTCATGAGCCATGTGGATGCTAAACCAGGTCCTCTGGAAGAGCAGTCAGTACTCTTAACAACTGAGCTACCTCTCTAGTTCCTTAATCAAATTGTGTGTGTCTGTGTGCATATGTGTAAAAAGAATTCCAGGCTAGGGGTGGCAGTGCATGCCTTTAAAACCAGCACTCAGGAGGCAGAGGCAAGAGGATCATTGAGTTTTAAGTCAGCCTGTGCTACAGATCAGGACAGCCAGAGCTACACAGAGAAACTGTCTTGAAAAAGACAAGAGAGAGAGAAAGAGAGAGAGAGAGAGAGAGGGGAAGGCAGAAAGAAAGAAAAGAAGGAAAGGAAGAAAGGAAGGAAGGAAGGAAGGGCTGACTTTGAATTTCTGATATCCCTGCCTCAACCTCCCAAAGTACTGGAATTATAGGAACATGCTACCATGCCAATCTTTTATGTAATGCCTTTGAAAGAACCCAGTAAGCCCTCCATGAACTTAGCTACATTGTCAACCCCAATTTAACAATCTCTCTCTCTCTCTCTCTCTCTCTCTCTCTCTCTCTCTCTCTCTCTCCCTCCCTCCCTCCCTCCCTCCCCCCCCCCAGTTCTCTGTGTGTGTGTGTGTGTATGTGTGTGTGTGTGTGTGTGTGTGCATGCGCAAGCGCGCGCGCAGCTGCTGATGACTGTACCTGGGTGAATGTGGACCAAAAAAAAGAAAAGAACAAGGTATACTTCCCTATATATAGTTCTCTGCCTAGTAGCCTGACAGTCCCAGCAATCCTCTTGTCTTTGTGCCCCAACACTGGAGTTATAAACAAGGCATGGGCCATACTTAACACATTAGCAATCTGAACTCAGAGCCTCAGGTTTGCACAACAATTCCTCTTCTTCACTGAACCATCTTCTAGCCCCATAAAACTAAGATTTATTTTATTAATGTGTTTTTATGTAGCTGAACCCAATGGATGTTTTGTTTTGAGACATATAACCTCATACATCCCTGGTTGGCTTAGACCTTGCTAGCCCAAGATGATTTTTTTTTTTTTGGACTGGTTTTTTGTTTTTGTTTTTTAAGATTTATTTATTTATTTTATGTGTGAGTACATTGTCACTGTCTTCAGACACACTAGAAGAAGGCATCAGATCCCATTACAGATAGTTGTGAGCCACCATGTGGTTGCTGGTAATTGAACTCAGGACCTCTGGAAGAGCAGCCGGTGCTCTTAACCACTGAACCATCTCTCCAGCCCCAAGATGATTTTAAATTTCTCTCTTTTTTTTTTTTCAAGACAGGCTTTCTCTGTGTAGCCCTGGCTGTCCTGGAACTCACTCTGTAGACCAGGCTGGCATCAAACTCAGAAATCCACCTGCCTCTGCCTCCCATGTGCTGGGATTAAAGCTGTGCACCACCATTTTCCTGTGATTTTAAATTTCTCATCTTCATGCCTTCACCTCTCCAATACTGGGATTACAGGAATACACCACCATCACTCCAGGTTTTAAGCAGTGCTAGGGTTGAAAACACAGGCAGGGCCTTGTGCATGTTAGGCAAGTAAGTACTCTACCCTCAGCTCCAATCTTTTCATTTAAAAAATACTTATTTGTCCAGGTATGTATATGGGCACACATGTACAAGTTTTCTCCTTTCATAACATGGATCCCAGGGATCAAACTCAGTCTATCCAGCTTCACGGAAAGTGCCTTATCTCCTAATTCATCAACAGTCTGCCCCTCTTTTTACTTTTAAAATGTTAGTGACTGAACTGCATGTAGTGGCTTATCCCTATAATCCCAAATCTCAGGTAAGAGGCAGTAGGATCTTGAGTTCAAGGCCAGCCTGGTCTGTATGAGTTCTAGGCAAGTTTGAGTTTAAGAATAAGGCCTTGATACAAATACACACCCCAAACAAACAAATCTTAAGATATGTACCATTGAGCTACATCCCAACCTCTTACCTGTCTCAAAAAAAGATTACTTTTCAATTATACTACCAATCCAATTTTATTTCTGCCATTGGGCAGAAGTAGGCTTAACATCTGCACAATTCTTTACAAATAAACTACGTCATAACATTTTAGTTAGTAGCATGAGTTCATCACCTGAATTTCAATATCCAATTCATGAATGAATAAGTAATAAATAGTAAAAGCTTTGCTTTCTAATTAAACAGTGTGGTCAAGACTAAACCAGAAAGCATATGCAAAAGACCACTTAAGAATGCTGAAAGCCATTCACGTGGAACTTATAGTGACTGTTTTAATAACTTTGCATCTTGTGACTTGAATGAGCTTTGCTCATTTGACTAAGGTATTGCAATTAAGCTATTCATATTCAGCTAAATTTGGAATAACCAAACAACCAAAAACCACATGAACACATTGCTGAATTATAATAAAATTATAATAAATTTATTAGAGGACTACAAGTTATGTGTGTCTAAACATTATAGTTATTTGGGGTAGTCTGCTCGATTTATTAAACTTTAAAAAAATATAAAATATTTGTTGGCTTTGTGTGTAACAGTTCTGTAAAAAAGTTGTTCATGGGTTTAAACAAATGAAGTTTAATATTTATACTTATAGTTCAGATACCATCCTAAAATTAAAATGAAATCTCTTTTCAAAAGCATTTTTTTTTATAAACAAACATGTTATTTAACATAGAAGCTAAGCATTTAGAATTATTTCATACCTCTTATCAGCAAGATCTGTTTTATTTCCTACTAGCATGATAATGACATCACTTCCTCTTTCTGTTCTGACATCATCAATCCATTTTGTAGTTTGCTGGAATGAGTTAACATCTGGCATTGAGAGTGGACAGAGGGATTAGTGTTACTGAAAATACCTCCCCAGTAAAGGATACTTCCCACAAATACCTTGAAACAGGGAAGGGGGACAGCACATTAAGACCCCATTTTTAATGTGCCTACAACGTAACTCCATTTTATCTGATTACAACTGTCAGTGATCTAAACGAGTCTGAGGAAAGTAATCCTCAATGTTCATTTTGGAGAAAAAATTTTTTCTTGACAATGACCAAACTTTATTTTAAAGCACTACATAATTATAAAAATAAAAAGTTTTCTGATATTTAAGGACAGCTACAACAGATAAAATGGTGCTACATTGTCACAATGCTTTTTTTGATCATTTATACATACCAAACATGACAAAGAAAGCATTTCAAAAGTATGTCAGCCAGGAAGTCCCAACACATCCAGAAAACTCATAAAGCCTTTCTATAGCTTCCAACACCACTGTGCTTGCATTGCTTACTCAGTTTGTGATCACTTTAACTTTATTTTTAAAATTCTTTCTTCTGCCTCTACTGCCTCTTCCTGGGATTAAGAGTATGTGCCACCAGGCCTGGTTCTTACATTTGTTTTATATTAGAATCTATGTGAAGTGATCAGGCTCACTTCTAACTGAATTCACCCTTTCGAAATATTGGATTCTAGCTAGACTATTTTAATATATTTTTTAGCAGCTAAAATAACAAACTTTAGTGGTATTTTAACCACATTTGTGAAATTTTAAAAGAAAACCATGACAAGCTTCACTTGCTTTGGTTAAAGTAAACACAAACACTTTAAAGCTGCAAAACAGGTCAATGCATTATAATGAACATTAATTTTTTAAAAAAATAAGTAGCAACCTAAAGTAAAGCTGCAAGAGAAGACTGCATAAAGCACATATCCAAAAAAAGTTTTGAAAAAAGAAAAATACATCTCAGAATGTAATCTAATTTTGCCACTGTAATTACTGTTTAGTAAGACTTCTGAGCACACAAAAATGTCTATTAATATTATGACTAGTTCAAATGAGTCACTTGTATGTGGTATTTTTTACAGTAGTCCAGGATGCTATATAATCTTGGATTTCCTATATATTATGGACTAGTGTATAGAATGATGTTCAATATTGCCTTACAAGTGTAATAAAACAATTTACAAAGTTAATTTCAATCAGAGAGCAGTCACCAATGCTCCATAGGAATTTATAGTCACTTAAAAGACCAAAGGCATTTAGGTTTTGAAGAAAAAAAATACTCGTTTATTACCATTAAATTATTTTCTTGGAGAAAAATGAAAAGTGTAATTTGTTACCAGTAAAGAAAAATCATTCACAAAATGCACATATTTAAACAAAAATGGCTAACAGAAAATACACATTATGCTTCTCTGTTTTTCTCTATACAATAGAATGATTGGAAGAGGGAAGCAAAGAAAATGCTAGCTGGCAGAAACTTTTAAAAGCCTCAACAGAAGTCATGAAGGATCTGGAAAACTTGACAATAGGCTTAAATACAGATTATTTTTGAAATCTGAGATAAATTAATGAATAATATTCCTTTAACTATAATTATGGGATAGTTTATGGATAAGAGGATACTATGAAATCCTTGAACTAGAATCATAGCTGGATCCAAAATACAGTGAAAACCCTGGCACACAGACGTTGAGCATACTGGTACAAATATGGAGGCAAGGATTTCTGACTTTGCTATTCTGGGATACAGTTTGCTATGATAAAATGTTTTTCATGCCAGTAAGGAAAACAAGCACAAGACAAACATGCATGCAGCTAAGCTAAAGGTTGAAAGAAGATTAGAAATGCATAATCCCCCCACTCACTTGTGATATCATAAACAACAACTGCCACAGTGGAGTCACGAATGTAGCTAGGAATCAAGCTCCTGAACCGCTCTTGACCTGCTGTGTCCCATAATTGCAATCGCACCTAACAACAAAATCAGTCAAACAAGCAAGAAAAGTAAGAAAGGTCAACCCATCGCAGTATACCTACTTGTGATATCGTAAACTACTACGGCTGCAGCAGAGTCACGGATGTAACTGGGAATGAGGCTACGGAAACGTTCCTGACCCGCAGTATCCCACAGCTGCAGCCTGATCTGTGGGATGGGAAAAAGTAAATAAAAAAAAAAAACAAAAACTCCCAAAAACTCCAAAAAATAATACTTAAAAAAGAAGTGAATTTTTTTTGTAACATGAGTGGTAGACAACTCACGTAGAGGTTTAATGCAGAGGAATGAAAACAACATTAAAAAGCTCCTTTCTGAAAAGGGAGCAGTACTACAAACTTGCTTGTTCTGAAGGTATAATCACTGAAAATGATTTGCAAAAGATTTCACAAAATAAGAAATAATGCTTTCCCCAACCCTCCCTGTAAGTTTGAATCCCAGTGTCTTCCAAATGATAAGTAGATGGTTGATGTTGAAATACTGGGCATAAAAGAGAGAATGAAAGTAAATGTTAATGTAAACATAGAGCTATCAGATGACAGTCTCTCTCTGAAGTGAACATGGGTCTGTGATTACTGTTCTTTGTTTCTTCTACAAATTTGTGCCCAGAACATTGTAAAGAATGGGGGAGGGGAAAGAAAAGAGAATAAATTCTACAATCTTACATAAAATGTCTTTATTTTCTTCTGCCACATCCACATTATAGAAAATCCTAAAAATAAGTTTTTAGCCATACAAAGCAGTTTCTGAGCTCAAGTTTTAAGAAAAGCTGAGCCGGGCGGTGGTGGCGCACGCCTTTAATCCCAGCACTTGGGAGGCAGAGGCAGGTGGATTTCTGAGTTCGAGGCCAGCCTGGTCTACAGAGTGAGTTCCAGGACAGCCCGGGCTACACAGAGAAACCCTGTCTCGAAAAACCAAAAAAAAAAAAAAAAAAAAGAAAAGCTGAATTACATATGAAAGCATTCAAATCACATACTTCAGAAATAAGAAAAAATATTAGAAATGTCTCATATTTTGGGTGCATTAAGTTATTCACTGTTTAAGTGATGATAGATATCTTTTCAAGGAATGAGTGGGCTAAAATATAATTTTTTTTCAAAATAACACTCAACAATATATTAGATTAAAAATACAACAGAGATTTTCCCTTAATCACTCTGCTACACATTCTATTCTGACAAAGAAAGTCTTTAAGTTCACATACTGTAAAATCTTTCTGAATGACTTCACTAGTGTTCAAAAGCTAAAATTTCTCCATGAAAATTTCTTTAATTCTCTTATAAATCTATCTGTTGTACTTTTCTAAATCAAGATAGCAAAATAAGTATAAAGACAACAGGAATTTACAAATTAATTCTGACTTTCTTACTTTGAACATTAAATGGAAGTAATAAATCAGAGTGAGAAAAACCAACTCCACAGTAAATTTTTTCAAGACCTGATTTGGGTAATTTTGCTAAAGCACTTCTTATGGTGACAATTACTGACTAAGCTGTGATCCTAGTTTTCTAGCCTGAAGTGTTGCAGAAAACTGCACATTGAAAACATTACTCACGGTTCGATCCTCCAAGTACATTGTTTTTGATAAGAAGTCAATGCCAATTGTTGCCTATAAAACAAAACAAAAGTGTTAGCAAGTAATAAAAGTTTAGTGTAGCCAGCAGTTTAGGATAACAAGCAGGATTTATGAATGTCAAAGAAATAATACAGACATAACCACACTTTGGCCAAGTAAGAATGAACATGTTCAATGTTAACTGTTTCAATGTACTAAGCACTTGCTCTGTGTTGGAGACTAATTCCTTCAGGCCCTTTATGTGATCAACTCTCATCCTCATTCCTGAAAGACAACTCAATCTCATACCGATTTTTTTTTTTTTTTTCATAGAGAACACAACAATGGGGATTTTTATATGTATATTTTTTACCAGAATATTCAAGTATCTGAATACAAATCTTAGTCTGAGTATCTTAATGTTCCCTAGTCAGAATGGCTCTTATCTGTCCCAACAATTTTAAGAAATGAATTTTAAGTTGATGGAAACATAACCATTGCCGGGCAGTGGTGGCACACGCCTTTAGTCCCAGCACTTGGGAGGCAGAGGCAGGCGGATTTCTGAGTTTGAGGCCAGCCTGGTCTACAGAGTGAGTTTCAGGACAGCCAGGGCTACACAGAGAAACCCTGTCTTGAAAAACCAAAAAAAAAAAAAAGTCTAGGAAACATAACCATGCTTAAACTTCCTACATAATGGCTTGTTCTGGTACCACAGACAGCCAGAGACCAATAAATATGACTTTCAAGGAACATAAGTTTTCTAATATGGAAGTAATATGTTAAAGTAAAGAAAGAAAATTTTTTTTCTTTATCTTTCAATGATAAGTATCTCCTATGATCTAAACACAGTGTAAAATACTGTATGCCTGGTTAAATAATAAAGACTTTTAAAAGGCAAAAGCTAGAAAAAAAAGGTGGACATTAAGGAAGTCTAAATTAAATAGGAGGATAAATTAAAAGTAACTAGACATGGGGGCTGAAGTGACAGCTCAGCAGTTAAGAGAAGTTCTCTTTCAGAAAAGCAGGTTCAATTCCCAGCCTTCACTACCATGGGCAGTAGTCAACCATCCATAACTCTAGTTCCAGGGGATCTAATGCCCTATTCTGATGCCCATGGCATGCACATACATACATGTAAGCAAAACACACATAAAATAAAATGGATAGCTCTCATTTTAAAAGAGGAAAAAGGAAAAAAGCAGCTGTATATTGGCTCCCTGATTATGATCTACTGACAAGTTATGTCAACTAGTTAGTTCACTGTAAGCTTCCCATCATGATAGCCTAAATCCTCTGACATCATAAGCTGAAATAAATTCTCAAAAAGAAATATCAGACTTGGATAATATCACTTCTAATTCCCTCTCAGATGACAGTAAAAGTAATTTTTAATTGACTTTGAAAGAAGTAAACTGACTAATAAAGTTATGACTATGGGCAAGATCATTTATATTTTGTATAATTTACACATTATACAAAGCACTTTTATATCTATGGCTGCATGTAAATGAATGAACTTTTAAAAATACTTTAGACATTCCTCTTAACATTTTTTTGTTTGTTTGTTTGTTTTTGTTTTCCGAGACAGGGTTTCTCTGTGCAGTCCTGGCTGTCCTGGAACTCACTCTGTAGACCAGGCTGGCCTCGAACTCAGAGATCCACCTGCCTCTGCCTCCCAAGTGCTGGGATTAAAGGCGTGAGCCAACACTGCCAGGCTCCTCTTAATGTTAATGTTTATAAATTGGCAAAACCAAAAAATACCTGATAGGTGTTGTCAAAACTGTCATACATGAATCTGGTGATCAAGGATGTCTTTCCAACTGAAATGAAAAAGAGAAATATGCTTAGTGAACATATTAAGTACATTAGGTTCCCAGGCATTGCTCAAAGAATTGCATTAAGTTAAATGGAAATTACATTCAATGGTTTTGTCCAAAGTTTGCTGACAGGACTGTCTCATTAACGGATAATGATTTCTTTACACTAAAGGCACAGGCAAAAAGTATTTAGCTAAAAGTTCAGGAAAATGAAGAGATAGGATGGAACAAAACAATGTTGATATTCCAAATTCACAAAAAGCAAAAGCAAGTATTACTTGGGAACAATAGGAGGTGGAAATGAACAAACAAAACAAAATTCACACCATCTTATGTTCAATTTGTTTAGTGAATCAAATCCATAGGAGTAAAAAGACAAGCAGTGCTACAAATGGGTTATGGTACTTTTAAGAACTAATTTTTTTTAATATGAGTATACTGTTTTTTTGTTTTTAAATTTGTATGAGTACACTATAGCTGTCTCCAGACACTTTCCATTACAGATGGTTATAAGCCACTATGTGGTTGCTGAGAACTGAACTCAAACAGTCCTTCAATGCGTTATCAGGGCTTTAAGAATTAGATTGTTTTCTATGAGTGCACTGTAGCTGTGTTCAGACACACCAGAAGAGGGCATCAGATCTCGTTACAGATGGTTGTGAGTCACCATGCAGTCACTAGGAATTGAACTTAGGTCCTCTGGAAGAGCAGTCAGTGCTCTTAACTGCTGAGCCATCTCTCTAGCCCCACAATTCTAATTTTTGCTAATAGCCCAGGCTGGCCTTAAACTCACTATGTAGCCTGAATTGACCTTAAATTTCTGGTCATTCTCTTGTCTCAGTCTCTGGAGCAAGGGATTACAAGCATGTGCCACTATGTCTGGTTATAATCCAACTTTACATTGGAGTTTTTAGGAAAAGCACTGCTAGACTGATATAGTGAAATATACTTGGAATTTCCTTACTAAGGGGTACATTCTCCAAGAACAAGAACCACATCTAATAACTTTTCTATTTCTCCAGTCACTTCATATAGATTCTAATACAAAACAAATTCAAGAGCCAGGTAGACCTGTGAGTTCAAGGCCAGCCTAGTCTACAATGAGTTCCAGATAAGCCAGGGCTACATAGTGAGGCCCTGTCTCAAAAATATCAAAACAAATGTAATAATTCTATAAGTTAGAAAGGAACCAGGTTAATAAACTTCAAATGCTCCCCCAAATGTAAATATTTTAGGTGAAGATAAAAAATCATAGTCATTGACATTTTAGTACAATTTTAAGTAAGTTTTGTTTTCTTTTAAAAAATATTTCAGCTTAAATTATGTGTATATGTGCTTGCACATATATAGGGAGGATATATGCATGTAAGTGTGGGTGCCTACAAAGGTCACAGGCCACAAATCTACCAGGAACAGGAACCACTGGTAATTGTGAACAGCCCAAAATGGGGGCTGGGAACTGAACTCAGGTCCTTTCCAAGAACAGTTATATATTCTTAACCACTGAGCCATTCTCCAGCTCCAAAAGAAATTGTTTTGCTTTTGAGACAGGGTTTCTCTGTGTAGCCCTGGATGTTCTGGAACTCCCACTATAGTTCAGGCTGGCCTAGAACAGAGATCTGTTTGCTTCTGCCTTCTGAGTGCTGGGATTAAAGGTGTACACCACCACACCTAGAAAAATAAGGAATCATTAGCATGTGTAAGACCCAATATTCAATACAACAGAATGCTTTAAGAGAAAAAGAACAACAACAACCAAAAGAAAAAATCTAAATAAATGGAAGGATATATTATATAGCTGGTTGCCCTTGTAGAAGAAGAGGTTCGAGTCCCAACACCTACATGGTGAATCCAGTTCCAGATCTGTTTCTCTCTTTTGGACTCTGCAAGTCCCATGCATGTACTTGATGCACAGATATACATGGAGGCAAAATATGCACACATGAAATAAATAAGTAAATAAATAGATTAAAAAAAGCCCAAATAACCAATGCTAAAAATGACTCCATAAATCATACATGACACAAGTTGTCATAAAATCTTTTTGAAAAATTACCAAATCAATTCTTAAGTTTACTTAGAAATACAAATAATTTAGAATAGTTAAAGCACTCTGTATAGCAGCGAACAACTTCAAAACTGAATACAATAAACTACCAGAGTTCAGACAGTATAATACTGAATACTGGCTTAAAGACGGAAAAGCAGATCAATGGAACACAACTGGGTCCAGAAATAGATAAAAAATCTCCAGGCAGTTGAATAAACATCTCTATCCCTCTGAGACCAAAACTCTATTTTCTCTGATTTTACACCCTTCTCCAAAAGGAGCAGAGATCAGACTTTTATATTTTCCCTCCATCATAGTATCTCAAGAATAGTATAAGAAAATTCAGGTTTTAAAAAGCACTTGTAGCTTAAAACTATTGCCCTGAAATGAAATTAGAGTATTTTGTCAAGCATGGTGGTGCTTGCCTTCATTCCCAGTTCTCAAGAGGCAGAAGCAGGTGGATCTCTGTCAGTCTATACAGTGAGTTCTAGTACAGCCAGGGCTGGAGATCCTGTCTCACCCCCACACCCCAATAACAGTATTTTATTCCCAATTATGATAGTGTTGCACATACCAGATGTTTTAAACAAACTTTTATTCTTATTCTCACTCTACAGAATTAGTGAAAAAAAACAAATTATTTTCTGCCAACTTTTATTTAGGGAAAACCTTTGGTCTGTGTGTGGTGGTGCACACCTATAATTCTAGAACTCAGGAAGCAGAGGCAAGAGGATTACTGCAAATTTGAAGCCACTATGCTTTTCACTGTAAGTTCTAGGACAATAACACCCTGTCCTGTTCCCCATCATCCCTCGCAAACACATTTTCTTTGTCCTCAATGAAAATCAACAAATTAGGTAAAGATAGCTTAGCAAGTAAGAGCACCTTTTGTTCTTAAACACTCATACACATACATCTTTTTTTTTTTTTTTTAAAGAAAATTAACAAGAGACAACTAAAAGAACTAAACAATCCTGAAATGTTCAGCAATAAGGTTAATTTTCATCTTTGCACAAGCTGTGCTTAAAGTCCTTATCCATTCCGGTAGCTGGAACCATGGGTGCTTGCCATAGTACTTACTCAGCTTCATTTTGCTTCAATATAATTTTAGGAAAAAAGAAACCATGATTCAGTCTAGCTCTATAGAAAATGGCTTACTATGTTTTTTGAGATAGGGTTTCTCTATGCAGTCTTGGCTGTCCTGGAACTTGCTATGTAGACTAGGTTGGCTTCCAACTCACAGAGTTCTTCGGGTCTCTGCCTCCTCCCAGAGTGCTGGAATTAAAGGTGTGTGCCACCATACCCAGCTGTCTTTTTGTGTTTTAAAACTTCAGGGTATTTGAGAGTTGTTGAAGCAGTTTAGCTTGGTTTAGTTGATTTGCTGCTCTAGAATTGCAGCACTCAAGTGAGATAGCTTTTGATATAATAATGCATTAGCTGCAGCCAAGCTTTTCTCTTAGCTCAGCCATTGTTACCACAGAATATAACTATTATTATAGCATATTAAATGTAATACACTATAAAAATAGTTAAGAACAGAGATCATACAACTATCTTGGAAGCTGCATATTTGTGTGTGTGTGTGTGTGTGTGTGTGTGTGTGTATACAGAGGTGGACTTTAAGTGGCTTCCCCACTTTCTATATTACTTTGACCTGTTTCATCAAGATTATTTATTGTGCATATATGTTTATCCTAGAGCAGGTGAGTAGAGGGAAGAAGAAAAGGAACAAAGTCAGGGGACAACTTTTCAGGAGCTTGTTCTTGTCTTCCATTTTGTTTTTGAGGCAGAGTCTCTTGTTATTTCTTCTGCTGCATTATTTAGGGCAGTTTCCTATTGATTCTGCTGTCTCTACCTCCCACCCAACCTTAGGAATGAGGACTTTACAGCTTCATACCACCTCATCCAACTTTTATGTAAATTTTGTGAACAATCTCAGATTATCAGATTTCATGGCTACTGCTTTTATCTGCTAAGCCATCTCCCCAGCTTTACCATTTTATTTTTTGAGGCAGACCTGGAACTGACCTTTGAGGCTATGCTGGTGGGCCAGCCTAAAGCCCTAGGGTCCTCCTCTCCCAACTTCCTTAGTGCTGGGATTATATGGGTACACTATGTCCAGTTTTCTTTTTTTTTTTTTTTTTTTAATTAAAAGACAAATTTAGAACTCAGCAGTGGTGGCACATTCTGTTAATCCCAGCACTGGGGAGGCAGAGACCGGCAGATCTCTGAAAATGAGGACAGCCTGGTCTATACAGTGAGTTCCAGAACAGCCAAGGCTACACAGAGAAACCCAGTCTCAAACAAACAAAACAATAAAACAAATAAAAATATTTTAATTTTTAAATTTCATTTTATGTATATGGGTGTTTGTATACCTGGTACCAACAGAGGTCAGAATCGTGTGTTAGATTCTCTGGAACTGGAGTTATACAGATGGTTGATAACATCATGTGGGTGTTAGAAACTGAATCCAGGTCTTCTCCAAGAATAGTAAATGTTCTTTTGTTGATGTTGTTGTTTGTTTGTTTTCTGTGCAGCCTTGGCTATCCTGGGATTCACTCTGTCCAAGATGCCTCAAAGTCAGAGAGATCTGCGTGCCCGTGTCTCCTGAGTGCTGGGATTAAAGGCATGTACCGCCACTGCCCACCACCAGCTGTAGCAAATGTTCTTAACCACTAAGCTATCTCTAGAGCGCCTCCTACTCCCTGTCCAGTTTTTATGTATGTGCTGGAAATTGAACTCAAATCCTCATGTTTGAGCACTTTACCAACTGATCTACCTAGATTTAGAAAAACATCTGACAAGGTTCAACATGCTTTCATGATAAAGTTCTAAAGAAATTAGGAATGAATAGAGCATATCACAAAACAATAAAGATCATATATGACAAGCCTATAGCCAATATTATACTAAATCTTCTGAAAAGCTGTTATGAGACAAAAGAGGTACTCACTCTGCCTGCTTAACATAGTGCTCAGAGTCTTAGCCTGGCCTTGTGGCACAGGCAAAAGCAGACAGATCTCTGAGTTCATGGTTAGCCTGAGCTACACAGTAAGACTGTGGGCTAGAAAGATGGCTCATCAGTTAAGAGCACCTACTGCTCTTCCTAGGACCTGATTTCAAATCCTAGTAGCGGATTCATAAGTCCGTTAAGTCTCTGGTAAGTCTTATATGCCAGTAAGTTTCCAGGGAGATACAATTCCTCTGGCCTCTGTGAGTACCTGCACTCATATACAACCCCCCTACAATTAAGAATAAACATAAATCTTATTTAAAAAAAATAAATCTATCCTAGTCTTAGCTAGAGCAACAAGGTAAGACAAAGATTATATAAAAGGGATAAAAATAGGAAGGTAGAAGTCCTTTCATAGATGACCTAATTTTATACTTAAAATGTTATGGATGCTATCAAGTATTACTAGATCTGATATATTCAGTAAAAGTATAAGATAGTAATTAATACACATATCTGTAGGTTTCTTAATACCGATAACAAATTTACTGAGAAGGAAATCAGAGAAAATATCTTAATTAAATTTTTAAAAATTAGAGGAACAAACTGTTTTCATCTTTTCTATTTATTTTTATACGTACAGGTGTTTTGCCTGACATAGGTCTGTATAACACTACATGTCTGTTGCTCAGGAAGGCCAGAAGGTGATGTTGGAGCCCTTGTGACTGAAGTCACAGATGGTTGTGAACCACCATGTGGGTAGACTCTGGGAGTTGAACCCAGGTTCTCTGGAAGAGCAGCCAGTACCTTAACTGCTGAACCAGCTTGCTACCCCTACCCCAAATTTTAAGTACCTAGTAATACACCTAACCAAGGAAATGAAAGACCATCAATGAAAACTTTATGACACTGGAAAAAGTAACTGAAGAAACTAGACAATGGAAAGACTTCTATACTCCTAGATTAGCAGAATTAATACTGTGAAAATGGGTAAATTACTAGATGCAACTACAGAACTCAATGCAATCTCAATCATAATTTCAATGATATACTTTACAGAACAATTAAAGACAATCAAATTCACATGGAAACACAAACAAGCATGAATACCCAAAGCAACCCTAAGTAGACAGACAATCGTAGAGCTATTATAATACTTATAATATCTCCAATTTTAATTTTTTAATTTTAAACATTTTTTCTCATAAACCAGTCATTTATTAACACAGACTGTTGGACACAGCAGCTTCCAGCATTCTGACTGAGGGAAAGGAAGCAAGCAGTGGAGTCTCACTTCTTCCACTTGTTCTTGTTATATTTCTTCTTGGCAGAGAAGCCCTTGTCCAGCATCTGCTGGGTCTGCATGGCCATCAAGTCTTCATCAAAGCTATGAGGGATGGGGTTGCACCCATAGTGTTTTCTCCCACATCAGAATTAAGAGCGTGAACCCCATGAAAAACATGGCCATGTCCACAACTGTCTTCCACCCATTAGTGCTCCTGTTCATCTCAGTGAAGCTCTTGTTAAACTGGATGAAGTACAATTGGACTTTCTCATCCCTGGACAGGCTGCTCCAAGCCAGCCTTCTCCTTTAGGGCTTTCTGGCTGGCAGACAGCAGCCTGACATGGGCCATATCAGGCAAGGGGTGGTCATGCAAATCAATATAACCAGGGAGAGCATAGTCTTCACTCTTCATAATACTATCATGTACTCAAGACACATACCGAGGTAGAAATGGCTCTCTTGCTAATTAAATTAAATGCTCTGGTAGCCAACAGTCTGCCAGCACTGCTCTGGCAACCTCCCTCTTCACCTTTGCTGCTTGTTAGTAGAAGATCTCAGATTTTAAAAATCACTTATTTCATGTGTATGAGTGTTTTGCCCATAGGGGCCAGAGAATCTGGAAGATCAGTCAGTGCTCCTAACTACTGCGTCATCTCTCCAGTCCTGGTATTTATATTCTAAAATATTTGCATAGGAATCTAATGCAGCCAGATCCATAAATGGTGTTTAAGAACCACTGCCATTCATAAGTAAAAATTCCAAGCAATTGAGTAATTACCTTTAGCTTGAGTAAACATTCCTTCCTATGTAAACAAGCTTCATACAACGTTATATTCTATGTTTTCTTCCAATCACACCTTCTACCAATATCATTGTAATAGCTCATATAACACTGAATTAAGTAAAAATGTGATTAAGATATTCTGATAAAAAGAAAGGTTATAGTGAGACAAAGAAAACCAACTAAAACTAGTAAATAGAGCATTGTGAGTTCAATATTAAAGGGATATTCCTGAATCCTCTTCATAAAAGAATTTGCCTACTTGGAAAATAAAACATTATCCAGATGCCTTTAAACTCACTCTAATATTTCTACAACTTCAGTTAGAAAATTCTTTCTTATATGACCTATCTACATTGTTTCAACTTACACAAATATTCTGTTCTTAAACTGCTGTTCACTAATGGTAACTTTCATCACAGAACTTTATCTACAGCCATTATTACTGTAGTGTTCCAATAGAAAAATTCTCCTTATTTCTAGCTATATTTATTAATTAGAATTAATTTTAAAATTTTATTTATTTTTATGTGTATGGATGTTTTGCCTGAATGTTATATCAGTGTACAATATGCGTGCAGAGCCCCCAGAGACTGAAAAAGGACTGAAATTTCCAATTTGGGTACTAAGAATCAACCCTTAATCCTTTGGAAGGGCAGCCAGTGCTCCTGACCGCTGAGCCATCTTATCAGCCCCTAATTAGGGTTCTTTTTTAAGAATAAACTTTCCTTTCCACTTTACTTAAATATTTACAATAACATACTCATGTATACTTTAATTCTGTAGGTTCAGAACCAGTTCTGTAATTATTTGTTACTGAAAGTATTCCAGCTTTCTCTATTGGAAACTTTTTCAGAATGACTCTAGTTCTGTGGTGCTGAGATCAAACCCAAGGCCTTGCACATATTCAGCAAATACTCTACCACTGCACTTTAGCCCACCCTCTCAACATGCTCCTTTCTCTTTTAAGCACCTTCTAACATTTTGACATTACCAGAAACTTCAGGAACATCTTATTTCTTGCTCTATTATAGATATCAATCACTTGGAAAAGCTCTTAGGATTCGTTTTAAGAATTAAATGAACTAAAACTGTAAGGTATTCACAACAGGACATGATATGTAGCAAGTAATCAAATGTTACTTAATAGTATTATATATGAAAACATACTAACACTTGGAAATTACTAATTTACATAAAATTATTAATACTAATTTAAGTTTAAAAAAGTAGTTTGACTGACAGCTTAAAAAAATGTTAGTGAAGCAGGAAATATGATACCTCAGTGGCTAAGAGTGCCAGCTGCTCTTCCTGAGGACCCTGGTTTGATTAGAAGCATAGAAATGGTGGCTCACAGCTGATCCACATGACAACTCACAGCTGTCATAACTGTAGACTCAGGGGATGCCACACCCTCTTCTGATCTCTATGGGCACCACAAACATATAAGGTATACAGACATACATGCAGGCAAAACACTTATACACATAAAATGATAGTTCTTTTTAAAAATATTAGTTTTATGTTAAATAAGATACATATTTACCATTACAGTTGTCAGGAAGCACTAGATGGATTTTATGTTTTGTTGCAAAATAATACACATTGTAACTTGCTAGAGATGCCATAATAAAGTATAAGTAACTTAAATAACAGAAAATAATTTTCTCAGTTTTCTAGACAGGAAACCTGAGGTTACAGGATTAGCAGTGTTGGTTCCTTCTGAGGGCAAACCTGCTCTACTCCTTTTCCATAGCTTCTCCTGGTTCTCCTTGTCATTCTTTGGTGTACAGAGTTTTAACATGATCTCTATCATTTCTTACTTCTCCCTCAGTACAAATGTGATTAAATTTTCCCTTTATTAGGCTATTAGTAATATTGTATTAGGATCATACTATAGTATTATCTCAGCCTAACTATTTCTCCAAAACCCCTCACATGCTAAGACACTGAAGGTTCTGACCTTAACATAAATTTAGTGATGTAACATAATAAAAAAATGTGTATTTCTGTCTACTTCAAAGTTCAAGCTATGTAGCTTGTAAAGCTTTTGTATTTTTTTCTTATGATAGAAGTAGTACAACTGAATGAACCATCCTTTATTATTCCTAATCAGCCCTTAGCTCTAACTTAATATCAATAAAGCTATTTCTGAAAATCCCAAAGGATGGGAAACTAGTAGCCAGAACTAACCATATGATTAGAGTTAGAACTTTTAGCCCCATCTCTAGAAAAAGAATAGTAGAAGATTGAGCTAATCAGCAAAAGCCAAAGTATAGAATCTTCCTTATAAAAATTTTAAAAGACAGTAACTGGAGAGGTTCTGGGCTGCTAAACACAGAGGTGTGCAAGGATTAGAAAGAGCATGACCCTAACCTCAATCCTCTTCCTCATACACTGCCCTATGTATCTCTTCCATATTATCAGTGGGTATAGAGTTCAGTAGGTAGGGGGAAGAAAGAAATGATTGAGATCATGTGATAAGCAGGAGCCTGGCTGTGGGAAACCGGGCCCGCAGCCGGGGGAGGCTGCCTAGAGGCTTCCACAAGGTGGGGGACCTGCATACAGAAAGGTCTGGAGTTCCAGGAGGCTGGAAGCTTCTGTGACGACAGGCCCCAATGATACGAGGAAGTCCTTGGTTCCAAAAGGGTTTATTGTCATGGCGGATGGTGGATGGATCTGGATGTAACCCCCCCACCCCCAAACTCAGGACAAACCTGAGTTAAATAGGGAGGGAGAAGTGAGAAGGGTTTAGGGAGAATGCTTAATTGGCTCCGCCTTCTGACCTTCATTAGTATGTAAATCTCTAGGGCCATAGTCATACCCTCTACCTGTGAACTTTGGGAGGGGCTGTAATGGCCTACGTGACTAAACATTGTAGGTCTATGGAGACTGGACTGCTTGTTAGGACCCTGAGTTCTGGGGACGTGGCCAAACTCCTGCCGTTTCTCCCTTGGCGTCTCCGGGTTCTAGGCCCATGCCCAGCCAAGAACCATGATACCCTTACGCAGTCCCACACCTGACCCTATGGTTTAATCCACAGCCTTAAAATTCGAAGGGACTAGAAAAACACACACATTAATTATAAGCTGGTGGAACTAAGATCAGAGTTTCTTTTTTGTTTTTTTGAGACAAGGTCTGTTTTTTCAGACAGTAGCTCTGACTGGCCTGCATCTCACTAAAGGGCAGGCTTGCCTGTTTCTACTTCCCTAGTGCCAAGATTAAAAGCATGAGCCATCCTGCTTAAGCACAATGATGATATTCTGTCATCTTACTTTGTTTTTCTGTTACTTCTTGTAGTACTAGGGATCAAATAGAGCAAGAACTCTATTTTGAACTACATGCCTGGCTTCTGTTTTTTTCAGACAGGGTCTCATTGTGTATCCTAGGCTGACCTAAAATTTGGGATGTTGACCCAGATGAACTCAAATGCATAACATTTCTGCCTTAGTATTTGAAATGCTGGGATTAGACAGGTATCAAACCACACTCTGCACTTGTTACTTAAACAAACAAACAAAAACCCAAAGACCTATTTGTCCAGTTTCTTAATGATTAGATATATTCAATAGTTTTTATAAATATTTACCTGCATGGCCATTATACTAGACACCAAGATTTATGATCTAAAAGGTGTTAAGAGTAGTTTTTTGGGGCTGGAGAGATGGCTCAGCGGTTAAGATCACTGACTGCTCTTCCAGAGGTCCTGAGTTCAATTCCCAGAAACCACATGATGGCTCACAACCATCAGTAATGAGATCAATGCCCTCTTCTGGTGTGTGTCTGTACAGTATACTCATATAAAGTAAATAAATCTTAAAAAAAAATTAAAGAGTATTTCTCCCTGATGGCTGTTGTTGTAGACTTAACTACTACAGTTGAAGTATCTTTAATGAAGGGGTGGCTTTAAAACCTACCTAAATTTGAGTCATTGTATTCCCCTTTCTTCCTTTATTCAACTAATTCATTTTGAGGATGAAGTTTTTTGTTTTTGTTTTATTTTGTTTTTATTGTTGCTGGTTTTTTTTTTTTGGGGGGGGGGATCTCCCTATATAGCACAAGCAGGCACTGAACTTCAAATTGAAATCCTCATGCTTCAGGCTCTGAAATGCAGGAATTACAAGTGTTATATATACCATAAAATTTACAGATCTCTTTATTTTGTTTATTATTTTTATATGTATGAGTGTTAGCCTGCACTGTGTGCATATTTGGTGCCCTCAAAGGTGTGGTATATCCTGGAACTGGAGTTACAGATGGTTATGAACCATTCTGTGGGTAATGAGAACAGAGCCCAGGTTCTCTGGAAGAACAGCCAATGCTTTTAACAACTGAGCATTTTCTCTAGCCCCAATATACTCTGTGTGTGTGTGTGTGTTACATATTTTTTTTGTTTTGTTTTGTTTTTGTTTTTTGAGACAGGGTTTCTCTGTGTAGCCCTGGCTGTCCTGGAACTCACTCTGTAGACCAGGCTGGCCTCAAACTCAGAAATCCGCCTGCATCTGCCTCCCAAGTGTATTTTCAAAAATTCTTTAAAAAAAACCCCCCCCAATTTTAAAAAAACCCCCAAAATTCCCCCCCCCCCCCTTTTCCCACCCCCCCCCTGGGGGGGCCCCCCCCCCCCCCAACCCCCCCTTTTCAAAACCCCCCACCCCCCGGGGTTTCCCCCCCCAAAACCCCCATTTCATTTTTTCCCAACAACTAAACAAACCCCTCCCCAAAGCCCCACCCCCCAATAAACATTTTCCCCAAAACCCTCCCCTTTTCCCCAAAACAAAAAAAATGACTGGGGCCCCAACAAAACCACAAAACCAAAACCACAAAAAGGTTCCCAAAACCGTCTATTAAAAAGAAAACCCCACCTCCAAAACCCAAAAGGGGGGGGGAGTAAAATTAAAAAATTTTTGCCCCTTTTGTTTCCCCTTAAGTGTGAAAATTTTCAATTTATAACTTTTTAAAAAAAAGAATTTTAATTTTAAAAAAAAAAAATTAACAACAAAAATAGGGGGGGGATTATTAGGGGGAAAAGAAAATTTTTAAAATTTTTCCCCGAATACCCCTTTAAATTCTTTTTTGAAACCCCCCAGTATTATTAATAAAAAAATTCTCAAAAAAAAGGGAAAATATATTAAAAATAAAAAATTTTTTCCCCCAATTTTTTTTATTTTTATTTTTGGTTTTTCCCCCAAACCCCTTTTCCCTTTCCCTCTTCCAACCCCAAACCCCCCAATTTTAATTTCAAAAAACCCCCCCCTTTTCCCCTTTAAAACCCTTAAAACCTCCCTCCCAAACCCCCCCCCCCCAAAAACCCCCAAAAACCCCCCCCCCCCCCCCCAAAAACATTGTTTTTGCCAAAACCCCCCCCAAATTTTTCCCCCCCCCTTTTTGTTTGGGGTTTGGGGTTTCCCCGTTTTGGGGGAAAATTTCCCCCCCATCCCCTTTTAAGAGCACCCCCCCCCCCCCCTTTAACCCCCCCCCTGAACCACTTTTCCAACCCCCCAAAAAACTTTTTGAAGAATGAAAAACCCCGAAAGTTAAAACAAAATTAATTTTTAAAAAAAAAAAAAACACAGGATTTTCCATTAAAAACCCGGGGTAGCCTAAAATTTTTTTAATGGGGAATTACAGGTATGGGAAATAAACCCCCCCTTTAACTTTTCAAAAAAATTATTTTTTACAGGTATGGGGTTTGCCTACCGTAGGGCTTGTCCCCCCCATGTGTGCCAAATGCTGGAAAGATCTAGGGAAGATGTTGGGTCTCCTAGAACTGAAGTTACAGGCTGTCAGTAGCAATGTGGGATGATGGAATAAAACCAGGGTCTTTTGAACAGCCAGTGCTTCTTAACCACGAGCCATTTCTCCAATCCCTGGTTTTAACTTACACGTCCACGTCACAGTCCATCATGGCAGAAGGAACTAAAGCAGAAGCCATAGAAAGAACACTGCTTATGCTGGCTCCCAAGCTTTGCTCCCTGCTTTCTTACACAACGCAGGGCCACTGTCCATGGGTGGCACTACCCATAGTGGGCTAAAATCTCCCATATCATTAAAAAAAAGAAAGAGAAGAAAAAGTAAGGAAGGAAGAAAGAAAGAAAGAAAAAAGAAAAATGAAGAAAAGGCTTGTCTATAGCCCTATCCAATGGAGGCATTTTCTCAAATGAGATTTCCTCCTCTCAAATGACTCAAGTTTGTATCAAGTTGTCAAAAACTAGCCAACAAAGTTGCAAAACCTCAACTTTCCAAAACTCTACTGAAACTAATTTCTTAAAAAAAAAAAAAAATCACTGATTCTTCTGATAAACCCAATGGCCCTTTTGGTTTTTTCAAGACAGGTTTCTCTGTGTAACCCTGACTAGCCTCCAACTTTGAGATCTGCCTTCCTCTGTATCCTGAGAGATGGGATCAAAGTCTAGTCCAGACCCACTATGCCCAGACCCAATGGTCTTTTTAAAAGCCCACATTTTCTTCAACAATTCATTGACCATAGACTAATTTGAGACACTCAGGATATAAAATCTTTTTCCTCCTAGGTTAAGTTTCTTCAATCTTGCTTTATTTATTTTTTAAATATCCTCTTTTATGTGTCTTTCCTGTACACAACTACAAAGACTTCTGTTACTGAATAAGGTTAAAGTCATTTGCTAGATGGATTTGGAGGAGTCAGTGATCTCTTTGATCTTCTGCCCAAGGTGGCCACACTGACTAAGTCTCCATTTTCTTCTTACCACTACTTTAAAAAAGAAGACATTTAAGTATTAAAATTTTTGAGTACTGCTATTCACTACAAAATAACTTTAAAGTATGATTACGAAAAAGAAATCATAACCCAGGCATGGTAGCTCACTTGTAGTCTTAGCATTTAGGAGACTAAGGCAGAAATACTAAGTTCCAGGTCAGCCCATGCTATATAAAGAGTAAGAGGGCTGTGTACATGGGGAGACAGATTAAAAACACAGAACTGAAATCTATTTACTAGAGCTAAGGATATAGCAGTTAGGAAAGCTAGCATATATAAAGTCTTTGATTCAGTATTCAGCATGGCACAATAGTGAGACCCTACCTCACCCAGCCTACCTCCCCAAACAACAATAACTGATAACAGTGGCCTGGGGAGAAAGCTCAGTCAGTAAAGTGCTTTCACAAGCAAGCAAGAGGATCCAAGTTTGATCCCAAAAAGCAAGTGTTCAAAGAGGGAGAAGTGCTAGTCATTTGCTGGGCATCTGCTTTTCATTTTTAGCACTGGGGGGGAAGAGGTTGGAGGTTTCTTGGGACTCTCTGGCCTACTAGACAGCCTAGCCTAACCAGTGAGTGCCAAGTTAATGAGAGAAACAGAGAGGACAAAATCTGAGTAACAACATTCATATTGTCTTCTGACCTCTACAAACAAGCTCACACATGAACTCATGCATAAAAGCACATATACACATATACAAGGAGAAAAAAACACAATGCCAATCAGGATTAAATAATCCAAAACAGTAATTCTACAGGCAATAGGTAATATAGCCAAACAAAATTACTATAGGTAATATGGTTAACAAAAACTAAAGACCTAACATTAGAACTAGCACTGAAAACAACAAAAAAACAAAACAAAAAAAAAAAACCAACCAAACTTCAAATGGACCTACAAGTGAAATCTCATATTAACTGTAGAAACAGGTAAAAAATAAAAATTTAGCCAAAAATCATTAATGTTTTGAGTACTTCAGAATGGATATAAAGTAAATGAGAGATGAACTTACAAAAATCTATGTGGCTGGAGAGAAGGCTCAGTGGGGTTCCGAGCACTTGCTGCTTTTCCAGAGGTCCTAAGTTTGGTTCCTAACTACCCACATGTCAGCTTACATGTCTGTAACTCTAGTTCCATGGGATCCATCACCCTCTTTAGGCCTCTCAAGGCACCAGGAATGCTCATGGTTTGCAATATATACATGCAAGCAAAAAAATGAATAATAAACATACAATAAAAAATAAAATTAGCAGGACATGGAGGGGCATGCCTTTAATCTCAGTACTGGAAATACAGAAGTAGGCAGGCAGACCTCTGTAAATTTAGGACAGCCTAGCACACAGCAAGTTTTCAGGTCAAACAGTGCTACACAGTGAGTTCCCATCTCCAAACAAATAAAAACATAATATATAAAGGTGCTTGCTACCCAAATTCACTATGTAGACAAGGCTTGCTGGACCTACCTGCCTTAAAGTTAAGATTACTTACTGCCCGTTCCTGCGCACATGCCCGCTCTTTTTTTATTGCTTTTTTTTTTTTTTTTTTTTGGTTTTTTCGAGAGACAGGGTTTCTCTGTATAGCCCGGGCTGTCCTGGAACTCACTCTGTAGACCAGGCTGGCCTCGAACTCAGAAATCTGCCTGCCTCTGCCTCCCAAGTGCTGGGATTAAAGGCCTGCACATGCTCGCTCTTGCGTGCTCTCGCTCGTGTGCTCTCTCTCTTTTTCTCTCTCTCTCAAGAAAATAAGGGGCTGAAAAGGACAGCAAGTGTTCTTAATTGTTGAGCCACCTTTTCAGCCCTTGATTCATTCTTCTTTTCTTTTTTGAGGCCACCCTGGCCTACTTGAGACCTTGTCTTAAAAGAAAGAAAAGAAGTAAACTAGACAGCTCAGTGAGAAAGGTGCTTGCTATGTAGGCATGAGGATCTGTGTTTACTTGACAGCACTAATGGAAAAGGCTGGGTATAGTCATCCTAGTGCTGGGAAGGGAAAGCCAGTGAATTCACTGGATGGCCAGCCTAGCCTAATTAACAAACCCAAGGTTCCAGTAAGAAACTCTGTACCCCACAATAAGGTGAATGGCTCCTGAGGACTAACACCTGAGGCTGACCTCTGACCTTCCACCATACAAATACAGGGGCTGGAAAGATGGCTCAGCAGTTAAGAGCCCTTGCTGCTCTTCCAGAGGTCCTAAGTTCAAGTCCCAGCACTCTCACATGGCGGTTCATAACTGTCTTGTAACCCCAGTTCCAAGTGGGATCCAATGTCCTCTTTTGACCTCAATGGGTCATGCATACATGTAGTACAGATGCACATATGCATGCATTCTTACACACACACTTAAAAGAAAATAAATGAGTAAAAGCATTTTTTTTTACTGTTACTTATCATGCCCTCACAGGTACTTGGGATAGAGTTTAGGTCCCACATGCGAGGCAAGGGTTCTATCAATGAAATGTATTCCCACTCCACTTTTTTGCTTTGAGGGAAGTCCTTACTATGTACCCCTGGTTGACCTAAAATCCACTATGTAGACCAGATCGGCCTCAAACTCAACCAGAACCCACTTGTCTCTGCCTCTTCAATTGCCCGGATTAAAGAAATTCACCACCACACGCAGACATTTTTGATGCTTTTTATCCCCTAAATATTTGTTTTAGATTTATTTTATGTGCATGAGTGTTTCCGCCTGCATGTATGTAAACCATGTGCATGCCTAGTGCCCATGGTTTTGTGCACTAGATTAGAAGGCATTGGCTCCCCTGAAATTTCAGTTATGGATAGTTGTGACCAAGCCTAGGTCTTCTGTACAACAAATGTCTTAAATGCTGAGGCATCTCTCCAGTCCCCATCTCCTTTTTAAGACAGTTTCACTAAGCAGTCCAGGTTAACCTTGAATTCATTATATAACCCAAGTTTTCCTCAAACTTGCACCAAAAATCTTGTCTCAACTTCCCATGCTAGGCCTTCATCATCATTCCTAATGTCAAAAAGTAGTAATCTAGGGACTGGGGAAAACGGCTTAGTCAGTGAAGCACTGTGCATTAAGTACCTGAGTTGAACATTAAAAAGAGAAAAAAAAAAAAGAATAAAAAAAAAAAAAAAGAAAGGAAGAAAGAAAGGAAAGGCAAGTACCATGCATACCTGAAATTCTAGCATTGCAGATGCAGAGACAGCAAGATTCCTAGAGGTTGCTGCCCAGCCAGTCCAGATGAATCAGTAAACTTTAGGCTCAGTAGGAAACTTTGACATAATTAAATAAGGTAGGGCTAGCAAGATGGCTCAGTGGATAAGAGAACCTGGAATTTTGTTAGTTATGCATGTCTCCTTGCCATCATGATCCCTAATAATCAATAACAATTACATTTGCAGTAAATTCCATTGTAAACCACTTAATGACATTCCTAAAAGCCTCTCTGGATTTCCAGACAATAGCCTGATAATAACAAAAGATTCTCCTGACTTTAGGACTTAGTTTAACATCCTTTTAGCATATACTAAAATAAAGAGAAAATAAGATTGCCAAGACTCATGCCATTAACTAGATCTATCAAGTACTAAAACAATTCATCTTCATTACAGAGCAGGGTATCGTTTATTTGAAAAGCTAGATAAAATCACATGACCACATCATCTGCATATTTGACATTTTTTTTGTATTATACTAACAGCAAATAAGTTAATAGCTTTAGCTGGGGAAAAACACCCTGTTTAAGTCAAAAAGAAAAAAAGTAGAATATGCAGATAAGTGAGTTCTTTTAGTATTTTAGTGAAACACTTAATAGGCTAATAGCTTTGACTACTATTATAGTTAACTACTGTTTGGTCACCAAATATTTCTGAGCAGTGATCAGGGAACTGGTTCTATGCTAGTAACTACATAAAAATATGATAGGTTTTATGAAACTTGCATTCTGTTCTGCCCTAGGAAACACAAAACAAACACATAAAATATTATAAATGTAGTAAATACTATTAAGGAAACAAAAAAGGCTATTCCAAAGACTACAGTCTTTAAAAGTTGAATTGTGGATTTCTAACAGACCTAAAAATAACTAATTCATAGCAACTTATATCAATGTAACATAGATTCTAGAGGTCTTTGCTAATGTATAAGAAAACTACAGACACTGACCATGAAAACGAAAATCAATCTTTCAGTGTCAAAACTATTGTATAGCATTACTTAGCAATATGATGACCTCAAAAGATAATTAACCTCACAGTTCTTTTTTTTTTTTTTTTAAGATTTATTTATTTTTATTTATTTATTTATTTATCTATCTAATGTATATGAGTACACCATTGCCCTCTTCAGACACACCAGAAGAGGGCATCAGACCCCACTGTAGATGGTTGTGAGTTACCATGTGGTTGCTGGAAATTGAACTCAGGACCTCTAGAAGAGCAGCCAGTACTCTTAATCACTGAGCCATCTCTCCAGTCCTAACCTCTAAATTCTAAAGAACAAAAAGCATGCAAACATAACCCTAAAGAAAGCAAGTGAAATCTGATATATAACTTAATATAATGTGGTTATATTATATATAGAAAGTTATTTCTACATATAGAAAGGAAATCTGAAACAGAAAAAGAATATTGTTTTTAAAACTAAGGAAATCTAAATAAATAATAAATTTTAGTTAATAATATAATCAATATTTGACCAATAATTTTAACAAATGTACCTTATTAATGTAAGGTACTAGTTGGAAAGAGGATGCAGGATGAATAGTCATCCTCTGTAATACCTTACCTATTTTCTATAAATCTAAAACTGTGCTAATGTATAGAAATGTATACATACATACATAGTTAAAGCTAACAAGGCATTATTTAGTTTCTACCTGGGAAGGCTGGGAATGAATGAAAAGGAGTAGTTGATAAATTATCAAAGAAAGAAATGCCAGAACCCGAGAGGCTGATGCAAGAGGATCTTATACCTTCAAGGCCAGCCTGGGCTACACAGTAAGACTGTCTGTCTGTCTGTCTGTCTCTCTCTATACACCACACACACACACACACACACACACACACACCACACTCACGAGCATGAAAAAGCTGTATTAAAAACACATTACTCAGACTGGAGAGACAGCTCAGCGGTTAAGTGCACTGACTCTTCTTCCTGAGGTCCTGAGTTCAATTCCCAGCAACCACATAGTGGCTCACAAACATCTGTAATGGGATCTGATGCCCTCTTCTGGTGCATCTGAAGACAGCTGCAGTGTACTCATATACATTAAATAAATAAATATTTTAAAAAAACAAAACCAAAAACACATTACTCTGTCAACTTAAAAAAATTAATTTTCTTATGGCTGAGGCTATAGCCTGGTATGTATAGTGCTCACCTAGCACCACATAAATCAAACACAGTGGCAAACACCTGTAATCCCAGCACTTGGGTGGAGGCAAAATCATCAGATATTCAAGGCAAGTCTTGTCTATACACATTTAGTTCATGGTCAGCCTCACTACATGAAATCACCTTAAAAAGAAATTAATCTTAAAACAGGAAAGAAATAAAATGAAAGTAAAAATGGGTATGTTGGCTCATCCCTGAAATCCCAGCACCCAGAAGCTGAGGCAAGAGGACTCCAAAGTAGAAGCTAGCTCCAGCTATCAAATGTAACTCTAGCTTAAAAAGAAAAAAAGTAACCAAAAGAAAATGAGAAGTCTGCCTGGCAGTAGTGTTGCAGGCCTTTAATCCCAGCACTTGGGAGGCAGAGGCAGAGCCAGGTGGATCTCTGAGTTGGAGGCCAGCCTGGTCTACAGAGTAAGTTCCAGGACAGTCAGGGATACACAGAGAAACCCTATCTCGAGAAACCAAAACAAACAAACAAACAAACAAACAAAACCTCAGGAAGCCTGCACATAGTTACAAATTAAGATCTTTACTCATGATAAATACCTCAACAGAAAGATTAGTGGATTTTTGTACAAACTAAATTTAGTCCTTTATCACAATATGAGGCAGTCAACAATCTCCATAGACTGTACAATAAGAACATTCAAACCTATTTATTAACAATGACCAATGAACTTCATTTTATGTATGGCACTGTCCTCAAACTGCCATGTAACACTAATGGGATCAGGATCAACTTCAGAGGTTTTCATCAAGGTACTCACCTAAGGGAATGCTTATTTAAAAATTTTTTTATTATTACATTTATGTATTTATTGTAGGTGAGTGTTCATGGAGAACAGAGGACAACTTCTGAGAGTTGGTTCTCCTCTTCTACTGTATGGGACCTGGGGATTGAATATAGGTTGTTAGACGTGGTGGTGCCTGTTTTACTCACTGAGCCATCTTGCTGGCCTGGAAACGTTTATACTTGAGAAATATCTATAAGCAAACAAGAGGGAGATGAGATCTTTCCATCCTACAAGGTTATAAGGAAGACAAATCCAAACATACAAGAAGAAAAATTATTTCCCAGGTCCTGCTGAAGGCAAAATTGCAACCATGTGTTAACCGGCTATAAAGTTCCAAACTGGTACAAACAGTTCAATCTAGCAATAAAAGCTAAGAATATTTTATCAGTTATATGCTTTCTACTCCAAATAATGTTCTCTATAACATCATTTAAGATATCTAGTGGGTATTCAATGTTTGATTACTTGGAACTAATCCCTAGTGCCTGAATTTTAATGATGGTCAAGAAAAGTGTAGAGGAAAAACGAAGATTATAATCTCTGAATTACTGTTCAGTTTGTATAATATAGAATAAAGCTGTTGGAACAAGTAATCTTTGTGACAACCATCGCAAAATTAGGACCTTGTATCTATTAGGAAAACCAGTGACTGCAGAACCTTGACCAGGCAAATGACATTAAAATTTCATTCATAAGACCCTATGAAATATTAGGTATATAAAAAAATCAGTTAACTCAAATAGTATTCTAATCTAATTTAGAGAGCTAGATGATGGATCTATTACCCTATTACCCAAAGGCAATCCTACAAAACAAAGATGTATTATTTTTAAGCCTCTCACATACATCTTAAATATGTAATTGGAAAATTCTCAAGAAGAAATTAATAATTAACATTTCACCCGTTAATCCTTGCTTGTATACTTAAATATTTCATGTTGAAACGAGAAAAGGGGCAAGTGAGATGAGAAAAATCCGAAGCAAACTGATCATGACATAGCATCTGGCAAAGATCGGAACGGCATCAACACTGCCAAAAGAATTGTCAATGATGAAAATCAATAGAATATAAGGATTTCCAACCAGTCCCAACCCAAGGGACCAAAATCATCACTGGCAACGCCACCTCTTTTCAAGTCGCCTTCAGTTGAAATATATTAACTCACTAACCCTAACTAATTCTTCATTTAGGTGAAAACTGATCAAGAATTGTTTTTCTCTATGACCACCACTTAGCACCTTCCGGAAGACTTGTACAACTCCACGCCAAGCCTCAGGGGAAAACAACGCCCAGATCCCACCCTCTTTCATCCAAGGTTGAAGAGGGGCCCATTCCCCAGAGTTGGGGGCTTCTCGGAGTGGGACCTCACTCCCAGTTCCAATGGGAACCGGAAAAAGAGCAAGGTATAAGGGTGGGGCCCCAGAAAGCCGGCCCGGGTGGAGGAGACCACGCAGAGCAGAGGAAGAAAGGGATGGACAGGAGGCTGGGTGGGGTGAGGGCTGAGGAGGACAGAGCGGCCCGAGAGGGCCCGGGTGCGGGCGGCGGAGTCCGGACGAGGATCGGAGGACTAAGCTACAAGCCCTAGATCCTAGCGAGGAGCCAGGGACGAGAGGAGCCAGGGGACCCCGGTGAAAGGCTGGGGAGGGGGGCTAGGAAGAGCGAGGCCGGCGGGGAGCCTCAGCGGCCAGAAGGGCTGCACTGGGGGCGGTGCGGGGAAGCCGCGGCCCGCTGCCAGGAGCGGGGGAGCCGCGCACTCACCGCTCTGCTCTCCCAGGAACACCAGCTTGAATTTCCTCAGCGGATTCCCGAAGTCTCCGCCCGCGGACATGATGGAGCCGGAGGAGCCGCCGCCGCCGCCTCAGCCCAGGGACCTCTTCCAGACCGCTGCAGCTCCAACCGGCTGACGAGGAAGGCCGAGCGGAAGGGGCAGCCTCCGAGTTCTCTCGGCCCCTGCAGGGCCGGGCAGAGGGGCGAGGCTGAAGGGAGAGTGACTCCACCGACCGGCAGCCGTCGCCGCCGCCTCCCCGCAGAGTCGCCTAGCACCGAGCCAGGCCCGCGGCCGCGAAAGGACGCAGGGCGGTGTCGGAGGCAGCCAGCGGTGCGCTCGGGCTTCGCTAGCCTAGCGCCGTTCCTTCCCTCAGAACGCAGCGCGGAGACTGAGGTGAGAGAGGAGGGTGGCGGGGCGAGCGCCGCAGACGCGTCTGGGACCTAGCACGCGCAGCACTCGGGCTCCCACAGCAGCCGCCGCCACCGCAGCCCAACCCGCTGAGTGCGCGAGCCTCTGGCGCGGATGCGGGGCGAGTCCGGGCGCGAGCCTGTCGCCCCGCCGGCCTCGGACGTGGTGCGTGAGTGCGTGCGCGTGCGCGTCACCGCCAGTGCCTTCCTGGTTTCGCCAGCATTCCCGGCTCCTCCCGTGCCGCGGAGAAAGGGGCTGATCAGGTTTCGACTGGCTTCTGGAGAAGCCGGGAGGAGGCGGGACCGAGTTCCGGGTAAGCCAGGGGGAGTAGTGGGGAGTGGGGAAGGAAGAAAAAAAAAAAAAAAGAACGCTTACGTCACTGACAAGTCGAGCCAATCAGAAAAAGCGGAGGGCAGGCAGCTGCCGAGTGAGGTGGCGGCGCGAGAGCGCGCGCGACTGGCGCGCGGAGGAAGGTGTAGGGTCCTGGCGGCCATAGGAAGTGTGGCGCGACGCAAGGCGATTGGAGGAGGGAGGAGGGACAAGACGGTGGGACGGAGGCGGAGCCGGAACTAAGGTGGAATGACCGCAGCAATGCGTGGGTGGGGCTGGGTTGCTCAAAGGTGTTTCGTAGGTGCTAAACCCTTAATGTCGGTTCGCCTTCCTCAATTCAGCCCTTCACTCATTTGTACTATCCTTCTAAACTTAATTCCTTTTTCAGTATCTTCGTATAATAGATTCCCCTCCGTTACTCCTTGGAGTTTCATAACTACCAGAAACAAGTCCTCTCCATTTTGTGGGTGAGGAAACTGGAGCCCAACAGAAGGAAATGACTTGCAAAATCCCCGAAGTCATGTAATGGAATCAAGGTTTTATTGAACCTTTGCTACCTTCTTACTGTTAAGCCATCTAATTCCCTAGTGTCTGTTGGGGTGATCTTCTGTTGAGTGGCCGTTGTTTTTAGGTGCTCATAACGTCAGGTGATGACCACCTTCTACGTGCTAGAAATGGGTTTAGATATCATATAAACCAAACTCCTCATATTACAGATAAGAAATGACTGCCCACTTATCGATGCAGCTTTGGAAAAGGTCACACAACATACCAGAGGGCTGCCTCAACAAGATCACAAATCTGTGGAAGGAGTATTTAAAAGATCATCCTTTCCCCTTAAAGTAAGACTTCTGGATATGCTTGAGTGGGGCTCCCTTAAATTAGCCATCCGATGCATTTCCAATTGTCAACCTGATTTGAGATCCAATAAGATAATGGTGATTGCCATAAGAAAAACATGAACTAAGCATAATGTGGACAATTACGTAACATATAATTAAATGTAAGTTTTCATCTAAATGTGATCCCTAAAAAACAAAGATATCAGACAAAAACAAAATAATTTGAGTATAACATGAATTTGTACTGATTCATTTATTATAACATGTAAATTCTATTAATGTAAGCTGTTAATAGAGGATTCTGGAGTGGTAGATGGAACTCCTATAATGGCCTTTGTAAATTTAGTTATTCTCTGTCTAGTGCTTCGCATCTGTAATTCCAATCCCAGGAAACTAAGACCGGAAGATTGCTGAATCCTGTTCCAGGTTAGTCTAAGATACAGAGTAAGGTCCTGCCTCAAAAACAAAACATAACCAAACAAGAGATAGAGATATAAGTCAGTACTAGAGTGATTATTCTAGCATGTATGAGGCCCTAAATCTACTCTTTAGGACACTAAAAAACTTCTAGAGCCAGACATGATGGTGCATGCCCGTAATCCTAGCATTTGAGAGATAGAGGTTAGAGGATCATAAGTTTAAGGCTAGCCTGAGTTATATACCAAAGTTAGGCTGCATGAAACCTTGCATCAAAGGAGGGAAAAGAGTTTGAAATAAAGTCTATTTATAGAAGATAAGAAACAAGTTAAGAACGATTGAATTAGAGATTTTGGCATTTCTGCCATTCTTCAACATCTCATGGACAAGATCTAAAAAAGATATCTCTGTTCAGCAATAATAAAACCCTTTTAAAGACATCAAAACTCACATCTGTAATCCCAGTAAGGGGGAGTAGAGGCAGGAGTTTAAGATCATAGGTAACTACATAGGTGAGTTTGAGGCCAGCCTGAGCTACATAAGATCTTGTCAAAATACTTTGAAAACATAAATTAATAAAAATGTATAAGTAAAAACATCAAAAGCCTCTCAAGTTAATTTAAAAAAGTCTATGTGTAGTGTCTTCTACACAAAATATTTTTACATGTTATTGACAAGGTCAAACAAGTGCCTTAGCAATTGCAGAATTACTCAGGATTAGGAAAAGAAAGAAGTTCTGAAAGTGTCATCTATTTTGGCCCACAAGGATACAACTATATCTTAGAACCTTCTCTATCAAAATGTACTCTCTGGGACTAGGAGTAGCTCAGGGGTACAGTGCTCCCTTTGTATACATAAGTCTTGGGTTTAATCCAAACACGAAGTCTATCACTCAATAATAAAGAATTAAAAAAAAAAAATCATTTCCCTGCTGTTCCTCTCAAACAATAGGTGGAATTTTTGAATGTATATCTAAAATGAAAAAAGAAAAACTGGGTCATAACATAAATATTTGAGTTTTAAAACCACAGATATATAATATACATATTGTGTGTGTGTGTGTGTGTGTGTGTGTGTGTGTGTGGTCTGTGTGTTGTGTGTCTGTGTGTTTTTGGGAGTTTTAAGACAGGGCTTTACTATGCACCCCAGGCTGTTCTTGACCTGCAGTTCTCCCACCTCAGTCTTCTTGGTACCAGGATTCACAGATGCATTTGCCATGCCTAGCTAGCACCCCAATTATAAAGTGCTCCTCCCATCATTTTACTTCCCGCACACACCTCTCTGTACCACAAAACACCTTGTCCTTTCCTCAGTCACGATACACCTTTCAGCCATCACCTATGAAACCTGTACCTGTCTTTGTCTATTTTGGATGTTACAACAGAATAGCATAAGCTGGATGGACTAAACATCAAACATTTAGTTTTAATAGATTTAGAGACTGGGAAACCCAGGGTTATAATGACAGATGACAGAAGAGTCAGTGTCTGGTGAGGCCTGTTTCTTGGTTCATAGATAATTTTCTTTTTATTGTGTCTCTGTATGTCAGAAAGAGAGCCAGGGAGCTCTCCAGGGTCTTTTATAAAGACACTAATCCCTTCTTGATGACTGCACCTTTCTGACCTAATAAGCTCATTAATTCCTATACCTGGTACTAATGTGGGAATCAGGATTTACACATTAGTATTTTGGACAGACACATTCAGTCCACAGAAGAACCATTGAGACACTTTCCCTTCTGCTTCCCTTCCCACCAGACTACAAGCGAGTGTCTCCACCTGTCCTTCCATCATGTCTTTCCTCCTCACTTAACTGTCACTGCTAGTTTTTGGTTTACTATTCCCTAAAAAAGTTTTATTGCTTTTATAAAGGCAAGAAATCAATAGAAAGAGAAAAATATCCAGGTAAAAGACCAAAATCATATTGCCCATATTTGAAACAAATAATAGTTCTGGCAGGAATTCCAATTCCATCAAATTCTCTTCCAACCCACCCTACAGATTATTATAATCATTACTACAAATACTAGTGGTTCAAATAACAACATAAAAATAAAGGATGCTCAATAACACAAGGAGGCCAATTAAAAGAGTATGATTAATATATAAAGTATATTTCAGTTGCCTCATTCCAAAAGAACCATACAAAAAATTAGAGTACCTAATAGTAAAACCTTTTGTCAATGTTTAGCATGCATGAGGCCCTGGGTCCCATCCCTAGAATCAAAACAAACAAACACAAGTCCAATGAGAAACAAACAAACAAACAAACCAAAAATCCTCTTTTTCAAATATATTGACCTGAAGAGTAACCTATAACTATGTACCATGAGAGAAGAATAAAAATTATTTAGTGGGAGTTGGAGACCTGGGCTCAGCAGTTAAGAGCACTGGCTGCTCTTCAAAGGACCTGTGTTCAATTTCCAGCATCTATATGGCAGCTCACAACTGTCTGTAACTCTAGTTCCAGGGCATCTGTTGCCCTCTTCTGGCCTCCCCAAGCAGGAAGCATGCAAATGGCGCACAGACACACATGTAGGCAAAACACCCATATATATCAAATGAAAAGGTTTAAAAAAGATTATCTAGCCTACATGAAGGAGAGAGTGATAGAACTTAAACGGAATGGTCTTTCCTGTAATTATAGCTAACTCATAGCTAACGAAGTTATTTTTGCTACCAATTTATCTACAGAATCTATTTTTGGTCATTCCATTTTGTTCTGTTCATGTGAATCATGGCCCTGTTATGAATAATGTGATTTTTCAAGCCTGAGAAGTGAGGTGTTGCTTCCAGGTTCTGCCATTGCAGCAGGGAAAGAACTTGCTCCTCATTATATGAGGGCCAGAATGTGTAAAATCTGACACATCACTGGAGCTCCTCTCCCTGCATCCTCTCCAGCAAATAAAATCTCCTCTAAGACATCCAGGAGGATGAGTCACTCCACCTGCTACTCAGAGATAATCGCTCTCAGAGTGGAAGAGAACAACTGCTTTCACTGCTGTTTATAGAAAGAACACAGCATCGTTGGACAGGAAAGTAAGCACAGCACTGCTGCACTGAAATACCAGCAGTTGAACTGCAGCCTGCTAAAAAGCCCATATACATTTGAGCAACACAAATTAACTAGGATTTTATCTTACATAAAAACCAAAAGGTAGGCTAGGCAGAGTGGTGCAGGTCTTTACAGATCTTCGTGAATTAAAGACCACCCTGATTTATTATATAGTGAGTTTTGGGCCAGCTAGGGCTAGATAGTGAAACCCTATCTCAATCAATCAATCAATCAATCAATCAATCAATCAAACAAGACCTCAAAATCCTTATAAAAATCATAGCTCAAAGTATCCAGTGAAATAATGATCAAAAACATCATGGAGAAAAATCTGAACAAAGTTGCAGCTCAAAGGTGATGAATTAAAAGAATTTCCACCTCATTTCTTTTCTGAAAGTATTCCAAAAATGTGTTCAAATAATTCAGTTGCACACTCAGGCTCTGACATCTCTACCCAAGAGCCATACTATTTTACATTGAGAAATGAAGAATAAGCAGAAGTAACCGACTAAATAGAGTGCAGAAAGTGCTTACTAAAGGGAAAAATAACAAGAAGCAGGCCGGTTGGCTAAGAGAGCCCCAGAAAGACCAGGAGTGTGAAACACCAGGGAACACCATAGAGAGTTATCACTTCAGGCTGAACAATGCAGTCAAACTAAGAGATTTTCATTTCAGCCATCCTACTTTCTGTCTTGGCTTCACTTGACATACCAGCTGCTATATCTGTTGTGTAGATGTGAGACCATCAAAGTCAGTGTGTGAACTGGGTGTGGTGGTACATACTTTTAGTCACAACACCCAGGAAGCAAAGGCAGGTGGATCTCTCTGAGTGTGAGGCCAACCTGGTCTAAAAAGCAAGTTCCAGGACAGCCAGATCTACATAGGGAGACCGTTCTAAATAATAATAAAATAATAATAAATGGAATTTGAAAAAAGAAAAAATATAATTGCTGTTTACATACTGAGGTAATTTGCTTTGCACACAGCATTGTCTGACTCACCCTACATGCACTGGTTGTTCAATTGTCACTTTTGTTCTGTTAGAAGGCAGAGAGCTCCATGCAGGGCTTTTCTATAAGCAATACAATGCCTTTTTCTCCTATTTTCTTATTTAGTTAGGCAGGTAGGTAGCTAGCTAGTTTGTTTGTTTGTTTGTTTGCTTTTGAGAGAGGGTCTCATTGCACAGCCCTGGCTGCCCTGGAACTTGATATGTAGACTAGGCTGACTCAAACTTACAGAGATACATCTGCCTCTGCCTCCTGAGTGCTGGAATTAAAGACATGTATTACCATGCCTGGTCTCCACAGGCTTTTAATGAAGGAAAAAGTAAACAACACAGCTCCACCCTCTCCCATACACACATAGAATCCATTCATGAACCAGGAGACTTTCATCTGGGAGAAACAAAACATTTAACTCCTAAGTGTTGTAAACAGTAGGGTTGATCATGAGTCCTTGGCTAGGACAACTCCAGGGTTGGTTAATGACCCCTTAGCCATGTTGTTAAGAATCAAAATCTTCTGTCTTTCTTCCTATTGGCCTTCCTTCTGACTTTGATGTTAGGTACTAGCAGATGACTGACATAACTCAAGTTGAAACATTTAAAGCACTATACAGTCCAGAGACTAATGGACTCCCTGTTACATCTCATTGTCTTGATTAGGTCATGTATCCGTCCTACAGATGTCACTGCAGGAGAAAGATGGGTTGTTGCTACAAGTTTGTAACTGTGATATGAGGAAGAATAAAAAGAAAAGGTCCCTTGACAGCCTAGCACCAGTGTTCACTCTGCTAAACATATCAGCTTGGTTTCCAATGTGCTGTCCCCTGAAATAGCCATTCACTTATTCATTCTATAAACACTTTGATCACTGTCTACTAACACTCTAGTTTGCACTGGAGACAGCAAAGAGAAAAAAATGTGTCCTTTGTTCTTGAGGGTACACGAGTCTACTGGAATGACAAATGTGAAAAAACCCTAAATTTAAGTAAAACTTAATGAAATGAGTAAAACCATTTGATAACTTTATTGCATCTGCTTGTTGTCTTTTGTTGTTCACCACTGTGTACACCAGACCAGCTGGCCCTCAAGTTTTTAAAGCTTTTTCTGTTTCTCACTGTAGGAGCTCTGGGATTATAGACACTACACATCCTACTTTGTGTGGCAGTGTTTGGGATCTGGTTCTCATGCGTTAGCTACTGAGTCAGATCCCCAGCTTTGACCATTTGAAATGCATCTTTTTGTTGTTGAGTTCAGTTGTGTATGTATGTGCAACACACACCACATGCCTATAATCTCAATATTTGGGAGGTAGAGACAGGAAGGCCAAGAATTCATAGTCAGGCCTGCCTATATTTTGAGTTTGAGTAAGCCTGGGCTACGTGTAACCCTGACTCAGAAAAAACTTAAAATAATAGCCATATAATTTACATTCTCAGATTTGCTTTGTCTTGTGATTGATGCTTAATCAATAGTAATTTGCTATGCTTGTGCTCTTGTTTTGCCTCCTGTTAAGAATTTAATGGAATTTAATTTATTCCTCAACATCTCTTGAAAAGATAATTAAAGGAACTCTGGGCCCCTTTGCAGATCATAAGTCAGTTTTGAGAAGGTATTATGTGTCTGGATTTTCTGGTAGCATATTAAAGGTGTACTTCTCAGTCCTTGGCTCAGCTATATTTGATATGTCTTTCTTTCTGAAATTTTGTCCTTCTGTGGCCTTCTGCCACTACATTTCTCTCCTCACTTTCCCCCTAATCTCTTGGCATTTCTTCCCAATTACTTTTTCTTAGACTGTTCTTCTTAAAAGTTATTTTATTTTGTGTTTCTGAGTATTTTGTCTGTATGTGTGCCTGTGTACCATGTACATACCTTGGGCCTACAGAAGCCAGAAGCAGACTCAGGTCCTCTGAGACTGGAGTTAGAGACATTATGAGTCACTCTGTGAGTTCTTGGACTTTTCCTCCAGAAGAGAGGCCAATGCTCTTAACTGCTGAGCCATCTCTCCAGCACCTCTCTGACTGTCCCTAAATGTGGGGTACTAGCCAGGCACAGTAGCATGCATCTGTAGATATAAATTGGGAAGTTGAGGGTGAAGGATCACTATTAGCCAGAAGTTTAAGGAAATGCAGAGAGCTGAGAGAGAGAGAGAGAGAGAGAGAGAGAGAGAGAGAGAGAGACTCCTGTTCAATAGGAATCTATCCCATCTTTCTTAGCCTATACTCTACCTAAGTGATTGCCATTATCTTTATTATCAGAACTGCCACTGATTCACTGATGACTCCAGAATTTCCATCTCCAGCCTATACTTAAGTACTCATCTCAAAACTGATATGGTATAGTAGTAAAAATACTTATATCAACAGTGGTTCAGCTTTTGGGACTCAGCCGTCATGAAACATAAAGAGAAAACTCATTAAATTATGAAATAAATCTTGTTCTTTTGGAGAAAAGAATTAATATAGGTTCACAATAGTCAACAGTCCATTAACAGAAGGACAGATAAGCAAACATTGGTAACATGGGGATGCATGCTTGTAATCCCAGTAGGAACATCAGAAGTTCCTAGTCATCCTTGACTACTCAGCAAGTTCTAGGACAGCCTGAGCTACATGAGATCTGATCTTAAACAAAGGAAAACAAAAAGAAACAAATAGAAATATATTCATAAAAGGTAATGTTGTTCAGCCATAAAATTGAATAAAATGTGACATATTGCATAGATTAATCTTGAAAAACACCAATGTGAGGCAAATAATCCAGAGATGAGTCCTCTTATATAAATATGTATTATAGATAAATTGCTGGAGGCATAAATTGAAGATTACCAGGAGCTAGAGAAAAGGACTAGAAGGGAGCTAGCTTTTCATGGTTATAGAAATTCTGTTTGCAGTGATGGAAAAAATTTTATATTATGGCGACGATTGTATAACATTTGGGATATTATGCTTAAAATGGAAATTTTTACATGTATTTTACGTATGTCTCTCTGTGTGTGTGTGTGTGTGTGTCTGTGTCTGTCCGTCTGTCTGTCTGTCCACTGTTGGGGAGGAAGACGCTTATAACTGGGGGTCTCAAAGTCGTGTATTTATAAACCCTACACAAAGGGTTCACTTTGTGCATCTCGTATTAATTGTTATTAATAAACTGTTAGATTCTGTGGGTTTGAACAATGAATTATTTTGATTGCCCCATCGCCAAGAGCTCAAATTTTCAGTAGGCACTAGGACCTGGAAGAGCCTTTGGGATGACATCATCTCTAGAAAACCAAAGCCACAGGCCTCCAGGGGCGGTACCAGAGACATGTGCACTTGATACAAACATTAGTTCTCAATTAGCCATGATTTTGGTGGCAAATCACCTCTTTCCTTGGGTCCAGAGAGCTGTAACCAAGAAGCAGGGGCAGAGTCCGCGGCAGTTAGAGAAAACTGCCCCACCCACCTCATCTGGCCACACTCAGCATGGCCACCTCAAATCCCAGTCAAGGAGGCACGCCCCTCCCTTCCCTAGAGAGGCGGGCCCTCGGAGACAAAATGAGTTCCGGTGAGCCAAGGGGGAGGGGGTGGAGCTAGCCTTGTCACAAGCGTGTGGGAGGAGGGGTGGACTTGTCCAGCTGAGCCTTGGAGGGCTGCAGCTGCCACGTTATCGTCAGCCGCGAAGGCTGGATTTTGCCCGGTGTTGTGCCAGCGTCAGCGCTTCCGGGTTGAACTCTAGCAGAGCAGATCAGTCTCCACTCTGAAGAGGGACTGTCCCTCCCCCTCAAACCTAGACTAGTAAAAGCTCTGTTGTCTCACTCCCTCTCCTTTAAAATGAGTCATCTCCGACTTGCAACTCTCAGATGAATTGGCAACGCCAGGTGTGGCTTGACACGTTTGAACTTCACATATATATAATATATATATATATACTTTTCTGATTGTGAACTTACGGGCATATTCTAGAAATCTGGGGAATTAGGAAAAGGACAGGAAAACAATGTATTATTCCACCAATCGGAAGCAGTACTAGCCTTTACCACCCTTTATTTAATTTTTTTCCTGTTTAAAACAATGGAACCAATTGATTTTAGGTGTTGTTGGTTGCATACTGCTTGTCATTTTAATTGAATGCATAGGATGACGTATTCCTTGGGTGACTGTCGCAATTTTATGTTTCCTAATTAAGTATTAAAGGAATGAGCTCGTCAGGTAGCAGCTGTCTGGCTGTTCATAGCTTCACCACCCCTTTGTAAAGTTGTTCCACAAGAATTTACAAGATTTGAGATCCTTTAAGACTTTATAATTTCAGCAGTTCTAGACTAAAAGAATCTTGAGAAACTGAATCCTCATGTTTTGGGGTGATAATGACCTTTTGAAGAAAGAATATCTAACAAGCAAAGCCTTTTCAAAACTGAGTCCTTTTAAAATTGTGTCACTCCTCCCAGCTGTACCCAGTATTTCTCAAGTGACAGGAAGGAAAAAAGTAACAATTTTGAACTCTGATCTTCCTAGGTGTGTGTATGTGGTTTGACTTGCAATATACTCTCTAATTGCCCAAGGCAGGTTAGGAGACAGTTTTCTTTCTTTTTCCTTTGAGATAGGGAATGGAACCCAGGGTCTTGTGCATACAATGCATGCTGTGCTCAGTAAATGCTCTGTTCTTGCTACATCACAACCATTTTTTTCCTTGTTGAGGCAAGGTCTTGGTGGGTTTTTCAGGGTGGTGTCAACACTTTTGGACTCAAGGGATATCTGTCCTTCAGCCTTCCCAGCTTCTGGGGCTTCAGTATGCACCATAGTATGTAGCTAAATGGGGGTTTTACATGGGTTTCTTCTTTTATTTGACTGGAGGGAAAAAAACTTTTAGTAGCTTTTGGTCTCTACTGTGTGGCTCTGTGGATAAAAGAACGGATAGAGTTCAGTATGATTTGTTTGTTATGTTGTGATAACATCTCATGTAGCCCATGCTGGCCTTAAGTTCACTATGTCTTTGAATTCCTAATCTTCCTATCTTACATTCCTATTCTATTTTTATTTTGATTAGCTTGTGTATAATGAGTTTCATTATATTTTCATATATAGATATATCATGTACTCTGCTCAGAGTCATCCTCCATTAGACAATGGATATTTAATAAATGAGAAATTTTCTATGTCATCAAATACCAGGAAGAAGGAAAATTTGTTTTAAGGTTGTTTCCAGAGAACATTAAAACAATCTTTCTAGCCCCTTATAGTAATAAAAACAAAATTAAAAAAAAAAACAGTGATGGAGGTCTAGTTTAGTGGTAGAATGCTTGTTTAGCATACATAGAACACTGGGTTGGATCCCCAGAAACACACATGCCCATACACAGTACCCATCTTCTAATCTTAGGGTGTCACACAAGTGGTATATGCTAGAGGCTCTGAGTGGCTTGCTGTAGCATGATAATGACTTTCATTTGTCTATTTTTCTGTATATATGTGGCTTTGGGGCCTTGGGTAACAGCAATACCAAGGATTCCTTTTTGCTTGCAAGCAATATTTTCTTTGGCATAGAATTCACTATATGTAGATCAAGCTTGCTCCAAATTCGCAGTGATCCACCTGCCTCTGCCTTCCAAATACTGGGATTAAAGATGTGAGCCACCTCACCCAGCAAGAAATATTGCCTCATATTGTAATGTGTAAGGTGCAAATCAGTGGTTTAGCACAGGCCAGCTTAAACTGCATGGGAGGAAGGTAGATGGGGATAGCCTCTCAGATGCCATGTATTCAGTATCCTCTGCTGTGTCCCCACATTGGCAGCTGAGTCATCTAGGAAGGTTATTCTCAGCAGTTGACACAGAGTTTCATTGCTGGTGGTTCTCTGCACTCCTCGTTCTCCTTTCTGTGATCCCACCACTCACCGGGCTTCCCTCTTGCTGCCTCTTTCATCATTTAGTTCTTTCTCCAGATGGAGTAATCACTGCTTACACAGCCGTGCCCTGAACAAACAGAAAACTGCTGGTGAAGGAAAGGCTGGGAGGTAGTGCTGTCTCTCTGGTGTTTTCTAGGTAGCCAGCCCTTTCCATCTCTGAGCTTTTATATGTGCATTTTCTTTTTAAGTATGACTTCCTTTGTGCCAAAATACAGAAGCAGAAAAGACTTGCTAAAGTTGATCTAGTTTGTAGTCTGAGGTAACTTACTTTATATATTTTCACTAAATCCATAAGTTAGAGCTTTGGGGCACCACTGCAGACTTTTTGTATTATTATTATAGGTGGCCATAGAATTACTGCTTTAAAGGAAGTTTGACTTGAGATGAAACATCATCTTTTAAAGGGCCTACCTTTGTTCTTTTGTTCCCTAAGGCTTTCTCTGATGTGGTTGTGCTGGGGACTAGAGCAAGTTTATTTTAAAAGAGCCTTTTAAAAGAAGCTAGCTTGTAAAAATAAATCCAGAAAGGCCACTTTTTGTGTGTGCTGAGAATTGAATCTAGGCCCTTGTATATGCTGGGCACGTGTTGTACCACTGAGCTATATCTGCAGTCTCCTCCATATTTATTTTTGTGTATGTGTGTGTTTGTATATGATTCAATATTCTGGGAAAATCTAAAAACTATAATTATATCTAAGAACTTTAAAATATTCACATATGTAGAATTTTATTCAACATTTGTTGAAACCTTATCATGCTCTGTAGTCCGTGGCAACTGCTAAAGACACTATGAAAAATGAGGAATATTTTTCGTCTGAAGGCACTCCCTATTCAATGGAGAAGATATAGAGATGAGCAGCATACAGTACGCTGTGTTAGGGATCTGGGAAAAGGACTAGAAAGTACAGAAAAGACATCACACCAGTGTTGGGAAATGGCTGTCAGATGACAGCTAGGAAAGACATCGTTTGATTTGTGTTTTGAAAACACAAATTCACAATTATATGAGTGAGAATTTTTCAGGTACATGAGTGAGGAAATGGCTTCCTAGCAGAGGAGATTGTAGGTGAAAAGACAGGAAGTATGAGAGCATGTATTATGCTTGGAAAACTCTAAGCCTTTATTTTGGCCTAGGAATAGCATGTGTGTTGAAAAGTGTGAGAAGTGAAGCTGGGTAAGTGTACAGGTTCCTGGAAAGTGGCCTCTGTTGTTGTCTTGGATTCTCCAAGAAAGCTTTCATTTGTATTTATTCACTTAAATTTTCTGTGTGCACGTGTGGGTGGGCATGAGTGTACTACTGTGTGTGTGTGTGTGTGTGTGTGTGTGTGTGTGTGTGTGTGTGTGTAGGTCAGAAGACAACTTTTTGGATTCTCAGATTCTGCCTCTCCCTCCTTCCACCACATGGGTTCTGAGGCTTATACTCTAGTTGTGAGGTTTGGCATGCAGTACCTTCACCTGTTGAACAATCTTTTCCAGCCTGTCATTTATTTACTTTTGAGGCAAGGTCTCTTGTATCCCAAGCTGGCCTAGTACTTGTTATGTATCTGAGAATGGCTGTGAATGTCTGATTCTCCTGTATCTACTCACTGTGTATTGGGATTATAAATATGCATGCTAAGTCCCAGAAAGCATTTTTATATATCTATGACCAGAAATTTCCTAAACATTCATCTTTTTTTGTATATTGACTTACTTTTTGTCTGGCTTTAAAATTTAAGATTTGAATTGGGGATGTGATTCAGTTGGTAGCACAAACAAAGTCCTGGGTTCTGTCCTAGTGGCACATACTTGTAATCCCAATACTCAGTAAGAGTTCTTGGAAGTCTCCTAAAATTCTACAGTTCTCTCTAAAACAGAGAGAAGGGAGGAAAGAAGGTGGTGGAGGAGGGGAGAGGGGGATGAGATGGAGGGATGGAGAGAGAGACAGAGGGGGAGATAAATGATAGAGGCAAGAAAAGACTTGCTAATTAAGTTAATGACAGAGGCAAGGTTAAGCCTGATTCTATGCAGAGCTATAAACAAGACACACAATATAGAAATGTATTATATGGAGAAGAAAGAGAGAAAAGAGGGAGCTAGAGCTCAGCCTCACCTACAGAGTTCAGGGCGAGCCTGGGATGCATGAAACCCTGTCTCAGTTCTTTTTTTTTTTTTCTTTTTTGGTTTTTCGAGACAGGGTTTCTCTGTATAGCCCTGGCTGTCCTGGCACTCACTCTGTAGACCAGTCTGGCCTCGAACTCAGAAATCTGCCTGCCTCTGCCTCCCAAGTGCTGGGATTAAAGGCGTGCGCCACCACCGCCCGGCTCCCTGTCTCAAACAAAACAAAACAGCAACAAGAATTCCAGAATCTAAGCAGTTCTACCGGACACATTGCCGTAAACTAATCCTGGAGTAAATGCAGAGGATGTGAAGATTAAGATGCAACCTGCCTTTGGGAGCTTGCAGGCTATAAAAGATCATAAGGACTTAGGTCCTTATGCTGATTGCTTCATTTCAGCATCTAGGGAAGGATTTATAAATCCTTCTAACCTCAGTTTTCAGAGCAGATTTCCTCTATGTCAGCCACTCTGACATTTTGTTGCCTAATTATAACTAAGAAAAGCTACTTTGTATTGAGTGATGCAATTAAGTTCAGTGCATCATTTAGCCATGAACTTGTCTCTTTAAATGATCTGTATTAGTTGTGGTTTTCCAGAGATATAAAGCTAAAAAGGAAATGTATGTACAGACATATGTATATATACATAAATGTGTACCTATGTATATGTATACTTATCTATCATCTACCTACTAAAATTTTATTGTATGGAATCGGCTCATATTATTATGGAAATTGAGGAGTACCAAGATCTACAGGGTGAATTGGCAAGCTGGAAACACAGTAGGGTGTAAAGGCCTGAGAGCTATATTATTGATAAATGTAGCTATACTCTGAAGGCTGCAAGCTTCAGAACTAGAAAGGTTTTATGTTTCAGCCTAAGTTGGATGGCAGGAAACAAATGATATCCCATGTCAAAGGAAATCAAGTAGAAAAATTCTCTTGTTTGAGGAAGGGGCAGCATTTAGGTTCTATTTAGGCCTTCTACTGTTTGAGTGAGGTCCACTCCCATTAGAGAGGGCATTTTATTCATTTAAATGTTACTCTCATCCCAAAATGTCATAACAGAAACATCCAGAATGATGTTGCCACATTGCTCAGTAAAGCTGGCACATAAAATAGACCATAATAGTCTCCTTGTCTTCTGTTCCACATGGGAGAAATAGATTTATCTACAGCAATGTTGGTGGGTTTTTGGAATTTCATTCTAAGACAATAGATGAAACATTAGGATCTTGGAAGGAATGCTGACAACCAACCACACACCATCACTGGCCCAATTCATTATTTACCATTTAAAGGAGGTTTTATTTTTATTTATGTGCATGTGTGTCTGTGTCTGTAAACGCAGGTATCTGAGGAAGTCAGCTTGGGGTATTGAATCCCCAAAGGTAGAGTTGCAGGAGGTTATAAGCCCTCTGATCTAGGGGCAGAGAACTTAACTCAGCTCCTCTGCAAGATCCACAAGAGATGTTAACTGCTGAGCCATCTTTCCAGCCCTTTATTTTTGTTTTTGTTTGTTTCATTTTTTTTTTCAGACAAGTTTTCTCTATGTAGCCCTGGCTATCCTGCAACTCATTTTGTAGACTAGGCTAGCCTTGAGCACAGAGATCCACTCTGCCTCTGCCTCCCAGTGCCAGGATTTAAAGGCATGATCCACTGCTGCTCACCTCTCTAGGCCTTATTTACCAGTTTTTACACGTTTTCTTTGTTAAAACAGCAACCATAGCAAAATAAATAAGTAATCATTGCATGTTCGTTATTTCACCTAATGCTGACTTTATTATGTACTCATGTACTCCCTCTGTACACAGAGTTTATATGCCTATCTTGGTAACATGAATTTCTTATTGCTCTATAATAATTTAAATGTGCAATTTAAACCATGAACTGTTCATTTTTGTGTTCCCAGGGTTCTATCAAAGGACTGGCAAAAGGTATTGCTAATTAAATAGTTGGTAGCTGGGTGTAGTGGCTTAAGCTTGTTATCAAAGCACCTTGGAGGCAAATACAAATTCAAAGCCAGCCTGGTCTACCCTGAGAGACCTTTATAAAATCGAGCAGTTTCTCGCCCAGAGACTTGTGAGGAATAATGTGAGCTACCGGACACAAAGTATTGCATATCATGGTCACTCAATAAAAGATAATTATTTTTAATTACTATGAGAATATAGAATGCTAGGAAGGTTCACTTGGGGTTAATCAGCTCCAAAGTCGAAGTTACAAATCAAGATTTGCATACTAGACGCTGGAATGAATTAATCAGACAGGATCTGTGTCCTAAAGGAATTCAATCAAATATAGAAAAGAGAGATTAAATAATATATAGTCTCATAGGTGAGATACCAAAATTATGTGAAAAGCACTCGGTAACAAAGATGGCAACTAATACTACCCAGAGAAATCACAGGGAAGGTGACAGGAGCTGGTGTGAAGGTGGAATCTGGGAGCCTTCTATCCTTTAGGTTTTAAAAACTTCCGGAACTAAGATGCTGCGGGAGTAGAAAGAGTGTCGGTTGGATTTTGTGGACGGACCTGATGAAGACCTTTCCGGCCGCATTTTCAGAAGCCTTGGGGTCCTGATTGCTAGGGCAGATCTTCGGTTTGCTCAGAAGCTGCAGTGGCCGAGAATGAACGGAACCCTGGGAAAGGTAACGCAGATTCCGCGCACGTCGGGCGCTGAGGAAAGCGGAAGGGAAAGCAGAGCTGGAAGGTGTTTGCGTGCAGACGTTCAGGCATAGGACTCTACGAACAGGCCTTTCCCAGCAGTCTCTGCGGCGCTTCACTGTCAATTCTTCCCTCTGCCAGGGCGAGCTTTCCAGTGTCGTGCCACGCCCCCTCCACTTGTTACCCTCGCTGCCCAGTGCCTAGGAAAGGATACACACACACAGAACTGGGACCCAACATATCCCCTTAAATTGTCTGACCTTGGACAGGTCATTTAATTTTTACATTTAATCATCTTTTAGAATCCTCACTCAAGTGATTGGGATGTGAATGAAGTTACTCGGTGATAAGAGGAATACAATAATGATAAACTACACTTTTGCTTACAAAAATCTTATTTAAGAGCATATCATGAAACAGGATGAACTAACCATTTTGTTGTTGTTACTCTTGGCTTCCAAAATATTATTATTTAAGAGACTATGGCAGAACCAGATGAGCCTTTTTTCCTTTTATGAGACGAGGTCTCACCATGTAGCCCAGACTGCTCATGACTCAGTCTCCTGCATCACTTCCCCCCAGTGCTTGGATTACAAGCATGCACCACTACCTCAAGCCAAAGTACCATTCTTAACTCTGGTCCTTATTTTTCTTTTCCCTTAGCAAATTTAACAGATCTCAGTTGGGCTTTTCCAATTGTGTCATATTGTTTAGATTGTTGACATTCCTATTCTCTTCCTATTGGGATTTTATTCCAGGCATTAATTATAGAGACTAGATCTCCATAATGTATATATGAATCAATATGGTCATTGCCATTTATGGATGTGGAACTTCCCTTGAATGTCTTTAAATTTGAGTTTCTTACCCTGTTCTTCATGAAGGGACCCACTGGTTCTCTTTAGCCAATTTGTGGTAACAGGTCTGCTGCAAAAATAATAGAAATAAATCAACTTCAACATTCCATTCTATTCTCTGGTTCTATTTAATCTTCTTTCCAAGGAAGGAAGAGAGGATCAGTATTCAAGGAATATAATTCGAAATAGTGCAGAAGAATCCATAGAAACCCGGCACTAAGGCCATTATCTAATAAAGCCAGGCATTGGGGTAGTGTCTTTAACCATAGAACTTGGGGGGTAGAGGTTAAGAGGATCAAGGACAGCCGTGATTACAGATTGAGTTTGAGGCCAACCTAAACTACATGAAACCGGACCTCAAAAAGTAAAAGAGAAACAAGCCCAAAAGTACAATAGAGGATACTGTAAATAGGAATGAGTGTTTTAGATGGGCGGTGGTGGTACACGCCTTTAATCCCAGCACTTGGGAGGCAGAGGCAGGTGGATTTCTGAGTTCGAGGCCAGCCTGGTCTACAGAGTGAGTTCCAGGACAGCCAGGGCTATACAGAGAAACCCTGTCTCGAAAAAAAAAAAAAAACAACAACAGGAATGGATGTTTTGTAAGGGATGAAGGATGTCGCTAATAAGAAGGTTGGTATTTTATAGCCATTTGTTTAGTTTTATTTGCTCTTCATATATTATTAAGCAATCCTAGCTGACAGAACAGATGTGGAAATCCAAATGTCAGTGGTTATAAAATCTATATTCCTAATGACCTTCATGAAGATAGATTTTGAAAGTCAATACAGTCAAGGTAGAAAAATGCTGCCAAAGGAAACACTAGACACAAAATCAACTTTTGAGAGAACTTGGGGAAAAAGCCTTGAAAGCATTGATTGTTGTATTCAAATACTTGAGGTGTTAGCTCTATGTGGACTGGCTGAGCACAGTGAGGAGAACAGGAAGCTTCTGGGAATCAGTTTTGGTGCCTCTTCAGTTCTTCCTTCTCTTTTGAATTAGACTACTTTTTTTTTTTTTTTTTTTTTTTTTTTTTGGTTTTTTGAGACAAGGTTTCTCTGTGTACCTCTGGCTGTCCTGGAACTCACTCTGTAGACCAGGCTGGCCTCGAACTCAGAAATTTGCCTGCCTCTGCCTCCCAAGTGCTGGGATAAAAGGCATGTGCCACCACTGCCCGGCCTTTGTTTCCTTTTATTAAGATAGTATTTCACTTTTTGCCAAGGCTGACCTAGAACTTCTAGATTCCAGTGATTCTCCTACCTCTGTCCATCAAGTAGTTCAGTCTACAGGTATTTGTCATTTCATCCAGTTCAATTTGAACGTTCTGATGCATGAATCCAAGCAAGGACCGATTTTCTCAGGGATCTTTCATGAAAGGTGCAGTGGTTAGGAACACTTGTAAGTCTTCTAGCTACAGGTTAGCAACTGCATGTAACTTCAACTCCAGGGCACCCCAAGCTTTCTTCTGGCCTTTGTAGGACGTGCATTCACATCAATAAAAATTAAAAATAAATAAATTTTTAAAAAAGAAAAGAAAAAGGAAGAAAGGAAGAAAAGGAAAGAAAGAAATACCCTTGTAAGAACTGGAATCCATGTCTTGGTATCTTTTAGCCCAGGAACCAGCATAAGAGACATTCTGTAATACTAGAACTTGCTTTGCATCAAGAGGGTATGCTAGAGGAAAGAGCCCTAATGGTGGGGTCACCTAGAACACTTGTTAGCTTTCAACATTAAACTTTTCCTTTTTGAGACAGAATCTCACTTTACAGCACTGGCCAGCCTAAAACTCTACATCAGCAGGTCTCAACCTGTGGGTTGTGACCCCTTTGATAACCATCTCTCTAAAAATATTTACATTATGATTCATAACAGCAAAATTACAGTTATGAAGTAGCAACAAAATAGTTTTATGGTTGGGGTTCACCACTGTTCCCTCCCGGAGCTGCCCCAGGTTTGGGGGCCACTATATCCCGGCCTGAGCTGATGCTTTGGCCTGCGGGTCAGGGTCTAGCAAGAGAGAGAGTGGGGAATGGAAGGGCAAGAGACGCGAAGAATGGAGACAAGACAGAGAGTCTGTTCAAGACTTGTTCCTCATTCCCTTTTTTCCTTTTATTGAAAGGAAATCATGGATATATATAAGCATAAGCAGGGGGACACAGCTGAAGACACTTTACCATGTGTACCTTGCAGCTGGGGGCACCAAACAACAAAACAAGATATGGGAGAAAAACATGATGTTTATCAGAGTGTGCTCAGCTGTTGTAGGCTGTTGAAAACAAGTCTCTTGTCAGGGTATATTGCTTGAGATGGCTGCAAAGATGATAGCCGCTTTCTGCCAGAAGTTGGCTCCCAACACACCACCACATGCAGAATTGCATGAAAGGGTCACAGCATTAGGAAGGCTGAGAACCACTGCTCTACATAGACCAGGCTGGCATCAAACTCACAGAGATTCACCTGCCTCTACTTCCCAAGTGCTGGATTAAAGTTGAGTGTCACCTCTGCCCAGCTTCATTAACTTCCAGAAGCCAGCCCAGTTTAAGTTTTGACAGGTAGTCATGGCAGAATGGAAAACATGAACATTGGACATGGTCAGACCTGGATTTTCACCTGTTGCTAAACCTGTAACATTAGTCAGTTGGTGTAAACCTATTTTTTATTCCATAAAATAGAGGTAGTTAGTCTAAAAAAAGCCCAAAATATTAATTTTGTGTGTTTGTGTGTAGGCATATGCATGCCGTGGCATACATGTGGATGTCAGAAAGCAAGTTGCAGTAAACAGTTCTCTCCGTCATTGTAGGTCCTAGAGATTGAACTTATGTTGTCAGGTTCAGCTGCAATTATCTTTACCTAATTAGTCATCTACCAGGCTGAGGCAGGTGTCCTAACAGGAACTCTATCAAAGAGTTGGAGTGAAGATAAGAAAGTGTAGAGTGCTTGACACAGAAGAAACAATGGCCCTTTAGTAGTAATACACAAGCCTATTCTTAAAATTTCCTAACAGCTTCCACCTTTAATACCATTTGAGAGGCAGAGACAGATGGAGTTCTGTGAGTTCAAGGCCAGCCTGGTCTACAGAGTGAATTCCAGGACAGCCAGGGCTATGTAGAGAGACCCTGTCTCAAGAAACTAAAACAGACCTAAACCAGCTCTCATTTGCTCACCTTGGGCCTGGACTACTGCTTTTTACAACCCAACCTAGACTCTCTCATTTGAAGGCATTCACACTCTATAATGGATTTTTCCCTCTGACTGTTTCGTTGGTAACTATGTACTTCTTTCTTGGTTGCTGGTTCCAGAGCTCACAGGACAAGTATTTTTGTAACCCACTGCCGCAGCTGTGTCCTGATCCATTCATTCAGTGGTGTTATTTCCCTTCCTCTTCTGTTTGCAGAGCCAGAGCTGTTCATCTGCTGATTGTGCTGGGCAGGGAATAGAGGGGGTGGAGGGTATTTGCAGATTCAGTCTCAAATAGATTACTTTTGTTCTGATAAATAATGCCAGGCATTGCAGGGAAAAGAAAGCACATTTCCCAGAGCTGAGGAGTTCACATCATAATTTGAATGTCTTCCAGAAAGGTGTCAACTATTTAAGTGTGACTTTTAGATAATTAAATCCTTAGCTATTGTATTGACTCAGGATTCTGAACAATTAAATAAAGAGAAAGCAGTCTCATCTAGATCTTTCTTTTTACCCAATGCCTCCTCTATTTGAAGTGACCCATTTGAAATGTGTTCTGATCACTTTGCTTTCTATTCTATTTGTCACGTGAATGGATCTTTGGCCCTGAAGGAGCTTTGCACTATCTGCTGTAACTTTAAGGTATGTGGCCAGTGGTAGGGAAGCCAACTTGAACTCTCCAAAAGCATTTAGTTCCCTACTCTGGCCAGTATTAGGGTAAGCAAATTTTATACACACTTTATATAGTTAAAAAACCCTTAAAATGAACTTACTTATTTTTAATTTTATGTATGAGTATTTTGTTCTGCATTTCTGTATGCATACCACATGTGTACTTGACTATCTATTAAGGTCAGAGGAGGGCATCAGATCCCCTGGAATGCGGAGTACACAGGTGCTGGGAATCAAATCTGGGTCCTCTGCAAGAGCAACAAGTGCTCTTAACCACAGAGCTATCTCTCCAGCCCCCTACAGTCTTTGATAATAGAGTGGGATGTAATTGTACTTTTTTTTTTTTAATTTTTTTTTTAAGGTTTTTTGAGACAGGGATTCTCTGTGTAGCCCTGACCTGTACTCACTCTGTAGACCAGGCTGGCTTCGAACTCAGAAATCTGCCTGCCTCTGCCTCCCAAGTGCTGGGATTAAAGGCGTGCGCCACCCACCACTGCGTGGCTTTTTAAATTGTTTTTTTTTTTATTTATTTATTTTTAGTAATTGTACTTTAAAGACATCACACACCGGGCAGTGAGTTCCAGGACAGCCAGGGTTACACAGAGAAACCCTGTCTTGAAAAACCAAAGGAAAAAAAAAGACATCACACCTTTGTCCTTTGTTCTTTCTCTTCACATCTTTTTTAATCTATGTTCTTTTAGAGACTCTTTCCCAGTTTTTAAAACTTTATTTATTTATTATTAGTGTGTATGCATGTGATGTATATGAGTACAGGTATGCACATGCCACAGTGTGCATGTGGAGATCAGAAGACAGTTTTCAGGAGTTAGTTTGCTCCTTCCACGATTCAAACTCAGGTCATCAGGTTTGCCTGGCAAGCACTTTTACCTAGTGTACCACTTCATCAGCTCCCTCTGGTGATGTGCTATTAGGTACCATGTCTTCCTTTGGGGCAGGAGGTGTAAAATAGTGGAGAAATTATGGACTTTAGAAACAGAAAATGCACAAATTGTATGCTAGCTTTGGGGAGTTACTATGTGACTTTAGGTAGATTTAGTTTCGGTTTTGTACACTATAAAATAGGGTTAGTAACTGGCCTGCATTGTGATTTAGACACAGGACATATTCAGTGAAATAGGTATGGATGATTAATATATGGCTGCAAGAATGACCATTTATTAATTCCTTTCTAAATTTTTCCCCAAACAAAACTTGATTCTGCATATTGTACTCAAGAGAATTGCTCAGCGTAGAGGTCATTGGATGTTGTGATGGGTTTCAGTGACTCTCCTGAGGTAGTAAGTAAGCCTTTTTTTGTATATCAGGCCCTTTTGAGCACTTGTCTTGATCAGGAGATGGATCCTGATCTTGAACAGATCTTTAGAAAAGTCTGTAACCTGCAGAAGCTCAGGACTTCCAGCTCTCTTCCCAGGATGTCCTGCCAGGCATACTTGCTGTTAATAACATATATTTTTACTTCATTGTATAATGCCTGTGGTTTTTTTTTTTTTTAGTTGTTTAATGCAAGCTTATCATTCTTTCAGACCTGGAACAAACCTATACTCCTAGCTGTCATCCCCATCCCACCCTACTCCAGCAGCAGCTAACTTATTTCCTTTCCCTATAGACTCACCCACTCTGTATGCTTCCTTCTTTGGTTTTTGCTTCCTTTTTTTTTGAGGTAGAATTTCTCTGTGTAGCCCTGGCTGTCCTGTAATTGCTCTGTAGACCAGGCTGGCCTCAACTCAGATACCTGCCTGCCTCTGCCTCCTGAGTGCTGGAATAAAGGCATTCACCCCAGCTCATTCTGGATATTTCATAGAAAGGGAACTAATTATACAGTATTTGGTCCTTTGTGACTGGCTTGTGTTTCACATAATAGAATGCTTTTAAAGTTCATTGTGCTTGTTACATTTTGTTTTTATATTCCTTTTAATATGCAACACAGTATTTGGCAGTTAGAAAGCTTTTTATAAAAGAAACTTTGTGGGCTGGCAGGCAAGGTACACAAGGACCTAGATTTGTTTTCTAGCAACATAACAATAAATAAATAAATAAATAAATAAATAAATAAATAACTGTCTTAGAATAGCTTTAGATTTACAGAAAGTGTCAATAGCAGAAAGAGCTCACTTTTTCTATTCTTTATTATTAACATTTTAGGGCCAGTGAGATGGCTCAGCAGGTAAAGGTACTTGCCACCAAGCCTGACAACCTGAGTGATTTCTGGGTTCCATGTGGTAGAAGTAGAGAGCCAATTTCCTTAAGTTGCCCTCAGATAGAGAACCAGTTTCCTCAAATTGTCCTCTGACCTCCACATGTACTCTCCTACCTTAAATAAATAAATTCATGGGAAAATTATACTAGTAATTTGTATGATTAATGAACCCATATTGATATACTATTATTAACAAAAGCCCATACTTTATTCAGGTTTCTTTTGTTTTTAGCTAATTTCTTTTTCTGTTCTAGGATCCATCTGAATATTACATTCCATTTAGTAATCTTCTATCCTTAGGCTAGGACATAGATCCTTTGACTGGGACAGCTTCTCAGATATTTGATGTTTTTGCATAATAAGCTTTTTACAAATGCATGTCAAAAGAATTGAAATTGTTTCTCATGATGATCAGAAATTTCTGTGTGTGTTACGGGATCTTAAGGAGAGACATTTAGAGTCTGTTACCTAGTTTATAAAAAGGACTTGTATATGCCACATTCTTCCTTAGTAAGACAGGTCTGCTCTTTCCGACGGGTGCTGGCAGGGCAAGAGAGAGGTGAAGACCGGGCTGCCTCCTCTCTTTAGTGTCCTTTCTCACCTGCGCTAGTATGATTGCTACTGTCGCTACAGAGAGTCAGAGCCATAAGAGAGCACAGCTTTCGGAGGACACAGTCTTCTTAGTCTCTTATTAGCTGTAACTTTAAAAATAAAACCTCTCTGACCTTTAGTTGCAATTATCTTGCAGTGTGTGAGAATTAAAGAACAGTTAGGAAAGCCCTTGTTAGAAAAAAATATATCAAATTGGAAAAGGGAAGCAAGATGGAAAACTGTGGGAGAGGGGTTCTCTGTAAGCATTTTCTGTAGTGGGCAAAGTTAAAAAAAAAAAAAGGGACCTTGGTTTGTTTGCACATTAGGTGTTTGCTAGGTAAGAACCCTTTGCTACGTTTTGGTTTGTATAGCGTGGGTTTCTCTCATGATGAGGTGTGTAGTGAGAATTTTGGTTTCTTTAAAAAACATAGAAATATTACAAGAATGTGTTTTTGTTTTAATCCCAGGTGTGGGGATATGGGACTGCTTTGAAGCAGGGATGTGGTTTTGCCAGCTTCAGATAGTTTCTGCAATTGTGTGATGTTTGGAATTCTGGGAACTTTTCAGAGGATATATAAATGCTAGAACTGCAATAGGTGAGGTGGATGGTTGTGTGTGTGCGTGGCGGGGAAGAAGGATATTAGACTCGCAGATCTCTCTCTCCCCTCTATCCTTCTTTATCTCCTGTCTAGTGATAGGAGAGTGAAGCTAGGGGGTGTGGGGGATAAAGAGTGGGAAAAAGAAGAACCCACAAAGTTGCAAAGACCAGCTACAAGCAAAGAAGAAACAAAGAAATTAGATTCAAGGATCTCTATCTCTCGCTCCCTTTTATCCTTATTTCTCTCCTATCTAGTGATAGGGGGTGAAACCACAGGGATACAGGGAGGGAAAAAGAAGAGCTGACAAAGTAGCTAAGTCCAGCTACAGGGGTGCTTGGCATACTGAAGGATGAGGGTCCTCACCTGACTGTTTTCTTGCAGGTGCTTGGCATGTGGACGAATACTGTTTCTAAGCATGGCTTTCCCTCCTAAGGTAAGGATTTTAGTGACAAGCACAGCTAACAGTAAATTCATAACTGACATGATGATGTTGCTTTCTTTATGTTCACTGTGCATCTACAAAGTAGCTCAATTTTTCGTTTCTACCTCATTGTTCCTTCACCATTCTCAGAAAAAGGCAGTTCTGTTCATCTTTTTGCTCAGAACCTTGGGAGTTACCTTGATACAGTTATGTTTCTTGCTCCACAGTTATCAACAGAGCCTGTTGGCTCCACTGTTAGATATACAGAGCCAAAGCATTTCTCACCTCCAGTTTTTCAGCCTCACACATTCTGTTTTGCTAAGCCCTGAGGAATCAGCTCCTCATCTTCTCTCCATGTTTACTTTTTCTCCCTTCATATTGAAAGTGGAATGATTCTTTCAAACTGTATTCAATTACATTGTTACTCTGCTGAAATTTCTCAAACGGTAACCTATTGTATTAACTACAGTCTCAGTATTATTATTAGGTAAGTTTGGCTCACAGTTTGAGTGTGCAGTCCATCATGGTGGAGAAGGCATGGCTCAGGAAGTCATACTCAGGAGTCATACTGTAAGCACAGTCAGAGCACAGAGAGATGGAAGCTAGTGCTCAGCTCGCCTTGCTTTGTTTCTTTTTATTCACCCTCGGATCTCTTCCCATGGGGCAGTGCCACCTACATTCAAGGTTAGTCTCTCCTGGGCAGTTGAACTTCTCTGGGAACACCTTGATAGACATACCAGAGAAGTATCCTAGGTAGTTCTAAATTCAGGGAAGTTGGTAATGAAGACTATTATACCATCTTACTCAAAATGAATTCTATAATCCTTATCATGGCCTACAGCACTTAATAACTGAAGTCTAAAGAAAGTGAAATCTGGGACTAGAGAGATGACTCAGCAGTTAAGACCACTGGCTGCTCTTCCAGGAGACCTGGGTTCAATTCTCAGTACCCACATGGCAACTCACACTGTCTATAACTCCAGTTTCGCACTTGGGAGGCAGAGGCAGGCAGATTTCTGAGTTCGAGGCCAGCCTGGTTTACAGAGTGAGTTCCAGGACAGCCAGGACTACACAAAGAAACACGAAAAACCAAAAAAAAAAATAAATAAAATAAAATAAAAAAAGAAAGAAAGAAACTATATAACTCCAGTTTCAAGGGAACTGACAGCCTCCCACAGAAGAACATGCAGGCAAAGCACAATGCACATTAAAAAAGATAGAGGGGAAATCAATTGCCTTAAAATGATATAGAGTGTGTAAATTAGAATTAGGTTTCAAACCCAAGTGGGTTTTTTTTGTTTTGTTTTATTGATTCACATTTATTGAAGCCTCTCTCTCTCTATTCTCTTTATATTTCAATCATTATCTGTCTACTGTTTGATTAACACCTGCAATGTACCAAGTCACTTTACATCTTTACTCCAACCTTCATAAAATACTGTAGAACAATTACAAATGCCATCATTTTGCAGAACGGGAAACTGACTCAGATTAGGATAGCACTTCAGTCCCATGAGATGGCCTTTTATTGCCTGCATTTTAAAGATGAAATAACTGAGTTACAGTGACATCAGACATCTTGCCTAATGTCACAGTTAGAAATGGTTCAGTCAGCATTCCATCACAGATTTGCTTTCCTCAAGTCTGTACCACAGTTTGGTTTCTTTTTTTTTTTTTTTTTTTTTTTTTGGTTTTTCGAGACAGGGTTTCTCTGTGTAGCCCGGGCTGTCCTGGAACTCACTCTGTAGACCAGGCTGGCCTCGAACTCAGAAATCCGCCTGCCTCTGCCTCCCAAGTGCTGGGATTAAAGGCGTGCGCCACCACCGCCCGGCCCACAGTTTGGTTTCAAAGCTTCTCCGAACGCAGAAACTAGAATGTTCCAGTTTCCTAGTCAGCTGGACCAGAGCCATCTGATCCTCCTGCTCTCCTGCTTCCCTGTGCAGCCTAGCTCTGACAGTCCTTGTCTTCCACCCTCCTAGAGCCTATGCCAGTAATGCAAGGCTTAGTGTCTGTCTCACAGTTCTGCTTCAGTCTTTCCTCTTCCCATTTCATCACTTACTTGCTGCTAATTTTTAGAACGCAGGCTTGATCATTTCACTTCCTGTGCTTAAAATGTTCCTTTGCCTACACAGGTAAAAACAAACAGTACAGCTTATGGGAGTTTCACGATCTGGCTCTGGATCACCTCTCTAGCCTTAATTTTTCTCCCTGTCCTCTTATCTCCCATTAAAGTTCTACTCATATCCTGTTGCTTGCTGTTTTCCAAACACCTTTTCATACTAATGCCTGAGTTCTTGTAGTGCTAAGTAATTGAGATCAGTTCCTGTTTGCTCCTCTCCTTTTCTTGGTTCTTGCAGTATTAGAGGGTCAAACCCAAAACTTTGGACATGCTAGGCAACCCTTCTGGATACACCCCAGCTCATAGACAGATTTATTTATTTGTTTGTCTGTCTGTCTGTTTATAAGCAGCCTTTGCCTCAAGTTTATTTGTAAAAACAGCATGGGGCACTGACTGTATGCAAATAGTGTGTAGGTGTATCAGGGCAGTCCATCTGTCTTCACATTGGCAGATAGAAGCCTTTTTTTTTTTCTGGAATTCTTACAAGAGCCTGGACACCTTTGGGAGCCTGAGCTGGAACTGAAGCCTGGGCCTTAGCTGGAGGTATGGCCCTTCAGCATCATGGACTTAACCACCTCGGGCTTCATAAGGGCTTTAAGGACCTCTGCACATGTCCTCATTGCCTATGCATTGTCTGCCTGCATCTTCTTCAGGCCTTTCTTTCTGTGTGCTTCTTGGCAAAGCACAGGTTCCTCAGGAACTTAGGGTTGGGGTTGACCTCCTTAAGAGAATATATCTTTTTTTTTTTTTGTTTTTTTTGTTTGTTTGTTTCGAGACAGGATTTCTCTGTGTAGCCCTGGCTGTTCTGGAACTCACTCTGTAGACCAGGCTGCCCTTGAACTCAGAAAAGAGAATCATATCTTTAAAACTGGGTTCCTTAATGTCATTTCTGTGCCATTTTTGAGATTGATTGTGATTGGTGTGATTTTTAGACTAGGCCATGTCTGCACAGTAACCCTCTGCTCCTAAAGCACCTGGACTGGAAGAGAAAGAACTTTTAAAAAAATTACATGTATGAATAGTTTGCATGTATATATGTGTACCACGTGCATGCCTTTTGTCCAGGGAGGCTAGAAAAGGGCATTGGATTCCCTGCAACTGGAATTACAGACAATTAGGAGCTGCTATATGTGCTAGCAATTGAACCTGGGTCTTTTGTAAGAGTAGCAAGTGTTCTTAACCTCTGAGGCATCTCTCCATCCCTTAGTTTTAGTCTCAGTTTAAATAGCTTCATTTCCCTATTTCCAGCTCCCTGCTTGAAGAGATCGAATTTCCTTTGACTCTTGTATATGTTTCTGTTCTAGATCAGTGCTATCTCATGGCTATCATTTGTTTACAGTTACCAGCCCCATCCAGACCTCATAAGAGATACTGTATTTAGTTGCATCCTCAGGACCACTTTGTCTGGTATATAGTAGGTACTTAATAATGTTTGTGGAAGCAGAGAGTAAGGAAGTATCTACTGTTAGTATATCCTACTATACAGCATAAAGGCTATGGTAATTTTGCAAATAAATGTGAATATCTAATTATATTCAACATACTTTCCTCTCTTTTTTAGATTCAGAATTCTGGAAGAGAATCCCATTTATTCTGCAGGTAAGTAATTATTTCTTGTTATGGTCCACGTTCTCTAAATGACCCTCTAGCTATCTATAATGAATTTGTCTAAAATGCAGAATCTGTCTTTTAGGAAGCGGCAGAGGCCAGATCCTTCCTTCCATAAGCTAGAACTGTAGATGAGAACATGAATGATTAGGACAAGAGCCATGTAGTGAGCTTGTATTTAAACTCTACCATTGCCTTCTTTGGTGATTAATTACTTGCATATTATTTTGAGACAGAGTCTTACTTGTCTAGGTTAGACTTAAAATTAGAGAGTCTCCTGCCCTTGGCTTACAGGTGCTAGGGTTAAAGGCATGCTCCAGGGCTGATACTTAGTCCATGACCTTTGACTACCTCTCTGGAGCTTAGTTTCCTCAATTAAAAAACAAGGGTTACTATACATTGTAATGAGGTATTTGAAAATTCAATGAGATAAAACATTATAAACAGTTGAAAAATAGCTAGTTTCTCTGGTTATTATAACACTGCTACTGTCTCAAACCTGTTTTTTCAATTCACACTCTATTCAATTTTATTAACTCAATTACTGTTAGTCAATGTTAACTCAGTTATTTGACATGTTTGCATTATCTATTGTGACAAAATTCAAAGCTGTTTGTTGTTGTCTCTATAAATTTCAGGGCTGGCAGAGTATTGATCTATGTGAGACAAGAGGGAAATATGGTTAAACAGGACTCAGTAGCTGGTGTTCCTTCAAACTTCTAGGGTCTGACACTGGGCAGCTTCTTTAGGTACATTATTTACAGTACAATTTGGAGGAAAAATTCTGGTATAATACCAATCCTGTGTGCACAAGGAGGCATTATTATATCAAAACTCTTCTCAAAGTTGTCACTTCTTATGTGAAGATGGGTTCTAAAGATAGGGTATATATGTTATCTTAAAGGCCTAGGGGAGAATCTGGTGTGGTCTTGGTCATACAGGTAGCACAGAGGTCACCTGAGTTATCAGTACCTCTGGTCGTGTTTGTGGGAACTTGATATGGCCTGGCCCTACAGATAGCACATGGGTTGCTTAGACTACTAGCCATCTCCATTCCCAGCCTCTGGGCAGAAAACATGTTACACATCTTTTCCTTTGTAGAGACAATCCCACATGTTTAACATTCCTGGTTTCCCTACTGCTATCTGTGAGTTACAAAGAAGTTGGTGGTCCCAATAGCACCAAGGATTGTGGGAGGAGGTGAACGGGAGGTGGGCAGTGAATGGGATCTAAAGTGAATAAAGTTAAAAAAAAAAAAAAAAGAATGTGTACTTCTCTTGCAGAGAGCCTAAGTTCAGTACTGTAACTCACCACTGGATCTCTGTGGCCCAACATTAGGTTTTTTTTTTTTTTCTCGTATACATTTCTTTTTTTTTTTTTTTCTTGGAAATTTTATTTACATTTCAGATGTTCTCCCCTTACCCCATTTCTCCTGCTCCCTCCCAGGAACTCCCTATCTCTTCCCCCCTCCTCCTGCTTCTATGATGGTGTACCCCCACCTATCCATCCCTGTACCTCCCTCCCCACCCTCGAATACCCCCCCCCATGATGTCCAGCCTTCATGGGACCAAGGATCTCTTCTCCCACTTATATATAGCTCCCTTGCTTATATAGCTGGAGCCAACATTATCTTTAAGAAGTTTGAGATTAGGGGACTGGAGAGATAGCTCTGAGGTTAAAAGCACTGGCTATTCTTCCGAAGTCTTAAGTTCAATTCCCAGCAACCACACAGTGGCTCATAATCATCTATAATGAGATCTGGTGCCTTCCTAGCACAGCATATGCAAAAGGTAGGAAGAATCTGGTATATTCATATCTAGGAAGCATGGAAGGGAGTACAAAAAATATTTTGACAAAACAAAGTAGACAGCTGCCAGGAACAAATCATTGCAGACCGATTTGTTAGAATACTTAGGGAGCCATTTTTGTTTTGTTTTTAAATATACATGGAGCATATATTGTTTGCCAGGTGCTAGCTTTTTCTCTGTCCTTGATGGACTTGGGTGTATTGAATAGAGAGAATATTCTGTAATTAGATTCTTGGCCACTGCTGTCACTTTCATCCTCTCTCTCTACCTGCATGGCATTGCTGAAAGTGCTTGTTCCAACTTCTTTTTTTTTTTTTTTTTTTTTTGTTGTTGTTTTTGTTTATTGAGACAGGGTTTCTCTGTGTAGCCCTGGCTGTCCTGGAACTCACTCTGTAGACCAGGCTGGCCTCAGAAATCCGCTTGCCTCTGCCTCCCAAGTGCTGGGATTAAAGGCGTGCGCCACCACTGCCCGGCTTGTTCCAACTTCTAAAGAGAAATAATTAAAACACAGTTGTTTACTCTTCCTCTAGATTGGCAGACTTGGTTCCCTGTTAGTAAACCAGAATTCCGAAGGCCAGTTGTGGGTGGCACAGACACAGGAAGGAGAGAAGTAGCTAGTGTGGGCTTACATCTTACAGCTGTGGCACCTGCATGGTCCTCAGCTTGTCAGTGAGGGTGGCCTCTCCTCCCGGGAAGCTGGAGTATTACTGAGACAGCAGGAAATTCAGCTTTAATGACACAAAGTAGAGGGAAAGAAGCCAGTTGAATTTACTGAGAATAAGAGGCTTTCAAATTTACACATTTTACAATAAAAACAACTGGCTAGTTAAACAGCTTAACCACTGACAATTTAAACCAAACCTTTCATTTAAGGGGGAAATGGTTAATTTAACAGTAGTTTGAACCAGCTTTTTAATTACCAGCAGCTTTAATTATAGGAATTGCCCCAAACTGAATTTAAGAGTGTCTCCTTGCCAAGGAATTCCTGCAAATGAGAGACTTAGGCAAGCATTTGCAGCCCTTGCAACTTGGGCTGTATCATCATCTCAAAGATCAGTTTCCTTTCTGCTTTTTGAAGTCACTGATAGATGATTGTCTATGTACCTAAGCATGGTGATTGACATCTGGGTTTTTAATTTACACATAATGTTTTATTTTGCAATGTAGGCAGGTATGAGAGAGCACTAACTCTTGTTGTGTGTTTAGGGATGCAGAGGAATGCCACCAAGATGAGGGTTACAGCCCCACAAGACACCAAAGATGCACATAGGAACTACAAGGCTTCCGTAGACTAGCAAGTAGCTCCTACAGAATAGGAGTGGAGTTAAAGTAACTGGGCGTGGACTACAGACACAAAGTTCTTAAGATGCTTAGCTAGGAAACCTCGTCTCTGGGTTGTGAAAAGCCACCACACATTGAAAAACACAGCAAAACTTTTTTCTGTCGTATTCAGTGCTGACTGTAGTATCTGGCTAATAGTGAATACTTACAAAATTTTGCATGCATGATATAGATAAATGGTTGAATTAATGAAAAAAGGTGTAATGACTAGAAATTTCTTTTTTAGAAGGACTGTTCTGTGGCTGTAGAGGATGGAGCAAAAAGAGGGTATAGAAAGACCAAGAACAGCAACAGCTCACCTTCCAGTCACCTAATACTTCCTCTGTACTCCTCTCCACTCCCTCCACACAACAACCAAGATGATCTTTTAAAAGCATCACAGAGGGGGTGGAGCAATGGATCAGAAGTTAAGAGCACTTGCTGCTCTTGTAGAGGACCTAAGTTCAGTTTCTAGCACCCATATATTGTGTCACAGTTTCAGGAGAATCCGATGCCCTCTTCTGGCTTCTGCAGATACTGCATGCATGTGATCCACATAAAATAAATAGAATCAAACACTCATACACATACAATAAATAAAATCCTTTTAAAAACATAGCATACAGGAGAGATGGCTCAGCGGTTAAGATCACTGGCTGCTCTTCCAGAGGTCTTGAGTTCAATTCCCAGTCACTACATGGTGGCTCACAACCATCTGTAATGGGATCAACAGCTACAGTGTATTTATATAAATAAACTAAATCTTTAAAAAAAAACAGCATAGCATACATATAATTTTTTTGCTTATTTCTATTCATGATGAGATCCAAACTCTTAACAAGGCACCCCAACTCACTGCAGTGTTTTTTTGGGTTCCCTCTCACAGCCACATTCACAGTCCTGCCTGGGCCCCACGTCAGGAGTCTGCTGTTCCTTCAACTACAGCACTCAGCTTCCATTTTATTCCTCTAATAAACTTCATGTAGAAGTTTATTATTAGCAGAATAACTCTGAAGTCTATGTTATTATGTTTTTATTATGTTTAGTATGTTATCATACAAACTCAAGTGGTTATTAGCATAAATTACCCAGTCAGATAGGCCCAAGTGTAAGTGCTAATTCTTTTTTTTTTTTTTTTTTTTTGAGACAGGGTTTCTCTGTGTAGCCCTGGCTGTCCTGGAACTCACTCTGTAGACCAGGCTGGCCTCGAACTCAGAAATCCACCTGCCTCTGCCTCCCAAGTGCTGGGATTAAAGGCGTGCGCCACCACTGCCCGGCTGTGCTAATTCTATCTCATACTCATGGAATAACTTGGTCATTTCACCAAATTTTTTGAGGTACCTGTATTAGTTAATTTTTTCATGGTTCCAGGCAGATACCTGACCAGAAGCAACTTAAGGAAGGAACGGTTTGCTTTGTTTCACAGTTGGAAGGTACCCAGTCTGTCATGGTGGGGAACAAGAGGCGTCTGGTCATGTTGTTCCACAGTAGGAAGCAGAGAAATGAGTGCTGGTGCTCAGCCGGCTTTCTCTGTCCTGTGTAGCCCTCCCGCCCAGGCCATGGCATGGGATCACCCACGTTTACGGTGGGTTCCCTCCACCTCTATAGACCTAAGCTAGAAAATCCCTTACAGACATGCTCAGAAGCTTGTCTTTTGGTGGTTCTAATCCCGTCAAGTTGGCAGTTAATTGACAGTTAATACTAACCACTAGTATTTTATTTTTATTTATGAATAAAATTAATACTAACCACTGCCATTTGATTTTCATTTATGAATAAAGATAACAATGACAACTAAAAGAGAATATAGAGACACCCACAAAAAACATACCTGTGTATATGTTTGTGTGTATTGAAAGCAAGATAAGTCATCCTCCTAAACCCATTGTAACATGCATGTGTAGAGAGCCTCCACTTGTTTTTAGTAATGGCATATATACCTGTATCTAGACTGGGGGGAGAATACTTAAAATATATATTGACTATTGTGCTGTGAGCAGAAATGAATCACATCAGGTTTTGTTATTTGTGGTAGCCAGGCTCAGACGTTAGGCACGAGGTGAGCTGCTGAGCTGCACACAGTACTGCATGATTTTTCAGAGCTTATTGACTGCGGTGGCAATTCACACCTTTAATCCCAGGATTTGGGAGGCAGAGGCAGGGGTATCTCTGTGAGTTCAAGGCTAGTCTGACCTACAGAACAAGTTCCAGGACAGCCAGGGCAACAAAGAGAAACTGTGTCTCTAAAAAACCTGGGAGGAAAAAAAAGAGTTTATAGAAATTTGTGATCCCTTTCTTCTTTGGTGGATGTTTTTGCTGCCTGCTTCCTTCTCTCCATAGTCTCCAGCAGAAAACCTCAAAAGGGCTGGGTGTGGTGGCTCATACCTGTGATCTCTAAACTTTGAAGACGGAGGCAGGAGGAGCGCTCAGTTTCAGACCAGCTTGAACTACATAGTGAGTTCCAGTCTGGTCTACAGAGTAAGACCCTATCTTCGTTTTTTTTTTCAAGATAGAGTTTTTCTGTGTAGCCCTGGCTGTCCTGGACCTCACATCTTGCCTCTGCCTTCCAAGTGCTGGAAATAAAGGTATGTGCCAACACAGCCCTGCTAAAAAGAATATTTTATTGATTTATAGTCTGTGTTGTGTGCACTTATGGCGGATTTGTGGTCTCTGTGTGCTTGCACATATAGAGGACAGAAGGCAGCTTGCAGGAGTGGTTTTCTCCTACCACATGGGTCCAGCCGTTGAGACTTGGGTCATCAGGCTTGGCAGCAGCACCCTTACTAGCTGAGCCATTGCACTGATCCTTAAAAACAAATAAAGAAACAACAACAAAATTACCCAGCCAAACCAAGAAACAAAAATGTCAAAATAATGTTGCCTGTTGAGGAACAAGACAAAATGAGAGCCTCATTAAAATTTTTTCAGAAAAGAATTTCCAAAAGAAAGATGAGTGGTAGGGGCTGAAAACATTTCAGGGCTAAAAGGAAAGAACAAAAGGGGAAACTGGGAACCACCAAGAACTACCCTCACACATATCTGTTTGGCTTTGGCTTTGGCTTGCTCTCTTAGGTGGTATTCTGAGGACCAGTCGGCATTATAAGACAAAGCCCACTCACGGCATTGGAAGATACAGACACTTGGTGAAAGTACTAGAGGTAAGAAGCAAGGCAAGTCCTGTATGAAAGGAGCATGTCGGGGCTCACAAAGATGTGACAATTGTGTATACACAGGTGGGTCACAATAGAGCTGCAAAGGCTCTAGAGTTGGCTCTCGGTCATCTCTGCTTATTTAGTTTGGAGTCATGCAGACTGGAGGTGGCTTTGCCAGCTTCTGATCTTGCTCCTCGGCCAGATTATTATATAAACCCCAATTTCCCAGTTTTTATTATTTATGATACTTCTGAAGACAAAGATCGTCATAGTACTTGTTCAGCATGGACCTCAGAGTGGAAATCGTAAATTAACTTTAGTTGAGGTGGAAGAGATTTCTCAGTAGGTAAAAAGCATGCACTGTTCTTAGATTTGTAGATCAGGCTGTCCTCAGACTCAGAGCTCTGCCTGCCTCTGCCTCCTAAGAGCTAGGATTAAAGGTGTGTGCTACCATGGCCCTGCTGCATGAACTGCTCTTGCAGAGGGCCCAGGTTTGGTTCCCCAAACCCATATCAAATGACTCATAACAGCATGTAACTCCAGCCCCAGGGGAATACAATGCTTGTGGTCTCCGTGGGTATCTGTAGTCATGTGCACATACCCACACACAGAGACACACATGCAATTAAAAACAAAAAATAAATATATAAAAATATAAATCAACATTAGTTGAATGAATGGTGTGTGGTACGTAGGAGATGGATTGATATTTTCAGCCTAATAACCGGCTTTTAGAGTATTTACAGATGTAAATATGTATGTGGTCCTTGGGTCTTTGAGAGTGATAACAGGGAAGTGTTACCAAACATCATTCAGTCTTTTCATCTGTTTCTTTGACCCCAATACTTGAGAGCTTCTGTGGGTGGTTAATTTCCCTGCATGTGAGGAGGCTTTACTTTGACTTTGAGTCTTGAGTCTATGGCTTCCTGTAAGCACTGCAATTGAGAAGATTGGTCTAGTTAGAGAATTTTCCACAACTTTCGCTTCTGTGGTTTCTTTTAATTCTCCCCTATAACTGTATACCCGCCATTGCCTCTCTCTAAAGCAGAGTGCAAAGCACTATATTTGGACCTCACAGCTGCTGAACTTGCCATCAAAGGATTCCATAAGAAGAACATTCACACTTGAGACCTATGTCAGCAGTCTTCCCACAGGAAACATGTTCAGGATTGGTTCTGTCCTAGTTAAGCTTTGTGACTCTGGGTAAATTAGCCTCATCTGTTTAGGTCAGATAGATACTGAAATTAATTATATGTAAAAAGATTTTTATATGAGACTTGGTATTACAAACCCAAGATGCCATGCCCAGCTGAGTTTACAGCTTTTGTCTATATTATTCCCCTGGTGGTATGGCTCAAGTCTAGGGCCTTCTCTGTGGCAGACAAGTGTGCTACCTCTAAGGTACACATCCAGCCCTCATAGCATTTGTCAGACTTTTCATAAAGGTTACAAAACTCTGGCTCCAAATAGTTCAATAATCTTTCAATTCAGATATCATGAATCTTTGTAATGTTTAATGAATAGAAGCCTACTATTTAATACGCCCATTGATGCCTTGCCTACTTAAAATTGGTAGGAAAAGAATTTCTTAATGGCTTCTTCTCTTGCCTCCCAGGTCCTCTGACTTCCTATATTGTGCCTCTTGCTTTTTATGCTTGATTCAAGGCCTCTTCTATGCTTGTTCCCTTCCTCACTTAAAAATGTTCTCAATCTTTTTTTTTTTTTAAACTTATGATTCTCCTGCTGTAGGCTTCCCAGGGCTGGGATCACAGCCATGCACCACTACCCCGCTCTTCAATCTTTAAACTGGAACAGAAATGAATCATCCTCTGAGAAGCCTTCTTGGGTCTCCTGCCTGGAGTTAATTGTTCTACAATGAGCTGCAATAGTTCCTTGTGTTCCCTGTGTCCTAGGACTTACTGTCTGTTTTGATGGCTTCCTTCTCTTCTAGATTGCAAGATACCTAAGGGTAGAGGACATGTATCTCTTTTCTTTGTGTCCTCAATGTCCAGCATAGGACCCAGCACCAAGTAGGGACAATATAAAATATTGATCCAACTGAGTTGAAATGTGGTTATTGGGGGTGTTTTGGGGGGTTCTGTAAAGCAGAGGTGGCAGAAGAATTAATACCTGCAAGCAGCTTGCTTCAGACGACCTTAGTTGTGTGGAGGAGTAGTGATCCCTTTGATCAGGACTGTAGGACCTCTGATACTGTTTGTCACAGTGGTGCTGGGTGGTGGTCTTCAAGACAGCACAATGAAAGCTTTCATCTATAGCTTACAGAGGCTCTGTTTTGTCACTTTTCACCCTCTGGGGACCTGGCCTAGATAATTGTGTGTCTCCTTGAAACCTCAAGGTAAGAAAACAAATAATCAAACAACAACAAAAACAGTAAGTAGCCAGGTTCCCATTTTTTTTTTCCATGCCTGTTGTCTTTCTCATTCTTGATATCCCCAAAGAGATGCTGTCAGTTCTCAAGCTCATGCTCAAGTTCCCTTTTCCTTCCAAATGCACTACTCAATCTTCTGAGGGTTTTGGTTTTTTTTTTTTTTTTTTTTTTTTTTTTTTTTTTTTTTAAAGGGAGGGTTGTTTGTTTGTTTTGTTTGTTTGTTTTGAGACAGGGTCTCACTGAGCATCTGACTGGCCTGGAACTCACAGAGATCCACTTGCCTCCTCTGCCTCCTGAATGCTGGGATTAAAGGAGTGGGCCTCTATGCCAGCCACCCTCTGACTTTGGAACCTTGGAAAGGAAGGGGCTTCTAGTTCATCTCTTCATATCAGTGCTGCTTGACCTCTTTTCTTGCATGGCCTAATTTGTAACTCTTCACTTGGTTTTCATCCCTAAAATCATGAGTCCTTGTCCCTGAGGAGGTAATGAGGGAAGGGATAGAGTGAAGCTTTTGGGGAAGTGTGAGGGGGATGGGAACAAACCATCATAGCTAGGAGGCTACCCCCAGGCCCAATGTTTCTTGATCTGCATACTCTCTCACACACCCATGTTCTCTCGGGCCTCTGCGCCTTTGTTCTACTCTTTCCTCTCCATGAACTCATAGCCTTCCTGTTTTCTCTATGGTTCCCATCCTGCAAGACCCAGCTTGACTCATGACATCGAGGGATGATTTCCAGGGCGTGACTCTGGACTCAGTACTTCCTTTGTAAATCTCATGTTTTTCCAAGTGTCTTGTATCCTTGTGTTGAATTTTAAATGCTTCAGATTTTTTTGAGTGATTTTTTTTTTCCTTTGGCAGGTTAAAAGTAATAATAGTCTATCTGTTGGGAGACTCCATTCTAGTTATTAACAGTTGGTCAAAATTACAAGCAGCAGCACAAACCATCAAGGTTCAAGTTCTTGTGAAGCCAAAACCTTGTTAAACCACCAGACGTCATGGGCTTTTATACTCAGCCCACAATCCTGTCAGTTCATGTTATAGTGCACTCAAAGTCCTTTTATTTCTCTGCTAGCCACTTTGTTGTTCTACATAATGAAATTTGGTGGATATTGTACCAGTGAAGTTTCTTTATCACTTTTTTATTTAAAATAATATTCGTCTGGCTTCTGCAATGGTTCAGTGGATAAAAGTGCTTGTTGCACAAGCTGACTTTGATTACTGGGTCCCATGGTGGAAGGAGAACACTAACTTCTGCAGGTACTTGTCATTTGTTATGTGTGTGTGTATGTGTGTGTGTGTGTGTACCACACCCATGAGCACACACGTGTGCAAACACTAATTTAAAAGTCTCCTAACTGTATACTTTACTGACTTTCACTCACTCACTCGTTCACTCGCTCATTTACTCACTCACTCACCGACTCACGGACTCACTGGCCCTTAGCTGCTGTCTGGCTTCCAGTCTTGCAGTAGCAGCTCAGCAATCAGACTTGCAAAGAGGAAGGTGTGGGAGGGTGAAATCAGAGGCAACATTAAGTGGTTTTCCAGGTTCTGGGGCAAGAGTAAGCTGTGACTTTCATAACTCAGCTGATTTCCATCTTTACAGAGTGGCCTTTAGCCCCCAAGATACCTTTCCTCCAGGAAACTCTGCTGTTACTACTGTTGACACAAAAGAGGTGTCTCCCATTTGGACAGCTATTTATTTTGTATTAGCATCTCTATGTAGAGATCGGTACTTATGGCCACAAATCTGTGCAGTGGCTGGAATCATTTCCAGAAATATGAGCAAGTTGGAATTACTGTATAGCTAATAGTCCTAGCTAACTACAACAAGATTGCCTTTGTTGTTTTGGTGACTGAAGTTCTAGACATGGATTATAGAAATGACTTGGGACACTTGTCCTGTACTAGGACCCATATTTCCCCTTAAAAGTCTGCTCCTTGTATCTCAGTGAAGCGAAGTGTCATCATTGAATATCTGCTGTGTGCTCGCTCTGTGCTAAGTATTGATGCTCAGGTGAACAGGACTCCGTCCTGCAAAGCCACAGTCAGCTGAGAAAGATCTTCAGATCCAACTGAGGTCATGTGCTGAGTACTTTACTAGAGGAATAAAATCCACAAGCAATTCTGTTGTGTGTATGTACATATGCATATATATTTGTGTATGTACATATGCATGTATGTGTGTACATATATATGTGCAAATATGCATGTATTTGTATATCTGCATATATGCATATGTACATGTTGAAGTACAATTTTACCTGTCAGTTTCAAATGAATGAATATGTAAATGAAGTAATGTTTCCTGTAAGAGTCAATGAAGATATTATGGATGTCATCACAATAAAGATTTGTTAAATACCACCTGTATTCATACACACTGGGTATGTGACAGTCATCTGGGAATATCTAGTTGCTTGGGGTAGCTTGTAACACTGAGCTATACAGAACATAGAATTGTTACCTGGGGATTTTCCAGACTCAAAGAATGGCTTCTATGAAGACCTGGCCTTCTCTGTGAGAGCCCCTGCTCTCTAGATCCCGAGGAATCTTGCCCTGCCACACCTATTCTTTTGAATTACAACATTTAATTTTCAGATTACAAATGAGAAGTATGGCAGAACAAATGATGGTTTACTTACTTAATTGATTTTTATATTACGGAGAAAGAAACCTCGATCTTGTTCCAGCCCTTACTGTGGGTAGGCAAACCACGACCTCAATTCATGTAACAGGTGCTATGTCTCATGCATCCTTTTATCTTTAAGCCCAATCATCATCATCATCATCATTGTCATTGTCATTGTAGTCGTCATAAGAGATGGATGGGAAGTAGTGACATGCTTCTTGTTAGGATATACTTAAGGTATGAGACATGATGGTGCATATCTTTAGTCCCAGCACTCAGGAGGCAGAGGTAGATGAATTCAAGCCCAGCCTTGTCTACATAGTGAGTTCCAGGCCAGCCAGGGCTACATAATAAGACTCTGTCTCAAAAGAAGAACAACAAAAAACACTACAAAACATTTTTTTTATATCCTAAGTGCTATGACTACTACATACTGGGCTTTACAAATATCATTTCATTTCTATGGTATTAAAGCTGGTATATTCAATATTATATTGGTTATTAAAGTTTAAGAAACCAGAGACCTAGAAAGATTAATGACTTACCCAAGTGACTAGTGATTTTCAGAATGAGTATTTGAACTTACAATGGTCAGAACCCATCTAACATATGTGCTATTTCCATTTTATAGAAGCTCATCAAAGGTTCCTGTCATTGCTTACAGCTTTACAATAATTGCTGTTACAAATGAGGACACTGCCGCTGAGTGTTTGACACTGAATTATAAATATCCCACCCAGTCAGCATGTGCCCATCAGATTGTCAGCATGTGCTCTCAGATCAGTAAAGACTTTCCAGAGGACCATCCCCAGATCATCCAGGCACTCAGCTCAGTTTCCTCGTCACTAGAACTTCTGGAAGCTGAATGTTGCGGCATGTCAGGGTTTTAGCTTGGAGATGTTGGGTGATGCAGGTCTTTCCAGGTTGTCCTGCTCTAAAGGATGCCTCCTGATAGATGTTCTCACTTTACAGTATACAGCCTAGGACTGGCTTCCTGCCCTGCATAGACAGAAAGTACTTACCTTTGCCATTACTGTGCTGTTGAAACCCTAAACAAGTATTTGTCTCTATATCAGGGAAGGAGAGACAGAATAATCTCTTAACCCGCCTGCGGTGGCACATCGCTGTAGTGCTCGCGCTCTGTCGCTAGGGTGCTCCGTCTGTCCCATGTTCGATCCTTCCCGCTGTCCTTCAGTGAGGAAAAAAAAAAAAATCTCTTAAGATCTCTTTCAACTGTAAGAGAACCTGTGTTTCTAATTTTACTCTTCTGTCAGCTCTTTGCCAGTAAGGGTGGGCAAAAACTTGCCTCCAGGGTACCTATGAAATAAAGGATAACAATGTTGATATTCTTGTACAGAAGTGGTTAATAATTTGTTTTTGTGGTCCATTTCGAGGATCAGAGTATAATCCCATGGGAACATAGGTGGGCCACACTACCCTGTGCCACCCCAGTAAATCCAGGCCAACCACACCAGTGTGGAGGTTTGTTGGACAGTCACCATTGCCCCTGACACTTTTTCCTTAGCCTTCCTTCCTTTCTTGCCTGGTAGGCTTCTAAAGCACAGCTCTGTTCCTATTTATCCCTTTCAGATGTCTCTAATAATTCCCTGTGGGCATTCATTAAGGCCTGGACTCAGCAGTAGGAATAGAGGAGAGGATGAATAGAGGGTGGGGGTAGGGCAAAGTACAATAAGATTACATAAACCTTATTTATGAATAAGGAAAGGAGGTTGTACCTCAGTGGTAAAACATGTGTTCGGCATGAACAAGGCCTTGAGATAATCCCCAATGACACCCCAAACAACAGCAGCAAAAAACACCACAAAAGGTTTTTTATAGAAATTAGCATCTGGAATTATATTCAGTTAAGCTCTTGTCTGTGATGTACCCTGGCTTAGAACTGAAGTAAAATAATATCACCGTATCATAGGTAATGTGGATCTGTCTAGGCAGATCTAGGCCAGCATGGAAGAGCAGGGGATGCCAAGAAGGATACTGGAATCAGCTTTCTTTGTTCTTTTAAAGCAGTGCCTTTGAAGAGGCCTGGCACTTCCCTTGCTACAGAAAGCCTCCTGCAGTCCTCAGAGGAGCTCCTCCTCCCTGCTGGACTCTGCACCCTTTACTTCCAGACTTCATTCAGCCTTCTGACTGTAGTGTTTACTGTGGTGGTGAAGAATCCTTCTGACTGGGTTTGGCCAGGGAAATTGTTGGTCTATGGTTGACTTTCCACTCACAGCTAGGCCCGGAGTCCTGCAGCTGCCACCTTAGTAATACAAAGGAGCCTGCTCTAGATAAATATCTGCATTGCTGTTAAGTAGTTCTGGATTTTAGTTTCTGAAGTCTCTCTTTTCTGGTGATGTAACTCTGAAAGGGAAATCTTAATATTTCTTGCTTCATATTTTTCTCATACAGAATCAGGATTAAAATCTGGAATATGTGTTGTCTGTATTAATCACTTAACATTCAACATTTTGTTCAAGGATCAGAACATTTTGTGAGAGTCTTAGGTCAGAATTACTGTATTTGTAAGCCCCCTTGTCTGTCCTGCCCCTGCTTCACTACACTGGATGCCTGCTCTTAGACTGACCTAGAAAGTGACGATGCACAGTCAGGAACAGCACTGTGTGACTGCTGTACAGCGACGGCGTAAGAGACGGAAGTCTTAGGTTTTCTTTTTTTTTTTTTTTTTTAAGATTTATTTTTATTTATTTGAGCACACTGTAGCTGTCTTCAGACACACCAGAAGAGGGCATTGGATCCCATTACAGATGGTTGTGAGCCACCATGTGGTTGCTGGGAATTGAACTCATGACCTCTGGATGAGCAGTCAGTGCTCTTAACCCCTGAGCCAGCTCTCCAACCCAGTCTTAGAAAACAGGGTCTTACTATATAGCTTAGGTTGGCCTTGAGTTTGTGACCTTCCTGCCATTTTCCTGGGTGCTAAGATTATAGCTATGCACTACCGCGATTAGCTGCCCCCACTCTTTTAGTGCTGGGAATTCAGCCTGAGCCTTCTCGAGTACTAAGAACATGTATTATCTGAGCTGTACCTCAACTCCCAATTATCTTTAAAAATGATTTTTACCAGTAGCAGGACTGAATAAATCTCCAGTTATTATTGGAAACAATGTGATCTAGACTAAAGCATAGACACAGCACTCAACAGAACAAAATACAAGAACAGAAACATCACCTGCAGATATTTAGTATATGACAAGGTGATGCATTGCTATGATGTTGGCCTGTTTGACCTGGTTGCTCATGTGAAAAAGGTGACTCTTGACTCCTGTTCATAGAATACTTAAAGTAGACTGTAGACTGGCAAGATCACTCAGTGGGTAAAGGGGCCTGCTGCCAAGTCTGGTCCCTGGAATTAACTTGGTAGAAAGTAAATCAGTTCCTTCAGTTTGTCCTCTGATTTCTACTCATGTGCTATCCATGGTATGTGCATGCATGTACACACACACACACACACACACATATACACACACACACACCAAAATAATACCAAGCAAGCAGACAAAAAGCATCTTAGGTTGAATTAGCTAACTGATGGAGTACATACTAAGAGTTTGATAATCAACACCAAAAAGGAAAGTAATTATTTTGCTATAGCATAGCTATCAGTTTACAAGTTGAGAAACAGCGCTAGAGATGGGAGGTGAGTCTCAAAACCAGGTAATGGCAGAAGACAGTTACGTGTATTAATACAAGCTCTATTCTCCTTGAACTGGCCATTGGTAAGGGAAATTACCTATTCCTTCCCATGAGAATGTTAGCATCTCAAAAGGATAACCGAGGGAAAATGGTAAACAATTTTACTTTAAAGGTTGGTTTTTAAAAATATGAACACATCATTATTATTATTAGAATATAAGGTTTCACTGTGTAGCCCTGGCTGGCCTGAAACTCTCTAGGTAGACCAGGTTAGCCCTGAACTTCCACCTGCCTCCGCCTCCAGAGTACTGGAGTTAAAGCCTTCCCCACTATGCCCAGCTGATTAAATTTATTATATAACACTTTGACTTATTTCCTTTCTCTTTGTTTTTTTTATTCAGCCCAAAAAGAAGAAATCGAAAGTAGAAGTGAGAGCCATTAACGTGGGAACAGATTATGAATATGGGGTTTTAAATATCCACCTGACAGCTTATGACATGAGTCTGGCAGAAAGTTATGCCCAGTATGTCCACCGCCTCTGCAACCAGCTGTCCATCAAGGTTGAGGAAAGGTAGGAAGGATGCCTTTGTTTGGGATGTTCCTGGTCTGGGTATCATGCTCCATTCCTTCTGTTAACTCAGGTTTTGTAAAGTAATGTACGTGTCATGAAAGGTACGGTTTAGGTACATACCTGCCACAGTCAAAGTCCAGAACAGACCATTAACCTCAAAAGTTCCCCGTTGCTCTGTGAAGCTGTCTCCTCCCCTCTCCACCCAAGTGTTGGGCAACTACTGATAGTTATCTAGCCCAGTTTTTAAATTGATTAATTTGTTAAGGTATTGTGTGTGTCTGTGTGTGTGCTCACAGATGCCTTAGGGTACATGTGACACAGCTCGCAGGTGGAGGTCAAAGATGACTTTGCAGGAGTCTGTGGGTGTCAGGCGTGCTGGCTGCTGCCTTCCCTGCTGAGCTCTCATCTCACTGCCCCGTGTTCTGTTGTTTTAATGTCTTCAGAATAGCATGTAAATGGAACCACACGGTAGACAGCTTTTTTTATCTGACCTTTTTCACTTAGCATAATGTGTTTAGTTAAGTTCATCAAAAAATGTTTTTGCAAGTTTTAAAAGTTTTGGGCAAAATATATGTAAAACTAATAATTTTACTACTTCTAAAATTTTTTATTGAATTTCTGTATTTATTGTGTGTATGTGGATCTGGGGGTAAATATGCCGTGTGGGTCGTAGAGGCTCAGTTCATCAGGCTTGGTGGTTGACAATCACCTTCACCTGCTGAGCCGTCTCACCAGCTTCATCTTAAGTGTTTTAAATGTGCATATGGCCCAGTGATGGCAAACACACTCATAATGGGCCGTTGTTACCACTGACTGTGTTTGTAACTTTTCAGCTTATAAAACTGAAATTCTGCACCTACTAAACAGTCATTCTGCTTTCCCTCCTCTGCTTATCCCATAACTTCTGCTCCCCGGACCCCACAAACCTTCCTACTTTTTGTCAGTTTTTGATTGCCTTCTAGAAGTAGAATTATACTGTATATTTATTTTGTGTCTGGTTCATTTTGCTGAGCATAATGTCTGTAGAATTTATCCGTGTTGTACCATATGTCAGACTTTCCTTTTTTAAGACCGAATATTCCATTATATCCTGTATTTTGCTTCTCCATTCATCTGTCAATAGATGATTCTGTTCAGTTTTATTTTTGAGATCAAGTTTCACTATGATAGCCTAGCTTTGGCATGTCAGGAACCCATAATTTAGACCAGGTTAATTTATCAAACTTGTAGCCATCCTCCTGCTTCTGCCTCCTAAGTATTGAGATTATAGGCATGAGCCACAACATCCAACCTATTTTCTTCTTTCTTTCTTCCTTTTGTTTTTTTTCAAGACAGGATTTCTCTGTAAAGACCTGGCTGGCCTCAAACTCACAGAGATCCGCCCACCTCTGCCTCAAGTGCTGGGACTAAAGGCATGCACCACCACTGCCTGGCTCTCACCTCTTTTCTTAAATGTTTCTTTAGTGTAGTGCACTTTAGGGCAGTGTAGTGCTTATTAAGTTTGTTAAGTTGAATTGTCAATTTTTCTTTTATGGTTTATCCCTTTGGTATCCTATATAATAACTTACTATCTATTCCACAACTGTAAACCATTTGCTAACAGTCCTCTTACATTGTCTGACCCATTTTACACTGTTTTTGTATATGATGTATAATTGTGAATTGGTTCCTTTTTCTTTTTTCTCTCTTGCCTTTCTTTTCTAATATGGCTGTTCAGTTGTTTCATCATTTGGTGAAAGGACTTTTTCTCCATGGAATATCTCAGTATCTTTGGAACCTAGTTGACCATGAATGTCTGTGTCTGTTCCCTGAAGTGATTTATGTTACATTGGTCTATTATATCTATGCTTACACTAATACTTCACTATTTGGATTACTATAGTTTGATTATGCTTTGTTCTTTTTAAAAATTTTTAAAATTATCTTTATATAATGACCTTTTGGTTTTTCCATTAATTTTTTTTTTATTAACTTGTTGATGTCTATAGAAAAGCCTACTGGAACTTTTTGAGATTATGTGTGGAGCCTTTAGATCAGTTTGGGGAAATTAGAGTCATA